>JBBGZY010000008.1:5485000-6685000 GCA_037952925.1 Lithobates clamitans | reverse complement strand
AACTTCTCATCAAATGCAGTGAGCCAGCTGCATGAGAGGCATTTTCCCTGTGTCCTCGCTGGTACCCCTACCCAACGATCGCCCCAAAGAAGATGTTGTGTCTGTAGAAAACGTGGAAATAGGTGTGACACCTGCTATTATTGTCCCTCCTGACCTAACCAACCTGGTCCTTGCGTCGGTGAATGTTTTGAATGCTACCACACACTAGTGGAATATTAGCATAGAGTACAGCACTGCACAGTTATAGTACACACTTTCACAGGGTCTCCAAAGATACCATCATATTTTAAGAGACCCGAACCTGGAACCACTACAGTTACAGTTACAAATAAAAGTGTAAAAAAAAAAAAAAAGTTAAAAAATATTAAAAAAAAATAAAAAAGCCAAAAATAGTTGTCGTTTTATTGTTCTTCTTTCTCTATTCTCTGTATTGTTCACTCTCTATTCTGCTCTGTATTACTGTATTTTATAACTGCAATGTTTTTTTGTTACTATGTTTTATAATGTTTGCTTTTCAGGTGTGTAATTCTTTTATACTTTACGGTTTACTGTGTTTTATTGTTAACCATTATTTTCTTTTGAGGTACGCCATTCAGCTGCAGCACTGATTTATTTATCTTGACAGCAACAGCGTTTGCTCTCACAGTCGTAAATCAGCGACTCCAGTGCTGTCGGAGGTGATTTCACCACAGTTAAAAAAAGAGCATATATGCTGAAGCATGGGGGCAGGGGTGGAGGGGCGATTTGCCCCTAACATTAGGGGTGGATTGCCTCCAAATTTCGGCATATATTTTTTACTTTTTTTGGCACAGATTGTTGTTGTTTTATTGAGTTAATGTTTTATTGTTACCATTGTTTGCTTTTCAGGTATGCCATTCAGCTGCAGCACTGATTTATTTATCTTGACAGCAACAGCATTTGCTCTCACGATACGTAAATCAGCCACTCCAGCACTGCAGGAGGTGATTTCACAGTTAAAAAAAGCATGCCTATTATTAGGAGTGGGTTGATGCAGGGCGGTAGTCTAATGGGGGGCATGCCCACCGATCAATCTCTTTTTTCTTTCAGCCCACAGGCTGGATGAAAAATAGAACATTACAATATATGCCCAACAAGGACCAGCAAAGTACTTTTATGTTGCTTGACTTTGAGTGGTTATACCAGAGTGATGCCTGCAAGTTTAGGTATCATCTTGGTATTGTTCTTTTCAGCCAGCAGTTGGCTTTCATATAAAAACAATCCTAGCAGCTAATTAGCTGCTAGACCGCTTTTACAAGTAGTGGGAGGGAACATCCCCCCCTTCCACCATCTTCCATGATTTTCTCTGGCTCTCCTGTCCCACCGGGGAATCTGAAAATGCAGCCATTGTTGCCACCAGCTGACCATAGAGCTGATCAAAGACCAGAATGGCTCCAATCATCTCTATGGCCTAAGAAACTGGAAGCTATGAGCATTTCATGACTTCGGTTTCCCTGGATATAAACAGCGTCATTGGGAAATTGGGAAAGCATCTTATCACATTGATCTTGGTGTGGTCAGATGCTTTGAGGACAGAGGAGAGATCTAAAGTTTAATAGACCCCAATTTTTTTTTTTAAAAGAATACCTGTCACTACCTATTACTATCATAGGTGATATTTACATTCCCTGTTATAACAATAAAAATGATAAAAAAATGAAAGTAACAGTGTAAAAATAAAATAGTTTCTGAGAGAACTGCTTAGATTGAATGTCCTTAATGACCAGACATTTACCAACAATAAATAACTGGTTCCTTGAAACAATCATACAATTCCTTTTTACACAAATTTAAAAAAGGTATTATGCCCCGTACACATGGTCGGACATTGATCGGACATTCCGACAACAAAATCCTTGGATTTTTTCCGACGGATGTTGGCTCAAACTTGTTTTGCGTACACACGGTCGCACAAAGTTGTCGGGATTTCCGATCACCAAGAACGCGGTGACGTACACCACGTACGATGAGACTAGAAAAGGGCAGGTCCGAACGAAGCGCGGCACCCTTTGGGCTCCTTTTGCTAATCTTGTGTTAGTAAAAGTTTGGTGAGAGACGATTCGCGCTTTTTCAGACTCATGGTTTTCAGAACGTTTTCTGCTGTTCAGTTTGTGCTTGTGGGTTTGTATCTGGTCTTCAGTGCGTGCAGCGAGTCACGCGTGACTCTTATCATTGTGTTCTTGTTCGTTCGTTACTGTTTTTCAGGTCTCTCTTCACAGGCCTTGCTGTTCCTCAGTGCGTTCTGTTACCTCGTTCTGAGCAGCCGACCGTTTTCTAGCCATATTGCGTATACGTACTCCTCGCAGAGTTCGTGCTGTGCGGGGGCTTGGTGTTGGGGTCCTTACCTTGACACAAGTCCAGTCCATGAACAGGGTGAGCAAGAATTGGTTGCTCCAGCGTGACCAGTTCTCTCACATGCCTTTGCTCCGTGAGATCCGTGAGAATAATCCTGATGATTTCAGGAACTTTCTCCAAATGACAGACCCCGTATTTCACCGCTTGTTGGCTTTGCTGACCCCCTATATCAGCAGGCAGGATACCTGCATGAGGCAAGCCATCACTCCGGAGCAGAAGCTAGTCGCCACCCTGCAGTACTTGGCGATGGGGAGAAGCCTGCAGGACCTTAAGTTCTCGACAGGCATCTCCCCCCAGGCTCTGGGGATCATTATCCTAGAGACCTGTTCTGCCATCATCCAGGTCCTGCAGAAGGAGTATATTAAGGTAAGATTTATCCTTTAACATCACATTTTATTGTATTTAATGTTTGATAATATATTGTATTTCTTTCCTCATTCCCTAATTACCATGATTGTAATATGCTGTGAATGTCCCCTTTGTCCTCATGCATGCTGGATTTTTATGTAGTTATTTTTTTCGTCCTTCATACATATTTGCCTTCACTTACCTCCCCAGCATGCTCTCCTGGCCCTATATTCATCTCATGTAGTCACTTAACAATGTATTTTATCAGCTCCATAGTAGTGCTTTCCCCAAACACCCCCTAAAATGTTTTAAAATGTGATTTGTGCTTTAAATTCAGGCAGAGTGCCAGAGGCTTTTTTTGGGGGGTCCCCAAATCATTTGGAACCCTCCCTCCCCAACCGCTAAGTCAGCTGATACCAATTCTCTATCTATCCTCAATCCTCTATCTGCTGACTTTGCCAAACCCATACGCACTATACCCATCTCTTTTGTGGTTAGATGTATGGATGAATTCCCCAAAGCATGTAGTGCAAAGGCCTGCCTGTATACTTTCAAATGGTACTGTTTAAAGTTTTTGTATACTATTATTATCTTGATAGGTGTACAGTGTGTATTTAGATCTTTGTATTATGACACTTCTTGCCTGTCCAGTGGGCTGTCAATAGTGTAAGTAAGGAGGGGCTGGCCAAAGTAATTCCCATTATTTAGGCATTCATCTCTCAATGAAGTGGAGAAGGTTACCTGTCCAAGAGCCCCCCCCTAAAATGTTAGAAATGGCCCATGAGAGGGGGGGAGGGAGAATCTGATAGGTGTACCTTATACTTTGGTCTTTAAAAACTCAAATAAATGTTATCTTGATGTTGGCCAAGAATGTTTGTGTCTAAACTGCTTTCCCTGTTTATGCGCAAAATGACTAATTTTTTTTGTTGTTTGACTCCACAGTTTCCTTCCAAACCACAGGAATGGCAGACTGTGGCCTCCCACTTTGCCCAGCGGTGGGACTTTCCTAACTGTGGAAGGGCAATTGATGGGAAACACATCCACATCATCCCACCACCCAACTCGGGGTCATACTATTACAACTATAAGGGGTTCAATAGTATTGTGATGTTGGCGGTGGTGTCGGCTACTTATGAGTTCCTGTATGTGGACATGGGGAAAAATGGCTGGATGTCCGATGGTGGAGTCATCGCCAAGACGGAGTTCTATAGGCGTCTCCAGAATGGCAGCGTGGACTTGCCACCTCTAGAAGACAATGCGGAAGGACTCCCATTCGTCTTCATTGCGGATGAAGCATTTGCGCTGGGGGACCATCTTATGCGGCCATTCCCGATGAGGACCCTCACCCCGGACCAGAGGCTTTTTAATTACTGGCTGGCCAGAGCCAGAAGAGTGGTGGAGAACACGTTTGGAATCATGGCCAGCCAGTTCCACCTATTTCTTACACCCATACACATGGCGGAGTACAAACTGAATAATATAATCCTGGCGTGCTGTGTTCTCCACAACTTTTTACGGCAACATTCTGCCAACTATGCTGGTCCAGTTGGGCCTGATTCTAAATGAAACAACCCTGATGGCGCTTGAAAGTGGTCGTCCTGGCTTGCCCCCCCCTGAGTGCCCATGATGTCCGGCTAAGATACCTTAAATACTTTGCGGGTAGGGGGGCTATCAATATGCCAGACAATGTCTGAAACCTTTTTCAAATAATAAAAGAAAACTACTAAAATCTTTGGTGACATTTACTGCTTGTGTTTCTTTTAGCTGACCCTGACAGAAATGTGGTGAGTCCTGAAAATGGCGTAATTGTGTAGCATTAAAAAGCACTGTTGGGTGTTATTTACTAAAGGCAAAGACACTTTGCACTACAAGTGCACTTGAAACTGCACTTGTAGTGCAAAGTGGATTTTACCTTATGAAACAACCCCCATTGTCACAGAAAACACCAATTAGAGCACAACAAAAGTGTTGGAGCGTTGAGACAATAATCCACACATTCTTGATTACAATCTTTTTAATACCAGCACAATCACATGTGCACTTAGGAAAGGTTTTTAAAACAAAACAACATGTTTGTTGTATAACAATTTTTGGGGTCACATTAGAAAAAGTAGAAATGTCCATTTAAGATAAAACAGGCATGTTTAAAACCAACAAGAAAGACACAAATCTTGAACTTACAAAGTTCACATTTGGTAGAACTTGAAGGCAATATCAGACATGAGTATTTACAAACTGTATTTGATATTGCGTTCAGATGGGTTGAAGTCACCACAGGAAAAGACAAATTTTGAAGATGCACACAAATTGCCGAATGTCAACATGTGCTACCTGCCATCATGAGGGATCAAGGGACATGTTTTTGGGGTGCAACCCCTTCCTCACAGCTACTTTATTATTGAGGAAGGGGTTGCACCCCCAAAATGCGTCTATTGATCTCCCGTGATGGCAGATAGCACATGTTGACACAATGTGTGCATCTTCAAAATTTGGCTTTTCGCAAATATGTCAAAAAATGGTAAAAATTTTTAGCTCACAAAAAACCAAAGGGATTTGGAGGGGTTTTAAACTCTCACTAAAACATCAATGATGTTCTTCATTTTTTTTTTGAACATCATTGATGTTTTTCAGGATGTTTTCCAAATACCTATTATACCCCATGATCTCCCCGATCAGAATCTGTGCACTTTCAGAGGTGAAATGACCTGGATCCACAACACCACGATCACCTAAAAAGATAGAAACAAAAACACACCATGTATTATAAATATTCCGGCATCCATCTCTGACCTGAGCCTGTAGTCGCAGACACTCACCTGTTGTGGTGACAATTTCCACCATGTCTTCCTCCTCCTGCTCTGCTTGGCTCGGGTGGATTTCCCCTTCTTCCAGAGGTGGGAGGGTCTGTGGTCTCCTCAGATGAGGGGTGTCCTCCGAGTCTTTTATCCCCTATGTAAAAAAAAATATATACTTAGCACACAGATATTTGATGGCAGAACTATAAATATGAAACATTGCTTGGAAGTGGGGCACAATTTTCTAGTTTGGCAGAGTTCCAAGATGTTGAAATTTCATTGTCCTTTGTCAAGCTTGAATACTTACCTGTTTAGTACAAGCTTTACAGATGGAGACACCCCTATAGTATACACTGGAGCACCTGTGTGGGCCCCCTAATAAAAAGGGTGCTCTGGTGTCCCACACTAGTGCTCCAGTGTCCAGATGTGAAAACTGCTGCTGAGTGTCCTCTCCTTACACAGAATCTAGTTTGCATTTCATTCTAATTACAAACCCATCTACACAACCAAATTATTTTCAGACAAGTGGGCCATAAAAAATGTTTGAAAATGCATATGGCCAAAACAATGGTGTGTTCTAGTCCGAACGAACAATGTTTCATATGAACGAATAATGTGCCCATGAACATGAAAGTTGCCATTTTAAACTGTACAACAGTAAAGAAAAGCACATGGAGCAGCACGAACGTAATAAACATAAAGAATAGGAACACAGCAAAACTACTTACTTTTTTGCAGCACTCCCCAGATCCTTCTGTACTGCTTCATGCTCCCTTTATTTGAGGTCCGACCACCACTTCCTGAGCTGATCTTTCAATCGTTGTACCCCGAAATTTCCGGTGCAGACTTTTGACCACTTTGGCCATGATCTTGGCCTTTCTGACATTGGGGTTGGGGTAAGGTCCATACTTTCCATCATAGTTGGCCTTCTTCAGGATGTCGACCATCTCCAACATCTCCCCAAAGGACATATTTGATGCCTTAAATCGTCTCCTTCTGGATCGGGACGTTTCAGGCTCTGGGCTTTCCTCCTCCTCCTCCTCATTGGTGTAATTATCTGACACCTGCTGTGTCTCCACCATGTGCTCTTCCCCCACTGCGCCGAACAAGAAGGGGCGGGGAATCGACTAGAAAGAACGTCAGGGGCGGGCGGAGTTTCACGCATGCGCAGTGTCTATAAAGAGTAACACGCGTGCGTAGTACGTACGATCTGTGAGCGGAGGAAGGAATAATGGAGGCGCCAATCATGATAGTGAAGGTAAGATTTAACATTGGGCCTATACTGCTTCTAGACTGAGGCCTGTATTTGCACAAGTTTAGAAGACTTTAGGCTGACATTAGGGTTTGTCTTGTGTTGTGTCTTGCAGTGAAAATGGATATCTTGAAGGATCAGGACTTTATGCCAATCTTCATAGATATGTTCAGGGAGCTGCCCTGTCTGTGGCAGATAAACTACCCAGAATATAAGAACCAAACAAAGAGGAAGGCAGCGCTGGATAATTTGTTGCAATTTGTGAAGACGGTGATCCACACAGCAGTTATCACCTATTTGAAGATCCTAATTGGTGGCCTGAGGAGTACATATCTAAGGGAGCGCAAGAAGGTCCAGGATTCCCAGAGATCAGGAGCTGCAGATGACATTTATGTCCCCAGGCTGTGGTATTATGACAGGTGCATTTTCTGGCAGGCAAGAATGAACCCAGGCCAGCACTCTCCACTCTTCCTTCTACACTTCCTTCCCCCCTGTTGAGGCTTCTGATGCCCAACCTGGGCCTTCCAGGCAGCAACATGTGGAGGAGCCCAGACTGAGCCAGGTATAGCATTCTTCTAAATATTGCTGTTGTCCAATCAATGATGTTAAATAGATGTTAGTTTGGAGTACTAATTTATGATTGTGATTGATGAACCAAAAACTAAAACCATGTCCCTTTTTCATACACAGGGAAGTCTCAGCCAGGAGGTGGCCGGGCCAAGCAGGCTGCCTGATACACAGGTCCCTACCCTCCGCCTTCAAACACAAAGTGGCAGGAAGAGGAGTAACCTGGAGGAGGCTGCCATTGGCCTATTTTGGAAGGCTACTGAGGCCCTCAGAACACCCCACAGTGTGGAGGAGGACTTTGCTGGCATACCTGCCTGCAAAATGATGCAGATGGAGGAGGGCCAATGACCCCTATGTGAGTTCTTAATTTTGGAAGCTCTAAATAAGGGGTTGAGGGGCCAACTCACATGTGCAACCCACATTTGTCACCTCACCCATAGCCCTCCTCCTCCTCCTCCTCCAGGTCCTCCTCCTTCAGGTCCTCCTCCTCCTGCCACATCTCCAACACCAGAGCCACAGCTGGGAAGGAAGCGTGGAAGGAAGACCAGAGAGTGATGACCTGGGTTCAGTCTGGTCTGGCAAAATATGCAGCCTCTTGTAGTACCACAGCCTGGGGACACAGATGTCATCTGCTTTCCGGATCTCTGGGACTTCTGGACCACACTGCACTCCCTTAGATAAGGACTCCTCAGGCCACCAATTTTGCTGTCAAATAATTGATGTGTGCCCTGGGGGTCCAAGGCTTCACCAATTTCTGCTGTTTCTCCAGCGTTGCCTCCCTCTTTGTTTGTTTCTGAGCCCTTAATAAAGGAATTTTTTGTTTCAATTATAATAGCCTATGTGTGTTTCCCTTCAAAAAGGACAGTTTGTGAGGATTCAGGTACATTTCAAACATACAATGTGAAATTAACAAGAGACACCAACACCAAGCAATCTCCTTGAGATTAAATAATACAAGATAATAATGGTGTTGTGGTAACTTGACACACAAAACACACACAAAAACATTCTGGATGTTAAATAAGTAAGAAAAAAAAAATAACAAGATCAGCTTTGAAAAAAATACAAACCAAAAAAAAAAAATCACATCAGGCTTGAGAAAAAAAAAACACAAAAAAAAAACGATATAGATTTTTGGTCAGATGTGACAAATCATAATATATTGAGGGAATTACGATAAATAAGAAAAAAAGACGTTTGTGAGAACTCTGTGTGAATATCAGCAGCAAAACTACTTCATTCTTCCTGCATTACAAAGAAGAAGAGAGTGTACTGTATTAAACAATTTGAAACATTGCAGCCTGACTAAAGTGCTCTATCCATTCTGAATGCTAATTTTACCAGACCGAGCTGTTCCATCTCGGAATTTCTTCTGAGCATGTGTGGCACTTTGTGCGTCGGAATTGTCCACACATGGTCGGAATTGACACAATCGGATTTTGTTGTTGGAAAATTTTATAGCCTGCTCTCAAACTTTGTGTGTCGGAAAATCCGATGAAAAAAGTCCGATGGGGCACACACGGTCGGAATTTCCGACAACACGCTCCGATCGCACATTTTTCATCGGAAAATCCAACCGTGTGTACGGGGCATTAGCGTGTGGAAGTTTTACGCTTTACACTTTTACGAGGCCATATTATTGCTATCCAAGTGAAAAGGCTGATAGATATTTGATTAACTTTGGATTTTTATTTTATGTTCCTTTGTACTGTAAACTCCATGAGAGGATTTTCACTCTTTATTTCTTCATTTTTTTTCTGCTTATTTCTCTTTAGCTAACTATTATGGGCTTTAGATGTAAATTCCCATTCTGACTAATCTAATGCTGCATGGTCAAATGTAATGAAAGTTGAAAATATTCATGCATATATATTTTCTGTGTATATTAGAATTCTCCCAACATAACAAGCAGAATGGGGGAGCATGATCTTCTTCTCAATGGTTTCCAGCTCTCTGTCTTTGTTGAAGAGAGAGTAATTTGGTATATTATTTTGTTGTTATTACCTTATGATGAGGCTTAGAAGAGTCTTCTATCATGTTAGCCATTGATCAATGCAAAATGTGTAGTTTAAGCAATCCCTTTTATTGGCTATCTCAAATTATTAAAGATGCAAGCTGTCAGGTCACCTAGAGGCTGGGTGACAGATGCACACCGTAGGGATCAGGAGTGCACCGCAAGGTAGTAGACTCTACGGCTGAGTGCTGCGGATTGAACCCTGGGAGGTTCAGGAAGCAGGTCTACTGGATCACTGACACAGATCCCACTGGAAGCTAGAGCATAGATTCCCCAGGGCGCGGAGTCTAAGAGCCAGCAGGTGTTCACCAGAGCCTTTAATGGTAAGGATGGACTGCGCTGCAGTCTGGCTCCAGGTCGCGGCCCCCAGGGTTTCACAGCTCACGCTCACGGTAGACTACAGGAGAAGAGGAAGGAGGCAGCAGGGAAAGTAAGGGACAAGCCAAGGTTGGGGCCACAAGCAGACAAGGACAACAGAGTACACGCCAAGGTTCAGGGTCACAGGCAAACAGGGATAGTTGGGGACACACCAGAGGTCAGGGTCACGAGCAGACAGGAATAGTAGAGAACACGCCAAAGTCGGTAACAGGAATCAGATGTAGGAAACACAGCAAGTACACACAGAGGCTAACACACAATGGTTGATCAGCACTGCTGGCTTGCAGTGCACAGGTTAATATAGGGTTCCCTGATAGGGCCTGGGGTGGGGCCATGCTTAGAGGAGAGGTTACAAAAGCAGTCAGGTGAGGGTCAGCAGATCTCTAGAGATGAACACATGGAGACAGGTATGCTGATAGATAAACTCTATTGCATAACCATGACACAAGCTTTAAATCCCTTCCTCAGGTTTTTGTACAGTTTGATGAGGGTTGATAAAAATTGGAATTTTGCCTTTTGGTAGTAGTAGATTGTCCACTTTGCCACTAAATAAATCAAAATACGTATTAAAATAACATAAATGCCAAAATCAAAACAAAGGTTTATCCCAGTAATTTTAACATGTAATTAGAATTAAAATTAAAGTGGACCTTCACTCATTTTTTCAACTTTCTATTAAATCTTCCGCCCTTGTTGTTTTAACTTTGGATAGTAAAACATTTATGCCAGTAAATACCTTATACAGCCCATTTCCTGTTTATTTGGTAAAAAGCTTAGGCTTATGACATCATGCACAGCTCTCTCACTCTCAAGAGAGTTTGTCAGGAAGGGAGAGGGGTTGAGTCGTAAGAGGGCCAATGAGAGTTGCAGAGCTAGAGGTGTGCCTCTGTGTGTCTGTGTATATCCAGGAAGTGAACAGGCAGCAGCCTAAAAACTTATTATTATTTATTATTTTGTTCCATTCCATTTGTAGATGCCAAATAAAGATGAGGCATTCTTTATTTCGGATAATTCGTAACTTCAGATAAATTGGTATTCGCTACGTTCACTAACAGCCAAGTTTGAAAGGAAACTCCAATACCTATAATTTAATAGTTAGTAATAGTTTAGTTATTATTAGTTAGTTATTTCAAATTTTTGGGTTTTTAGATTTTCATTCTTTCTAATTTTTGGATTTTCCTTTCTTATTTTTCGATTTTCGAATTTTCGATTTTCTAAATTTTCAAATTTCCGAATTCCAAATTTCCAATTTTCAAACTTACAAATTTTTTAATTTATGAATTCGGAATTTACGAACGTTTGAATTTACTAATGCTGGGGGGGCAGGAGGCGGAGCCTAGCGGAGCAGACATGCATTGTTAGAGCTCCACACCGCTGAGGAGAGAAGAGAAGGACAAAGTGGAGCCTGCAGGCTCAAAAGGTATCCATTTGAACCTTTTTGCCCCAGGGAACAAACTGTGAAAGTTTGGGCAGGAAATATGGTACTGGGAGGAAACCGTGGCAGAAATAAAAATCACCTCACAAAGAGCTCACAGGCACTCACTGCAACTAAAGCAGCTCCAGTCACCTCACAAGATACAGCATCAAGCCAATCTCGACCCTAAGGACCCTAACTGCCGCAGACCAATAACAAGCCTCAACACCATCTCCAAGATTATGGAGAAAGCAGTAGTACAACAGCTACAACGCCACCTGGACACACACCAACTCCTGGACCCTCTGCAATCAGGCTTCCGCCCAGGCCATGGCACAGAAACAGCACTTCTGAAGATATGGGATGATGCCCTTGAAGCAGCAGACGACAGGAGAACAGAGTCTCCTGGTACTGTTAGACCTCAGCGCAGCATTCCATACAGTAGACCACAATACTTTACTCGCCCGCCTCGCTGAAGTAGTAGGAGCTACAGGTTCTGCTCTAAAATGGTTTACATCATTCCTAGAGAATCGCTCCCAGACAGTGAAACTAGGTACATTCACCTCGGAAACCCGGGCAGTCTCCTGCGGAGTCCCTCAAGGATCACCCTTGTCACCAGTACTATTCAACATTTACATCCGCCCACTTCTCAATATCATCAGGAAAACCGATCTTTGTTTTCATTCATACGCTGACGACACCCAACTCTACCTTCGTATCAACGGACAAAAAGACCCTCATCAGCAATTACAGAAATGCCTCTCCTTAATAGACGACTGGATGACCACTAGCTCCCTCAAACTCAATGGATCAAAAACAGAACTACTTCTCCTTCAAGCAAACAAAAATTCCAAAATAAAGACTACATGGACACCTCCCACCATCCTTGGACAGACCATCTCCCCAAGCACCAAAGTCAAGAGTCTTGGAGTCATTTTTGACTCAGGAATGACAATGGATGCACAAATAGGATCAGTGGTGAGCGGATCCCACCATCTCCTCCGCCAACTACGCAGACTAATCACCTTCATCCCAGAAGAGGACAAAGCGGCAGTTGTGGGAACAATCATCAATTCCCGACTCGACTACGCAAATTCGCTCTACGTAGGACTACCCCAATATCAGCTTGCGCGCTTACAACTCATCCAAAACACGGCGGCAAGACTGTTAACAGGAAAAAAACCCTGGGAATCCATCTCCCCCTCCCTAAAGAGCCTACACTGGCTAACCGTGAAGAAACGGATCACATTCAAGACCCTCTGCATCACCCACAAATGCGTACAAGGAAACGCCCCACCATATCTCCGCGAGAAAATAAAACACTACACACCGAATCGCAGTCTTCGATCAGCTAACCAAAACCTCCTTACCATTCCCAAATACCGCTACAAAGCAAAGGGAGAACGAAGATTCGCAGTCCAAGGACCTCAACTATGGAACTCTCTTCCTACCAACATCCGCATGGAAGAAAACCACCAGGCCTTCAGAAAAAAACTAAAGACCTTCCTTTTCTGAGAAGCTGACATCAGAGAATGCATCCAGCGCCTTGAGGCGATTCAGTTCGCATTTGCAGCGCTTTATAAATCATTCATTCATTCATTCATTCATGCTCTCACAGACAGAAAATGTCACAGCAAGACTCTCCATTTGAGTCAGATACAGAACAAATCCTCTCACAATCTTCTCCACAAGCCTCCTCAGTATCCCCAGTAATATTATTACAATTTGAAAAGATGCTTCATAAGGCTTTAAAACAAACCTCAGACCAAATAACAAAAAGCCTAACCAAAGAAATAAGAGAGCTGGGAAACCACACCGCAGCCTTAGAAATAAAAATGGATGAAATTGAAATTACAACCAAAGAAAATATAACAGAATTGGAACAATTAAAAAAAGAGAATTTAATACTTCAAACTAAGCTCGAAGATTACGAAAATAGAGCCAGACGTTCAAACTTGCGCATAAGGGGAATACCTGAAACTGTGACAGACCTGCAATCTACTATTACTGCTCTATTACAAGAACTAAAGCCAGATATCCCTATTGAACGTTTAGAACTGGACAGAGTACACAGAGCCCTCACAGCCAAAAAGAAAGATGGACCCCCACGTGATATAATCACAAAATTTCATTATTACAGAACGAAAGAACAAATACTAATTGCTGCAAGAGAAAAAAAGGAACTTAATTTTCAAGGACACAATTATCAAATTTTTGCTGACCTATCCCAACTTACTATTACTAAAAGACGATCCATGAAACCCCAACTAATGGAACTGCAACGCCACAACATTATGTATCAATGGGGCTTCCCCTTTTCAGTCAGATGTAACTACCAAGGTACAATTTACAGAAGCAGATCAGCAGATGAACTACAACAAACCCTTTTAAAATTAAATCTGACAGAACCCACAAGCAGCAACACTCCCACACGCAGAAGAATGGCATCATCTTCACCTTCAGGCAGCACCCAGAAAATTTCAGAACAAAATGGGAATCATCATTCTCACAAAAGAGGCCGTTATGCCACATCATCCATGGACCAAGAAGATTCAATGGACTGACATCCTAATTCCTGATATCTCTTCATTTATTATACTAAGAGATGGTTCTCTATAAAAAAACCTGTATTTATAACTGAATGTAACTGCATTCTGATAGTCACACACTGTGTGGGATCATGTTACATTCCAGTTATATTTCTTATTACTTCTGATTCATATAGCCTTAGAATATATAAGTGAAATAAGGAAATTCTTGTTCAGTTATATATTATCAGGTAATAACAATAGATGTATTACTTTTTAGGACAAAATATGTTCAATAATCCAGAAGTAAAGGTAGCTTTTTCTTTCTTCTCTTAAAACAAATATATTATTACCTAACTAGTTCCTAGAATTATGTTTTTGTTTATTCTAATCTGAAGCAATACAACCTCAATTTTATGAGTTGACATATCTAAACAGTTACATATGAATAAAATATGTAATTGTTTACTCTAAAAGGGTTAAAATCCCAAAATAATTCAAACTATCTTCATCAATACCAAAGTTATTAACAGTACCTTTCTAACTGAATTATTTAGCCTAGGGCAAGACTAACCATATACAACCACCCTGGAATAAATAATTTCAACAAAAACTATATTCTGCACTCCAATTAATGAAACATCATTTTGATGTCTTTTGACATAGCACTTCTCTCCTGTAAGCGGAAGATCCGTGTACCCCCATTAGCCCTCCTCATTCTCCCAACCATATTATGTGGGAGTGTGACGAAGGCACTTATTCCCCTGAGAGAGATATTTATTCTCTTTCACAGGTAAATTGTGATTACTTGCAAAAAATAATTTATACAATGTATCATCTAATCTCATATGTTTTTTGTTTACTCTTTACTCCAGAATTCACTGGTTTCTTTTCTATCTATTCATCTCTTCAGTCCACACAGGTTGATCTGCGCAGTCAGCTCTGCATAACAAAAAGTAAGTCAAAACTATTTGATCTATTGCCATGGCACCACTGAATATACTTTCCCTGAATGTTCAGGGAATAAATGTCCCTCAAAAAAGGACCAAAGCCTTCCGTACTTTCCATAACAAGAAGGCTCACATAGTATGCCTCCAAGAAACACACTTCAGCAAAGATTCTACTCCAAAATATATTTCTCCTTTTTATCAACAAATTTACACGGCTTCTGCCTGTACCAAGCAAAGGGGAACTCTAATTGCCTTTCACCGATCCACACCATTCACCTTATCATCAGAAATTAAAGACCCAGAAGGTAGATACCTGATACTCATGGGTTATATAATGGATACAGCAATCACGGTGATTTCCTACTACGCTCCTAACAAACAACCTACACCATTCCTCTCACATATATTACAAGTGATTAATACACACAAAATAGGAACAGTGATAATGTGTGGGGATTCGAACCAGGTCCTCCTCCCATTTCTAGATAAATCACCTTTTACACCATCCAAAATAACCTCTAGATTACCTTTTTCTCAACTTCTTTCCAAATACAATCTGGTAGATTCATGGAGAGAAAGTAACCCAATGAAAAAGAAATTCACTTATTTCTCGCACCCTCATCAAACCTTCACCAGAATAGATCATATTTTTCGAACAATAGGAATGATACCAGAAATTATTGCATCAGATATAATTCCGATTCCGTGGTCTGACCATAATGCAGTATACACTACTATAGCCTCAGCCATACCAAAAGCGCATGACCCAACGTGGTACTTACCGGACATAATGCTCAAACACCCACTACATCAGATGGCCATTGAACAAGCTTTAAAGGAATACATATCAATTAATAATACAACAGACATCTCCCCAATAACACTGTGGGAAGCTCATAAGCCTGTCTTGCGTGGTACAATACAAAGACAAATGGCACTATTTAAACGGCAAAAATCTAGCAAAAAAACTAGAACTCAATTTTAATGCAGCCTACATATCATTTCAAGATAATCCATCCCAGAGTACAAAATCTCATCTGGAAAAATCTAGATTGGAATACGATCTATTTCTCACTGAGTCAGTTGATAAATCCCTCAAACGCTCCAAACACAATTTCTACATGAATACAAACAAACCAGGTACATATTTGGCTCGGGCATTAAATTCAACTAACAAATCTTTCAAACCAATACGTTTGAAATTATCAAAAAATGTTTACACTTGTAATCCAGTTAAAATAGTCCATAAATTTCACTCACATCTTGCAACTTTATACAAGACAAACAATGAATTTAATCCTAAAGAGGCTGAATCCTTCTTCTCAAAAATAACCTTACCTGAGTTATCTCAGACTCAAAAAAGCAGTTTGGATGAGCCTATAACTATAGATGAAGTTGCTAACGCCATAAAAGACCTAAAACTTAACAAAAGACCAGGCCCAGACGGCTACTCAGCTTTATACTATAAAACATTCTCAGAAATACTCTCTCCCATTCTCACTGAAACTTTTAACAAACTTCTAGATGGACATTCTTTTCGGCAAGAAACACTAATGGCAATTGTTTGTATGATCCCAAAACCCCTTTCTGATGATACTTCCTGTGTGAATTATCGGCCTATCTCTCTGTTAAACCTCAATATTAAATTATTAGCAAAAATAATAGCAAAACGCCTCAATAGCATTATAGGAAAATTAATACATAGAGATCAAGTAGGCTTCATGCCAAATAGACAGGCAGGCGATAATATACGCAGGGCAGTGTTATTGGCACATATTGCTAAAAAACGGAAAATCCCTTTATGTTTTCTATCTCTCGATATTAAGAGGGCATTTGACACAGTATCCTGGCAATATATGCAATATTCATTACAAAAATGGGGTTTTGGACCCCACTTTTTAACATGGATCAAAGCATTATATAATAAACCCAAAGCCTATATAAAATATGCTGAATACAAATCTGATGCCTTTAATATCGAAAGAGGTACCCGACAGGGTTGCCCATTATCTCCCTTATTATTTGCCCTTATACTCGAACCCATGGCCCAATACATCAGAACAAACCAAACTATAACTGGCATTGAAGTAGGAGGTATTACACACAAATTATGTATATTTGCAGACGATATATTACTTTTTCTATCATCACCACAGGTCTCTGGTCCTAACTTAATACCAGCTCTTGATGGATTTGCAGCCCTATCCGGCCTTATAATTAATCCTAAGAAATGCCTAGTGCTTAAAATTTCACTCACAAACATGGAATTGATCCCGGCTAGGGCTGCACTCCCATTCACATGGGCAGAAAAATCAATCCCATATCTTGGAATTCATTTAACAGCATCTCATTCTGACTTATTCTCAACCAATTATCCTCCTGTATTAAGACAGATCACAAATCTAATAAAACAATGGTCGCAACTTCCTTTATCCTGGATAGGGAAGATTAATGCAATCAAAATGACTATTCTACACAAATTGCTTTATCTATTCAGAGTCCTCCCTATTCCAATTCCTTCCTATTTTTTGAGAATAGTACAAAAAAGAGCAACTTCGTTTATATGGGGCTCTTCTAAACCACGTATACCTATACACACACTACATCTTCCCAAAAATAAAGGAGGCCTGGGATACCCTAATTTTACTAACTACTACAGAGCAGCACATTTGGCCAGTCTGTCCAAATACCATGCAAAACAGGAAATCCCATTATGGGTATTTATAGAGGCTTCAGAAAACGACCCTCTATTAATATCAAATTTATTATGGCTTGATCCTAAAGACCGCTTTAAAATTCATAATCCCATAACTAAACACTTCTTATCTCTCTGGGATAAACTAAAAACCAAATATCAGTTACAATCTCCACACAATCCTCTCCTTTCTTTTATCAGAAATCCGGCCTTTTATCCGGCATGGATCTACCCAAATTCTTTTAAAGCTTGGACAACATCAGGCATTCAGACACTAAATGACTTCATAGCATCTAAATCATTCCTTTCATTCCCATCGCTTAGAGAAAAATATGATCTACCAAACTCTGAGATATTTAGATATCTCCAAATCAAAAATTTCTATACACCATTCCTAAAGGGGGATACACCATTATCCCAATTATCCATTTTTGAATCAATCTGTACAAAAGATCCATTTGCTAAAGGTACAATTTCATCACTTTATAATCAATTATATGGAGTAGCAAATTTTAATAGACCCTCTTACGTTCAGAGGTGGGAGGAGGACCTGGGACGAACTTTAGAAGACACGGACTTGTCTAACATATGGCTCACATCTAAGTCATCTTCACCCAACATCTTAGCACTGGAGACAAATGATAAAGTCCTAACTCGCTGGTACCTTGTACCCGCTAGAGTGGCAAAATATTCACCTAATACCTCAGCTCTTTGTTTTCGAGGATGCCCAGACATAGGCACATATTTACACATATGGTGGACGTGCCCAGTAATCCAAACCTTCTGGAAGGAAGTCTTCGTGACTGCATCTAAAATATTTAAAAAAATAATACAACCAGATCCATATTTAACTTTACTTAATCTAAAACCGGAATGGTTAACACTCTCTCAATTCAAACTTATGATCCAACTAATAACGGCTGCAAAACAAACAGTGGCCAAGGCATGGAAATCTCCTACATTGGTACTAGCAGAAACAATTCACAGAATTAATAATGCAATGTCCCACGCTAAGATGGTAGCCATCGATCAAAATCAAATTCCAAAATTTGAAAAACTTTGGCATCCTTGGATAAAACAACAGTTCCTGTCAAACTTCAATGACTCTGTCCTGTTGCCATGGTAACAGATTAAATGACTTACAGAGACACCCATTCTAAGGCTTCAAAGAGAACTAAAAAGAATAATAAACTGACGAGCGGGACAACCTTGTGGACCATACCTCTACCTTTCAACCCTTTTTCTTCTTTCTCTTTCCTTTTCTCCACCTTACAATTAAAGCTCATTATCAGAATTTATTTGACCTATATACACTCTACTTGTAAACAATATGTATAGTAGGTATAAATCATTTAAATACCTACAAAAGTAACTAAGGAAATGATATATATCTTTAATTTAGGTTTACGTGAACCCAATGTATAATATTTGAAATTTCATGATATTTACCTATATAAACCCTACTGTAAAACAATGAGCTTACTTTATAGATCCTTGTAAACTTACTTTATGTATCTTTATAACATTGTATACTCAATAAACTTCTTTTGACAAGAAATTTCCTAATGCTGCATTTTTGAGATTCCAAATTTCCGAATTTTAGATTTTACAAATTCCGAATTTTCGAAAAAACTAATGAAACCAAAACGAAAACAAATTTTTCAGTAGTGTACATGTCTACACAGTACACAGTACATAGAAATACAATTATTTTAGTGAATATGAATTGCTAAATACCTTTTCTCATAAGCGGTACAGTATATAACAGTCTTGTGACTAACAGGGGCATGTAATTACAATTCTTGATATAATATTTCACAGCAGGGCCCAACAAGAGTAACTGAGGGCTTACAGTGTTGCGGCACCACCAACACCAATTTTCTGCAGAGTATATAGGACAGGCTGTATAGTATATATACTGCTGTTCAGAGTATATAGTGCCTGGGAGCCAGGGGGACCCCCACTCCATTTTTTAAAAATATTTGGGTGTGGGGTTCCCCTTAATATCCATACCAGATCCAAAGGGCCTGGTAATGGACTGGGAAAGGGGGGGGGGGCAATGCATTTTTTTCAATGACTTTCATCTATACCCAACAATATATTACAGCCGCGAGTAGCTTTAAATAACATCTTTTCCTTTAGAAATGTCATTTTGCTATGGTATTGTTCTAAACACAGGAAAAATGCGCTACTTTACAGACATACATTTTATTTTACAAGTTTTTGGTTGTATCATGACAAAATGTGGAAAATTTCAAGGGATATCATGAATATTTTTCCAAGGAGCTGTACGCTGAACTGACTGCACTATATACTCTGAACTGCATTATATAAACTATACGGACTGCACTGTATACTCTGAACTGTATTATATATACTGTACTATATGAACTGCATTATATACTCAGAACTGCATTATATATATGTTATGGACTGCACTATATACTCTGAACTGTATTATATATACTATACGGACTGCACCATATACTCTGAACTGCATTATATATACTATACGGACTGCACTATATACTCTGAACTGTATTATATATACTGTACTATACGAACTGCATTATATACTCAGAACTGCATTATATATATGTTATGGACTGCACTATATACTCTGAACTGTATTATATATACTATACGGACTGCACCATATACTCTGAACTGCATTATATATACTATACGGACTGCACTATATACTCTGAACTGCATTATATATACTATACAGACTGCACTATATACTCTGAACTGCATTATATATACTATACGGACTGCACTATATACTCTGAACTGTATTATATATACAATACGGACTGCACTATATACTCTGAACTATATTAGAGATACTATACAAACTGCACTACAGTATATACTCTGAACTGCATTATATATACTATACGGATTTCACTATACTACACTATACTATACTACTTTATTACACTAACTGCACTATATACTCTGAGCTGTATATTATATACTACACTGACTGCACTATATAATCTGAACTGTATACTACTACACTGACTGACTGCACACTACACTACACTACACTACCTTCCTAATCTCCATTCAATCACTATATACACTGAACTGCATTATATATACTACACTGACTGCACTATATACTCTGAACTGTAATATAAAATATTTTTAAAATGGCCCCTTTAAGAAAAAAAGTCCTTTAACTAAGTGCACTATGTCTGGGCGCCGGACGCAGTGCACTATGAGAAGCGCCCCGTCATTGAAGACACGAGATTGCAGACGTGGCGCTTCATTTGCGGGCTGTTAACCCGCCTTGCATCACAATACAAAGCGGCGAGTAGCTTCCGCTTATAGAATCACTGTGATTCTACGGGTGGGAGCATTGTTGTTTAATTCTAGAGGTTACTTACAGGTTTTGTGTACTAGACGAAAACCGGAAGTGAAGTCGGCAGCTTCGTTCTTCGGCTGGAGCAGAGCTGCTGGAAGGTAAGCTCCTTCAGCATGATTAAAGGATTGGGGGGCACCATGCGGGCAAAAGCAGCAAAAAGTGTTGTGGCCCAAACCCCAAATCCAAATGCATTGTATTTCCTGGTACTCCAACCCAAAAGTCATCCCAAAAAAGATGTTATGTCTGTAGCAGACACCAAATTAGACGTGATACTTGTTTTTTCTGTCTCTCCTGTGATGGCCAACCTTGTCTCTTAAGGACTGCTTCCATCGCTATCACACACTAGTGAAGTATTAGCTTAAGGTATAGCACGGCATGGTCTAGGGTACACAATTCACACACAAGGGTCTTAAAATATGTTAGGTATTCAGGAAACTGGCTATCACATTTTGAGAGACCCTAAAATCAAAGGCTGCAAAGTTATTGCTCTAAAAAGTTAAATTACAATAAAAGTAAACAAAAAAATAGTTTTATTGAGTTAATGTTATATTGTTACTGTATTTTATTGTTAACTGTTGCTGTTTGCTTTGCAGAAACGCTAGTCAGCTACAGCACTGATCTGTTTATTCTGACAGAGCAGGGTGCTGCTGTCAGAATACATACACTATATTGTCAAAAGTATTGGGATGCCTGCCTTTACACGCACATGAACTTTAATGGCATCCCAGTCTTAGTCCGTAGGGTTCAACATTGAGTTGGCCCACCCTTTGCAGCTATAACACCTTCAACTCTTCTGGGAATGCTGTCCACAAGGCTTATAGATGTGTCTACAGGAATGTTCGACCATTCTTCCAGAAGCGCATTTATGAGGTCAGGCACTGATGTTAGATGAAAAATGCAATAATAAAATGCAAGTCCTGAAGCGCTACAAAGCTGTGGGTCATGTGAAAAATAATGATGAACAATCCATAATAGTTGATGGATCTAGCCCAGTGCAGCTGACAAAAACACTGGAACAATGTAGAAGAACAAAAGAAAAACTATATGTAGCACTCTGTAAGCTGGATCCAAAGTCGGGTTGTTGTCCAACAGACAGTTCAGACCAATAATTCAAACAAATAATGATGGATAATCATGAACTGTTTAACTCCATCATAACAAATTGCTGAACACAAATTAAAAAAAATGAGTTAAAAAAAAGTAGTTAAATACAATTTCAAAAACAATGATGAGAAGTATAGTGATGAAAACAAACATTACCAGTGCTGACCTCAAAGACTTGGGAGAGGGGTTAACAATCCAGGGCTTGCTGGTGTAGCATGGGGGGTGCCAATGGCCATGCTGGGAAGGATGGAGATCTGGTCCACTGGGAGAGAACCCAAGGCTGCTGCTGTCTTGTGGCAAGCGGGTAGATGCACCCAGGGAGGCAGGTACCGCAGATAGCAGAAGGACAAGTAGCCAATCGTGCCCACAAGGAAAAGCAGTAAGGCGGTTAGCTTGTGAACGGACTGAGCCGGTGATACAAGCCGGGTGTAGAGAGAGAAAAACACAGGGACTCGGAGGAGCCAAGCGTAGCCAATGCGCCTGGATGACGTCAGTGGCGAGCCGGAGTCTGTGAGGGGAGGGATGTCCTAAGTCAGCCGTGGAACGCAAGCTTGTTGCTGTTGCTGTGACTAAATTTTTTTGTGCTCCTGTGCTTTGTCAAAGTCCTAACTAACTGATGTTAGATGAGCAGTGGGGAGACCAGGTTGACGCCCAGGGCTGGCTATGCCGGGCTCCTTTGGTGTGTTCCCTGTTCCTCACTTGGCTACAGCATGACGTTGGAGGTCGGATCTGGACGGCTCACCCGGTTGGGGTTTTTACCCCCCCAAGGTTCCCCTGCCTGGGGTCATTCACTTCTCCCATGCACCATACCTCCCATTCACCTTTTTCCTGTCACTACTTGGGACCATTGCCGCTGCTGGCTGCGCTGCCGGGTCGGGCCCCCTCAGCTCCGGGGAGTGGCATCCTTGGCCGGATTGTCCTGTGCGGCGATGATCTCTCCCATGCGTGGTCACGCTCATATAACCAATACGGTTTTGCTCCTGATGAGCGACTTTAAGGTCCCGAAACGCGTAGAGCTAACAACTACCGTTACAACAGTGTATTCATGAACCTACCACGGCCATTTCTCTTCACCCAGTATATGTACTCCTTTTTTCCCAAGTGATGCTTTAATGCATCCATTTTTGTTTTCCAGTATCATTTACACTACAATTAATCACGCTTTGAAGTGACCCGTGCAACTGTAAAATACTGACATATATCTTCTAACAGAGTCATTATGTATGTTTTTAGATTATTTTTCCTACTTATCTTATCTTTACTATTATTTCTAATGGCGCTTTAATGCGCAAGCTACTTTTATGAGTATTCCCTGCAATGCAATTAATCATGTTATTACGTGACCCGTGTACTTGTAAAATACTGTTTTAAACCTTGGTTGGACAATGCATTTATATGTGATATGTAATTTGAGGTATTGATATCCAATTTATGTACTGAACTGTATACCCCCAACTTATGCTTTAAGATGACTCAATTAATAAATCATTTTCTAAATTCAAAAAAAAACAAAAAAAAAAACAAAAAAAAAAACAAAAAAAAAACTGATGTTAGATGAGCAGGTCTGGTTCGACGTCTTCACTCTAATTCATCCCTACGGTGTTCTATCTGGTTGACGTCAGGACTCTGTGCAGGCCAGTCAAGTTCCTCTGCCTAAACTTACTCATTTATCTCTTTATGGAACTTGCTTCATGCACTGGTGTGCAGTCATGTTGGAACAGGAAGGAGCCATCTCCAATCTGTTCCCACAAAGTTGGGAGCATGAAATTGTCCAAAATGTCTTGGTATGCTGAGTCCTTAAGAGCTCCCTTCACTGGAACTAAGGCGCCAAGCCCAACCCCTGAAAAACAACCCCGTACCATAATCCCCCTCCACCAAATGATTTGGAGGGGTGGCTCAATACTTTTGGCAATATAGTGTGGATGAGCGAGTTTGGGGTGGAGGATCTTGACTGACTTGCACCTCAACTGACCTTAACCTGTACCTCCTGACTTCAACCCGATAGATCACATTTGGGATAAATTAAAGTGGAGACTTGAGCCAGGCCTTCTTGTCCAAGATCAGTGCCTGACCTCACAAATGCGCTTCTGGAAGAATGGTCAAACATTCCCATAGACACACTCCTAAACTTTGTGAACAGCCTTCTCAGAAGAATTGAAGTTGTTATAGCTGAATAGAATGGGCCAACTCAGTATTGAACCCTATGGACTAAGACTTTCCAAAAAGGGTTCATTTGGGGTAGTATTTGTACTTTCCTGGTGTTTCAGAGCCTCCGAAACTGTGTGAGGTAGCGAGGAAATGACATAAGGAAAAACACCCTTTAAAAGCTTGAAGGTGGTCATTGGATTTTGGGGGCCGGTACGCTAAGTTGCCAAAAAGTCTTTCACATGTTTTATCCCCATACTTGGAAGAAGTAACAGAATATGTTTTGGGGTGTAGTTCCACATATACCCATGGCATATGTAAGAAATATCTCATTAAAATGACAACTTTGTGTAAAAAAAATACATTTTTGTTTGTCATTTTCCAAAAACTTGTGGCACAAGATAAAATCTTCTATGCACTCAACATGCCTCTTAGCAAATACCTTGGAGTGTTTACATTCCAAAAAGGGGTAATTGGGGGGGGGGGTGTTTGTACTATCCTGGCTAGACATTTGCATGGCAAAAAAACTTTATTTTGTTTTGTTCAGATTTGTTAATCTAGTTTTTTTGTTTCAATAAAATTTTGTTTTTTTTCGTTCAATTCGTGTTCGGGATTCGTATTCGGGATTCGTATTCAGAATTCGTTTCATGTCTTTTTCAAATTTTCTTCGAATTTACAGATTATTTTCGATTAAAAACTTTTGAATCAATAAATTTTGAATTGGTTGAGTCGAAAACTTTGATTTTTATTTTTTTTATTTCAATGTGACAAAGTGAACAAACAAAAGAAAAATCTTCATTCTCGAAAAGAAAAATCTTCATCA
Organism: Lithobates clamitans; assembly: GCA_037952925.1. Taxonomy (NCBI): domain Eukaryota; kingdom Metazoa; phylum Chordata; class Amphibia; order Anura; family Ranidae; genus Lithobates; species Lithobates clamitans. The sequence goes on along the minus strand of JBBGZY010000008.1, from coordinate 6,660,241 downwards.
AATGATTACAATGACTCACCTTTGGCTTAACAAAAACAGCATTATTTTGAAATGGTACTCTAATAACACACACAGTTTTTGATTTCAGCAATGTGCATAGTTAGAATTCGACTGGAGTTCGATGTAAAATTCGATTCAAATTTCAGTCCAAATTTCAGAAATTCTGACAATTTTTTTTTCATTATACGGAGCATTCGGTAAAATTTGTTTATATTGTAATTCGGGGATATTCGGATATATCCGAATCTCCAAATAATGAAAAATTTGTCTGAATATTAATTCAGAATGAAACAAACCTCGTATGTCTTATCCTTGCATTTCAGTTCCTCCAAAACTGTGATAGGTAGTCAGAAATTTCACAAATGTGGTATTGCTATACTCAGAAGAAGTAACAAAATGTGTTTTGTGGTGTAATTCCACATATACGCATGGCATGTGTGCAAAATATCTCCATATAATAACAACTTTGTGTAAATTTTTTTTTTTAATCATTTTCCAAAAACTTGTGGCATAAAATAAAATCTTCCATGGACTCAAGAAATGTGAGAGGCAGTCAGAAAATGAAAGCTGCATACATTCCAGTATATATACCATAGTTTGTAGACACTAACTTTCACACAAACCACAAATTAATATACACTTTTTGATTTTATTGGATATTTTTTATAACATAATAAAAAAAAAAAAAACAGTGGTGATCAAATACCACCAAAGAAAGCTCTATTTGTGTGAAAAAAATGCTAAAAATAAAATTTGGGTACAGTGTTGCATGACCAAGCAATTACCACTTAGACCCCTTTCACACTGAGCCGCCCCGGTCAAAAATACAGAACTTTAGTATCACTTTTAGAGGTAATATCTGTGGTTGCAAAGGTATTTGATGTGCACAAAGTTTATTTATATCCTGTGTGGCTTTTGAGGAATATATTTACACGAAAGTTTTAGTGCTTGGAGTTTAGCTTTAAATAGCGCAACTAAAGGAATGCATCATCTTACTCTCGGAGATGACTTGCAAAAAATCAGGTTATCAGCTATCACATAGAGTATGTCAAGTTTGCAAGATGAAACCTCGATTTAAAACCCAAGAATATGGCCTTTTTTACTGGCTTAATGAGTTAGTGTATGCCTCTACTGCTGCTACAGCAGTACAACAGGGGCCGGGCACACCCCAGCTTGCTCACTGAACACTGAAGGCGAAAATGAACACTAAGGTCACCTTATGCTTAAAGGGGTTGTAAAGGTTCGTGTTTTTTCACCTTAATGCATCCAATGCATTAAGGCAAAAAAACATCTGGCAGTGACCGGCCCCATAGCCCCCCCCCCCCGTTTTACTTACCTGAGCCCCTTCATCTTCTTCAGCAGGGATGCGCCATCCTTCTCTCCACGGAGTCTTGGCTTTAATTGGATAGATTGATAGCAGCGCAGGCATTGGCTCCCGCTGATGTCAATCAAATCCAATGACCCGGGCACCGGGGGAGCGGGGCCGAGTCATACATTCAGCTTCTATGGACGCTGAATGAATCACTCGGGAGCGCGTCTGCAAGGTAACCTCGGGCGAGCACTTCTCCTAGGGGGTTATCCAATGCGGGGAGGAGACAGGAGAGCCACCGAGGGACCCCAGAGGAGCAGGTTCGGAGCCACTCTGTGCAAAACGAGCTGCACAGTGGAGGTAAGTATGACATGTTTGTTATTTAAAAAAAAAAACAAAGCTTTAGTATCACTTTAAATTGCTTTGTCATTCTTTTGGCATTTTCATTGCCAGCATAAATTCCTGACACTGGTTTTTGATGCACCAAATCAATAATTCAACATACACAAACCAGTTAATGACAAATAATTTGTCAATGCATCTGAAGCCAAAACTTTTCATTTAGTTGTAGAGTGAGTAATGAGGGGTTGAACCCCTGTCAGTTGTACATTGCAGTCTCTGTATCCCATGAATAGATTCACTCTCTCTGTCTTGATAACTATGATCACAAAGACTGAAAATAATAGGATAATTCTATTCTGTAATAGTGAGGAAATTTTCTGATGATGACCATTCTGGTGACTTCTGTCTAGGGATTTCCTTCACTTTGGGGAGACATCCTCTAACTCATGTTTTGAGAGGTAAAGGGAAATCTTTCCAATGGGACAGGGGTAGCAAAAACCTTTAAATAAACAATGGATATAATTTGAATATTAACCAGACACTGCCTTTAACATTTTTAAATACACTGATTGCAGACTTACCACAATTTTATATATTTACAATTCCAACTCACAATGGGCTTTTTTCCTTTGTCCATATCTTTTTTTGCACCAATAAATAAGATTTCTGTAATTACAGATTCAGCTCTTTTAAAGAAAAAGTCCAGCCTGAGCTTGTTTGGCTTTACTTCTCCTATGGGTCACAAGAGTACATTTCATTTTGCACTCCTGTGACCCATTTTCAGAAGACAGTGGTCTGAAGTCCGCTCTCTGCTGACGTCACTGGAATCCGTCAAGGCACCGCGTCATCATGACAATAAAGTCTGGATCCGCCAGGTGCCTGGACTGATGCCTGTCTCAGCCTCTTAGCAAGCAACTGAGAGACTGAGATGGCCACTCCCCACCCTTCCTTAGTTCAGCGCTCCAATAAGCATGGAGGAGCAGAGAGGAGAGCTGCTGATTGACAGGCAGCAGCTCTTTGCTTGTGGATCTGTGAGAACAGGGGACAGATGCAGCATCAGACCCATGCTGCATCCACCTAGGTAAGTGTAGATGGGCCAAAAAAAAAACATATCTCTCTTTTAAGATTTGTTCAATTAAGGTTTTTTCTCTCTAATCATGATGTCCTAGAGCATATGTCATTTTAGCTACAACTGAAACAATGTTATCAGTAGAAAGAGAGAAAGAGGAGTATGCCTCTGAGTTCACCTTGACAACATGTGTACAATCATCCAGAAAATTAAACATTTGAGCTCCAAGAGATGTTGGTTTGTATCCTCATTATAAACAAAAAGCATCGCAATATTTTTACCTTAAACAATGGGTGCCAGTTTCTCTATTATCTCATTCCTGCAACCCAATTCAGCTGAATTATAGATTTAGATTTTTTTTCCTAAACTTAATGTTGATTAGATGGAAATGCTAACTGTATTTATAGCATACCAAAATGTATTTTTTTCAGTTCCAGAAGCTATAAGCCTAGAATATATCAGGACAAATAATGAAATTATACAAGAATAGTTTTTGGAACCCCAATGAGTACTATCCAGCCATTGCCTTAATGAGGATACCAATTATTCCTAGGAGACATTTTCTGTATGTCATTAAATGACGAGAACAGCCAAATGCATGTCTCATCCATCTCCTAAGAGGTGTAACATTTGCAATGTAAAAAGAAGTGATTTGCATTAAGCTTGACAGCAGTCATAGATATAATTGAAATTTTTACACTGGAGAACTTATTCCTAGTGGAAGAGAATTTACATAATTTATTCTAATTAAAATATTTTCCATTTATTTACATGTATATAATTATTCTCAGCATGCATGCCATTTGGACTTTGGTAGTATTAATTTCTTAGTCATAGAGCTTTTGTCTAAATAGTGTTTGTAGATTGTTTGTAAAACTAATTGTTCAAAAGCTTTATACAGTAGACTATCAGGAGATGTAAACATAACTTACCTATTCTTATTTTACTTTTCAGCACTAATGTGACCACAGATTTTATTAAAGTGTATCAATAGTCAAAACTTTTTTTTTTAGTTTGGAATAGAGTGAAGAGGAACTCCTGGTGGTTTTATTGTCATTGCATTGAAACTCCATTGCAGAGATTCCTTCAATTCTTGTCTGGTAAATAGGTTGTTTTATGAACACAAAGTTAAAGGCAATTTCTCTATTGGAGCCCTGAACATCAGTAAAACCTGTCAGCAGATCTAATTCTTTCCCCATGTTGCCTTATGAGTTTATGTGAAATCTCCATTAACAGTTGTAAAATATTGTAATTAGGAATATATATCATTTAGCTTGTATCTATGCAGGCCGGAAGATATTTTCTTCACATATATCTCTGAGAAGACCAGACAAGTCGGTGCCCAGAATTTTGTGTACAAATAAAGGGATTCAAACCTCATTGTTTTACACATACTTACTTCAAAAGATCCCATGCTGGGATATGCAATGAAGGGAGGCCAATACTTAACTTCCCGGGAAAATTCAAGTCACTCTCCTGCTCAGAATAGTCACAAGGATTTGCATTAAAGGGGGCTGACTTTGGCAAAGTATAAGAAAGCTCACCAATCAGAGCCACGCTATGCTAACCAATAAGGCATCAGCCTGTATTGATATACACAGACTAGATGGAAGGAAAGATATTCACTTTTATGGGAGAGCAGTCATCAGAATGGAACCTTGGTGAGAAAGAGTAATTATGGGAAAGGTCTGCCTTTTACTTGTAACTAAATATGTTTGTAGATTAATGTTTTAAGGGATATTTTCTGTATTCCTTCATGTAATTCTCTTATTTTAACCTAATATTTTCTTCCTTGGTGTAGACTATAGATAGATAGTTGCATATTAGATAGACTTTCAACTACTTACCAATGAATGTTGTTATTGTGTTAAAGCTTTCACTCTTGGTCAAAGAACTCTCATTTAACCCACATCATATCTTTGAGATATTAAATCTTAAATATAATCAATGGGTAGCACCCACTTGATCCAAAACTGAAAAAAAAGGTTTGGGTACATTTAGGTATAGGTACACTTTAAGTGATGAAAAGTGGTACACTTTGCTGATTATGGCTTGCTGCTAGTACTCATCATGTTGAAAAAAAATACCCAGCCAGAATTACTATGTGGTCATCTCTTTACAGGAAATGCAATATAATAAACTGGCAGGTGTGCTATTGATAAGCACACATAAACCTGTGTAGTTAGTCCAAATGTCCTAATCACTGAGTAATGACAGTAATGTGCACCTAATGCAGCTCTCTATACCAGAAGAACCAGTAATTGTCAAAAACAAAAGCAAGAGAGAGAGCGCACTAATCCTTTACAGCAGGAAGCAGCTGCAGGCTAAGTGATGTACTTGTACATTGCTCAGAACATGTGCACTGGTGTGCCCTCAGTGGTGCGATCCCATGACCACTGTTTGACCAATCATAACGATTACATGATTTCATATAAGCAAAACTGTCTTGAATGTAAGCCGTACTACTACTAAGCTTACTATTGAGATGCCTTGATTAGCCCACAGCTAACACATGGTACCTGAGCCAATTGCAGCACCCTGTACCATGTGATTAGCTATAGCCCCCCCCAATTAGTACAGTGTCACTATAGTGCAACTAAATTACTTTGATAACAAGATGTAAAAAAAAGAAAAATGAAAAAAAAAAAAATGTTAAAGAAAAAAGTTTAAAAACATTGAATAAAAAATTATTCAAAATTGAATAAAAAATTATTATTATTTGCTTTTTTACATAATGTCATCAGTCAGTATCCCTGATCACTCCTAGTCATATGTTGACACTGTACTGCTCTGGTTACAGTATTTAAAAAATAATTGTAAAACAATGTTATATTTAATGTCTTCATTTTCCGAAAAATTGTGACAAAAAATTACAACTTCAAAAAACTGATCATGCCTCTTACATATGTCAGACTGCCTACTTTCCAAAAAGGGGTCATTTGGGGGTTAATTGTACTGTCCTGATGTGTTAGGGCCTCAAGAAATGAGCTTCTCAAGTACATGAGGATTGATCAATTTTCAAGTGTATATACCATAGTTTGTAGACTCTATAACTTTCACACAGACCAAATTATACCCACTGATTTAGGTTATTTTTGCCAGAGATATGCCGCCTACATTTATGAAGAAAGATTATTTGCTTGAAAATTGTTATACCAGAAACTAAGAAAAACATGCTCTTTCTGGCATTTTTTTGTTGATATATAGCAAAAAATAAAAAACATATTGGTGATTAATTACCACAAAAAGAAAGCTATATATGTATATATATATTTCATTTGTGTACAATGTTGCATGACGGAGCAAAGCAATTGGCAGTTAAAATAGCACTGTGCTGAATAGCAAAAAATGCCCTGGTCATGAAGGGGGTAAAACCTTCTGAGGGTCAAGTGGTTAATAGATAAAAACATAAATGCTAATGCACTTACAAAACAACAAGTAATGTGTATGGTTGATCAAAGTAAGTACAAGCCACGTGTAATCCCTCAGGTACACTGGATGGATCCTCTGCCAGCTCAACAATCCTCTTCCTGAACATACAGGGCAGATAGAAATGAAGGAAAGCCTGCGTCGCTCAGTGTAATGAAACAAAATAGATAAATGAAAAAAAATATATAAATATAAAAAATAAATGATGAATAAATGAATGAAAAAGAAGCCCCTATAATATGGACAAACTAACAGTATACTGTTATTATATATGATTAATTCCACCTTCAAAAATTACAAATAGTGCTGATAATAAGGGGGGCATATTAACAGGAATGCTACTGTATCACTCAGTAAACACTGCAGTTACAATGAAGATGATTTTAACTGTAAACTGTTACAAAGGATACATAAATACAAACCTAGAGGCTTTAAAAGACACACAGAGCTCAATTTTTCTCCCTAAAAAGGCTGAAAGAAGGACATATTAGTACTTATTTCTAACTCTTCTTTTAATCGACCAGGTGTCATAGACTCTAATGTGAACATCCAAAGGTCTCCCACTGGAAATGTTTTGAAAATCTTTCAGCCTCAGGTATTTGCAAAGAGCTGGCTTCTATGCCGAACAGCTCCAGCCCAGATGTATCCTCATTGTGGTGAATCTTACAGTGTTGCGGAACACTGTTATGTGCTTCCCTGTTCAATGAACATTAGGTTTATCTGGGAGAATACTACAGTATCTCACAAAAGTGAGTACACCCCTCACATTTTTTGTAAATATTTTATTATATCTTTTCATGTGACAACACTGAAGAAATGACACTGTGCTACAATGTAAAGAAGTGAGTGTACAGCTTGTATAGGTGTACAGCACTAACAGGCTGACCCCCCACCCCTTCAATCTCTGGAGCAACACTGACAGCCCTCATACATCTATTTCCCAAAGACAACCTCTGGATATGACACTGAGCACGTGCACTCAACTTCTTTGGTTGACCATGGAAAAGCCTGTTCTGAGTGGAACATGTCCTATTAAACTGCTGTATGGTCTTGGCCACCGTGCTGCAGCTCAGTTTCAGGGTCTTGGCAATCTTTTTATAGCCTAGGCCATCTTTATGTAGAGCAACAATTCTTTTTTTCAGATCCTCAGTGAGTTCTTTGCCATGAGGTACCATGTTGAACTTCCAGTGACCAATATGAGAGAGTGAGAGTGATAACACCAAATTTAACATACCTGCTCTCTATTCACACCTGACACGAGTCACATGACATCGGGGAGGAAAAATGGCTAATTGGGCCCAATTTGGACATTTTCACTTAGGGGTGTACTCACTTTTGTTGCCAGAGGTTTAGACATTAATGGCTGAGTGTTAAGTTATTTTTGGGGGCAGCAAATTTACACTGTTATACAAGCTGTACACTCACTACTTTACATTGTAGCAAAGTGTCATTTCTTCAGTGTTGTCACATGAAAAGATATAATAAAATATTTACAAAAATGTGAGGAGTGTTCGCACTCTTTTGAGATACTGTACCGTGCAGGATCCTGTAATAAATTTTGGCCAATCTTTCTTAAAGATGTTCCGAATTGACCAGTGTTGATTGTTATATTTTGTAACAAATTGATTGAAAAGTTATTTTTAGCCTCCTTTTCAGTTGTCTTTTCAGTTTCCTGTGCCAAGACCTTTTTTTTTTCATATTACTGAAAGGAATCCTGAATATGTTATGTTTGGCATCATAACCTTTTTCCAGAAATGTACTACTCAATATCTAGCCTTGCCCGTGGTAATCATATGTGTATGTGCAATTTCTTCTAAGTCTATAAAATTGGTTCTATGGTATATTTATATTCCAGCTTGCAAGATGACAACTATTTTGGTTGAGGTATGAATTACCAGTCATATCTTTAACCACTTGACCATCAGAAGACTTTACCCCCTTCATGACCAGGCCATTTTTTGCTACTCAGCACTGTGCTACTTGCAATTGTGTGGTCATGCAACACTGTACACAAATTAATTTTTAATCATTCTTTCACACAAAAAGAGCATTTGATTTGATCACCATTAGGTTTTTTTTTTTTTGCTAAAAAAAATGAAAAAAATATATATTCTGCTTTCTGTTATAAAACATATCCAATAAAATCAAATGTCTTCTTAAATTTAGGCCAAAGTGTATTCAGTGTATTCTGCTACATGTCTTTGAAGACGCTATAACTTTCACACAAACCAATTACCAAACTATGGTATGTATCTGAAAATTGATCAGTCCTGATGTACTGATGACCTTTCTCATTTCTTGAGGACAGTACAAATACCCCCCAAATTACCACTTTTTGGAAAGTAAACAGTCTAAGGTATTTAGTAAGAGGTATGGTGAGTTTTTGAAGTTTTTTGGAAAATTAAACACATTTTTTTTTCATTCTTCATTTTTTCAAAAAAAAAAATCTTTTTTTTTTTTTTATATACTGTCACCAGTGCAGTACAGCATCAAATGACTGGTGGAAGTGATCAGGGATACTGACTGTTTACAGTATTTAAAAAAAAAATACTTTTTTTCTATTAAATGTTCTTACTTTTTTTACACTTTTTTTTAAATTTATTTTTTTACATGCTTTCATCAGACTAATTCAGTGTCACCACAGTGACAGGGGGGAAAGGGGAGGGGGGGTTGATCAGGGTTTATTTTTATTTTTTTTTAACTTTGATTGCTGTTACAGTGATGCTCACTGTAAAAGCAATGTTTTGAAATGTCATGAATGGTTTACATTCATAACAGCTATGATTACTATTTTGCTGTGACTGGCTAACAGCTATTAAATGGTACAGGGTGCCGTGATTGACCCAGGTACCATGTGATAGCTGTGGGCCAATCACAGCATCACTATAGGAATCACAGCTGTTATGAATAAAATTAATTCATGACAGTTCAAAACATTGCTGTTACAGTGAGCATCACTGACAGTAATCAAAGTGTAAGGAAAAAAAAAAAAGGTGACGGGAGCCACAATCCATTGCATGCCCTCAGCTGGATGACATACATGTGTGTGATCGAGCCTGCCCGTACCGCCCTGCCTTACTAAATGTACTGTGGCTGGGCGGCAACTGGGTAACGTGCATTTTGGATGCATTTTGGATGTGATATCTCTTTGTCATTCCATGCTAATATCAAATCCAAGAATACTAGGCTTTTTGGGTAAACCATGTGTGAAAAACGTATTATATAAATAAGGGTAGTGACTACAGTATTTACAGTATTCTACAAATCTTAGGACAGTATCTAGGGGCCATCCTGAATGATGATTATGTCATTGATATAGCGCCCATAGATTACAAGATGTTTGGTATACAGGTTTGCCCTCCAGATTCTCTGCTTCTCCCAGAATGCGATAAAAAGATTTGCGTAGCAGGGAGCAAAATGTGTGCCCACTGTTCTGCTGGACTTCTGTAGATAATTTGAATCAAGGAACTAAAAGTGGATGCATATAGTCAGTAGCAAGAGGAAAATAGTTAAGAGCTTCTAACCTAGCTTCATGAGGAATGAACGTGTACAACGAGCGCATGTTCAGTGAAAGCTATAGATATCCAGATTGCTACTTTAAGTTTATGTTCTAATACGTGGGCAGAATTGCTGATAAGGGCTGTGAGGGTGGAGAAAGTGATCAACATATTGAGAGATTCTACTAGTGATACTATCCATACTGGCTATGATTGGTTGTCCTAGTGGACAGGTGACACTTTTATGTATTTTTGGTATATGATAGTATGGTGTCTTGTAGAAATACATTTTCTGTTTTGTTGATGACACCAATATTACATGCTTCCTCAGGTTTAAAATTGGTTAAGGGATCCCCAGGGAGTTTCTGTATGTATCTGAGTCTGAGAGTAGTGTGTATGCTTCTTTCAGATGGCCATCCCTATCTTCAATGACTGAACCCTCTTTATCCACTAATCTGCTTTTCTAGCTCCTCAAAGGCCTGCTTTTTTGAGTCGGTAACTTTACTACGCCCTATCCCATGTGGGTTTTGGCATAGTTTTACAAAGTCAACATACAGCATGGAATAGCAAGTCCTTATATACTCATTCGTTACATGGTGGAGATATAACAATGACCTTGGGTGGAACAAAATATGTATGAAAGGATTGGAAAAGGGGGTAGAGAAATTGTTATAATTTCCCTCCTGATCTATTTGGCTTTCTAGGAATAGCTCTTGTAAGATATTGAGAGCTTTCGATTACTCAGTCCCTCTAAAAAGTCCCAAATCTATATCTTCTACTTGATTTTTTTCAGCTCTTTACATCCTCACAAGCAAAAGTCACATGGTATTGAAAACCTTGGAATCGTTCTGCAAAGTTTACAAACTCCGTAAAATAATAAAGAAAAACTGCTGGCAGGTGTAAATGCAGGCAGCCAGAGGTATGGCAGACAGAAGGGTGCAGACAAGCGTTGACACTCACAGGAAGTGAGTGGCCAAACATTCCATTGTAGCAGGTGGGCTGTACACTTTTGCAGGTCAGTGATTCACTAGGTAGTGAAACTAGGATTAGGATGATGACCTTGGAACCTGCCCCTTCCCAGATAGCAACCAATTGAGCTGCAAGTCCGCATTGCATGGCTCTAGATCCACTTTCTTTGCAAACATTCTGCAAGACTGCTGCAAGTACTGGTTCAGTTATGTTGTGCAATTGTCATTTCACCACAGGGGTCACTGTGACTTGCAGAGCTCTTGCTGTAGACTCACCACTGCAGCTTTGCTCTTGCTAGAGACTTGACACGCAAATTTGCTACAAATTGGAAAAGTATTGGAATACCATTAATAAAAAATGATTGCTTATAATAGTTATTATCAATGTTATAAGCAATCATTGTGTGTATAAAAAAAATCCTGATTACCTCCCTAGAGTAGTACAGTGTCACTATGGCAACAAAAAAGTTTAAAAAAGGTATTATTATTTTTGTTTTAGATACTAAACATTTTTTTTTTTTTTTTTTTATTTCTTAATTTTCCAAAAAATTGAGACAAAAAAATAAAAAAAATTACAACTTCAAAAAACTTGCCATGCCTTTTACTAAATAGGGATGGGCCGAACACCCCCCGATTCGGTTCACACCGGAACATACCGAACAGGCAAAAAATTTGGCAGGACACACAAACACCGTTAAAGTCTATGGGACATGGACATGCATAATCAAATGTGCTAATTTTAAAGGCTCATATGTAAGTTATTATCATAAAAAGTGTTTGGGGACCCGGGTCCTGCTCCAGGGGACATGTATCAATGCAAAAAATTTTTTAAAAACGACCGTTTTTCGGGAGGAGTGATTTTAATAATGCTTAAAGTGAAACAATAAAAATTAAATATTCCTTTAAATTTTGTACCTGGGGGGGTGTCTATAGTATGCCTGTAAAGTGGCAAATTTTTCCATGTTTAGAACAGTCCCTGCACAAAATGACATTTCTAAAGGAAAAAAGTCATTCAAAAGTACTCGCAGCTATAATGAATTGTCGGTCCCAGCAATACAGATAAAAGTAATTGAAAAAAATGGCATGAGATTCCCCCAGTCCATTACCAGGTCCTTTGGGGAACCCCAAACCAAAATTTAAAAAAAAATTGTGTGGGGTCCCCCCAAATTCCACACTAGGCCCTTCAGGTCTGGTATGGTTATTAAGGGGAACCATGTGCCAATTTTTTTTTAAGGGTCCCCCTCAAAATCCATACCAGACCTGAAGGGTTTAAGGGGAACCCCACGCCAAAATAAAAAAAAATGGTATGGGGTCCCCCCAAAAATCCATACCAGACCCTTTCCTGAGCACGCAACCTGGCAGGCCACAGGAAAAGAGGGGGGATGAGAAAGTGCCCCTTCTTCCTGAACCGTACCAGACCACATGCCCTCAACATGGGGTAGCCCCCAAAAGCACCTTGTCCCCATGTTGATGGGGACAAGGGCCTCATCGCCACAACCCTTGCCCGGTGGTTGTGGGGGTCTGTGGGTGGTGAGCTTATTGGAATCTGGAAGCCCCCTTTAACAAGGGGACCCCCAGATCCCGACCTCCCCCCGTGTGAAATGGTAACAGGGTACAAATGTACCCCTACCATTTCACAAAAAAAGTGTCAAAATGTTAAAAAAGACAAGACACAGCTTGGGACAAGTCCTTTATTAAAAAATAAAAATGTCCCACACAGTCCATTCATCTCTCGCTCTGCCGACAGACTGAAAAAGAAAAAAGAAACAAAGCCGCGACCAACCCACCTCCATGGGAGGCACCCGCCTTATGAAGCGTCTTCACTTTGACAGTTCTTATATAACTGAGGGCGGGGCCACATGGTGATGTTCCCGGGAGACTCCATCCCCCTCTGATGCACGGGGACTTCCCCATTGCTTTCCCAGGGTGTCAGAGGGGGCGGGGCCACCCAGTTACGTAAATGGGTAGGGGTACATCTGTACCTCATTACCATTTCACACAGGGGGAGGCTGGGATCTGGGGGTCCCCTTGTTAAAGGGGGCTTCCAGATTCTGATAAGCCCCCCACCTGCAGACCCCCACAACCACTGGGCAAGGGTTGTGGGGATTAGGCCCTTGTCCCCATCAACATGGGGACAAGGTGCTTTGGGGGCTACCCCAAAGCACCCTCCCCATGTTGAGGGCATGTGGCCTGGTACGGTTCAGGATGGGGGACGCTCTCTCGTCCCTCCTCTTTTCCTACGGCCTGCCAGGTTGCGTGCTTGGATAAGGGTCTGGTATGGATTTTTGGGGAGACCCCACCACCATTTTTAAAAAAAATTTTTTGCGGGGTTCCCCTTAAAATCCATACCAGACCTAAAGGGTCTGGTATAGATTTTGAGGGGGACCCCTACTCCATTTTTTTTTTAAATTGGTGCGGGGTTCCCCTTAATATCCATACCAGACTTGAAGGGCCTGGTATGGAATTTGGGGGGACCCCCACACAATTTTTTTTTTAATTTTGGTTCGGGGTTCCCCTTAATATTCATACCAGACCCAAAGGAACCGGTAATGGACTGAGGGGATCCCATGCCATTTTTTCAATGACTTTTATCTGTATTGCCGGGACCGACAATTCATTATAGCCGCGAGTACTTTTATATTACTTTTTTTCCTTCAGAAATGTCATTTTGTGCAGAGACGCGGGAAAAAATGTACCACTTTACAGGCATACTACAGACACCCCCAGGTACGAAATTTAAAGGAATATTTCATTTTTTTGTTTCACTTTAAGCATTATTAAAATCACTGCTCCAGAAAAATGCCCATTTTTAAAACTTATTTTTGCATTGATACATGTCTCCTGGGGCAGGACCCGGGTCCCCAAACACTTTTTATGACAATAACTTGCATATAAGCCTTTAAAATGAACACTTTTGATTTTTCATGTTAATGTCCCATAGACTTTAACGGTGTTCCAGCGGCTTTTGAATTTGCCCCAAACACCGCATATTGTTCGGTGATCTGCATTACATCCAAACAACTAAAGTTCGGCCCAGAACTTATGCTCGGGCCAAACTGTTCGCCCATCCCTATTACTAAATACATTGGACTATCTACTTTCTGAAAGGGGTCAATTGGGAGGTATTTGAACTGTCCTGGCATTTTAGGGCCTTAAAGAGGAGTTCCACCCAGGGGGGCCGTCAAAAAAAATAAAATAAATAAAAGTCAGCAGCTACAAATACTGCAGCTGCTGACTTTTAATTGGACACTTACCTGTCCCTGGGTCCAGCGATGCGGGGGATCGAAGCCCCGCTCGTCCCCCCCCTCCGCTCGTCGGCGCCGGCATTTCAACTTCACAGCCTGGCACCCACTGCGCATGCGCGAGCGGCGCCGCGCGCCGTGATTGGCCGCTCAATCACCTGGGACCTGTAATGGGTCCCAGATGATTGACAGGAGGGAGGGAGCAGAGCGGAGCCCTCCCTGTGCCTGGGGGGAAGTGATGTCACCAGCCCAGGCAAAGGAACAGGCAGACTACGAGGGACCACCTAGCAACAGGCATTTTATAGGTAAGTGAAAAAAAAAAATATCCAAATGTTTTTTTGTTTTTTTTTTAGAATTTTTCCAGGTATTTTTGTTTTTTGGGTGGAACCCCACTTTAAGAAATGAGGGTTGATTGATTTCCTATTATATATACACCATATAGTTGTGAACTCTTTACCTTTCCTATAGACTAAATACTATATCATGATATGGGTTATTTTTTTGAAAGAAATGTAGCAGTACATATTTTGGCCTACATTTATGAAGAAAGATTATTTATTTGCAAAATGTTATAACATAAACAAAGAAAAATGCATTTTTTATTTCAAAAATGTTGTTTTTTTGTTTATTTTGCAAAAAAAACCCCAAAAAAACACAGTGGTGATTAAATACCACCAAAAGAAATCTCCATCTGTCTCAAATAAATGATAAAAGTTTAATTTTGGTAGAGTGTTGTATGAATGAGTAATTGCCATTCAAAATGTGACAGCGCTGAAAGCTGAAAATTGGCCTGGGCAGGAAGGGGGTGAAAATGTCCATTATTGAGGTGGTTAAGCAGGACAACTAATGCAGTTCCCATATTTCTGTCCTCAAAGTTCCCCATAAATCTTATTTTATTGGTGCAATTAAACTTATTAGCAATTTATTCTTTGCAAACTGAAACTTAACAGAGATGCTAAAGCAGCATTATTTCACTAACTGTCAGCTGTTTCTATAGCTACGTATCTCAAACCTCCGTAATATCTAAGAGAATGTTTATAAACTGTAGCTGCACAAATGAAAAACCATCTGTCAGTTCTGAGACATGACATTCATGACCCGTTCCAGTTACACTTCACAAAGCAGCCTAGTACAGGAATAGAACTATTTTGAATTCAGTGAACTTCTGAGATGACAAAGGGGCATATAAATGTATTGGACCAATCTTCTGTCCATACAGTTAATGACACTATTTTTTGCTTATGTGAAATTACTATTATGTTTTCTGATATTGTCTTGTTTTGACCTCTAAGCAGTGGCGGCTGGTGCTCCAAATTTTTTGGGGGGCGCAAACAAACAGAAAAATGATGAAACAAAAAACATCAATTGCAGCCTCATTGTACCATCAATCGCAGCCACTGTGCCGTCAAACGCCGCCACTGCACTATCAAACGCAACCACTGTGCCATCAAACGCCGCCACTGTACCATCAAACACAGCCACTGTGCCCATCAAACACAGCCACTGTGCCCATCAAATGCAGTCACTGTGCCATATCAAATGTTTCCACTGTGCCATCAAATTCTGCCACTGTGCCATCAAATGCTGCCACTGTGCCCCATCAAATACAGCTACTGTGGCTCACTGTACCATCAAATGCAGCCACTGTGCCATCAAACGCAGCCACTTCACCATCAAACGCAGCCACTGTGCCATCAAACGCTGCCACTGTGCCATCAAACGCAGCTACTGTGCCATCAAACGCAGCCACTGTGCCATCAAATGCTGCCACTGTGCCATCAAACGCAGCCACTGTGCCATCAAACGCAGCCACTGTGCCATCAAAGGCAGCCACTGTGCCCATCAAACGCAGCCACTGTGCCCATCAAATGCAGCCACTGGGCCATATCAAATGCTCCCACTGTGCCATCAAATGCTGCCACTGTGCCATCAAATGCTGCTACTGTGCCATCAAATGCTGCCACTGTGCCCCATCAAATACAGCTACTGTGGCCCATCTTATGCAGCCACTGTGCCCATCTTATGCAGCCACTGTGCCCCATCAAATGCAGCCACTGTGCCCCATCAAATGCAGCCACTGTGTCCATCAAATGCAGCCTCACTGTGCCCATCAAATGCAGCCTTATTGTGCCCATTAATTTCAGCCTCACTGTGCCGCATCAAATGCAGCCTCACTGTGCCCCATCAAATGCAGACTCACTGTGCCCCATCAAATGCAGCCTCACTGTGCCCCATCAAATGCTCCCACTGTGCCCCATCAAATTCAGCCACTGTGCCAAATCAAATGCTGCCAGTTTGCCCCCCGCCCGCCGCCTGTACTTACCCTGTGTCGGTGGGACAGCTCCTTGATGTCTTCTCCCATCCTTTGCTATGATTGGACGCCTAATAGACATCCAATCACAGCGCCTGTCATTTCCGTCAATCAGGTGATGGGTAACAGATCCAAGCACCTGATTGGCGGAGAGGTGGTTTAGTGTTAGGAAAGCAAATATTCATTTGCTTTTCTAACACAGCCGAGTGACCTGCGAGCACCATTAGATCCTATGGCTCTAATCAGGTGCTTAAAAAAAAAAAAGCCCTGCCGTTGCATTAGGCCACATTCACATTTGAGGTTTCCTGAATGTGTGACAAAGGTAATGGGCAATTTGCAGTGCATTTTCGAAATGCACTGCACGTGCGTATAGAACTTGTGATGCCATTAATTGTTAATGGCACCCCAAATGCAATGAGCAGACATGCGTTTTGTCATGCGCCCGACAAGCTGCACGCCTTAAAAGTTTCTAAAGCCTCTATGATGTGTTTGTTACACATATGGCAGCCCATTCAAGTAAATGGGTTACCCTGTGCGAAAAACAAGAAAAAAAAAGAAAATGTGAGCAGGAATGTTTGTTCCTGCTATTTGAAGTATAAAGGGACCTTAGGGATGGTATATAGAAATGGATGGGCAGAGATGCCTTATCTGCAGTTCTAGGCTGGCTTCATATTCACCCTCTCTCCAAAATCCTAAAGTTTTGTGACTTCATTCCAGCAGTACCCCCCCACCCCCACTCACCCCTCCAGCAGAAGTACTGCTCCATCCAAACCCTGGAGTTCAGTGAACACAGAGTAGTGAGAGCATGATCTTGAGGAAGGGGGGTCAGAGGTCAGGACTCAGGGAGGAGGTGAAGCAAGCTTCCTACTCACGCTGACCAGAGATAACACTGACGAGGGGGAGTTTCGGGACCCGGCAGATACACAGGCAGTCTGAAACTGGAGCTGTCTTCTGCTCAACGGTGGTGGAGGAGTCCGCTCCTCATGCTTCCTCTGCTCGGGCGCAGTGACACAAAGAAAACCGGAAGTGATATTGTAACTCCACTGTCAATCATACTAATACATACTACGGGCGCTGGGCAGAAGCTGTTTGGCGAGATAGATTGCCCAGCAAGGCAGGTCAAAAGCCTACAAATGAAGCTCCTCGTCTGCAATCTGGTGATTGCATAGATGTGGCGCTTCCTATAGTGCACTGTGTCCGGTGCCCAAACACAGTGCACTTAAGGACCCTTTTTACTATTTTTTTTTTCAATTTTTATTTTTTTGTGACTGCCTGGAGGGGGGGGGGCGCCCGTGCGCCCCCTATGGATGGGCCACCACTGCCTCTAAGGGAATTCTCTAAACAAGCCTTTCTCAACCAGGGTACTACTAAATTCTTGGGTTTCTCCAGAGATTGCCAATGACTCCTTAAGTAATGGGTTGTGGACAACTAATTTCTTAGCTGATGGTGCCTGCATAACTGTAGCACCAACATCACAGAGCCAGTGTCTTGGGACCAATGAACTACAAAATAAAAAGTATCCCAACACAGTAATCTGCTAGTCAGCAACAAAAACAAAGTGTAAACTGCTTTACCAGTTTGTTTTAAAAAGATAATTTTTTGATAAATTTACAAATATATGTAAAGTCATACCATTGTAACGATGCACCTCTGCAAGGTGTGGTCCCTAAGTCAAGTCTACCAGAGCTCCCGTTTTGTGACATACTGTGTACTGCAAGAGATATGTGAACTGTCCTGCCCATGTACACCTGAATTGGCGACATGAGGGCAACTGAATATTGAAATATGATGTGTATTTGTGATTTTTCTCAGAATTTTCATGTAACCTTTTGTCTGATTTGTTTGTGCATTCATATTTGGTAGCTTGGGTCCATCTTAGTATTTTTCCAGCTTTTTGAATAACGTTTTTGCAGCTAAAGTTTAGTGCTTTTTGTTTGCATGCTCCAAACAGTAAAAGTCATGGTTCTGGTTTTATGTGCCTTGTATCTTTCTGATTTACTTTAGAGTTCAGTTAAATAAAAGCCCTTTTACAGTATATGAGTTTTATGAGTGAGCCATGCCTACATTGGGCTTTAATATTCTAAATCAGTTATGGTTAAAAAAGGGTAAATGTTATCTTGCGTTTAGATGGAGAAAACTGAATTTGTTGATAGGGACTGGTTTAGGCAGTGTCTGTAGGAGAAGAAAAAAGTCCATATAAATGACTGTAGTGTGAAATGTCTTCTCTAATGATAACCTCCACTTGTGATGCCATCTTATCGAATCACACTAACCAGGCTCCTGATGAAAGCGTTACACTGAAACTGTGCACTCCAATCACTATAGGCATATTTACATATACTGTAAAATGTATAGTATAAGTTCAGTGGGTTACATGATATTTACTAATACACACAAAACTGTATTTACAATACAATATACAATACAATACAAGTGTTGAGTTATTTTACCTCTCAGCTTCTGGTCTGGTTGTACTGACTGCTTTTGTGTCCCGGCATAAACAGAAAGCACAGCTTGGTAAAAATTCATTAAAGTGGATGTAGACCCAAATTTTTTTTATGTCATAATGTAGAGTATAAGATTTCCTATCATTTGGTCCCAGTCTTGCCACAAAGAGTTAATCCAGCTCTGAGCAATCCTCTTTTATTGTTCAGTGAGATAAAACTTGACAAACAGAGAAAAACTTTGTCAAATCCTCCCCCTTGCTGTGAGTGACAGGTGATTTACATAGATAACAACAAAACCTGGGGAATGCCCAGGAAAAAATTCCAAGCCTACTTACCACCAGCTCGCAGACAACCAATTGACCTGTCTAACAGTATGCGTTAAAAACAGGGATTCAGTCCGCACGCATTTGCAAACGCATGCGTAAGCCACAGAGCCACGTCACGGCACCCTGTAATCTGTGGTCCTAACACTAAAATTTGGGTGTCCCCACAGTGGAGGCACATGCATTCTAATGGATAAGTGAGGGCAGGTGGACTGAAGGGAGCCCACCCCTTCTTAAAGGTACAGGACACACCAAACACCCAGCAGGTAGCACAATGGCTGCAAAGGTGCTGGTGCATTGCTGGACCAATACACACACCCACGTGATTGCAAAAATCTTGCCACCACCCTCACTTATAGCTGGCTATTGCAGTAAGAGGCATTGGAAGGCCACAAACAGATAACAACAAAACCTGGGGAATGCCCAGGAAAAAATTCCAAGCCTACTTACCACCAGGTGATTTACATATCTCGTGCACTAGCCTAAGACATGTATTATTTTTTAATTCCCACCCCCACTCCTTTCTTCAGCAGCTCTGCAAGGATTGGCTGTTCCACACCTCAGCATGATTTGGCATGCTGAAGTCATGTGGTTACTTTCCTGTCTTTTCACTGGATGTTAGAATTCATAGTAGAAGTTCAGTATAAGAAATACACAGGAGAAAATGCATATTGACAAGGGGAGTGTAGAGGTGGGCGGGGAGTCTACTGACATCACGACTCCACCCACCGAGCTCCAGACAACCGACCCACCCACAGAATATGCAGTTTTTCTGGTCTCATAACAGACAGAGGGGAGACATTTGACAAGTAAAGATACATGCAGGAGGCATGTATATCCTTAAAGATAAGCCCTATGGCAGTAGTTTAGAAAAGATGACATTGGTTTTACATCCACTTTAAATCCCCCTCCCTTTCTGTACAGTGGCTAATACAATGCTCCCTAATGAGTCACTACGCCTAGCAAATGTATATTTGGCACAGCCTGATTGGAGGATTCAAATAAGGCTGTTGCTTACATGTGAGACGTCATAAGGAAAAACAATGGGCAGGTCTCTGAAGTAGAAATATTCACAGTAACACCAATTGGAAAACTAGAAGTAATATACAGGGGGTCCCCGGGTTACAAACAAGTTAGGGACTGTAGGTTTGTTCTTAAGTTGAATCTGTTTGTAAGTCGGAACAGGTACATTTTTTAAGTGTAGCTCCAGCCAAAAAAACTATTTTTAAGCTTTTTGGATAGCATAGGGAAGGGTTAACACCCCTGTAACATTTGTTTTGCTGTGTGTGCCCATGTTCAGAAAATTTCACCTCACTTTCTGTCCCTATGACAATTGGATTTTGAAAATTTTGGGTTGTTGTGGAAACAAGCCTTGGTGATAAAGCATCAGTGGAGGTACCTTTTCCCTATAATAGCTCTTACAGGAGTGAATTTCCCTTCCTATGGGTAGATTTCCTCTCACTTCCTGTTGTCTCCCTCCGTTTGTAAGTAGGAGTCGTTTGTAAGTCGGATGTTTGTAACTAGGGGACCCCCTGTAATGGAGAAACATACCTAATTGTTTAAATATATATACCCAAATATTAGAATACCTATTGAATATCTTACACTGTAATGCCCCGTACACACGGTCGGACTTTGTTCGGACATTCCGACAACAAAATCCTAGGATTTTTTCAGACGGATGTTGGCTCAAACTTGTTTTGCGTACACACAGTCTCACAAAGTTGTTGGAATTTCCGATCGCCAACCACGCGGTCACGTACACCACGTACGACGAGACTAGAAAAGGCCAGTTCAGAACCAAGCACAGCACCCTTTGGGCTCCTTTTGCTAATCTCGTGTTAGTAAAAGTTTGGTGAGAGACGATTTGCGCTTTTTCAGACTCATGGCTTTCAGATTGTTTTCTGTGGTTCAGTTTGTGCTTGTGGGTTTGTATCTGATCTTCAGTGCGTGCAAGCAAGCTACGCGTGACTTGTCATTGTGTTCTTGTTCATTCGTTACTGTTTTTCAGGTCGCTCTTCACAGGCCTTGCTGTTCTTCAGTGCGTTCTGTTACTTCGTTCTGAGCAGCCGACCATTTTCTAGCCATGTTGCGTATACGTACTCCTCGTAGAGTTCGTGCTGTGTGGGGGCTTGGTGTTGGGGTCCTGACCTTGACACAAGTCCAGTCCATGAACAGGGTGGGGAGGAGTTCATGGACCAAGAATTGGTTGCTTCAGCGTGACCAGTTCTCTCATATGCCTTTGCTCCGTGAGATCTGTGAGAATAATCCTGATGATTTCAGGAACTTTCTCAGGATGACGGACCCCGTATTTCACCGTTTGTTGGCTTCGCTGACCCCCTATATCAGCAGGCATGATACCTGCATGAGGCAAGCCATCACTCCGGAGCAGAGGCTCGTCGCTACCCTGCGGTACTTGGCGACAGGAAGAAGCCTGCAGGACCTCAAGTTTTCGACAGGCATCTCCCCCCAGGCTCTGGGGATCATTATCCCAGAGACCTGTTCTGCCATCATACAGGTCCTGCAGAAGGAGTATATGAAGGTAAGATTTTTATCCTTTAATCTCACATTTTATTGTATTTAATGTTTGATAATATATTGTATTTCTTTCCTCATTCCCTAATTACCATGATTGTAATATGCTGTGAATGTCCCCTTTGTTCTCATGCATGCTGGATTTTTCTGTAATTTTTTTTTCATTCCTTCATACATATTTGCCTTCAATAACCTCCCCAGCATGCTCTCCTGCCCTATATTCACCTCATGTAGTCACTTAACAATGTATTTTGTCAGCTCCATAGTAGTGCTTTACCCCAAACAACCCCTAAAATGTTTAGAAATCTGATTTGTGCTTTAAATTCAGGCAGAGTGCCAGAGGCTTTTTTTTTGTGGTGTCCCCAAAGCATTTTTTGTAACCCTCCCTCCCCCCAACTGCTAAGTCAGCTGATCCCAGTTCTCTATCTATCCTCAATCATCTATCTGCTGACTTTGCCAAACCCATACACACTATACCCATCTCTTTAGTGGTCAGATGTATGGATGAATTCCCCAAAGCATGTAGTGCAAGGGCCTGTCTGTATACTTTCAAATGGTACTGTTTAAAGTTTTTGTATGCTATTATTATCTTGACAGGTATAGCAGAATGTCCAAATGTGCTCAAATGTGTACAGTGTGTATTTATATTTTGTATTATGACACTTCTTACCTGTCCAGTGGGCTGTCAATAGTGTAACTAAGGAGGGGCTGTTCCAAGTAATACCCATTATTTAGGCATTCATCTCTCAATGAAGTGGAGAGGGTTACCTGTCCAAGATTCCCCCCCCTATAATGTTAGATATGGCCCATGAGAGGGGGGGGGGGATATGATATTTGTACCTTATACTTTGGTGTTGTCAGGGGCATGTCAGCAGTCGTCGGGTGAATCTGCGTGCACGTAGGTCCTCAAGGATCATTTCCAAGCATATTCAGCCAAAATCCCCACCAGGGGGCGCCGGAGCGCTCCCGCGAATGCCCGTACGCGCGTTCGCGCGTTCGCGGGTGCGCGCGCGCGCCCGTTCGCGCTAGCGCCGTTTGGCGCCAAAGGGCCTTTAAAAGGGTGACAGGTGCTCATGTTAGCTGCTGTTCGTCTGCAGCTCTGCACCTGAAAGTTCCTGAATCTGCCTGCTTGTTGTTTGATATTGACCCGGCTACGTCTGACCATTCTCTACTGAAAGGACAAATCAAACTCTGGAGCAATACATTAGGTGTTTTACATCTTTTGTGCAAGATGATTGGGTATCCTTGCTGCCACTTGCAGAATTTGCGTACAATAACGCCAGTCACTCTGCCACCGGTCAATCTCCTTTCTTTGCCAATTATGGGTTTCATGCATCTTTTTTACCAGATTGTCTTTCAGAATCTTCAGTTCCAGCGGTCCAGGACACAGTGCAGTTCTTCAGTCGTAATAATCGGATCTTGCAGGAGGCGGTATCCAAAGCGCAAGCGGATAATAAGAGGTTCTTTGATGAGAAAAGAAGGGGAGATCTAAACCTCCAACCTGGCGACAAGGTATGGCTGTCCACTAATAATATCAGATTGTCATGTCCTTCCAAGAAACTTGCCCCAAAATTTATTGGACCTTTCCCTGTGAAAAGGAAAATTAACGAAGTATCGTATGAATTATGCTTACCTGATTCACTTAGGATACATCCTGTATTTCACGTATCACTCTTAAAGCCTGCTGTAGATGATCCTTTTCCTGATAGGGGCACCAGGGTCCCTGAACCAGTTCTGGTGGACGGCAATGAAGAATATGAAGTGGAATCCATCCTTGACTGCAGGAAGAGGTCTGGGCAAGTACAGTTTTTAATTAAGTGGAAAGGGTATGGTCCGGAGAACAACTCATGGGAACCTGACTGTAATATTCATGCCAAACGTTTAATTCATGCATACTTCTCTACCCATCCTGAAAAAAAGGCGCATCTGGGCATCCGGAGGCTGCCCGTTGGGGGGGGCAATGTCAGGGGCATGTCAGCAGTCGTCGGGTGAATCTGCGTGCACGTAGGTCCTCAAGGATCATTTCCAAGCATATTCAGCCAAAATCCCCACCAGGGAGCGCCGGAGCGCTCCCGCGAATGCCCGTACGCGCGTTCGCGGGTGCGCGCGCGCGCCCGTGCGCGCGCCCGTTCGCGCTAGCGCCGTTTGGCGCCAAAGGGCCTTTAAAAGGGTGACAGGTGCTCATGTTAGCTGCTGTTCGTCTGCAGCTCTGCACCTGAAAGTTCCTGAATCTGCCTGCTTGTTGTTTGATATTGACCCGGCTACGTCTGACCATTCTGCAGTCTCCTATCCGACCCGGCTTGTCTGACCTTGTTTCTTCTGCTACCCGTTGCTGAACTCCTGCCTGTCTGACTACCCTTGGATCATCCCTTCTGTTGATATCCTGCCTGATCTCCTGCCAAATACGGACTGTCTGACCTTGCTTGCCTGTGTCCTGTCACGCTGCTCCAGCCTGCCTGTTTGCATCCAGCTGCCGTCTACGCATCCGGCTACCAGCCTACCTACCGGCCTGCACCAGTTACCTGCATCCACAGCTCAGCCATCCCTGAGGGACTTCATTCCAGTTCCGGTGTCTGCTTCTGCTGGAACCCGCATCAGGCCCTCCTACCCACTGTGCTCAGGAGACCACTGTTCCCACTTCCAGCGGCTCCTGAACCAGCGCTTAAGAGAGGTCTCCTTCTACCAGTCAGGCTCAACTACCAGGTACATTACAGTACGAACAGCCATGACTGAGCCTGCAGGAGAGACCTCTCCCATTCAGGAGATCTGTACACACTTGGCGGCCCTCACCCAAGCAGTAAAGACTCTACAAGACAGTTATAACAGACTGGAAGGGCAAGTGTTAAACCTCAGTGGTTCCGGTGGTGTGGCCGCTGCACCCGCAGCTGCTCCAGTACAGGCTGCTGCATCACCCTCAGTGGTCATGCTCCCACCAGAACCAAGAGTACCTGTTCCTGACAAGTTTTCCGGTGACCGAACTAAGTTTGTGGCCTTCCGCAGCGCTTGTCAACTTTACTTTGGACTACAGCCACGGACTTTTTCTTTGGAAGCCACCAAAGTGGGGTTTGTTGTATCCCTCCTGCAGGGGGAACCCCAGACCTGGGCCCATCGCTTGATTGAATCCAACGCCATACAGGTTCAGACCCTACCTGCCTTTTTTGAAGCCATGGCCCAGCTTTATGAGGATCCTCAGCGGGCTGGCACCGCTGAGGCAGCTTTGATCGCGCTCCAGCAAGGCCGTAGACCGGCCGAGGACTATGTCATGGACTTTCGACGCTGGAGCGCGGATACTCAATGGAATAATGCAGCCCTACGCCACCAGTTCCGCATGGGGTTATCTGAGGGTCTTAAGGATGAGCTTGCCCGAGTAGGAATGCCTGACACCTTAGAAGAGCTCATTACCATCACTATCCAGATTGACCGACGCCTTCGTGAGCGCCGCTCTGAACGATCTGCCCAACAAACTCGGCCTATGTGGATGACTGCCAGAGCCCCGCTGCCTGCCTCTCGGTATCTACCTTCTGCCGGGCCAAGTCCAATCAACCAGGCAACTGATGCCCCTGAACCCATGCAACTTGGACTTATGCGTACCACTCTGACCCCTGAAGAACGGGCACGCAGGCGCCAACTAAACCTTTGCCTTTATTGTGGCGGAACGGGCCACTACGTGAACAACTGCCCAGTGAAGATCCGTAAGTGTTTTTCTTCAGCTCCAACCAGTTTGTCTGCTTTAACAGCCAATGCCACTCAACTTGTGCTCCCTCTCTCATTACAGCTCCAGGGAAGAACAATTCAAGTCAACGCCATTGTTGATTCCGGGGCATGTAGCTGTTTTGTTGACTCCACCTTTGCCACACAGCAAGAACTTCCGCTAAAAGACAAGACACATAAACTTTCAATTTTTCTGGCCGATGGGTCCCGTATAAAGTCCGGGCAGGTCTCTCAAGAAACCCTTCCACTATCTGCTATCTGTTCATCCCAGCACCGAGAGATCTTAATCTTGGACGTCATCTCATCACCTCTTTTCCCAATCATTTTGGGTATGCCCTGGCTTCAAGCCCACAATCCTCTTGTTAATTGGGCCACGGGCGAGATCAAGTTTCAGTCACCCTATTGTCAAAGACATTGCCTACCTGAACCTGTTAATCCTGCTACTACCCTACTATGTATGGACACTGACCCAGATCTGCTTCAAAACGTACCAGAGGTCTATCAGGACTTTGCAGATGTTTTCAGCAAGAAGGGAGCAGATTCTCTGCCACCCCATCGCCCCTATGACTGTCCAATTGAATTGCTTCCTGGAGCTGAGATCCCTTTTGGGCGCATCTTTCCTCTGTCCGAAAAGGAACAAGAGGTGCTCAAGGTTTACATCAATGAAAATCTAGAGAAAGGCTTCATTCGACAGTCCACTTCACCAGCAGGAGCGGGAATATTTTTTGTCTCCAAGAAAGATCATACGCTTCGCCCTTGCGTGGATTATCGGGAATTAAACAAGGTTACGGTCAAGAACCGTTATCCGTTGCCCCTAATACCAGAACTGTTTCAAAAATTACGGACCGCCATTATCTTCACCAAATTAGACCTGAGAGGGGCCTATAACCTGGTCCGCATTCGGGCCGGGGATGAATGGAAGACGGCTTTCCGGACCCGTTTCGGGCACTACGAATATTTGGTCATGCCCTTCGGCCTTTGCAATGCTCCTGCCACATTTCAGCATCTGGTCAACGATGTGTTTAAAGACTTCCTGGACATCTTCTTAATTGTTTACCTGGACGATATCCTTATCTTCTCCAGCTCACTTGAGCAACACAGGGAACATGTCCGTAAAGTCCTAGCACGACTCCGCTTGCACAGATTGTACGCCAAAGCGGAGAAGTGCGAATTTGAACAAGAAGAGATCCAGTTTCTGGGATTGGTCATCTCCCCAACCGGTATTAAAATGGATCCCCAGAAAGTGTCTGCTGTATTAGAATGGCCAGCACCCATGGACAAGAAAGGTGTACAACGCTTTGTTGGCTTTGCAAACTTTTACAGGAAGTTTATCAGGGGGTTCTCTGCCATCATCTCCCCTATTACACAGCTAACCAAGCAGAATCTTCGTTTCCACTGGAACCAGGAGGCCCAGGAGGCCTTTGAAGAATTAAAAAGGCGTTTCACGTCAGCTCCGATTCTTAGCCATCCAGACCCATCTTTGCCTTTTATTCTAGAGGTTGATGCTTCCGAAGTAGCTGTGGGTGCTATTATTTCCCAACGTCAGGGCAACTGTCATGAGAAGGTCTACCCGTTGGTGGCGCTATCGCTCCCTTGGATCGCAGTACCAGTGTCCATCAGCAGGTGTCTTCCTACACCTAGGACCTGCAGTAGGAGGTCTTTCCTGCTGGTGGCACTGTTGCATCCTCGGGCCGTAGTACCGGCGTCAACCAGCGGGTGCACTCTGGCAGTGTGGAGCAAACAGCTCACACTGCGCTCAGCTGTAACGTGAGGTCAATCACCACAGCCTTACAAATACCCGGCAAGCCCTCATGGGCTCGCCTTGGTATCTTTCTCTCTCCCTGCGTTCTGACCCTGCTGCCTGTTTGACTTTGAGCCTGCTATCCGCCTTGTCCTGATTTGATCCCATCCCTATCCTGAGACCTTCCTAGTCCTGTCCCTTCCGTTCCTGGCTCCCTTGGATCCCTGCCCTGAACCCCATCCATCCATCCTCTCCTTGTCCTGTTCAGGTTCCCGTCCTTACCCTTCTGCTGACTTCCCCGTGTATGACCTTGGCTTGGCTGGTTTACGATTACGGTATCTCCCTTTACATATATATATATACATTGTTGTTTGTAGTGGGTTGTTGTGTGGGTTTTTGCACTGTTTGTTCCTGTCACTTATCACTTGTTAATAAACACCATTTCACTTACATGTGTTTCTGGTCTCCTCTGTGCAGTCCACACAGTCTGGTCTACTAGTCTCCTGACAGTATACCAAGGCCATCCCTGACCAGACGTGGCTGCACTGAGAAACCGTCCTGTTACGGTGGGCGCGCAAAATGGACTTTGATGAAATTGTCTATTATTCTCTGCTGGCGGCAGAGGATAATGAATATTGTTGTCAGACTCTTAAAGATTGGACCCGAGACCAACTGCTGGAAACAATACAAACCGCCCATTTACTTGTAGATCAAGGTCATGTGTTATTTGAGGATGTTCTGCCTTTGATCCAATTATGTACAAAGTCAGCCTCATCATGCATTCCCGAAGGTAGTGACGATTTCTCCCCTCCTTTCAGTTGTGACCAGGTGGAATCCCTGGTATGGTTGTTAGAGGATGATCCGGCTTACTTTGATGAACATTATTCCGCTTGTTCCCAGCAGGTGTTATCCGATTGCATTTATTCAGTACAATCTCTGGTTAGTCAGGCTGTATGTAAATCAGCGTTTGTTCAACCTTTGCTGCAGGCATGGTCAGATCTCCTATCTTTAGCTAAGCCACAACATTCCAGCCCTGCCATTAATCATCTGCCTTCCAAAAGATCTATCTCCCCGTCACCTATGGCAACCTCAGCTACAACCCAGTTTAATCAGTTCCCTACCAAATACTATCACCCAGTCTCCAAGTGTCGCACCTATCCTGCTTTCAATTCACCTGTCTCTTCTCCCCCACCTGTAACAGTCCCACAAAACCCCTCTCTAGCTACAGTTCCTTGGTCTTCCTTCGATCCAGCTACTTTCTTTGCTTACAGCCCTGCACCTACATACAAAACTGCACGGGCTAAACCAAAGAAGAAGCAAAAATTCTTCCCAACCCACACCATCTTGCCAGTAACCCAACCTGTTCCAGCTTTGCAGTCTGCTGTTCCAGCCTTCCAGTCTGCTGTTCCAGCCTTCCAGTCTGCTGTTCCAGCTTTGCAGTCTGACGTTCCAGCTCGCCAGTCTGATGTTCCAGCCTTCCAGTCTGCTGTTCCAGCCTTCCAGTCTGCTGTTCCAGCTTTGCAGTCTGCTGTTCCAGCCTTCCAGTCTGCTGTTCCAGCCTTCCAGTCTGATGTTCCAGCCTTCCAGTCTGCTGTTCCAGCCTTCCAGTCTGCTGTTCCAGCCTTCCAGTCTGATGTTCCAGCCTTCCAGTCTGATGTTCCAGCCTTCCAGTCTGATGTTCCAGCCTTCCAGTCTGACGTTCCAGCTCGCCAGTCTGATGTTCCAGCCTTCCAGTCTGATGTTCCAGCCTTCCAGTCTGATGTTCCAGCTTTACAGTCTGATGTTCCAGCTCGCCAGTCTGACGTTCCAGCTCGCCAGTCTGATGTTCCAGCCTTCCAGTCTGATGTTCCAGCTTTACAGTCTGATGTTCCAGCTTTACAGTCTGATGTTCCAGCCTTCCAGTCTGCTGTTCCAGCCTTCCAGTCTGCTGTTCCAGCCTTCCAGTCTGCTGTTCCAGCTTTGCAGTCTGCTGTTCCAGCTTTGCAGTCTGCTGTTCCAGCCTTCCAGTCTGCTGTTCCAGCCTTCCAGTCTGCTGTTCCAGCTTTGCAGTCTGCTGTTCCAGCCTTCCAGTCTGATGTTCCAGCCTTCCAGTCTGCTGTTCCAGCTCTGCAGTCTGACGTTCCAGCTCTGCAGTCTGACGTTCCAGCTTTGCAGTCTGACGTTCCAGCTTTGCAGTCTGACGTTCCAGCTTTGCAGTCTGATGTTCCAGCTTTGCAGTCTGATGTTCCAGCCTTCCAGTCTGATGTTCCAGCTTTGCAGTCTGATGTTCCAGCTTTACAGTCTGATGTGCCTGCCTCCCAGTCTGTCGTCCCGATGCCTGCCTTCCAGCTCGATGTCCCTGCCTTCCAGCCGGATGTCTTGCAGCTTGCCTTCCAGCCTGATGTCTTGATGCCTACCTACCAGTCTAATGTGCCAGCTTCCCAGATTGATGTGCCAGCTTCCCAGATTGATGTGCCAGTTTCCCAGATTGATGTGCCAGTTTCCCAGATTGATGTGCCAGTTTCCCAGATTGATGTGCCAACTTCCCAGTTTGCTGTACCAGCTTCCCAGCCTGATGCCTTGCAGCTTGTCTTCCAGCCTGATGTCTTGATGCCCACCTACCAGTCTGATGTGCCAGCTTCCCAGTCTGATGTGCCAGCTTCCCAGTCTGATGTGCCAGCTTCCCAGATTGATGTGCCAGCTTCCCAGATTGATGTGCCAGCTTCCCAGATTGATGTGCCAGCTTCCCAGATTGATGTGCCAGCTTCCCAGCCTGATGCCTTGCAGCTTGTCTTCCAGCCTGATGTCTTGATGCCTACCTGCCAGTCTGATGTGCCAGCTTCCCAGTCTGATGTGCCAGCTTCCCAGTCTGATGTGCCAGCTTCCCAGATTGATGTGCCAGCTTCCCAGATTGATGTGCCAGCTTCCCAGATTGATGTGCCAGCTTCCCAGATTGATGTGCCAGCTTCCCAGATTGATGTGCCAGCTTCCCAGCCTGATGCCTTGCAGCTTGTCTTCCAGCCTGATGTCTTGATGCCTACCTGCCAGTCTGATGTGCCAGCTTCCCAGTCTGATGTGCCAGCTTCCCAGTCTGATGTGCCAGCTTCCCAGTCTGATGTGCCAGCTTCCCAGATTGATGTGCCAGCTTCCCAGATTGATGTGCCAGCTTCCCAGATTGATGTGCCAGCTTCCCAGATTGATGTGCCAGCTTCCCAGATTGATGTGCCAGCTTCCCAGTTTGCTGTCCCAGCTTCCCAGCCTGATGTCTTGCAGCTTGCCTTTCAGCCTGATGCCTCGAAGATTGCTTCTCAGTCTGATGTGCCAGCTTCTCAGTCTGATGTGCCAGCTTCCAAGTCGGATGTTCCAGCTTTCCAGTCTGATGTTCCAGCCCTCCAGCCTGATGTTCGGGTGTCTGCCCTCCAGCTCAAGTGGTTCCTGTCATCTGCTGCCCAGCTCAAGTGGTTCCTGTCGTTTGCTGCCCAGCTCAGGTGGTTCCTGCCGTCTGCTGCCCAGCTCAAGTGGTTCCTGCCGTCTGCTGCCCAGCTCAAGTGGTTCCTGCCGTCTGCTGCCCAGCTCAAGTGGTTCCTGCCGTCTGCTGCCCAGCTCAAGTGTTTCCTGTCGTCTGCTGCCCAGCTCAAGTGTTTCCTGTCGTCTGCTGCCCAGCTCAAGTGTTTCCTGTCGTCTGCTGCCCAGCTCAAGTGTTTCCTGTCGTCTGCTGCCCAGCTCAAGTGTTTCCTGTCGTCTGCTGCCCAGCTCAAGTGGTTCCTGTCGTCTGCTGCCCAGCTCAAGTGGTTCCTGTCGTCTGCTGCCCAGCTCAAGTGGTTCCTGTCGTCTGCTGCCCAGCTCAAGTGTTTCCTGTCGTCTGCTGCCCAGCTCAAGTGGTTCCTGTCGTTTGCTGCCCAGCTCAAGTGGTTCCTGTCGTTTGCTGCCCAGCTCAAGTGGTTCCTGTCGTTTGCTGCCCAGCTCAAGTGGTTCCTGTCGTCTGCTGCCCAGCTCAAGTGGTTCCTGTCGTCTGCTGCCCAGCTCAAGTGGTTCCTGTCGTCTGCTGCCCAGCTCAAGTGGTTCCTGTCGTCTGCTGCCCAGCTCAAGTGGTTCCTGTCGTCTGCTGCCCAGCTCAAGTGGTTCCTGTCGTCTGCTGCCCAGCTCAAGTGGTTCCTGTCGTCTGCTGCCCAGCTCAAGTGGTTCCTGTCGTCTGCTGCCCAGCTCAAGTGGTTCCTGTCGTCTGCTGCCCAGCTCAAGTGGTTCCTGTCGTCTGCTGCCCAGCTTAATGACTCTGACATGCTAGCAGTACCCACTGTCCAGGTTGATGTACCCGATGCCCGGCCTGATGTGCCCTCATCTGTCCAGTTGAGGGTCATGAACTTTGAACAGATACACCTTGTTGGAGCGTCCGGAGGCCGCTCCTTTAGGGGGGGGTACTGTCATGAGAAGGTCTACCCGTTGGTGGCGCTATCGCTCCCTTGGATCGCAGTACCAGTGTCCATCAGCAGGTGTCTTCCTACACCTAGGACCTGCAGTAGGAGGTCTTTCCTGCTGGTGGCACTGTTGCATCCTCGGGCCGTAGTACCGGCGTCAACCAGCGGGTGCACTCTGGCAGTGTGGAGCAAACAGCTCACACTGCGCTCAGCTGTAACGTGAGGTCAATCACCACAGCCTTACAAATACCCGGCAAGCCCTCATGGGCTCGCCTTGGTATCTTTCTCTCTCCCTGCGTTCTGACCCTGCTGCCTGTTTGACTTTGAGCCTGCTATCCGCCTTGTCCTGATTTGATCCCATCCCTATCCTGAGGCCTTCCTAGTCCTGTCCCTTCCGTTCCTGGCTCCCTTGGATCCCTGCCCTGAACCCCATCCATCCATCCTCTCCTTGTCCTGTTCAGGTTCCCGTCCTTACCCTTCTGCTGACTTCCCCGTGTATGACCTTGGCTTGGCTGGTTTACGATTACGGTATCTCCCTTTACATATATATATATACATTGTTGTTTGTAGTGGGTTGTTGTGTGGGTTTTTGCACTGTTTGTTCCTGTCACTTATCACTTGTTAATAAACACCATTTCACTTACATGTGTTTCTGGTCTCCTCTGTGCAGTCCACACAGTCTGGTCTACTAGTCTCCTGACAGCAACAAAGATCTGATGCATCCTGTTGGGTACTTCTCTAGAAAACTTTCGCCAGCTGAGCGGAACTATGATGTGGGGGATCGGGAGTTACTTGCCATCAAGACTGCCTTGGAAGAATGGAGATACTTGCTTGAAGGTGCAGTCCATCCAGTACTGATTTATACAGATCACAAAAATCTGGAGTATCTAAGATCTGCTAAAAGACTAAAACCCAGACAGGCCCGTTGGGCCCTATTTTTCACACGATTTTGCTTCCACATCACCTACCGGCCGGGATCCAAGAATACAAAACCAGACGCTTTGTCACGCATGTTTGATAATCCTAAGGACTCTTCTGTCCCTGACACTATTTTGCCGGCAAACAGTTTTCTTCTCCTTCAGACAGATTTGCTATCCATGATTAGAGAAGCATCCCCAGAACCTTCAAGTCTTCAGGAGTCTTTCTTAACACCTCGAGATGGACTATTATGGAGGGGAAGTCAAATCTTCGTGCCAGAGAACGTTAGAATCAAGGTACTGACGCTTTTGCATGACCATCCACTTGCAGGACATTTTGGGGTCCGTAAGACCCTTGAGCTGGTGCAGCGCACCTTTTGGTGGCCTAACTTAAAGGAATTTTGCAAGAAATATGTCAACTCCTGCTCTGTCTGCATCCGGAACAAAACCCCCAGGAACAGAGCGTGGGGTCTACTAAGACCATTGCCTATACCAGATAGGCCCTGGAGAATGATAGCAATGGACTTTATAGTCGAACTGCCACATTCGGAGGGGTGTTCGGCGATCTTTGTGGTCGTCGACCGGCTATCCAAAATGGCCCACTTTGTGCCCCTAAAAGGAACACCTTCTGCTGTAGAGACAGCCCGTGTGTTCATTAAGGAAATCGTTAGATTACACGGGATTCCCGCAAATATAGTGTCTGATAGGGGGGTGCAGTTTACTTCACGTTTTTGGAGAGCCCTTTGTGAAAGCTTGAAGATTGAACTAGCCCTGTCCTCAGCATACCATCCCCAAACAAATGGGCAAACTGAAAGGACAAATCAAACTCTGGAGCAATACATTAGGTGTTTTACATCTTTTGTGCAAGATGATTGGGTATCCTTGCTGCCACTTGCAGAATTTGCGTACAATAACGCCAGTCACTCTGCCACCGGTCAATCTCCTTTCTTTTCCAATTATGGGTTTCATGCATCTTTTTTACCAGATTGTCTTTCAGAATCTTCAGTTCCAGCGGTCCAGGACACAGTGCAGTTCTTCAGTCGTAATAATCGGATCTTGCAGGAGGCGGTATCCAAAGCGCAAGCGGATAATAAGAGGTTCTTTGATGAGAAAAGAAGGGGAGATCTAAACCTCCAACCTGGTGACAAGGTATGGCTGTCCACTAATAATATCAGATTGTCATGTCCTTCCAAGAAACTTGCCCCAAAATTTATTGGACCTTTCCCTGTGAAAAGGAAAATTAACGAAGTATCGTATGAATTATGCTTACCTGATTCACTTAAGATACATCCTGTATTTCACGTATCACTCTTAAAGCCTGCTGTAGATGATCCTTTTCCTGATAGGGGCACCAGGGTCCCTGAACCAGTTCTGGTGGACGGCAATGAAGAATATGAAGTGGAATCCATCCTTGACTGCAGGAAGAGGTCTGGGCAAGTACAGTTTTTAATTAAGTGGAAAGGGTATGGTCCGGAGAACAACTCATGGGAACCTGACTGTAATATTCATGCCAAACGTTTAATTCATGCATACTTCTCTACCCATCCTGAAAAAAAGGCGCATCTGGGCATCCGGAGGCTGCCCGTTGGGGGGGGCAATGTCAGGGGCATGTCAGCAGTCGTCGGGTGAATCTGCGTGCACGTAGGTCCTCAAGGATCATTTCCAAGCATATTCAGCCAAAATCCCCACCAGGGGGCGCCGGAGCGCTCCCGCGAATGCCCGTACGCGCGTTCGCGGGTGCGCGCGCGCGCCCGTGCGCGCGCCCGTTCGCGCTAGCGCCGTTTGGCGCCAAAGGGCCTTTAAAAGGGTGACAGGTGCTCATGTTAGCTGCTGTTCGTCTGCAGCTCTGCACCTGAAAGTTCCTGAATCTGCCTGCTTGTTGTTTGATATTGACCCGGCTACGTCTGACCATTCTCCAGTCTCCTATCCGACCCGGCTTGTCTGACCTTGTTTCTTCTGCTACCCGTTGCTGAACTCCTGCCTGTCTGACTACCCTTGGATCATCCCTCCTGTTGATATCCTGCCTGATCTCCTGCCAAATACGGACTGTCTGACCTTGCTTGCCTGTGT
Source organism: Lithobates clamitans (assembly GCA_037952925.1). Taxonomy (NCBI): domain Eukaryota; kingdom Metazoa; phylum Chordata; class Amphibia; order Anura; family Ranidae; genus Lithobates; species Lithobates clamitans. The sequence goes on along the minus strand of JBBGZY010000008.1, from coordinate 6,625,936 downwards.
CCTGTCACGCTGCTCCAGCCTGCCTGTTTGCATCCAGCTGCCGTCTACGCATCCGGCTACCAGCCTACCTACTGGCCTGCACCAGTTACCTGCATCCACAGCTCAGCCATCCCTGAGGGACTTCATTCCAGTTCCGGTGTCTGCTTCTGCTGGAACCCGCATCAGGCCCTCCTACCCACTGTGCTCAGGAGACCACTGTTCCCACTTCCAGCGGCTCCTGAACCAGCGCTTAAGAGAGGTCTCCTTCTACCAGTCAGGCTCAACTACCAGGTACATTACAGGTGTTGTTAAATTCCCTTTAAGAATGGCAACTTGGACTTGCCACCTCCAGAGGACAATGTGGAAGGACTCCCATTCGTCTTCGTTGCTTATGAAGTGTTTGCGCTGGGGGACCATCTTATGCGGCCATTCCCTATGAGGACCCTCACAGAGGGTTTTTAATTACCGGCTGGCCAGAGCCAGAAGAGTGATGGAGAACACATTTGGAATCCTGGCCAGCCGGTTCCGCCTATTTCTGACACCCATCCATATGGCGGAGTATAAACTTAATCATATAATCCTGGCGTGCTGTGTTCTCCATAACTTTTTATGTCAACATTCTGCCAACTATGCTGGCTCAGTTGGGCCTGAGGCTGGAATGATACATGAAACAACACTGACGGCGCTTGAAAGTGGCCGTCCTGGCTTGCCCTCCCTGAGTGCCCGTGATGTCCGGTTACGATACCTGGAGTTCTTTGCGGGTAGGGGGGGCCATCAATATGCCAGCAAATTTGTGAAGCCTTTATCAAATAAAAAACCCAAAAAAAGAAAATATTTGTTGACATTTACTGCTTGTGTTTGTTTTAGATGACTGACAGAAATATGGTGAGTCCCGAAAATGGCGTGATTGTGTAACCTTATACAAAGCACTGTTGGGTGTTATTTACTAAAGGCAAAGACACTTTGCACTACAAGTGCACTTGAAACTGCACTGAAACTGTACTTGTAGTGCAAAGAGGATTTGCCCTTAGGAAATAACCCCCATTTTCACAGAAAACACCAATTAGAGCCCCACAAAAGTGTTGTAGCGTTGAGACAATAATCTACACATTCTTGATGAACAATCTTGTTAATACCTGCACAATCACATGTGCATTTAGAAAAGGTTTTTAAAACAAACCAACATGTTTGTTGTATAACAATTTTTGGGGTGGCATTCTCAAAAATAGAAATGTCCATTTAAGCTAAAACAGGCATGTGTAAAACCAACAAGAAAGACACAAATCTTGAACTTAAAAAGTTCACATTTGGTATAATTTGAAGGCAATATCAGACATGAGTATTTAGGAACTGTGTTTGATATTGCGTTCAGATGGGGTGAACTCACCCCAGGAAAAGCCAAATTTGGAAGATACACACAAATTTCCCAATGTCAACATGTGCTAGCTGCCATCACGGGGATCAAGGGACGTGTTTTGGGGGAGAAACCCCTTCCTCTCAGCTACTTTATTATTGAGGAAGGGGTTGCACCCCCAAAACGCGTCCATTGATCTCCCGTGATGGCAGATAGCACATGTTGGCACACTATGTGCATCTGTCAGAGAGGTTACCTGGTTGGGCGTCGGTGCGCCCCAGGGCACGTTGGTGCGTGCGTTTCTGTGCGTGCTGGGGCGCGTGCTTCTGGGGGCACTGGCATGTCTAATCTGGCTGGCCGCGCTGTGCCTGGTGGTGCTGGTGTGCGCGCCGGTGACCGGGGGCTTGCTCGGGTGCATGCGGGTGCGCGGGCATCTGTGCGTATCGCCGCGTGCACAAGCACGGCATTTGGCGCCAATCAGCCTATTTAGGTCTGCTGCTATCTCTGATCGGTGCTGCCTGATCAACAGCTCTGTGCCTAGTTCCTGTTTCCTGTTTCCTGTTCCTAGTTCCTGTGTTCCTGAGTTACTGAGTTCCTGATCTGTTGACAACCCGGCTTGCCTTTGGATTCTTCTGACCTCCGCCTGCATCTGACCCCGGTTTGTTTTGACTTCGCTTCTGCCTGCTCCTCCTGTACCGCTGCTGCCTGCCTGTTGCCAAACCCAGCCTGTGCATTGACCTGTCTTTAGCTCCTGCTCAGCATCCGTTGCTTGTGCCTCTGACTATCACCTGCTGTCTGAAGACTGCTAGCTTCCAAAATATGGACTCCTGCAAAGGCTCTCATACCACTCCGCACTCGTGTGCTTCCTGTCTGCTCTACCAGGGGCCGCAAGTCAGATACGTAAGGGAGCCTACCCTCTGCCCAAGTGGACTCTCTGGTCTGGTAAGTGAGAGACCTGACAGTATCAGGCAGCCATGACTGAGTCCAGGCAGGGGGCCTCCCCCATGGATGAACTCTGTAGGCACCTAGCGGGCCTCACCCAGGCAGTCAAAAGCCTACAAGAAGGCTATACCAGATTAGAGGGCAAGTCCAGGCCCTCTCAGCATCTCCTCAAGGAGCAGCGTCTGCTGGCCCTTCCGCAGCACTCTCTGTAGTAATGCTCCCCCCGGAGCCCAGGGTACCCACACCCGAAAAGTTCTCTGCAGAACGTTGCAAGTACTGGGCATTCCGCAATGCATGTTAGCTTTATTTTGCCTTACAACCCCGCACGGTGGGGTTTGTCATATCACTACTGACCGGCGAGCCTTAAACTTGGGCTCGCCGTTTACTGGAGCAAAAATCCAGATCTCTGGATTCCTTGGATGACCTCTTCCTAGCAATGTCTCAGCTATACGAGGACCCCCAACTAACGGCTACTGCTGAAGCCACCTTGCACTCCCTGCAGCAAGGTCGCAGAGCGGCCGAAGACTACGCCGTAGAGTTCAGACGTTGGAGCTCTGATACAGAGTGGAATGACACTGCCTATCGGTTGGGGTTATCTGATCCCCTCAAAGATGAACTGGCACGTGTTGGGATAGCTCAGACGCTGAGAGCTCAGAGAGCTCATAAACTTGTCAATCCAGACTGACCGCTGTCTGAGAGAGAGATGTTCAGAGAGGTCCGTTAGCCACCCACGTCCCACTTGGATGTTGCCTAGGGTTCCTAGTGCTCCGAATCAAGTTCCTCCCGCCTCTTCTGCTCCAGCCACAGAAGCTCCAGAACCCATGCAGCTCGGTCTGCTCTGTCCATCCCTGACCCCAGAAGAAAAGACGCGCAGACGTACGCTCAATTTGTGTCTGTACTGCGGAGAACAAGGACATTTTGTGAGGGCCTGCCCCAACAAGAGACGTAAGTGCCTGCCGTCCTCTTCTTTATGTGCACCTGTCTTACCCAGATCTGGTAACCATTTGACACTTTCTGTTATGTTACAGCTTCCTGGAAGGAATATCCCAGTACTGGTCATTATTGACTCAGGAGCATGCAGCGGCTTCATTGACTGAACCTTCATTGACAACCATAGTATTCCTCTCCAACCCAAGGCCCAGGGACTTGCAGTATTCTTAGCAGATGGTTCCACCCTCAGCTCCGGACCAGTTACCCAGGAGACCGTTCCCTTACTGGCCACTATTGGCCTGGAACATCAGGAACTCTTACACCTGGATGTCATCTCCTCTCCCCTCTTTCCAATTATCCTAGGAATGCCTTGGCTGCAAGCTCACAATCCCAGCATCGACTGGTCCACAGGAAAGATTCAGTTTCTCTCCAATTACTGCAAACAACACTGTCTACTGGGAACACCCATTACACCATCTCAGTGCCTTTGCTTAGACTCTGATACCAAGCTTTACCAATCCCTTCCCGAGCCCTACCGGGATTTCCTGGATGTGTTCAGCAAGAAGGGGGCAGAGACTCTCCCGGTACACAGGCCCTATGACTGCCCAATAGAACTCTTACCCGGAACTGAAGTTCCCTTCGGAAGGATTTTTCCTTTAACTGAGCAGGAGCTGGGCACCCTGAAAACCTATATCGATGAAAACCTAAAGAAGGTATTCATTCGCCCCTCCACATCTCCTGCAGGTGCGGGCATCTTCTTTGTTGAGAAGAAGGATCACTCCCTACGTCCCTGCATCAACTACCGGGAATTAAACAATATTACCATAAAAAACAGATATCCGCTACCCTTAGTACCTGAACTGTTTCAAAGATTGGGGTCCGCTACAGTTTTCACCAAGTTGGATCTCTGCGGAGCCTACAATTTGATCCGCATAAGAGAGGGGGACGAGTGGAAGACGGCTTTTCGTACTTGATTCGGGCACTTCGAGTACCTCGTCATGCCCTTTGGCCTGTGTAAGGCACCAGCCACCTTCCAACACTTCATTAATTATGTCTTCCGTGACTTTCTGGACCTGTACGTCATAGTCTATCTGAACGATATTCTGTTTTTTTCCGCTTCCCTGATCGACCACCGCAGACATGTACGAAACGTACTTACCCGACTCAGGCAACACGGGCTTTATGCCAAACTCTAAAAATGTGAGTTTGAGCTCCAATCTATTCAGTTTCTAGGCCTGGTCATCTCTCCCGAGGGTATCAAGATGGACCCTAAAAAAGTATCCGCTATCCTGGATTGGCCTGCACCTGTAGATAAGAAAGGAGTACAGCGCTTTATTGGCTTCGCCAATTTCTATAGGAAGTTCATCAAAGGATTTTCTTCGATAATAACCCCCATCACTGAACTCATCAGGCAGGGGACCCGGTTTTGCTGGACTCCTAAGACGCAGCTGGCCTTTGAAGAACTCAAGGCTTTGTTTACCTCAGCCACCATTCTTAAACATCCCAATCCAGCCCTACCTTTTGTATTGGAAGTTGACGCATCCGAAATTGCGGTAGGAGCTGTGCTCTCGCAAAGACAAGGCGCCAAAGCTCTCCTGTACCCTGTGGGGTTTTTCTCACATAAACTTTCATCTTCAGAAAGGAATTATGACGTGGGAGATCGGGAACTTCTAGCCATCAAAGCAGCTTTAGAAGAATGGCGTTATCTTCTGGAGGGTGCTGCTCACCCCATTTTGGTCTACACAGACCATAAAAATTCAGAATACCTGAGAACGGCTAAGAGACTAAAACCTCGGCAGGCCAGATGGGCACTTTTTTTTTTCCCGATTCCAATTCCACATTACCTACAGACCCGGATCCAAGAATGTCAAGTCTGACGCACTCTCTCGCATCTTCACGACTCAGAAAAAGCCCTACCTCCAGACACCATCCTCCCTTCTGGGAATTTCCTGCTGCTTCAAGAAGATCTTGTCTCTCAAATTAGACGGGCCTCTATGGGAATGACACCACCTGCTGAAGCTCGTGCCAAAGATGGGCTGTTTTGGTATGAAAACAAAATTGTGGTCCCTGAGGAGCTAAAAGTACAGGTGTTAGAACTTTGCCATGATCACAAGTTGGCTGGACACCTTGGCTCACGAAAAACAATCAATCTAGTACAATGTACTTTCTGGTGGCCTCATCTTGTTAAAGATTGCAAGGAGTATGTTGATTCTTGTAATACCTGTGCCAGAAGCAAGAATAGCCGGGCAAGGGCGTGGGGTCTGTTAAAACCTTTACCGGTCCCAGAGAGACCGTGGACCATGATTTCAATGGACTTCATCGTTGAACTCCCCCCATCAGAAGGGTTTTCTTCCATCTTTGTTGTGGTAGATAGGCTGTCTAAGATGGCCCATTTCCTTCCCATAAAGGGTACCCCCTCGGCTATGGAAACAGCTACTATCTTTATCAGAGAAATTATCAGATTACATGGAGTGCCAACGAACATAGTTTCTGACCGTGGTGTCCAGTTCACCTCCAGATTCTGGAAAGCCCTCTGCGGCTCCTTGAAAATTGAATTAGCATTCTCCTCGACCTATCATCCTCAGTCAAATGGGCAAACTGAAAGAACGAATCAGACCTTGGAGCAATATCTCCGCTGTTTTTCTGCATTCTCCCAGGACGATTGGGCCTCCCTGCTCCCTATCGCAGAGTTCTCTTACAATAATTCATTGCACTCAGCTACCAATCAAACACCATTCTATGCTAATTACGGCTTCCATCCATCCTTTTTGCCTGGGTCAATACCCGAGTGCTCCGTCCCTGCAGTGTCTGAAACTTTGGATTTCTTTTCAACAAACAATAAACTACTACAGGACACCATGGCCAAGGCTCAGGAATACTACAAGAGGATGTTCGACAGGAAGCGGCGTGGAGATTTTGTCTTAGAACCCGGCAACCCAGTTTGGTTATCCACCGCTAACCTGAAGTTGGCCAGTCCGTCCAGAAAACTAGGCCCTAAGTACTTGGGTTCTTTCTTGGTTAAGAGGAAGATAAACAATGTGGCCTATGAACTTGACCTGCCTAACTCCCTGAAGATACATCCAGTCTTCCACGTGTCTCTTTTGAAACCGATTACTCCCAATTCCTTTGTTGGCCGTAGTATCGGTCCACCCAAGCCTATCCTAGTTGACGGCAAAGAGGAGTTTGAGGTGGGGGCAAATTTAGATTGCAGAAGAAGACACAACCAAACCCAATACCTCGTAAAGTGGAAGGGCTATGGGCCTGAAGACAACTCATGGGAGCCAGAAAGCAACTTGCATGCCAGAGAGCTCTTGCAGTCATTCAAAGCTTCTCATGCCTCAAAGTTGGCCCAGCTGGGCATCCGGAATCTGCCCTTGAGGAGGGGGCACTGTCAGAGAGGTTACCTGGTTGGGCGTCGGTGTGCGCCAGGGCGCGTTGGTGCGCGCGTTCCTGTGCGTGCTCCTGGGGGCACTGGCGTGTCTAATCTGGCTGGCCGCGCTGTGCCTGGTGGTGCTGATGTGCGCGCTGGTGTCCTGGGGCGCGCTCGGATGCGTGTGGGTGCGCAGGCGTCTGTGCGTATCGGCGCGCGCACGAGCGCGGCGTTTGGCGCCAATCAGCCTATTTAGGTCTGCTGCTATCTCTGATCGGTGCTGCCTGATCAACAGCTCTGTGCCTAGTTCCTGTTTCCTGTTCCTAGTTCCTGTGTTCCTGAGTTACTGAGTTCCTGATCTGTTGATGACCCGGCTTGCCTTTGGATTCTTCTGACCTCTGCCTGCATCTGACCCTGGCTTGTTTTGACTTCGCTTCTGCGTGCTCCTCCTGTACCGCTGCTGCCCGCCTGTTGCCAAACCCAGCCTGTGCATTGACCTGTCTTTAGCTTTTGCTCAGCATCCCTTGTCTGTGCCTCTGACTATCACCTGCTGTCTGAAGACTGCTAGCTTCCGAAATACGGACTCCTGCACAGGCTCTCATACCACTCCGCACTCGTGTGCTTCCTGTCTGCTCTACCAGGGGCCGCAAATCGGATACGTAAGGGAGCCTACCCGCTGCCCAAGTGGGCTCTCCGGTCTGGTAAGTGAGAGACCTGACAGCATCCTCCAAATTTGGCTTTTCTAAAAATCGCTCAAACATTTTTAACATTGTAGCACACAAAAGAAGAAAGTGATTTGGAGGGGTTTTAAACTCGCCCCAAAACATCAATGATGTTTTTATTTTTTTGAATAACATCATTGATGTTTTTCTTGAGGTTTTCCAATTGTATATTACACCCCATGATCTCCCCGATCAGGATCTGGGCACTTTCTGATGTGAAAGGATCTGGATCCACAACATCACGATCACCTAAAAAGAGAGAAACCAAACAAAAACAGGTATAAAAAATATGCCGGCATCCATCTCTTATGGAAGGAAGAGTGGAAGGAAGAGTAGAGAGGGATTCCCTGACTTCAGTGTGGTCTGACAGAAATCGCAGTCTCTCGTAGTACCACAGCCTGGGGACATAAACGTCATCTGCTACAGCTCCGGATCTCTGGGAATCTGTGACCTTCTTGCGCTCCCTAAGATATGTGCTCCTCAGGCCACCAATTGGGCGTGGCCGAGCACAGACGAAACCGGAAACTAGTAAGGAGGCGTCTCCAACGCCGCTCCGCAACTCCTATACCTTTTATGCTGTTTTTAACTTGTTTAAATGTAAGAGACCACCTGTATTTTTTAATAAATAGCCAGTTGTTTTAACTTACTACACCATCGGAGGCATCTTTTCTCTCTCCCCTTCCCATTTATACCACCGGACTGGTGGAGCCCAGGTGGGCAACCCTCTTTGTCCTTACAAATCACAGGTACTGTCAAGCAGAGAGATCGCTGCAACATCAGAGAAGTTTTACTTCCACATCACCATATTACAAAGAGCAAAGAATCTGGTTACAATGCCCCTTATAATTTGATTCAAGGTGAGAGTCTAGAGAGCCCGGTGCCACCGGATTAGAAAATTCAAGATTAATATTACTGTTTACCTTCATTGAATGACCCTAGTGGAACAACATAATATAGACTTTGGTGCACATTATGAACTTTTGATCACATTTTACGTTTTTCATTTGCATTGTCATTTATTTATTTTTTCATTGATTTTTATTTTGATGCACATAGCACTTTGATATATTATTGCACAATGGAGCACTTTTAAATACTGCACGGTTAGTGATCTGTATTATTGTATGCACTTTATTTTTAAAGGGCGTGGCCGAGCACAGACGAAACCGGAAACTAGTAAGGAGGCGTCTCCAACGCCGCTCCGCAACTCCTATACCTTTTATGCTGTTTTTAACTTGTTTAAATGTAAGAGACCACCTGTATTTTTTAATAAATAGCCAGTTGTTTTAACTTACTACACCATCGGAGGCATCTTTTCTCTCTCCCCTTCCCATTTATACCACCGGACTGGTGGAGCCCAGGTGGGCAACCCTCTTTGTCCTTACAAATCACAGGTACTGTCAAGCAGAGAGATCGCTGCAACATCAGAGAAGTTTTACTTCCACATCACCATATTACAAAGAGCAAAGAATCTGGTTACAATGCCCCTTATAATTTGATTCAAGGTGAGAGTCTAGAGAGCCCGGTGCCACCGGATTAGAAAATTCAAGATTAATATTACTGTTTACCTTCATTGAATGACCCTAGTGGAACAACATAATATAGACTTTGGTGCACATTATGAACTTTTGATCACATTTTACGTTTTTCATTTGCATTGTCATTTATTTATTTTTTCATTGATTTTTATTTTGATGCACATAGCACTTTGATATATTATTGCACAATGGAGCACTTTTAAATACTGCACGGTTAGTGATCTGTATTATTGTATGCACTTTATTTTTAGGTGATAGATGCATTTAGCGCAAAATCAATTTTTATTATATTTATGCAGAGTGAAAGTGAACACTGTTAATTTTGCTGCTATCCACAGAGATATCATCACCGTTCATTTGTATCATTCTACACATATATAGGCCAGCTCCGTTTAGGAATATTCACATAATCTATACACTCAATTTAGCGCGAGGGATCACAATACACCATCCATCTCTTACCCGAGCGTGTGGTCGCAGACACTCACCTGTTGTGGTGACTAGTTCCACCACGTCTTTTTCCTCCTGCTCTTCTTGTGTTGGGGGGATTTCCCCTTCTTCCAGAGGTGGGGGAGCTCTGGTCTCCTCGGATGAGGTGTGTCCTCTGAGTCTTTTCTTCCCTATGTAAAACAAAAATGGTATACTTAGCACACAGATATTTGATGGCAGAACTATAGATAAGAAAGATTGCTTGGAAGTGGTGTACAATTGTCTATTTTGGCAGAGTTCCAAAATGTAGCATTTTCAGTGTCCTTTGTCAAGCTGCAATACTTTACCTGTTTTGTACAAGCTTCACAGATGGAGTCACCCCTATAGTATACACTGGAGCACCTGTGTGCCCCCCCTAATGAAAATGGTGTTCTTGTGTCCCACACTAGTGCTCCAGTGTCCAGATGTGAAAACAGCTGCTGAGTGTCCTCTCCTTACACAGAATCTAGTTTGCATTTCATTCTAGTAACAAAGCCATCTACACAACCAAATTAGTTTCAGACAAGTAGGGCGTAAAAATTGTGGCCAAATGCATATGGCCTAAACAATGGTGTTTTATAGGCCGAAAGAAAAATGTTTGATATGAACGAATAATGTGCCCATGAATATGAAAGTTGCCATTTACAAATGTACACTTGTAAGAAAAGCACATGGAGCAGCATGAACGTAAGAAACATAAAGAATAGGAACACAGGACAACTACTTACTTTTTTGCAGCACTCTCCGGATCTTTCTGTACTGCTCGTGTTCTCTTAATTTGAGGTCCGACCACTGCTTCCTGAGCTGATCTTTCGATCGTCGTACCCCGAAATGCCGGTGCAGACTCCTGACTACTTTCGCCATGATCTTGGCCTTTCTGACATTGGGGTTGGGGTAATGTCCATACTTCTCATCATAGTCAGCTTTCTTCAGGATGTCGACCATCTCCAACATCTCCCCAAAGGACATATTTGAGGCCTTAAATCTCCTTCTGGATCGGGACGTTTCTGGCTCCGGGCTTTCCTCCCCCTCCTCCTCGTTGCTGTAATTAGCACGCACCTGCTGTGTATCCGCCATGTGCTCTTCCCCCACTGCACCGAACGAAAAGGGGTGGGGAATAGACTAGAAAGAACGTCGGGGGTGGGCGGAGTTACACGCATGCGCAGTGTGTATAAAGCGTAACATGCGTGCATATTACCACAGCAACCATTTCCTATTAAAAAACCAAAATTGGTGGCCTGAGGAGCACTTATCTTACGGAGCGCAAGAAGGTCACAGATTCTCAGAGGTCCGGAGCTGCAGCAGATGACATTTATGTCCCCAGGCTGTGGTACTATGAGAGACTGCGATTTCTGTCAGACCACACTGAAGTCAGGGAATCCCTCTCCACTCTTCCTTCCACCCCAGCTGAGGCTTCCGATGTCCAACCTGGGCCTTCCAGCCAGGAAGAAGTGGTGGAGCACAACTGGAGCCAGGTATAGCATTGTTCTACTGATTTCTGGTCAATAAATAAATGATGTTTATTAGATGTTATTATTGATCACTAATTGCTGATTGAAAAAAGTGTTTTACATATCAATAGACAGTAGTGGGCACCCAAAATTGGGACATGAAAAATGCTAGGCTCAGAATGATAGTCTGTTATATTTGTTAACATTCAATTTGCAACAGTCAGGAGGTGAAAATTGTGTGTGATTGATGAATAAAAAACTAAAACTATGTCCCTTTTTCATACACAGGAAGACCTCAGCCAGGAGGAGGTTGTGGAATGTGGCAGTCAGGAGGAGGCAGGAATTAGTGGCAGCCAGGAGGAGGCGGGGCTAAGTTGCAGCCAGGAGAAACCTGGGACCAGTCGCAGCCTGACTGAATCATAGGTTCCTCCCCTCCGCCATCCATACAAAAGAGCGAGGAAGACGACTCCCATGCAGGATTCAGCGCTCAGGCTCATTCAGGAGGCTTCTGCGTCCCTTCGAGTCTTACCCACTCCTGAAGAGGCCTTTGCCTGTATGGCTGCCACAAAACTGCAGCGCATGCAGAAGGGTCAACGCAAAATATGTGAGGACCTGCTTTATAAAGTCCTAAGTAAGGGGGTGAGTGGGGAACACCCAAGACCGACGTGATTGAGTTGGACCATCCTCCTCTTCCTCCTCGTCCTGCTGCCACAACTCCACCACCAGAGCCACAGCATGGAAAGAAGCGTGGAAGGAAGACCAGAGAGTGATGGCCCTGGGTTCAGTCTGGTCTGACAAAAGCTGCAGTCTCTTGTGTGACCACATCCTGGGGACACAGATGTCATCTGCTGCTTTCCGGATCTCTGGGACTTCTGGACCGGACTGCACTCCCTTAGATAAGGACTCCTCAGGCCACCAATTTTGCTTGAAAATAGTTGATGTGTGCCCTGGGGGTCCAAGGCTTCACCCATTTCTGCAGTTTCTCCAGCATTGCCTCCCTCTTTGTTTAGTTGTGAGCCCTTAATAAATGGGTTTTTTTGGGAAATTATACTCTCCTATGTGTGTTTTCATCCAAAAAGGACAGTTTGTTGGTGACAATTCAGGTAAATTTTTAAAGTACAATGTGAAATTAACAAGAGACAACAACACCAAACAATCTCCTACAGATTAAATAGAACAGCATATCAATGGTGTTGTGGTAACTTGACACAAAAAACACACACAAAAATTTTCGTGAGTAAAAATAAAATTCCAAAAAAACAAAAATCAGCCTTGAAAAAAATACAAACCAAAAATAACTAATCTGCCTTAAAACCAAAAAAAAAATTAAAAAAAACACCAAAATTATGTTGTCAGATGTTACTAATCAAAATATATTGAGGGAATCCCGATAAATAATAAAGAAATAAGTTTGTGAGAGTCTGTGTGAATATGAGCAGCAAAACTACTTCATTCTTCTCACATTATAAAGAAGAAGAGAGTGCGCTGTATTAAACCATTTTTGACATTGCAACGTGACGAAAGTGCTGTATCTATTAAGTTTACCAGAACGAGCTGTTCCGTGTCGGAATTTCTTCTGAGCATGCGTGGCACTTTGTGTGTCGGAACACGGTCGGAATTGACGTGATCGCGTTTTGTTGTCGGAAAATTTTATAGCCTGCTCTCAAACGTTGTGTGTCGGAAAATCCGATGGAAAATGTCCGATGGAGCCCACACACACGGTCGGAATTTCCGACAACATGCTCTGATCGGACATTTTCCATCGGAAAATCCGACCGTGTGTACGGGGCATAAGTCCTGAGAGATATAAAATATATATGGTATCAAAACATGCTGTGTGGTCATTGGTGGCATCACCACACACACAGTCCACTAGCAGAAGAGATCCATTGGCGTTTTCTGATGGTGAGTGGTGAGGATTATCTAAGTTCTTTCCCCCATACATGCTGTCAATTCAGTGGCCACTCAGCAGGTATATTATGATGCTTGTAAACACTTTTAAAATGTAACGCATAAAATGGACGCATAGGGGTTTTGCTAGTTGTCGACTGGTAGTGAAATAATGGATAATTTAATATACTTGATTAGTGGGATGTAAATATCCCATATAATCCAAAATAGCCGGTTGACAACAAGAAAAATCCTTTGGAATGGATGGAGATGGATGAGGGAGGGAGGATCGTGGTGTCCGAGATGAAGCTACGCTATAGGCAATAGCGAAACGCGTTGATGTCATCAACGCTGACTCGTCACAGGCACAGCGCTTTAGATGTGAGGAATCACTAGGAGGTGGCTGCAAGTGCAAGGAAACCGAGCCAGCCCGATCTATCCGCCGGACCCGACATTGAAAGAACGGATCACCTCCATTTACTTGCTGTGGATCCGTGCCCTACACGGGAACTTCTTGGGCCGGTCGGCTCACGTTTGGCGGGCGGGCGCCACAGTATCGGATTGAGAACGAGGTAGAGTCAGCGGTGAGCTACTTGTTCCTCCCGCTATCCAATTATAATGTTGCTTGTCATTCTAACATGCATGCAGCAATTGGGTCCTATTGGACTTAATTATACCTTATCCATTTCAATTTTAAATCCAGGTTGTTATACCATGATGATAATTGTATCTTAATTAATAATAAAGAGATTTATATTTTTTGGAAATACAGACAGCAATCATTTGATACGCATACAATTAATTGTTGGCACAGTAACCCCTTACCCGGCCACTAGAACCGGGAGCTTCCCCTTTTTTCTCTTTCCTATTGAACATATTTTCACCCTCAACAGTCATCTTTTAAGACTAAAGGTAAGAGGCAAGAACATTCTTTTGGATCTTAAATGATGGCTTAAATGAAACAATAGACTCTAAAAAGGGTGGGGGAGCTTGTGCAAATAGAATAGGACGGCATAATCCCCAAAGATCAGTATTTGAAGAACATAGGATGTCCCTAGGTTTCCTACAAGGGGAGACACAGTGGTATGGGGGATTATTTTGTGTGCCACAGCCTATAGTAAACCAAAAAATAATATGTTTAAAAACAAAATGTATTAATCCGTATAAAAAGAAATTCTAAAAATGTGTATATAGTGCTGCCAAATTTGCCATACATTAAACAGAACCCAGAGTGATGGTGGGATTGTTTTGCCCAAATTGCACTTCTTCAGGATCCACTTGAGGTTCACATAATACAGTTAATATATTAACTGGTACGCAAACAATACATGGTTGTTGCACAATATACCTTCAGAAACTTCATCATATAATAAACAACATTAAAAAGAGCAAAATTACACATCAACAAGATGGTCAAACTGGGGGGAAAAGAATAAAGCATAAACCACAAAAATTACCTCACCCACGAAATACAGACATAGCAAAAACTGGATACAAAGATTGGTTTGTTATAATTAGAAATTATATCTGTTCAAAAAATATATAAACAACATATATATGTAAAGAGTATATTCAATATGTCAACTTTTCAAGAAAATGTTATTTTGATGGTAATTATGACTGGCTACAAAAGGAGCCCACATCAAGCGCCAATAGACCAGAGTAGGGTGATAAAAAGAGAAATGTGATCAAAATCTTAAATGGAATACCATAGGTCAACAAATGTGGGACAATAACTGTGTTAGCTGTATAAAAAAGGGAAAAATAAAAAAACAGAAAAAGGGCCAATGTCAAACAAAAAGTGGTGAATAGAGTCTGGAAAAACCAAATCCCAAGGATAACCTACCCAATAGGATATATATGGTCAGCAAGATATTAAAACTCACCTAAAACTGCCACAACAGAGACACAGAGAGCCGCATGGACAGCCCAAACTGCCGCAATAGCGACACCAAACAAACAAAGCCAGGGTGAGGGCTATTTATGTGTGCAGGGAGGTGGCTCCAATCCGGCTATTGTCCCCCATGTATGACACGTGTATCATCTGCGAGGTACCCGCAGACGAATCTGTGCCAGACGTTCCCCCCATTTAAATGACATACTTCCGGTAAAAAATGAAAGTGTTGTCGGTTGTAGGCCAAAACCTCCGACCGACAACCAGGAGGAGCGGAAGGGGAGGTAGATGGCTAACGCACAACATCGGCGTGCACCGCCGAAAGGGCAATAAAAACTCCATGGAGACACCACATTGATCTGCACACAGGGGCAACAGCCAAAGACTACAGAAGGCTCAGTTAGCAAAAGAACATGGGGAACAGTTTGGCTATCCTAACAACAGGACCAGAAATCAATCATAAAAAAAGGGAATAAAAGGGGTTGCAAAAATTATATAGCTGCCTGTGTGGGGGTGTTACAATATGTATAGAAAAAAGGGGGGACAAAAGCCCCTAGACATATCTTTAACATCTATACATCCTAACTGTACATAAGTAAACAAAGAAAAAAAATGTATACCAATATATCAAACAGATAAAACAAAAGAGGGGGGGAGTAATGAGAAGTGGAAAAAATATAAGAAAGATGGAAACCCTATACAGGAGGCTGTATCCGGGGGAACAGGGACCAAAACCAAAGTATAGTATATAAATAATCAAAAATATATATAGATATACTGTATATGTAGATATATAGCTATATATATAGATATAGTTATATATCTATATATATAGATATATATATATAGATATATATATAGATATATACAGTTGTGCTCAAAAGTTTGCATACCCTGGCAGAAATTGTAAAATTTTGGCATTCATTTTGAAAATATGACTGATCACGCAAAAAAACTGTCTTTTATTTATGGATAGCAATTCACAAACATTCACATGTTTTTGTGCTCCTTAAAAACAACCACACTGTCTTTTTGGAGAGCAGCCTGTATTTCCCCTGCGGTTACTTGTGGGTTTTTTCTTTGTATCCTGACCAAATCTTCCACCAGTTGTGGATGCAATCTTTCTTGGTCTACCTGACTTTGGCTTGGTATCAAAAGAGCCCCTCATTTTCCACTTCTTAATAAGTGATTAAACAGTGCTGACTGCCATATTCAAGGCTTCATCTTTGTAAACTTTCATTACCTTGTTACGCAGGTCTTTTGATTGTTCTTTTCTACCTCCTCATGGCTCAGTGTCGAGCCTGCTTATTGGATCCATGTGAGAGCTAACAAACTCATTGAATATTTATACACAGACACTAATTGTGATTTAAAAAGCCACAAATGTGGAAAATTAACCTTTAATTGCTATTTTAACCTGTGTGTGCCACCTTCTGTGTCTGTACCAAGGTCAAACATTCCAGGGTATGTAAACTTTTTATCACGGCCAATTGGGTGATTTCTGTTGTCATTATGATTTAAAAAGGATCCAAAATCTATGTGATAATAAATGGTTTCATGTGATTGCTATCCTTGAATAAAAGTTTTTTGGCATGATCAGTCATATTTTCAATATTAATTGCCAAAATGTCAAAATTTCTGCCAGGGTATGCAAACTTTTGAGCATGACTGTATATATACAATGCTGTGAAAAGGTATTTGCCCCCTTTCAGATTTTTTTTTGCATATTTGTCACACTTAAATGACTCAGATCATTAAACAAATGTTATTATTATACAAAGATAACCCGAGTAAATACAAAATGCAGTTTTTTTAAATGATGGTTTCATTTATTAATGCAAAAAAGCTGTCCAAACCTGCCTGGCTTTATGTGAAAAAGTAACTGCCCCCTAAACCTAATAACTGGTTGTGCCACCCTTGGCGGAAACAACTGCAATCAAGCATTTGCGATAACTAGCAATGAGTCTTCACATTGCTGTGGAGCAATATTGGCCCACTCTTCTTTGCAGAATTGTTTTAATTCAGCCACATTGGAGAGTTTTCCAGCATGAACAGCCTGTGTAATGCCATGATATAGCATCTCAATTGGATTTAAGTCCGGGCTTTAACTAGGCCACTCCAAAACCTAAACTTTGCTTTGTTTTAACCATTTGAAGGTGGACTTGATGTTGTGTTTCAGATCATTGTCTGGCTGCATAACCCAAGTACACTTGAGCTTGAGGTCACAAACTGATGGCCGGACAGTCTTCTTTAGGATTCTCTGGTAGAGCTTGGAATTCATAGTTCCATCAATTATGGTAAGTCGTCCAGGTCCTGAAGCTACAAAGCACCCCCAGGCCATCACGCTAAGACCACCATGTCTGACTGTTGGAATGATGTTCTTGTTATGAAATGCTGTATTAGTTTTATGCCAGATATAACTGGGTGCACACCTTCCAAAAAGTAAAATTTTTGTCTCATCAGCCCACAGAATATTTGCCTGAAAGTCTTGGGGATAATCAAGATGTTTTTTGGTAAATGTGAGATGAGCCTTTGTGTTCTTTTTGGTCAGCAGTATCTTTGTCCTTGGAACTCTCCCATATATGCCATTTTTGTGCAGTCTTTCTTATTGTTGAATCATGAACGCTGATCTTACCTGAGGCAAGTTAAACCTTCACTTCTTTAGATGTTATGCTGTTTTCTTTTATGACCTTCTTGATGAGTATTCGTCAATCTCTTTGACTATTTTTTGTAGGCCAGCCACTCCTGGGAAGGTTCACCACAGTTCCAAGTTATCTCCATCTGTGGATAATGGCTCTCCCCGTGGTTCACTGGAGTTCCAAAGCCTTATGGGGCGTAAACACGGTCGGACTTTTCATCTACAAAAGTCCAATGGACGCCGACGGACTAAAGCTGGCTGGTAATCCGATCGTGTGTGGGCTTCTTCGTACTTTCAGCGGACTTTTTCAGCCTCAAATCAGACGGACTTTAGATTTGAAACATGCTTCAAATCTTTACGTCGTAACTACGATGGACCCCGAAATCCGCTCGTCTGTATGCTAGTCCGACGGACAAAAAAACAACGCATGCTCATAAGCAAAAACTAAACGGAAGCACTCGGTCTAGTAAAACTAGTGTTCATATTGTAGGTTGCACATTCCTCACGCTGCAAAATCTGTGATAGTTGAATGCAGCGCATTTAATGTCTTCTTTACGAATGCTATAAAGAATGAAGATGTTTTGCTGTTCATATTCAAACAGAGTTCTCCCAAACTGATTTCTGGATTCTTTTTTTCTCTTTGATCTCATGAATGACATGGTATGCTTTTTAAAAACAATGTTTCCATACAAATAATACTTTTTACACTTTTTTTTTTTGGTGGAGTCATCTTCTCTTGTAATTTTTATGCAGATATTTATTTTATGATTGTTGTGGAACTTTTTTTCTGTTTATCTATATATTTATTTATTTTTTGTAAAGTTACCACAGGGAACCCATTTTTATATATATATATATATATATTTTTTGGTGTTTGTAAAGTTACCACAAAGAACCCATTTTTATTTTTATGTTTTTATTTTATTTTTTTTTATGTTTGTAAAGTTACCACAAAGAACCCTTTATTTTTTTTGTTTTTATAGTGATTTGTTATTTTTTGTATATAAAGTTAACCCAAAGAATCGTTTTTGGTTATGTATCTTTTTTTTTTTTTTTAAAGACTTACCACTCGAACATTATTAACATTATTTTAATGTATTTTTGGTGTGTTTTTGCAAACTCAATGAGATTGTTTTTCCTTGTTAATTTAACATTGTGTCTAAAATCAATGATTTAAAATAAAAAACATAAACTCAAAAAAGATCCATTTATTCATGGTCTAAATAAAATAAAGAGGAAGTCAACGCTGGAAAAAGTCTGTGCACAAGAAAATTGGGATCTTGAGGAGTCCATATAAGAGGGAGCACAATCTGGTCCAGGAATCCCAGAGATCAACAGCACCAGCAGATGATATAGATGTCCCCAGACTGTGGTACTACAACAGCCTGCGTCTTCTGTCAGACCAGACTGAACCCAGGTCATCACTTTCTTCTCTTCCCTGCAGCCTTTCCTCCACGCTGCCCTGCAGCTTTCCCTGCAGCCTTCCCTGTAGCCTTCTTTCGAGGCTGTGGCTCTGGTGTTTCAGTTGTGGCAGGAGGAGGAGGAGGAGGAGGGGGCTGCCTCATGTAGTTGGGTGTTTCGTGTTAGCGTGCCCTGCAGCCCCTTCTGGATTGTTTCCCCAAATATTCGCTCGCAAATGAGGGGCTGCTCCCAATCCATTTGAAGAAGCCTGCTGGCTAAGTAGCAGCCATAGGACTCTTCCGCTTCGGGGGGGCTCCTTAAAAAACGGGTGGCCTCTTGCATGAGGCACAGGGATGCCTCCTGTGTGTCCGTCCCCTTCCTGGCCCTTTTTTTGGGAAGGCGGAGGGGAGGCACTTGGGATTTGGTCATGCTCCTACTGGGCCCAGCCACCTCACTTGGCCCAGCCACCTCACTTGGCCCAGCCACCTCACTGGGAGCAGCCACCTCCTGCCTGACACTGGGCCTAGCCTCCTCCAGGATGATGGTGATTCCGGCCTCCTCCAGGCTGTCCATGGGCCCGGTCTCCTCCTGCCTGCCACTTTCCCCACATTCCTCCTGGATGGACTCATCCTGTGTATAAAAAAAGGACATAGTTTTAGTATATATTTTTGGGTTCATCAATGACTCACAGTTTGCTTCTCATGACTAGCAAATTCAATGTGAATACATCTCTTTAATAAAAGAGTCTAATCAGACACCCTCATTTTTTCAAGCAGGTGCCAAACATATTTAGCCACTACTGTCAATTGATATGAGGGCAAAATTATTTTAGACAATTATAACATCCAGTTAACATCATTAATATTAGTAAAGTAAATATTTGTAAAAATAATTTACCTGACTCCAGATGGTCATATCAGGTTCATCCAGGATGGAAGACCCAGCTTGCTCCTCATCAGCCTCTGCTGGGGTGGAGGGAAGGGTGGAGGGAAGGGTTGAAAGTGATGCCCTGGCTTCAGTCTGGTCATCAAGAAAACGGATTTGATTGTAGTACCACAGCCTGGGTACATAAACATCATCTGCTGATGCTCCTGATCTCATTGATTCCTGGATCTTCTTATGTTCCTTCTTATACATGTTCCTCAAGACCCCAATTTTCTTGAGCAATGTCTCCATTGTTGCTTCCGGGATGGTCGCCCGGACAAAGGACAGAAGTCTCTCCAGCGTTGACTTCCTCACATGCTTTGCATAATACTGAGGGTGTTTCACCTCCCACAAATTCCTCATCTCTCTATATTTAGAAATAAAAGTAGTAAGGAACTCTGGATCCTTAAATAGGGGATTCATAATGTCTGTATAAAAGATAAAGTCACAAGACAAAAAACACTTATTAGGTTTCTGCTAAACCCTCATCATCTTATCCCTATGTAGGCCTCATCAATCTGTCAAACCATATAGGCCGCTTGCTACAAAGTCTTGACCAAAAGTATAAATTTCAAAATACCTTCGTTTAGTAGCGTCCCGGTCCATTATCACCTACGCACAGAACGTACGTACGACACAATACAAAACAGCACTTTATACACTGCACATGCATAATACTACGCCTACTTGGCCCGCCCCTGACGTTCTTTTTGTTTACGCATATAACCCGCCCTTGACTCTACGCACAGAACGTACATACGAAACGTGCACAAGGCCTCTCTTTATACACTACGCATGTGTGAAACTCCGCCTGCGTCGCTCGCCCCTGACGTTCAATTTTAACTCATGTTCTCCGCCCCTTAATTCTACGCACAGAACGTACGAACGACACGTGCGCAAGGCCCCTCTTTATACACTTCGCATGTGTGAAACTCCGCCTGCGTCGCCCGCCCCTGGCGTTCGATTTTAACTCATGTTCTCCGCCCATTTTTATTTCCGGCGCGTAGTGGGGTGAATAATGGCGGAGACACATCAGGTGTGTACTACCTCAGGTAGCGAAGAAGCCCGGAGGCCGGAACGTCAAGATCTGTGAGGCCTAGATTTAAGGCCTCCAATATGTCCTTTAAAGAGATGGTGGAAATGGTGGCCATTCTTAAAAAAAAAGGACTATGATGGGAAGTATGGGCCGTACGCCCGGCCAAATTTGCGCAAGGCCAAAATAATGGCGAAGGTGGTGAACACTTTACAGGCTTATTTTGGGGTACAGCGCTCCAAGGATCAAATTAGAAAAAGATGGTCCGACCTTAAACTGAGGGAGCCGGATCAGTACAGACGGATCCGTAAAGTGCTGAAAAAAAGTAAGTACTTGTGTTTTCATCTTGTGTTGATTACCTCGTATACTGCTCCATGTGCTTTTCATTCCTATACGATTTTTTGCATCGTTCGAAACGATCTTTTAATAAACCTCGTTACATATATATATATATATATATATATATATATATATATATATATATATATATATATATATACACATACATATATGTATGTATATAGATATATAGGTAGATATAGATATAGATAGATATAGAAATGTATTTATTTTTTTATATTTAAATTAATATATATTTTGATATTTAGATTTTGTTTGATATTTAGATTTATATTTAGTTATAGATATAGAGAGAGAGAGATCAAAAGATTTTTAGATATATTTTGCTATTGATATCTAGATATCGAGATATCTATCTATCTCGATATGTCTTTAGAAATTAAAATCTTGAAGTCTACTAGGAACTCTACACAAACAGACAATTTGTACACCACTTCACTACAAATGTTTGAAGATTAGTATGTACTAAAATATCTGTGTGCTAAGTATATTAATTTTTTGGTTCACATAGGGGAAAAATCACTCAGCCAACAAGAAGAACCCAGTCCCCCCCAAGCAAAAGAACATACTTGGGAAATCAGCCCAAGCCCCACTGAGGATGTGGGGGAAGGAGAGGTGGACGACATGGGCACCCCACCAGGTGAGTGTCTGACACACCAGCTTACGGTAATCTATGCATGGCTGCCTTTTATTTTATGTAATTTTTCTACTCTATTTTAGGTGATCTGGTTGTGCTTGAGTCAAGTAACAGCGCCACCCCCGAGGATGTTCATGAAGTATGCGACATGGGCACCCCACCAGGTCAGTGTCTGAGACACCAGCTTTATGGTAAGGTAAACTATGTATGTGTGCATATCTCTAAACACTTTTTTTTTTTTCATTCCACTTTAGGTCCAAGTGACTATTTCACCACGGACAGTGCCCAACGGCTAATTGCTCAAATAATGGCCTGGAATGGAGAGATCGATCAAATGCAGAATCGGTTGGATCGTATGCAGCAGAAAATGAAGGACATGATTGATGTTTTGGGTCGAATCTAAATGCCCTTTTTGAAACTCCAAAACATCGATCATGTCCTTCATTTCCTGGTTTGCTGACCCACCCCATTCTGGGCCTTCTCTTTATTATTTTCTGTTAAATGATATGCCTGTTTAACAACATTTAAAAAAGGGGGCCTATTTTTCAAAAAAAAAAAAAAAAAGATTAAAAAAAAAATAAAATAAAATAAAAGGATTTAAAAAAAAACAAAAAAAAAAAAAGGATTTTAAAAAACACACAAAAAGAGGGGGCAAGAGGCGGAGCCTAGCGGAGCAGACATGCATTGTTAGAGCTCCACACCGCTGAGGAGAGAAGAGAAGGACAAAGCGGAGCCTGCAGGCTCAAAAGGTATCCATTTGAACCTTTTTGCCCCAGGGAACAAACTGTGAAAGTTTGGGCAGGAAATATGGTACTGGGAGGAAACCGTGGCAGAAATAAAAATCACCTCACAAAGAGCTCACAGGCACTCACTGCAGCTGAAGCAGCTCCAGTCACCTCACAAGATACAGCATCAGGGCGTTCTCACAGACAGAAAATGTCACAGCAAGACTCTCCATTTGAGTCAGATACAGAACAAATCCTCTCACAAACTTCTCCACAAGCCTCCTCAGTATCCCCAGTAATATTATTACAATTTGAAAAGATGCTTCATAAGGCTTTAAAACAAACCTCAGACCAAATAACAAACAGCCTAACCAAAGAAATAAGAGAGCTGGGAAACCGCACCGCAGCCTTAGAAATAAAAATGGATGAAATTGAAATTACAACCCAAGTAAATATAACAGAATTGGAACAATTAAAAAAAGAGAATTTAATACTTCAAACTAAGCTCGAAGATTTCGAAAATAGAGCCAGACGTTCAAACTTGCGCATAAGGGGAATACCTGAAACTGTGACAGACCTGCAATCTACTATTACTGCTCTATTACAAGAACTAAAGCCAGATATCCCTATTGAACGTTTAAAACTGGACAGAGTACACAGAGCCCTCACAGCCAAAAAGAAAGATGGACCCCCACGTGATATAATCACAAAATTTCATTATTACAGAACGAAAGAACAAATACTAATTGCTGCAAGAGAAAAAAAGGAACTTAATTTTCAAGGACACAATTATCAAATTTTTGCTGACCTATCCCAACTTACTATTACTAAAAGACGATCCATGAAACCCCAACTAATGGAACTGCAACGCCACAACATTATGTATCAATGGGGTTTCCCCTTTTCAGTCAGATTTAACTACCAAGGTACAATTTACAGAAGCAGATCAGCAGATGAACTACAACAAACCCTTTTAAAATTAAATCTGACAGAACCCACAAGCAGCAACTCTCCCACACGCAGAAGAATGGCGTCATCTTCACCTTCAGGCAGCACCCAGAAAATTTCAGAACAAAATGGGAATCATCATTCTCACAAAAGAGGCCGTTATGCCACATCATCCATGGACCAAGAAGATTCAATGGACTGACATCCTAATTCCTGATATCTCTTCATTTATTATACTAAGAGATGGTTCTCTTTAAAAAACCTATATTTATAACTGAATGTAACTGCATTCTGATAGTCACACACTGTGTGGGATCATGTTACATTCCAGTTATATTTCTTATTACTTCTGATTCATATAGCCTTAGAATATATAAGTGAAATAAGGAAATTCTTGTTCAGTTATATATTATCAGGTAATAACAATAGATTTATTACTTTTTAGGACAAATATGTTCAATAATCCAGAAGTAATGGAAGCAATTTCTTTCTTTTCTTAAAACAAATATATTATTACCTAACTAGTTCCTAGAATTATGTTTTTGTTTATTCTAATCTGAAGCAATACAACCTCAATTTTATGAGTTAACATATCTAAATAGTTACATATGAATAAAATATGTAATTGTTTACTCTAAAAGGGTTAAAATCCCAAAATAATTCAAACTATCTTCATCAATACCAAAGTTATTAACAGTACCTTTCTAACTGAATTATTTAGCCTAGGGCAAGACTAACCATATACAACCACCCTGGAATAAATAATTTCAACAAAAACTATATTCTGCACTCCAATTAATGAAACATCATTTTGATGTCTTTTGACATAGCACATGTATCAACTAATCTCATATGTTTTTTGTTTACTCTTTACTCCAGAATTCACTGGTTTCTTTTCTATCTATTCATCTCTTCAGTCCACACAGGTTGATCTGCGCAGTCAGCTCTGCATAACAAAAAGTAAGTCAAAACTATTTGATCTGTTACCATGGCACCACTGAATATACTTTCCCTGAATGTTCAGGGAATAAATGTCCCTCAAAAAAGGACCAAAGCCTTCCGTACTTTCCATAACAAGAAGGCTCACATAGTATGCCTCCAAGAAACACACTTCACCAAAGATTCTACTCCAAAATATATTTCTCCTTTTTATCAACAAATTTACACGGCTTCTGCCTGTACCAAGCAAAGGTGAACTCTAATTGCATTTCACCGATCCACACCATTCACCTTATCATCAGAAATTAAAGACCCAGAAGGTAGATACAGTACCTGATACTCATGGGTTATATAATGGATACAGCAATCACGGTGATTTCCTACTACGCTCCTAACAAACAACCTACACCATTCCTCTCACATATATTACAAGTGATTAATACACACAAAATAGGAACAGTGATAATGTGTGGGGATTCGAACCAGGTCCTCCTCCCATTTCTAGATAAATCACCTTTTACACCATCCAAAATAACCTCTAGATTACCTTTTTCTCAACTTCTTTCCAAATACAATCTGGTAGATTCATGGAGAGAAAGTAACCCAATGAAAAAGAAATTCACTTATTTCTCGCACCCTCATCAAACCTTCACCAGAATAGATCATATTTTTCGAACAATAGGAATGATACCAGAAATTATTGCATCAGATATAATTCCAATTCCGTGGTCTGACCATAATGCAGTATACACTACTATAGCCTCAGCCATACCAAAAGCGCATGACCCAACGTGGTACTTACCGGACATAATGCTCAAACACCCACTACATCAGATGGCCATTGAACAAGCTTTAAAGGAATACATATCAATTAATAATACAACAGACATCTCCCCAATAACACTGTGGGAAGCTCATAAGCCTGTCTTGCGTGGTACAATACAAAGACAAATGGCACTATTTAAACGGGAACGCAAAAATCTAGCAAAAAAACTAGAACTCAATTTTAATGCAGCCTACATATCATTTCAAGATAATCCATCTCAGAGTACAAAATCTCATCTGGAAAAATCTAGATTGGAATACGATCTATTTCTCACTGAGTCAGTTGATAAATCCCTCAAACGCTCCAAACACAATTTCTACATGAATACAAACAAACCAGGTACATATTTGGCTCGGGCATTAAATTCAACTAACAAATCTTTCAAACCAATACGTTTGAAATTATCAAAAAATGTTTACACTTGTAATCCAGTTAAAATAGTCCATAAATTTCACTCACATCTCGCAACTTTATACAAGACAAACAATGAATTTAATCCTACAGAAGCTGAATCCTTCTTCTCAAAAATAAACTTACCTGAGTTATCTCAGAATCAAAAAAGCAGTTTGGATGAGCCTATAACTATAGATGAAGTTGCTAATGCCATAAAAGACCTAAAACTTAACAAAAGACCAGGCCCAGACGGCTACTCAGCTTTATACTATAAAACATTCTCAGAAATACTCTCTCCCATTCTCATTGAAACTTTTAACAAACTTCTAGATGGACATTCTTTTCGGCAAGAAACACTAATGGCAATTGTTTGTATGATCCCAAAACCCCTTTCTGATGATACTTCCTGTGTGAATTATCGGCCTATCTCTCTGTTAAACCTCGATATTAAATTATTAGCAAAAATAATAGCAAAACGCCTCAATAGCATTATAGGAAAATTAATACATAGAGATCAAGTAGGCTTCATGCCAAATAGACAGGCAGGCGATAATATACGCAGGGCAGTGTTATTGGCAAATATTGTTAAAAAACGGAAAATCCCTTTATGTTTTCTATCTCTCGATATTAAGAGGGCATTTGACACAGTATCCTGGCAATATATGCAATATTCATTACAAAAATGGGGTTTTGGACCCCACTTTTTAACATGGATCAAAGCATTATATAATAAACCCAAAGCCTATATAAAATATGCTGGATACAAATCTGAAGCCTTTAATATCGAAAGAGGTACCCGACAGGGTTGCCCATTATCTCCCTTATTATTTGCCCTTATACTCGAACCCATGGCCCAATACATCAGAACAAACCAAACTATAACTGGCATTGAAGTAGGAGGTATTACACACAAATTATGTATATTTGCAGACGATATATTACTTTTTCTATCATCACCACAGGTCTCTGGTCCTAACTTAATACCAGCTCTTGATGGATTTGCAGCCCTATCCGGCCTTATGATTAATCCTAAGAAATGCCTAGTGCTTAATATTTCACTCACAAACATGGAATTGATCCCGGCTAGGGCTGCACTCCCATTCACATGGGCAGAAAAATCATTCCCATATCTTGGAATTCATTTAACAGCATCTCATTCTGACTTATTCTCAACCAATTATCCTCCTGTATTAAGACAGATCACAAATCTAATAAAACAATGGTCGCAACTTCCTTTATCCTGGATAGGGAAGATTAATGCAATCAAAATGACTATTCTACCCAAATTGCTTTATCTATTCAGAGTCCTCCCTATTCCAATTCCTTCCTATTTTTTGAGAATAGTACAAAAAAGAGCAACTTCGTTTATATGGGGCTCTTCTAAACCACGTATACCTATACACACACTACATCTTCCCAAAAATAAAGGAGGCCTGGGATACCCTAATTTTACTAACTACTACAGAGCAGCACATTTGGCCAGTCTGTCCAAATACCATGCAAAACAGGAAATCCCATTATGGGTATTTATAAAGGCTTCAGAAAACGACCCTCTATTAATATCAAATTTATTATGGCTTGATCCTAAAGACCGCTTTAAAATTCATAATCCCATAACTAAACACTTCTTATCTCTCTGGGATAAACTAAAAACCAAATATCAGTTACAATCTCCACACAATCCTCTCCTTTCTTTTATCAGAAATCCGGCCTTTTATCCGGCATGGATCTACCCAAATTCTTTTAAAGCTTGGACAACATCAGGCATTCAGACACTAAATGACTTCATAGCATCTAAATCATTCCTTTCATTCCCATCGCTTAGAGAAAAATATGATCTACCAAACTCTGAGATATTTAGATATCTCCAAATCAAAAATTTCTATACACCATTCCTAAAGGGGGATACACCATTATCCCAATTATCCATTTTTGAATCAATCTGTACAAAAGATCCATTTGCTAAAGGTACAATTTCATCACTTTATAATCAATTATATGGAGTAGCAAATCTTAATAGACCCTCTTACGTTCAGAGGTGGGGGGAGGACCTGGGACGAACTTTAGAAGACACGGACTGGTCTAACATATGGCTCACATCTAAGTCATCTTCACCCAACATCTTAGCACTGGAGACAAATTATAAAGTCCTAACTCACTGGTACCTTGTACCCGCTAGAGTGGCAAAATATTCACCTAATACCTCAGCTCTTTGTTTTCGAGGATGCCCAGAAATAGGCACATATTTACACATATGGTGGACGTGCCCAGTAATCCAAACCTTCTGGAAGGAAGTCTTCGTGATTGCATCTAAAATATTTTAAAAAATAATACAACCAGATCCATATTTAACTTTACTTAATCTAAAACCGGAATGGTTAACACTCTCTCAATTCAAACTTATGATCCAACTAATAACGGCTGCAAAACAAACAGTGGCCAAGGCATGGAAATCTCCTACATTGGTACTAGCAGAAACAATTCACAGAATGAATAATACAATGTCCCATGCAAAGATGGTAGCCATCGATCAAAATCAAATTCCAAAATTTGAAAAACTTTGGCACCCTTGGATAAAACAACAGTTCCTGTCAAATTTCAATGACTCTGTCCTGTTGCCATGGTAACAGATTAAATGACTTACAGAGACACCCATTGTAAGGCTTCAAAGAGAACTAAAAAGAATAATAAACTGACGAGCGGGACAACCTTGTGGACCATACCTCTACCTTTCAACCCTTTTTCTTCTTTCTCTTTCCTTTTCTCCACCTTACGATTAAAGCTCATTATCAGAATTTATTTGACCTATATACACTCTACTTGTAAACAATATGTATAGTAGGTATAAATCATTTAAATACCTACAAAAGTAACTAAGGAAATGATATATATCTTTAATTTAGGTTTACGTGAACCCAATGTTTAATATTTGAAATTTCATGATATTTACCTATATAAACCCTACTATAAAACAATGAGTTTACTTTATAGATCCTTGTAAACTTACTTTATGTATCTTTATAACATTGTATACTCAATAAACTTCTTTTGACAAGGAAAAAACACACAAAAAAAGGCCTGTTTGCTAAAATCAAAATGCCCAACAAATTTTATTTTTGATTATCTAAAAATATTTAACTATAATTATATTATTCTAAATTTATTATTATATCATTATATTTTTGGCTAGGAACATTTTATACTAAATGCATAACTGAATGGATACCAAAGATTAAAAACATCTGCTTAGAATTAAATAAATGTGTGGTTTGTTATTTCAATGCTCAGTATCAGTTTGTTTATAAATTTCAAAAAAGTTGTTTACAGTGGCAATGGAGCTTATTTAGAAATTTACAAGGAAAATACAGTTGGCACTACAACTGCTCGACTATAACCTAGGAGAAAGCCCAAAAGAAAGGCAAGCAATAAATATAATTCAAGATTTCATCAAGATTGTTTTTATTTTAAATCTTTAGATATCCTGGCTCATTGCAATGGCCCCCCTACCCATAAAATAATTAACATATTGCTGTCTAACTTGACGGGCACTTTGGGGGGCCAAGCCAGTATGGACAGTATCCAGGCCCGTAAGATTGTCACCGATAAGTCCGGCCTCAGGCCCAACTGGCACCATATAATTTTGAGAATGTTTGTGCAAAAAGTTGTGCAGGATGCAGCACGATAAAATGATAAAATTAAGTTTGTATTCCGCCAAATTAATGGAGGTTTGAAACAGGCGGAACCGGCTGGCCAGAATCCCAAACGCATTCTCAACCACTCTTCTAGCTCTGGCCAGCCGGAAATTAAAAACCCTCCTCTCCGGGGTCAGGGTTCTTTGGGGGAATGGCCTCATGAGGTGCTTGCTCAGAGCGAAGGCTTCATCGGCAATGAAGACAAAGGGGAGTCCTTCCACGTTGCTTCATCGGCAATGAAGACAAAGGGGAGTCCTTCCACGTTATCCGCATCAGGTGGCAATCCCAGGCCACCACTCTGGAGACGCTGGCAGAACTCCGTCTGGGCAAATACTCCTCCATCCGACATCCGGCCATTCTTCCCCACGTCCACATATAGAAATTCATAGTGTGCCGACACCACCGTCATTAAAACAATACTGTGGAACCCCTTATAATTAAAATAGTATGACCCCGAATGGGGTGGTGGCACGATGTGGACATGTTTCCCATCTATAGCCCCTCCACAATTGGGAAAGTCCCAACGGGTGGCAAAATGGGATGCCACAGTCTGCCATTCCTGTGGCGTTGAAGGAAACTGGTGAATCAAACAAGAAAACAAAAATGAGTAATTCTGAATCTAACATTGCAAGAAAATTATACAATTAAAAACATTATTCCACAGCATCAGTATAACATTAAATAATTTAAATCTTCTGGAAGAAATAATATGGAAAGGCACACTTATCAGATTGCTCACCCCCTCTGATGGAACATTGATTACATTTTAGGGGGTGGTGAAATTACAAAAAAATATTAATTTTAGGACACGCAGGGATTTATGGACTAAAAAGGCTACAAGACTGTGCAGTTGTTGCACTCTGCAAGTGCAGTTGCTCCCCAGCTTAAAGTAAATGAGGTAAGGTAAAAAGGCTTTCATGTTGCAAGGAGTACACAATCACATGCAAGGGCAATTAATGAAAACACTTTGTGGCTTGCATATGATTTGATGATGGAAATCAGCAGAGCTTCTGCTCATTTACTAAAGCACTGGAGCAAATGCACTTGTAGAGTGCACATGCATTTTGCAAAGTGCAACATATATTTGCTTTTTAAAAATCAACACCACAGAAGATTCTAGCAAATTATTAGGGGGGGGGGTGAAATCAAGCTAATTATAAGCACACTATTTGGATAGAGTTTAGGTGTGGGGGAGGGGGGGTTGGGAAATCCCGTTAATTACATGCACACTATTTGGATGGAGTTTAGGTGTGGGGGGGTTGGGAAATCCAGTTAATTACATGCACACTATTTGGATGGAGTTTAGGGGAAACAAAATACAATGCAGCTGACTAAATACATTCAAACTGAGTAGACTAGGTGAATATGTGACCAGCATTGTATGCTGGAGAGGTTATTGAAGGCAAATATACATGCATGACAAAAAAGAACATGAAACAAATCAAGCATGCGTGAGAAGAAAAAGGGGACATTCACACTATATTGCAATGATGGTAAGTAGTGTTTGAGCTAAGAAATACATTACATTATCAAAGATTAAATAAAAGAACATGTGATGCTAATAAAAGAAAAAATTCTTACCTTAATATAGTCCTTCTGCAGGACCTGGATGATGGCAGAACAGGTCTCTGGGATAATGATCCCCAGAGCCTGGGGGGAGATGCCTGTCGAGAACTTGAGGTCCTGCAGGCTTCTCTCCGTCGCCAAGTACCGCAACGTGGCAACTAGCCTCTGCTCCGGAGTGATGGCTTGCCTCATGCAGGTATCCTGCCTGCTGATATAGGGGGTCAGCAAAGCCACCAAACGGTCAAAAACGGGGTCCGTCATCTGGAGAAAGTTCCTGAAATCCTCAGGATTATTCTCACGGATCTCACGGAGCAATGGCATGTGACAGAACTGGTCACGCTGGAGCAACCAATTCTTGGTCCATGAACTCCTCCTCGCCCTGTTCATGGACTGGTCTTGGTCTGAAGAATAAACTACAGCACCAAACACATACAATGCACGAGCTCGACGACGAGTACGTACAGGTAACATGGCTTCAAAACGGTCGGCTGGTCAGAACGCACTTAACAGAACGCACTGAAGAACAGCAAGGCCTGTGAAGAACGACCTGAAAATCAGGAACGAGCGGACAATAAAACAAAGATTTCTCAATGCCAACTGAACAAACGCACTGAAAAGCAGATACAAACCTCACAAGCACAGACTGAACAACAGTTAAAACGAACTGAAAAATACGAGTCTCACAAGCGCGAATCGTCTCTCACCAAACTTCTACTAACACAAGATAAACACGAGATTAGCAGAAGGAGCCCAAAGGGTGTCGTACGGGCTATTGAACTTCCGTTTTATAGTCTCGCCGGACTTAATGTACGTCACCGCGTACTAGGCTGTCGAACTTTTGTGTGGTCGTGTGTAGGCAAGTCCGTTCATTAGAAAGTCTGCCGCAAGTCCGCTGAAAGTCCGCCGGAAGTCTGCCGGACAGGCTGTCGGACTTTTGTAGCTGAAAAGTCAGACCGTGTGTACGCCCCATTAGAAATGGCTTTGAAACCCTTCCTAGACCGCCACATGTTTATTTCTAAACTGTTCTTGAATTGTTTTAGATTGTGGCATGATGTGTGGCTTTTTGTGATCTGTTAGCATGCTTCACTTTGTTAGACAGCTTCTTTTTATGGCATTTCTTGATTCAACGTGTCTGGCAGTAATCAGGCCTGGGTGTGGCAAGTAAAATTTAAATCAGCTTTTCAAAAATAATTGGCTAATCACAGTTCATTCCTGATTCAGCATGGGAGGGGGCCATTACTTTTTCACATAGATATATAAGAAATACTGCGCTATAAGTGAAAAACATAAAAAAGCTGCGACTAAAAGTGTTATACTACACCAAACCTATGTATAAATAAAATGAAAAGTCCCGCTAAGCAATGAGATTTGCAAAAATATAGAACAGACAAATGTTACGTGAATAACAAACCAATAATTACTGATACATATTGATATCTACAAATTACAATAGGTGTATCTAATAACCCATAACGAGGAGGAGCTATGCCCTGATATCACCGCTGAGTCCCGGAAGCATACGGTCTTTTTATAAGCCGGCCGGCTAATCTTTTATATTAGTTTTACTCTCCCTTTGATGTAAGTTGCCACCTGTTTTTATACTTTAATAAATGTAACAGGTTTACACTATGTGGAGTTTTCTTGTTTTTCTGGCATAATACTGGTTCCTGATGATCCTGTCTGCTGACCACCTTTGCTGACACCTTGGAGACCAGGGCTTGCCAGAGAGATCCCGGGCTGGGGTTGCAGCCATTCGTTTTATGTGATGCCCCGTAATAAGGGACCAACAGGTTCTGGTAAGCGGAAGTATTTTTTAATGGTGGAGGAGACTTTCACATTTCACTAGCCACTTCAGTGTAAACTTTCACCACCCATCACTGTGGATTCACCCTACATTGGAATCTATTGGAATATGTGACGTTCACTCACACAGACTGTTCTTTTATGGACTGATTTTGTATCATCTTAAAATATTCACTTTCACATTTGGTATATAATCACGTTATGGGTTATTAGATACACCTATTGTAATTTGTAGATATCAATATGTATCGGTAATTATTGGTTTGTTATTCACGTAACATTTGTCTGTTCTATATTTTTGCAAATCTCATTGCTTAGCGTGACTTTTCATTTTATTTATACTTTTTTACATAGGCAGGATTGAACAGCTTTTTTCCCTTATTAAATGAAATAATAATTGAATAGATTTACTCAGGCTATCTTTGTTTAATATTAAAATTTGTTTGATGATCTGAATCATTTAAGTGTAAAAAATAGACAAAAAAATAAAAAAATTAAAAATTAGGAAGGGGCAAATACTTTTTCACAGCACTATATATATATATATATATATATATATATATATATATATAAACAGTACCTTGCAAAAGTATTCACCCCCCTTGGCTTTTTACCTATTCTGTTACATTACAGTCTTTAGTTCAATGTTGTTGTTTTTTAATCTGAATTATATGGGATGGATCAGAACATAGACTAAGTTGGTGAGGTAAAATTAGAAAAATATATACATAAAACTATTTTTCAGAAATAAAAAACTGATAATTGGCATGTGCGTATGTATTCACTCCCTTTGTTATGAAGCCCATAAAAAGCTCTGGTGCAACCAATTACCTTCAGAAGTGACATAATTAGTGAAATGATGTCCACCTGTGTGCCACCAAGTGTCACCTTTTTTGAAAGGCCCCAGAGGCTGCAACACCTAAGTAAGTGGCACCACTAACCAAACACTGCCATGAAGACCAAGGAACTCTCCAAACAAGTAAGGGACAATGTTGTTGAGAAGTACAAGTCAGGGTTAGGTTATAAAAAAATATCCAAATCTTTGATGATCCCTAGAAGCACCATCAAATCTATAATAACCAAATGGAAAGAACATGGCACAACAGCAAACCTGCCAAGAGACGGCCGCACACCAAAACTCATGGACCGGGACAAAGAGGGCATTAATCAGAAAGGCAGCACAGAGACATGAGGTAACCCTGGAGGAGCTGCAGAGTTCCACAGCAGAGTCTGAAGTATTTGTACAAAGGACGACAATAAGCCGTACGCTCCATAGAGTTGGGCTTTATGGCAGAGTGGCTAGAAGAAAGCCATTACTTTCAGCAAAAAAAACAAAATGGCACATTTTGAGTTTGCAAAAAGACATGTGGGAGATTACCAAAATGTATGGAGGAAGGTGCTCTGGTCTGATGAGACTAAAATTTAACTTTTTAGCCATCAAAGAAAACGCTATGTCTGGCACAAACCCAACACATCACATCACCCAATGAAAACCATCCCCACAGTGAAACATGGTGGTGGCAGCATCATGCTGTGGGGTTGTTTTTCAGCAGTCGGGACTGGGAAACTGGTCAGAGTTGAGGGAAAAATGGATGGTGCTAAATACAAGCATATTCTTGAGCAAAACCTGTACCACTCTGTGTGTGATTTGAGGCTAGGACGGAGGTTCACCTTCCAGCAGGACAATGACCCCAACACACTGCTAAAGCAACACTTGAGTGGTTTCAGGGGAAACATGTAAATGAGTTGAAATGGCCTAGTCAAAGCCTAGACCCCAATCCAATAGAAAATTTGTGGTCAGACTTAAAGATTGCTGTTGACAAGCGCAAACCATGCAACTTGAAGGAGCTGGAGCAGTTTTGCCAGGAGGAATGGGCAAAAATCCCAGTGGTAAGATGTGAGACTTGGAGCTGTGATAGCCGCAAAAGGTGGCTCTATAAAGTATTGACTTTAGGGGGGTGAATAGTTATGCACATTGTCTTTTTCTGTTATTTTGTCATATTTGTTGTTTGCTTCACAATAAAAAAAAAAAATCTTCAAAGTTGTGGGCATGTTCTGTAAATTAAATGATGCAAATCCTCTAACAATCCATGTTAATTCCTGGTTGTGAGGCAACAAAACACGAAAAATGCCAAGGGGGTGAATACTTTTGCAAGGCACTGTATATATATATATATATATATATATATATATATATATATATATATATATATACACACAGTGGGGACGGAAAGTATTCAGACCCCCTTAAATCTTTCACTCTTTGTTATTTTAAAAATAAAACATATGAGGCGCTCCTTACGCCTACAGTGTAAGAATCAAAATAATCCAAAATATCCAAAAACTCGTATAAAGTGCAGTGCGACTCCACCAAAACGCATGAAAGTGTGCAAAAATTCATAAGAGCCCATGACTCACACATGAAAGTGATAAATAAATAACATTCGATTGTGCATAAATATCATACATCTTAAAAAATATTTAAATACTAATCAACACTAAAGTATGGATAAATTCATACAGGGTGAAGTGCAATTCACTAAAGTACATAAATGTGCAAAAAAAGCTCATAAAAATCCGTGAATCACAAATAGGTGTATTAAATGTCCAAATAATTAATAATAAGTGAAAAGTGTCATGCAATGTAACTCCTAATAGCAGCAAAGACAGATCTTCTGACCATATAGGAAAGTATAAGTGCAGTGGACAATTGCTGTTGCAAGAAGTGACCAAAGTGGATGTGCGCTTCCAATTGGGCTCTGGGGTGCGACACCTGTTTCCCCCAGCCTCTCACCTGTAGCAGCGGCCCCCAATGGGCCAAGTCGAGCGTTAGCCGACAAGCGGTAAAAATCTCCACAGGGAAAGTAGCTTCCCGTGGTAGTCACAGCTCTCAGGGACATAAGATATCCAACCAGCAATTGCACTCCCCCCGTTCAGTAGGTAGATGGGTAGTAAAAGAGAAGAGATGGCTCCATAGTGTAGTATTTAAGATTTATTAATAAAAAAACAAATAGTAACTTACATATACGAATCAGTAATAGCAGCAGTGAAATCAAAAGCTACCGGGTTTGGCCGTACCCGGCAGCAGCGGCACCTGGCTCCTCCCTGACTCATTGCAAACACAACACACGTGACTTTCTCAAAGGGTCTTTGTTATATTGCAGCCATTTGCTAAAATCATTTAAGTTCATTTTTTTCCCCATTAATGTACACACAGAACCCCATATTGACAGAAAAACACAGAATTGTTGACATCTTTGCAGATTTATTAAAAAAGAAAAACTGACTTCTCACAAGAAGTAAAGAAGATAGAACAGGAGGAGATGGGTATAGCTCCAGTGAGACATAGACCACAGACGAGACGATTACCGCTTCTGATGCAATTTCATAGTTACAGCGAGCAGGTTTTTAGAGTCATTAAGAAGCATTGGCCCCTTTTAAAATGGTATTATCCACAGATTGAGGTCTTACAACAAACACCATTTAAAGCCTTTAGAAGGAATAAAACACCGTGAGACGCACTGGTGAGATCAGAATATAGACCAAGGGAACATATATCCAAAATGACATTTCTTGGTAAGAAAAGGAAAGGGGGATTCCCTGCTTGATTAGCATTCAGTGTAAACTCATACTGAAAGGTGACAATTATGTCCATCCTGAAAACGGGGATAAGGTTGCGATTAAGGGATTTTTTACATGACAATCCTCCTATGTGATCTATATTCTGACCTGCCCATGTAAATTGCTATATGTCGGTGAAACTACTCAGAGGATAAAAGATCGAATCGCACAGCATCGCAGCACCATAAGAGTGAAACAACCAGGGTTGCCAGTATCAAGACATTTTTTAGAGAAAGGACACCAGGACTTAGACCTAAGATTTATGGTACTTGAGGAGGTTCCCCAAGATAAAAGAGGGGGTGATAGAATACTGAGACTTAAACAGCGAGAGGTTTGGTGGATCAATAGGTTACGATCCCTATATCCAGATGGAATTAATAGGGACTATGATTTGTAACTATTTTTATGATTATCCGGTTAGCGATTTTATTGCATTTTCTATTTTCAGATAGAGTCGCATCTTGACACATGGGAAATGTGGGATTTGATTACCAAAGGAAAGATGAAAGTGTCATGAAGTCACAATTAGAACTTGTGGACTATATGTTGATTGCATTTTTATGCATTTTTTTGCATGAGATACTTTTATTTGGGTGATTAATGAAAATTTGTTGTATATATTACTCATGCATAATTATGACACTGTTGGGCTGATTTACGAAGCATTTATGCCATGAGTTGCGGCTCACACCAATGTGCAAATGACATTTTCGTATTTACAAAGCATATGTGCCGGTAACAGCGCAATTCCCCATTTACTATTCTCTTCCCGGCGCACGGGAAGAGGCGATCAGTACGCCACTATAGACATGGTGCACTGCATCTTTAACTTAAAACTTAAACAAGCTGGAAGTGCCAATATTATGGGGTGATGTGGGGTGATGTGAGGAAGTATGGTACTAACTGTCCAAGTAACAAATATGCCCAAATCAGAATGAGAAAGTAACTTTCTCTGAACAAGCCGGCTGCGCCGGCAAATACATTTAGAACTGTGGGTGGTCAATTTATGCACTGCGCATGCTCAAACGGCATTTGTGCTTGTTCAAATGCGTTGGTTCAGTGCACCGGCAAAATCTTAGTAAATATCAAGCAACGTAAATGCATTTGCATTGGTTGAGCGGGCGTACCTCTACACTTCTTTTTTCTTTTTAACGCTGGTTCACTTTACGGCTATAATGAAATGTCGGTCTGGCAATATACATAAAAGTTTGTTGATAAAAACAGCATTAAGAAAAAAAACAAAATTAAGAAAAAGTAAATGCTTGG
The DNA here is from genome assembly GCA_037952925.1 of Lithobates clamitans. Taxonomy (NCBI): domain Eukaryota; kingdom Metazoa; phylum Chordata; class Amphibia; order Anura; family Ranidae; genus Lithobates; species Lithobates clamitans. Next base: position 6,588,626 of record JBBGZY010000008.1, on the reverse strand, counting down.
GGTTCCCCCGAAATTCAATACCATGCCCTTCAGGTCTGGTATGGATATTAAGGGGAACCCCACGCCAAAAATAAAAAAAAATGGCGTGGAGGTGCCCCTCAAAATCCATACCAGGCCCTTCAGGTCTGGTATGGATTTTAAGGGGAACCCCGCGCCAAAGTAAAAAAAATAGCGTGGGGTCCCCCTAAAAATCCATACCAGACCCTTATCCAAGCATGCAACCTGGAAGGCCGCAGGAAAAGCGAGGGGACAAGAGTGCCCACCCAAACCGTACCAGGCCACATGCCTTCAACATTGGGAGGGTGCTTTGGGGTCCCCCTCAAAGCACCTTGTCCCCATGTTAATGAGGATAAGGGCCTCATCCCCACAACCCTTGCCCGGTGGTTGTGGGGGTCTGCGGGTGGGGGGGCTTATCGGAATCTGGAAGCCCCCTTTAACAAGGGGACCCCCAGATCCCACCCCCCTGTGTGAAATGGTAAGGGGGTACAAAAATACCCCTACCATTTCACAAAAAAGTGTCAAAAATGTTAAAAATGACAAGAGACAGTTTTTGACAATTCCTTTATTTCAAGCCTTCTTCTTTCCATCTTCTTCGGGTCTTCTTCCTTCTTCCTTCCTTCATCCTTCGGTTTCTTCCTCCATCTTCTTCTTCCTCTGCTTCTTCCTCTGATCCTCTGCTTCTTGCTCCGGTGTTCTCATCTGGCATCTTCCTCCGCGACGTCTTCTTCCCCGCTTCATTCTCGGCCCGCTCCGCATCCATGATGGGAGGCTCCCGCTGTGTGACGCTTCTCTTCTGCTGACACTTCTTAAATAATGGAGGGCGGGGCCACCCAGTGACCCCACCCTCTCTGAAGCATTGTTCTGTTATATAAGTGTCAGAAGAAGAGGAGCATCACACAGTGGGAGCCTCCCATCATGGATGCGGAGCGGCCCGAGAACTAAGCCGGGAAGAAGACGCCGCGGAAGAAGATGCCGGACGAGAACAGCGGAGCAAGAAGCCGAGGATCAGAGGAAGAAGCAGAGGAAGAAGAAGATGGAGGTAGAAACCGAAGGATGAAGGAAGGAAGAAGACCCAAAGATGGAAAGAAGAGACTTTAAATAAAGGAATTGTCAAAAACTGTCTCGTCATTTTTAAAATTTTTGACACTTTTTTTGTGAAATGGTAGGGGTACTTTTGTACCCCCTTACCATTTGACACAGAGGGGGCGGGATCTGGGGGTCCCCTTGTTAAAAGGGGCTTCCAGGTTCTGATAAGCCCCTGCCCGGAGACCCCCACAATCACCGGGCAAGGGTTGTGGGGATGAGGCCCTTGTCCTCATTAACATGGGGACAAGGTGCTTTGGGGGGACCCCAAAGCACCCTCCCAATGTTGAGGGCATGTGGCCTGGTATGGTTCAGAAGGGGGACGCATTCTCATCCCCCCTCTTTTCCTGCGGCCTGCCAGGTTGCATGCTTGGATAAGAGCCAGGTATGGATTTTGGGGGGGACCCCCACCCCATTTCTTTAAATTTTGGCACGGGGTTCCCCTTAAAATACACACCAGACCTGAAGGGCCTGGTATGGATTTTGAGGGAGACCCCCACAATATATTTTTTTTAATTTTTGGCTTGGGGTTCCCCTTAAAATCCATACCAGACCTGAAGGGCCTGGTATGGATTTTGAGGGGGACCCCCACGCCATTTTTTAATTTTGGCGCGGGGTTCCCCTTAATATACATACCAGACCTGAAGGGCCTGGTATGGAATTTCGGGGGAACCCCACACATTTTTTTTTCTTAATTTAGTTTTTTTCTTTATGCCGTTTTTATCAATGAACTTTTATTTGTATTGCCGGACCAATATGTCATTATAGCCGCGAGTAGTTTTAAATAACTTTTATTCTTTAAGGGCCAGTTCACACCACATGCTGTCCAGTGTGTTTTTTTTTCTGCATCAAAATGCATGGAAAGTAGGTTATATGGTTTTCAATGGCATAGTTCACATCAGTGCTTGCAGTTCCAATGCGTTTCTAGTTTCCGAAAAAAAAGTAGAACATGCTGCATTTTTTATGCACTGGACTGCACTGGAACGTTGTAAAATGCATCAAAAACGCACTGGAATGCACCTAAATGCACCAAAAATGCACTGCAAAACACTTGTTCTTATTTAAGGTTAAGAAAAAAGAGGGGGGAAGCACTGGACTGCATCAAAAATGCACCAAAAACGCACTGGAACACATCAAAAAGTGCATGCAGAAAAGCACCTGTAACGCATCCGGACTGCGTTTCTATGGTGTGATCTGGCCCATGCATGGATTGTGCGTATGTTGCCATGGATAGTGACCAGGAAAGTAACATTTCAGAGTGGTAAGTATTCAATTTACTTTTTGAGCAGTGGTTTTCAGCCTCAGTCCTCAAATACCCCCCCCCCCCCACAAGACAATGTTTATGAAATTTATCTTGGGTATCCTGTCCAAAATACAAAGCCATTGACTTTGATTTAAAGCACTCGCGCAAGATGAAGGAAAACCTGCAAACATGGCCTGTTGGGGGGTACTTGAGGACAGGGTTGAGAAGCACTGATTTAGAGCACTGAACTAAAATCAAGCTGAAGACAATCCTATTCTAATTGTGGACATTTGAGGGAAATCAAGAATTTTTTTTTATTATTATTTTTTTTTTTAGGTTGGGCTTTGTGTCCCTTTTCTTAAAACTGGCTTCACTTCCTGTCACATAGCCAAACAGGAAGTGAGAGTAAAACCCTAACAATACTTTTCCTTGGGGACACACAGGTCAATCTAACTAGTGTCCCCATTATGCAAATTGCACTCTAGCACTTTGTTGTGTACACCCCAAATTATGAGGTATTTTTGGGTTTATTAAAGGCAAATCCTTTCTGCAATATAAGTATAGTGGCTGAAAAAAAAAAAAAAAGTATAGTTGATGAAAATCAGAGGGGAAGCACTGGTGATTTTATCATCCAATCATGTAGAGGCAAAGATGCTGTTTTTTTTTCTTTTCCTTGCATGTCCCCCTCGGATCTCCAGCAACTGCACTTCTAAGTGCACTTGTAGTGCAAAGTGGATTTACCTTTTATTAAATAAACCCCAAGATACATAATAATTTGAGATGTACATGGCAAAATGCTAGAGTGCAATTTCCCGAATGGGGAAACTATTTAGATTGACCTGTGTGTCCCCAAGGTCATACATTGGTAGGGTTTTACCCTCACTTCCTGTTTGGCTATGTGACAGGAAATGAATAATTTTGAATGAGAAATTGGCAAAATGTGGGAGGTGTCTTTACCCCATCAGGGGTGTAGACATCCCACAAAACTTCTAATCCCTCTGCAGTCTATCCCCAAGCAAAAATAAGAAAGGATTTTAATTAGTTTAACTTTGCAAGGACACATTCCTAAGTTCAATTGTGATGCATGTTAATGGCCCATTTAGATTTAATAGAAAGCTTAAATAGAAAGTCATCAGTTGCCTTTGACTCTAATCATTGTTTTTGGCCAGTCCTAGAAATCTGCATCTGTTTTTCTATTAACCACTTGGTGTCTGTGCTATAGCCAAACGACGGCCACAGCGTGGACCTGAATTTCTGGTAGGCTGTCATAGGACGTGCTCCCCGTGTGCTCCCTGCGGGGTGTGCAGCGCGCACTGAGACTCGGATGATCACAGATCGAAGTAAGGGCCGATCCTGGCCCCTTACCACGCGATTAGCTGTCATTAGCTTTTTTTCTCCTCACACTGACAGCATGAGGATAAAAATAAAAGCTGATCACCGGCTTAGGTGCAAGGGACATTGGTCCCGAAGAGGCAATTCTGCCTCAGCTGTGCCCACCAGTACCACCTGCCAGTGCCACCTATCAATGCCCACCAGTGGTCCCAAGCAGTGCTGCCTATCAGTGTAACCAATCAGTGCCCATCAGTGCGGCCTCATCAGCGTACATCAATGAAGGAGAAAAATTACCTGTTTGCAAAATTTAATATCAAAATATCCAAAAATATACAAAATTATTTATAAAAATTTGTCTTTTCTTTTTTTTGAACAAAAGAAAAAAAAAAACACAGAGGTGAGCAAATACCACCAAAAGAATGCTCTATTTGTGGGAACTTTAAAAAAAAAAAAAAAAAAAAAAACATTTGGCTAAGTATGACCGTGCAATTGTCATTCAAAATGCATCAGCGCTGAAAATTGGTCTGGACAGCAGGGGGGTTTAAGTGCCCAGTATACGGCATGTGCGCATGGGCGGTGAAACGGCGCTATTTTTAGCGCCGCTTTACCGGCGGTATTCAGCCACTAGCGGTTTTAACCCCCGTTAGCGGGCAAAAAGGGGTTTATATAAATGCGCCCGCAAAACGTCGCCGCAGCGGCGTTTTGCCGGTGGTATAGCCATGCTGTCACATTGATTTCAATAAACAGGAGCGGTTTATACACCGCTCCAAAGGTGCTGCTAGCAGGACTTTTTTTAGGCCCCTTTCACACTGGGGTATTTTTAGGCGCTACAGCGCTAAAAATAGCGCCTGAAAAATGCCCTAAAAAAGCGGCTCCATTCATTGCAGTGAGGGCTTTCACACTGGAGTGGTGTGCTGGCAGGGCGTCACAAAAAGTCCTGCCAGCCACTTCTTTGGAGTGGTGAACTCACTGCTCCTCCCCATTGAAATCAATGGGGCAGCGCTGTGATACCGCCAGCAAAATGCCGCTCCAGCTGCGTTTTGCGGGTGGATTTAACCCCTTTTCGGCCGCTAGCAGGAGGGTTAAAACTGCCCCGCTAGCAGCCGAATAACACAGCTAAAACGACAGTAAAGCGGTGCTAAAAATAGCGTCGCTTTACCGCAGACGCCTCCACCGCCCCCGTGTGAAAGAGGCCATACTGTTCTGCTAGTGCACTGCTCCAGTGTGAAAGCCCGATTCGAGTGAATGGAGCCACTTCTTCAGGGTGTTTTCCAGGCGCTATTTTTAGCGCTATAGTGCCTGAAAAAAGCCCCAGTGTGAAAGGGGCCTTAGGCACGGACAGATAGAATTGTGCTTTTAGCTGCGTTTTCTACCACAGCTAAATGCACACAATGCTTTTCTATGACCCCATTCACACACTGTGTTTTGATTACATGCAGTTTGGTGCAGATAGAAAAAATAGAATTGACTGCGTCCAGGAGCGATTTAGCGCAGCTATCCGGACATAACCGCAGGTAATCGCAGTGCACTGTGTCAGCTGCAGATAGCAGCGCCGAGCTGGCTCGCTCATCGGGAAAGGAAAAAATTATTTTTCCTTTCCCAATGAGCAACAAGCACAGGGATCCGACTTGCCAGGCATTTTTACATAAAAAACTGGCATGGGTTCCCCTCCAAGAGCTTACCAGGCCCTTCGGTCTGGTATGGATTTTAGGGGAATCCCCTACGCGAAAAAACGTCGTGGGGGTCGCCCCAAAATTCATACCAGACCCTTATCCGAGCACGCAGCCTGGCCGGTCAGGAAAGGGGGTGGGGAAGAGCGAGTGCCCCCCCTCCTGAACCGTACCAGGCCGCATGCCCTCAACATGGGGGATGGGTGCTTTGGGGAAGCACCCACCCCCCATGTTGAGGGCATGCGGCCTGGTATGGTTCAGGAGATCATCCGAGCACAAGTCGCATGCCAAAGTCGGATCATGCGAGACGGCGATCCGACTTTGATCCGACTTCAATGATAGTCAATGGGCTGAAGTAGGATCAAAGTCGGACCAAAGTAGTACAGGGAGCATTTCTAAAGTCGAAACGACTTCTGTCGGACCAGTTAGGATGGAATTGAATTTCACACGTCATGTGACATGAGCTCCCAATGTCGGAGCGTTTGTCAGACCAGTGTGAACCCAGCCTGAATTGATGTGGGGTTCATTTTCTCCATGTGCTTTCCATTTGGAAGCACAGGATACACCTGTGGGGTAACATCCACCTGTGTTGAGATTTTGAATAAAAGAGGGAGTTGTTTGTAGAATGTTCACACAAAGTCATACAGCTTGAGGAAGAGCAGGGACACTCGCAAATGTATACATTAGCTGCTATTGATGTACATGATCTGATAATTTTGATGACCTGAAGATTCAGTAAAGTATATTTGCATTGGAGAATGTGTCCCTTCGTTATGTTTTTTATATATATATATATATATATATATATATATATATATATATATATATATATATACACAGTGGGGACGGAAAGTATTCAGACTGCATACCGCAAATCCTGTATGAAATTCATCTGGAACGATAAGCGACCTAGAATGAGTTTCAACAGAATGACCATACCCAAAATGAAAGGTGGGTTAGGCCTACCGGATCTTCAAAAATACTATTGGGCCTGTCAACTCTCTCGAATAGTGGACTGGAATGTTCACCCTAAAACTAAAGCGTGGATCGCAATTGAACAAGCCTTCTCACAAATCCCGCTCCATAATCTACCCTGGATTCACCCTCGCCACATCTCTCCACATTGCAAACAACATCCCCTTATCGGTACAACACTGAATTCCTTTAAAAAGACATGTAAACATTTGCACATTTCCTCCTCTCCAGGCCCTCTCACGCCAATCAAACATAACCCTGACTTTCCACCAGGCATTGATGATTCTTTCCTTCATCAAATAGGATCCCAGACAAGGATGACAGCGGGAGATTTCTTCGCTAAGGGGAATATTAAACCGCTGTCCTCATTGAACTCCCAAGAAACGAATCACCAGATCCCATTCTGGTCTTATATGCAACTCAGACATTTTCTTCTTGATCCCCAAACTAGGGCTGCATACTCAAGAAACCAATCACACTTTGAATCCCTTTGCTCTGCCACTGAACCACAAAGACACCTGATATCCACCATATACTTGAACCTCTTTCTCGAGCATACTCCTAAAACAAATATAGCTAGTACAAAATGGGAAAAAGATCTTTCCATCCACCTCTCTGATAAGGAATGGGAAAAGATATACTCTAACATACACAAAGGCTCCATTAATGTAACAACTCAAGAAAACGGATACAAGCTTTTCTCCAGATGGTACAAAATGCCTCTCAAGTTACACACCATTAATCCAGAGATCCCATCTAATTGTTGGAGATGTAATGACAAAAACGGATCACTCCTTCACATATGGTGGGACTGCCCTGCGATTTCTGCCTTCTGGACTAAAGTTTTTCACCTCTCCTCCCAAATCACTACACTTCAGCTAGAATTCTCTCCAGCACAAGCCCTCTTACACCACTCCTCCCTACCGATGAAAACTTATCACAAATCCCTCGCACTACATCTAATCAATGCTGCCAAACTCTGTATCCCAGTTCTCTGGAGATCTCCCAACCCACCCACAATCGCAGACTGGTTCAAAAGAGTAAACAAAATAGCTGAAATGGAGGAACTTGTACATCAAGCACAGGATTCCTATACTAAATACAGGAACACTTGGGCCTGTTGGCTACATTTCCGCACAACATCTGAATATACCCAATTAATCAATTAGGAACCCTCCTCCAGCACACCATAAGACACATCATACATCCCATCCCAACTGTCTATAGTCCTCCCTATAGTCGTGCATGAAACAAAATTCAGGAGGTAACTATATCATTACGCATACAGAATTCACTTCAAAAGCTCTATTATGCTTTTCTTCCTGGGACTTGGTCCTTCTGTAAAGATATTTCCCGTTAGACCCATGGCTGAGCCAGGGACGGGAAATAACTTTCCCCTACCTTCCCTTTGTATTTCTCACTATATTTTGACCACCATTTAATCGAAACTTTGCTATGTTAGATATCCATGGTTGTATGCTATGATTATATCTCTATCTACAGACATTACCCGACTTATGGACACCACGCACCAGGATCAATTTCACACTCTCACACAGACATAGTAATTAACTATTATTCCAAACACAATCCAACAAAAATCTCAGACTCATATACTAAGGCTATCATAGGCAATCTATTATAATACGGTTTTTACTCCTCTCTCCCTTTTTAATGTTTTTCGCCCTCAAAAATCAACATGTTTAAAAAATGTTTTACCTGCTTTACTATATGTTCTTTATATTTTCTGCCCACACTACTCTGTAATCCCATTTATCCACACACCAGATGTAATGTGTTTTTCAACAAATCCACAGTCGTAGATTTGAATACTTGTTAAAATACAACGTTGTACTCTCTGGACTGTTCCCTCTGTATAACACTATTGTCATTTTATCTCAAACCTTGCTTTTATGTACTACTTTTCTGTATGGATTTAACTTAATAAAGCTTTATTTGGAAAAAAAAAAAAAAAAAAAAATGTTTCACTCTTTGTTATATTGCAGCCATTTGCTAAAATCATTTAAGTTCATGTTTTCCCTCATTAATGTACACACAGCACCCCATATTGGCAGAAAAACACTGAATTGTTGACATTTTGGCAGCTTAATTAAAAAAGAAAAACTGAAATATCACATGGTCCTAAGTATTCAGACCCTTTGCTCAGAATTTGCTAGAAGCACCCTTTTGATCTAATACAGCCATGAGTCTTTTGGGGAAAGATGCAACAAGTTTTTCACACCTGGATTTGGGGATCCTCTGCCATTCCTCCTTGCAGATCCTCTCCAGATCTGTCAGGTTGTATGGTAAACGTTGGACAGCCATTTTTAGGTCTCTGCAGAGATGCTCAATTGGGTTTAAGTCAGGGCTCTGGCTGGGCCATTCAAGAACAGTCACAGAGTTGTTGTGAAGCCACTGCTTCATTATTTTAGCTGTGCTTAGGGTCATTGTCTTGTTGGAGGGTAAACCTTCGGCCCAGTCTGAGGTCCTAAGCACTCTGGAGAAGGTTTTCATCCAGGATATTCCTGTACTTGGCCGCATTCATCTTTCCCTCGATTGCAACCAGTCGTCCTGTCCCTGCAGCTGAAAAACACCCCCACAGCATGATGCTGCCACTACCATGCTTCACTGTTGGGACTGAATTGGACAGGTGATGCCTGGTTTTCTCCACATATACCACTTATAATTAAGGCCAAAAAGTTCTATCTTGGTCTCATCAGACCAGAGAATCTTATTTCTTACCATCTTGGAGTCCTTCAGGTGTTTTTTTAGCAAACTCCATGCAGGCTTTCATGTGTCTTGCACTGAGGAGAGGCTTCCGTCGGGCCACTCTGCCATAAAGCCCCAACTGGTGGAGGGCTGCAGTGATGGTTGACTTTCTACAACTTTCTCCCATCTCCCGACTGCATCTCGAGCTCAGCCACAGTAATCTTTAGGTTCTTCTTTACCTCTCTCACCAAGGCTTTTCTCCCCCGATAGCTCAGTTTGGCCAGACGGCCAGCTATAGGAAGGGTTCTGGTCATCCCAAACATCTTCCATTTCAGGATTATGGAGGCCACTGTGCTCTTAGGAACCTTAAGTGCAGCAGAAATTTTTTTGTAACCTTGGCCAGATCTGTGCCTTACCACAATTCTGTCTCTGAGCTCCTCAGGCAGTTCCTTTGACATTCTCATTTGATTCTCATTTGCTCTGACATGTACTGTGAGCTGTAAGGTCTTATATAGACAGGTTTGTGGCTTTCCTAATCAAGTCCAATCAGTATAATCAAGCACAGCTGGACTCAAATGAAGATGTAGAACCATCTCAAGGATGATCAGAAGAAATGGACAGCACCTGAGTTAAATATATGAGTGCCACAGCAAAGGGTCTGAATAATTAGGACCATGTGATATTTCAGTTTTTCTTTTTTAATGAATCTGCAAAAATGTCAACAATTCTGAGTTTTTCTGTCAATATGGGGTGCTGTGTGTACATTAATGAGGAAAAAATGAACATAAATGATTTTAGCAAATGGCTGGAATATAACAAAGAGTGAAAAATGTAAGGGGGTCTGAATACTTCCGTCCCCATTGTATATATCTATATATATATATCTATCTATATATATATGTATCTATATATATATGTATATATATATATATATATATATATATATATATATATATATATTTATATATATATAGATATCTATATATATATATATATATATATATATATATATATATATATATATATATATATATACATATCTATCTATCTATCTATCTATCTATCTATCTATCTATCTATCTATCTATCTATCTATCTATCTATCTATCTATCTATCTATCTATCTATCTATCTATCTATCTATCTATCTATATATATATATTGTATGTTAGGTGTTTGAAGTGCAAAAAAGGGGAGGATAAAACTCAAACCCACATGGATGCAGATGGATACGTTCAAGTGCAAAAAATTTAGACCTAGAACTTGTAATTGTCATGTAGAGCGAAGTGACAGGCCACTGGACTAACCAGATTGCCCTCTTTCGTATCGCTGACATAGTCGTGTATGCACTCCCACAGTCTGCATTTGGTCTTGCTGACATAGAATGCATTACATGAACATTTCATGATGTACACTGCCTCACCTGTTTGCCATGAAACAAAATGTTGAGATATAAATCTCTTGCCATTAGGTAAAGTTTGAGATGGTTTATCTGGGAAAAGTACCCAGGGGGAGATTATTACAGGGATCTCTTCTGCCACTAGCCACATAGTGGCTGGAGGTAACCAAATCTTTAAATGATTTTGTGTATAAGTTATGCTCAGCCATACATCAATGAACTTGGACAAAATATCATCCTCACTTGAGTGTGCCAATGTCTCTTAAAAATCTTTGTTCTGATCGTGAATTGAATTTGGTAATTAATCTAGTTACTAGGGATGAGCCGAACACCCCCCTGTTCGGTTCGCACCATAACATGGGAACAGTAAAAAAAGTTTGTTCGAACACGCAAACACCGTTAAAGTCTATGGGACACGAACATGAATAATCAAAAGTGCTAATTTTAAAGGCTTATATGCAAGTTATTGTCATAAAAAGTGTTTGGGGACCCGGGTCCTGCCCCAGGGGACATGGATCAATGCAAAAAAAAGTTTTAAAAACGGACGTTTTTTCAGGAGCAGTGATTTTAATAATGCTTAAAGTCAAAGTAAAAGTGTAATATTCCTTTAAATTTCGTAGCTGGGGGGTGTCTATAGTATGCCTGTAAAGGGGCGCATGTTTCCTGTGTTTAGAACAGTCTGACAGCAAAATGACATTTCGAAGGAAAAAACCCATTTAAAACTACTCGCGGCTATTGCATTGCCGACAATACACATAGAAGTTCATTGGTAAAAACGGCATGGGAATTCCCCACAGGGGAACCCCGAACCAAAATTTTTTAAAAAAATGACGTGGGGGTCCCCCTAAATTCCATACCAGGCCCTTCAGGTCTGGTATGGATATTAAGGGGAACCCCGGCCAAAATTTTAAAAAAAATGACGTGGGGGTCCCCATAAATTCCATACCAGGCCCTTCAGGTCTGGTATGGATTTTAAGGGGAACCCCGCGCCAAAAAAAAAAAAACGGCATGGGTTCCCCCTAAAAATCCATGCCAGACCCTTATCCGAGCATGCAACCTGGCAGGCCGCAGGAAAAGAGGGGGGGACGAGAGTGCGCCCCCCCCTTCTGAACCGTACCAGGCCACATGCCCTCAACATGGGGAGGGTGCTTTGGGGTAGCCCCCCAAAACACCTTGTCCCCATGTTGATGAGGACAAGGGCCTCATCCCCACAACCCTGGCCGGTGGTTGTCAGGGTCTGCGGGCAGGTGGCTTATCGGAATCTGGAAGCCCCCTTTAACAAGGGGACCCCCAGATCCCGCCCCCCCTGTGTGAAATGGTAAGGGGGTACTTACCCCTATCATTTCACCATTTCACTAAAAAACTGTCAAAAATGTTAAGAATGACAAGAGACAGTTTTTGACAATTCCTTTATTTAAATGCTTCTTCTTTCTTCTATCTTCCTTCATCTTCTTCTTCTGGTTCTTCTGGCTCTTCTGGTTCTTCCTCCGGCGTTCTGGTCCAGCATCCCCTCCGCAGCGTCTTCTATCTTCTTCTCCTCGGGCCGCTCCTCACCCATGGCATGGGGGGAGGCTCTCGCTCTTCTCTTCATCTTCTTCATCTTTTTCTCTTCTTCTTTTCTTCTCTTCTTCATTCTCTTCTCCGGGCCACTCCGCATCCATGCTGGCATGGAGGGAGGCTCCCGCTGTGTGACGCCGTCTCCTCGTCTGACGGTTCTTAAATAACGGGGGGCGCATGGGACATGACGGGACTTCCCTGTGGCATTCCCCGTGACATCACAGGGAAGTCCCGTCAAGTCTCCGTGCGTCAGAGGGGGGCGGGGTCACTGGGTGGCCCCGCCCCCCGTTATTTAAGAACCGTCAGACGAGGAGACGCCGTCACACAGCGGAGCCTCCCTCCATGCCAGCATGGATGCAGAGCGGCCCGGAGAAGAAAATTAAGAAGAGAAGAAGAGAAGAAAAGAAGAAGAGAAGAAGATGAAGAAGATGAAGAGAAGAGCGGGAGCCTCCCCCCATGCCATGGGTGTGGAGCGGCCCGAGGAGAAGAAGATAGAAGACGCCGCGGAGGAGATGCTGGACGAGAACGCCGGAAGAAGAACCAGAAGAGCCAGAAGAACCAGAAGAAGAAGATGAATGAAGATAGAAGAAAGAAGGAGCATTTAAATAAAGGAATTGTCAAAAACTGTCTCTTGTCATTTTTAACATTTTTGACAGTTTTTTAGTGAAATGGTAGGGGTAAGAACCCCCTTACCATTTCACACAGGGGGGCTCGGATCTGGGGGTCCCCTTGTTAAAGGGGGCTTCCAGATTCCGATAAGCTCCCCGCCTGCAGACCCACACAACCACCGGCCAGGGTTGAGGGGATGAGGCCCTTGTCCTCATCAACATGGGGACAAGGTGTTTTGGGGGGCTACCCCAAAGCACCCTCCCAACGTTGAGGGCATGTGGCCTGGTACGGTTCAGGAGGGGGGGCCGCACTCTCGTCCCCCCCTCTTTTCCTGCGGCCTGCCAGGTTGCGTGCTCGGATAAGGGTCTGGTATGGATTTTTGGGGGACCCCACGCCGTTTTTTTTTTTTGGCGCGGGGTTCCCCTTAAAATCCATACCAGACCTGAAGGGTCTGGTATGGAATTTAGGGGGACCCCCACATCATTTTTTTCTTAAATTTTGGCCGGGGTTCCCCTTAATATCCATACCAGACCTGAAGGGCCTGGTATGGAATTTAGGGGGACCCCCACGTCATTTTTTTTAAAAATTTTGGTTCGGGGTTCACCTGTGGGGAATTCCCATGCCGTTTTTTCACAATGAACTTCTATGTGTATTGTCGGCAATACAATAGCCGCAAGTAGTTTTAAATGGGTTTTTTCCTTCGAAATGTCATTTTGCTGTCAGACTGTTCTAAACACAGGAAACATGCGCCCCTTTACAGGCATACTATAGACACCCCCCCCAGCTACAAAATTTAAAGGGATATTACACTTTTATTGTTTGACTTTAAGCATTATTAAAATCACTGCTCCTGAAAAAACGTCCGTTTTTAAAACTTTTTTTTGCATTGATCCATGTCCCCTGGGGCAGGACCCAGGTCCCCAAACACTTTTTATGACAATAACTTGCATATAAGCCTTTAAAATTAGCACTTTTGATTTCTCCCATAGACTTTTAAAGGGTGTTCCGCGGCATTCGAATTTGCCGTGAACACCCCAAATTGTTCGCTGCTCGGCGAACTTGCGAACAGCCAATGTTCGAGTTGAACATGAGTTTGACTCGAACTCGAAGCTCATCCCTACTAGTTACCCCTGATGGTTCTGGCTTCATTTTGATGGGTACAGTGGCACTATTTGATGGGAAGTTAATTTTACGGTCCTGCATCGAGTACATATTCCGCAGAGGGTGGGAGATTGGAACAAGACTCTGCTCCAACGTGAAATGTGATGGATCAGATATCTAAATGCTACCACCCCTCCTGGTCTCAATGAAGCAGAGAGCTTTAGACCCTTTCTTGAGGGATTTAGCTCTGGGAAAACTGATTAAATTCAGAAATGGTTATACAGAGAATCTTGGTTCCCCTTAAATGGAATTCCATTTATAGAAATACTTTTTGGCATGAATTTCATTTTTACTTGGTTTCCTCATTCATTCTGATAGTCTTTTCCTGGATGGAATTCTGCCTTTTTGAATTGTCCCAAATGCTACCTACTGGTTGTTGTTGTATATTCTGTGGTGTGGATCTTTTTATGTTTTAACGCTGGAGATGCTCTATATTTCTATATCTCTGTTTATGGACTGAAATGTTTTTTCTCTATTTGGGGTTTTCAATTTTGATCACAATTTTTCATAATAATGCCATGCCTATTATCAGTGTTGTCATTGTTATGCTTTTGTTTGTTGTTTATATATACTATTTGTGTTTGTACAATGTATTTGTGATGGGGAGAGCTTTCCCTCTGCCACATGGGATTGTGGTCTGTATGCCTTACCATGTATCCGGCACACCTAGGCCTCTGCATGTATATTATACACTCAGGGGCCCTTTCCCCCTTTCAGGTCCTTTCTATGGGATGGGGGTCCAACAGGTGCCCCCCCTTGTATTGGATACAGGGGGGTTCTCTGTGCCAGTTTTTTTTGGTCTTCCTTAGGGCAACCTCCTCATCTCCTGATGTCAATATCCAGATTTTTGAGGTGGAGTGTTGCCCATTTGGGTGCCCCTTTCTTTTTTAGGCACCCTCTATCCATGTTTTGTGCTGTGCAGTTATGGTACAATTCCCGGGTTTTCCTCTGCTGCTGCATTGCCCGCTGCACTGTTGGCACCACGTGTGGCATCTTTCCATCCATCTTGATGGAAGATGTCATGGTGCTGCCTCGCATGCGGCATCATTGCGCCGTGCCATGTGTGGCACCTCAGCACTGCATCATGACGTCATTGTGTTGCACCACGTGCGGTGGACGTAACAGCCTCATGGGTTACATAAGGGAACGCCGGGACCAAATTGGCGCCATTCCCTTCCTCACCATGCCATTCAGGGCTCCACAGTGAGGGTACTCTATGTTCTTTTGGGGGCAAGTCACTGGCTGCAATCTATTCATGCCACATGATTTAGAGGACCGGTGGAATACACTAGAGATTTTTGTCCAGTAAGTAGTCTTTGAGCGTTGGTCATATTTTTGTTTTGTATTTTGTTTTTGTTTGGTTTGGCTCAGCCTCCTGGCGTTCCTCCATTCTTTCTGGGGGAATTCAGGGATCTCCTGTGAAGCTAGTAGTGAATACAAATCCTGATTGGAGTATATTCTTACAGATATGTTCCTTTCTTTTGTTTTTGTTCTTAGTTTTTGCAGTCGGAATTCTTTCCTCCGTTTTTGGGTACCTCTAAAGGACTTTTTCCAGTGGTCCCTTTACATGGTGAAAGGCTATTTCTTGGATCTTGATGATAACCATCAGGGTTGAGGGAATGCTCTCTCCAATAATATAGTGGCTATGTAAGTTTTGACTTTTTACAATTGTCCTAAATGTTCATATGATATTTTTGGATTCTAAATTGTGTTTGTACTTTCAGAAGTGGTATTAGTCCCTGAAGAAGATTAGAATTTATACACATTTTGAAACTCATTGGACATTCCCACTACTCACCATCATTTGGAATTTGTACGGATGGTTTAACCATGTGTAGTGGGGTGCTATCACTTTTTTAGATGATTACCATGCAGTATTATGATACATGTATGCATGTTTTCTCTATTGTACCACCCTAATCGGGAATCTTTTATCATATCAATGTGCTTTGTCTTAATAAAACTTTTTTGAATATATTTGTTGTATTCCAAATTTGCCTTAAAAATCCAACCTCTGAGGTACCTACTTTTTTCATATATTCAGGGATGATGGCAATTTACACACCAAGCTGCATGAGTCTTTCAATAGGATGACACTACTTTCCCTGCTGGAGTTACGGAGAACAATGGTGCTAGCCCCACAGCTTGCTAACTGGACAGTGACAGCACCACACAGATAAGTCAACAACTCTGTTCACGCTACTCTTATTTTCTGCCATCAGGTCCTTTTTCAGCATGTGTGCATGTACCAGAGACTGATTATCACTTAGTGTTTTTCCTCCCTCTACAAATCTAAGTGTTTCTGTACAGGAGGGCAGTGCAACACAAAGCAAGACAATGTAAGATACATATGATGGCTGTATAAAAAAAACATTTCATTATTTGAAAGAAATACACAAATATGATAATTTTAGTTTTTTTATATTTGCCAGAACATCAACATCAAATGGAACAATAAAGCTGAACTCCACCCTTACAATTTTCCCTCACTAAATGGTTCTTTCATTTGATTACTATCAATTCCTTGTAAACTTGCATATCCACAATATAACCTTTTAAAGCTGCAACAGTTGAGTCTGCCTTCATTTTCTATCTTAATGACTTCCATCATTCCGCAATCACAGGAATGTGTTCTTTCATATAATACCCTTGAAAAATGATACAAGGTAGGGTGCTATGACGTTTACAGGAGCCTGCCAGCCTCTCCCACCAAAGATAAGACATCACTGGATCTCAAAAGAGGGATTTCTTAAACAAAATGATTTTATTGAAGAATGTTAATTGCACGTCAATGGGGGAAGAGGGGGAAACATAGAAAGATATTATACATCTACACTATGCTTCAGCTTTAAACATAAACCTACACCAGCCTACAAACACTGTGAAACACAGCATTCTTTCTATTGCAAGGGCAGTCACATCATGTGGTTGGATCTGGTATGACAGAAATATATGTTTGGTTTATCTAGCTTAGCATTTCTAATAGAAGCCAGCCCACTGGAGTCCACTGTATAAATCAGTAGTACTTTTTACTGTGATTACACTTGTACATACAAATAATGTTCTACATGCATCATTCTTGTCATTTCTCTTCCATCTTCCTTGCCATCTTAATATTCTCTTTCAACCTGGTGCTGATAGTGACAATATAATTTTGAAGCGTCACTGGATAAAGAAAATTGAAAACAGAGGGGCATGGTCTGGCCGCTGATGAAGATGGCCACTTGAATCTGCTGCTCCATTCCTCCACAGAACAAATGGGCACATCCAGCCCCTCTCAAGCCAGCACATACCCTCCAGGACGAAAGGCCACATTTAAGGCCCCCCTCAGGTTATGTCCCCCAAAAGACTGCAGCTCAAGGCACCCCGTAGGCTGCTGGATTACTACATGCAGCCCGTACAGCAAGGATATCAACAGCAAGGATATCAACATTGTGCAAGCAAGGAGCGTGAAGACCCGGAGCTGCCACCGGATCAGCACACTGTGACTTATTCTGCATTTCCTGACATGGAGGATGACATGGATCAGACCTCAGAGCAATCTACCTCTCCGGGAGACAGAGTTAAGAGCCTAGCTGATTCCTCTGCACAATCCCCTAACAAACATCCTCCCACTATAAAGGAATATAGCTCTGGGACCTGTAGTCCCACAGCAGATCTACATGATTCACAGTCCCTTGCAGCATATCCCACAACTGATAACCAAGCCTCTGAATACTCTATAAAAGCCGTGCTACTATCCCTGCATGCTAACCTTCACAGGGAATTAAAAATCTCTATTAACCAGATGCAGGGCAAGGTTTACTTATTAGAACAATGCACAGACCAGATTGAGCAGCACCTCTCTGATGCCACAAAGGCTCACAATGCCATTGTCAATAAATAGGATGATCAAGCTGCCACTATCCACATGCTCTGCTTAAAAGTCGCAAACCTCGAAGATCGCTCATGACGGAATAATATCAAGATTAGGGGGGGTCTCTGAATCCTTGGCCACCCCTGAAATAATACTTCACCTACATCAGCTTTTTCATAAGCTTGTCCCAACGTTAACAATAAGGGATATGCTCATCGACCCTGTGCATAGGATCCACAAACCACAACATCTACCAGCCTCTGTCACCAGAGATATCTTAGCCAGAGTGCACTTCTTCCACGTTAAGGAGGATATCATGCGTCCAGCGAGGCCAGTGTGTACCCTACTGGAACCCTTTAATAAGATATCCCTATACAATGACATCTCTGCAGCTACATCTCAAGCACGCAAAGCCTTTGCTCCAGTTACTTCTGTACTGAGTGAACACAAGATAACCTACAGGTGGGGCTACCCCAAAAAGCTGCTGGTAACCTATTGCAACCTACAAGTCTCCATCCTGACACCTAAGGATGGCATGACACAGCTCAACAATTGGGGTAGCACATTTCACAAGCACCCCCGTCAACCCCCAATGTGAGGCAACCCCCCCAAAATTACCAATCCCTGGGACTCACATGCTCTGACTTAATTTCGGGAAGCCCTCCCACACCGTGGTAAATGCCAGGAAAATACATACCTAAGGCTAGATAACATTCTCTTTATTCAAGTTAACAAGTTAGAAGAGGAGTGGAAGCACTCATGTTACCCCTTCCACGCTCCACAGTTTTTCTTTGATGTGCTAAGCACATTCACTGGTTAAAATTCATAAAAATAGAACTGTAAGCATTATAATATTTGGCTTGTTGCATTTGCTTATTTGTAGATCTAGCATCGCTCTATGTGTGCAGATCACGTCTTCTTCACCACTGTAGGCCTTGATCTGTCCACACACCTTATTGTGTATATCACTGTTTCTGCAACAATTTTGCCTCCCCCCCCCAATATTCCTTTTCTGTAATAGGAGACTAACTGTCTTAGTACTGTCACAGCACCTGCAACCAAATTCATTTCATAAGGGATCATGTCACTCACAAAAGTCTCCCTCAATGCCAAGGGCCTCAACAGCCCTTTTAGATGCTCACTTCTATGGAGAGAAGCTATCTCACTAAAGGCAGACATACTGCATTTTGCAAAACATAACTCACCCCAATGTTCCCACAAATTATTCCCCCATTATTTTCAAGCACGAGACAGCAAGAAAACAAGAGGAGTCATGATAGCGTTATGCTCCTCTGTCTCTTTTAATCTTACTCACCTTGATCAAGGCCCCTCTGGCAGATACCTAATCTTATCAGCCACACTCAATAACCAACCCCACATAATCATGAACATCTATGCTCCCAACACCCACCAAAAATCGTTCTATAAATCCATGATGCACAAGATCCAACATTACCCTAAAGATCAAATCATAATATGTTTTGACTTTAAGTAAGTCATAGAACCCCAGATGGATTCATCTAATACAAAGCACAGAAAATCCACAGCCCTCTCTTCCATGCTTTCCTTAGAAGATCTTTACGGCAGAGGCGTAACTACAATCTTCAGGGCCCCCGATGCAAGAAACCATGGAGGGCCCCCCTTTTCTTTTCTGCAAGCCCGATGGCGGAACACCAGGGCCCGGTCGCAAGTGGGTGGCTGCATGTAAAGGAATCGTTTTCTGCCCCCCCCCCGCGCTTCTCCTCTCCCTCCCACAGGCATTCAGGGGCCGCAGGAGGAAAATGGAGAGATGGGTTCCTCTATGTCGGTGTTTCTCAATCTTTTTCCAGTCAGGGCACACTTGAAGTGGCTGCACTGCAACCACCCTGCAACTGTGTGCATTGCATGCAGTTGCAGCATAGTGATGATGCATTTAAGGGGTTAAAACAGGCGGTCAGGAGGCAACATATTGCCTCTTTACCGGCTGTCAAATGCCTCTGAAAAGCGATTTGAGCATGGATCACTTTTCAGAGGAACAACATTTTTTTTTGCTGGTACTATGAACAAGCAAAAAAAAAAAATTGGATATTGGATCTAATGGGACACATATAGGGGGTCAGGATTAAAAGCGCATACATAAAATGTGCATATATACATGTAAACACACATACATACACACACACACATATTATATATATATATATATATATACATACTGTATATATACATAAATGCACACACACATAAACCAGTGGCAGATGGTGCTCAAAATTTTTTGGGGGGCGTAAGCAAACTGAAAAATTCTTTAAAAAAAAACGCAATTGCAGCCTCACTGTGCACATCAATTGCCACCACTGTACCCATCATATGCAGCCACTGTGCCCATCAAACGCAGCCACTTTGCCCATCAAACGCAGCCACTGTGCCCATCAATTGCAACCCCTGTGCCCCCAAACGCAGCCACTGTGCCCATCAAATGCAGCCACTGTGCCCATCAAACGCAGCCACTGTGCCCATCAATTGCAACCCCTGTGCCCTCAAACGCAGCCACTGTGCCCATCAAATGCAGCCACTGTGCCCATCAAACGCAGCCACTGTGCCCATCAATTGCAACCCCTGTGCCCTCAAACGCAGCCACTATGCCCATCAAACGCAGCCACTGTGCCCATCAAATGCAGCCACTGTGCCCATCAAACGCAGCCACTGTGCCCTTCAAACGCAGCCACTGTGCCCATCAAACGCAGCCACTGTGCCCATCAATTGTCACCCTTGTGCCCTCAAACGCAGTCACTGTGCCCATCAAATGCAGCCACTGTGCCCATCAAACGCAGCCACTGTGTCTTGAAACGCAGCAACTGTGCCCATCAAACGCAGTCACTGTGCCCATCAATTGCTGCCACTGTGACCCCCCTGCCCACTCGCAGTCTGCCCGGCACTTACCCTGTCTCGATGGGGCAG
Organism: Lithobates clamitans; assembly: GCA_037952925.1. Taxonomy (NCBI): domain Eukaryota; kingdom Metazoa; phylum Chordata; class Amphibia; order Anura; family Ranidae; genus Lithobates; species Lithobates clamitans. The sequence continues at coordinate 6,568,095 of JBBGZY010000008.1, read as the reverse complement.
CGGGTGACGGCGACGAGCAGGTCCTCCATGCGTTTCCTCCCATCCTCTCCTCCTGATAGGCATCCAATAGCGGCGCCTGTCGTTTCAGCCAATCAGGTGACGGGTAACAGACCTGAGCACCTGATTGGTGGAGAGGCGGTTCAAACTCTTGAATCCCTAAATAAACAAAATCCCAATCCCAATCCAGCTACCACATCGAAACTAAGTAAGCTGAGAAATAACCTCAGCTCCTACCTTCGAAAAGGCCATGACTTCTATCTTAAGCGCCTTTGCTTCACCTGGTACCCCCAGGGGAATAAAGCCGGGAAACTCCTGGCCCAGCAATATAAACGAAGAGCAGCGCAAAACAGAATCCCATTCCTTCTAAATGCTAAGGGACATAAACTAACAAACCCAAAAGATATAGCGAACGGATTTAGCGCCTTCTATTCAAAACTATATAACATCTCACTATCAATCTCTTAACCCCACCCCACTCTGCAATTATTTGGCATCCATGGCCCATTTCGCAAAGCCATCCTAGGTCTCTACTCTACACCGAGCACAAGAGTTCTGACTTTGGGTATGTTATCCACCCCCTTCCCAATCACCAACGGAGCTCGCCAGGGTTGCCCCTTGTTTACCACATCCCCCACAAGATTGGACTCTACGCCGATGATATAATCATCTGTTTCACTATCCATTGTTGTGATCACCTACAACAGTTTAGTAAGGTGTCCATGTATAAATTGAATCACTCTAAATCAGCCATGCTAGGACTCTCCCTGTCCCCACAACTTAAAGAAGCTATTACTACCTATTCCCCCTTTTCCTGGGCCCCCAGCTCTTCCATGACCTATTTAGGTATCCAGCTGACTTCCCCCTCTAACCTCCTTCTCCGTACTAACATTTCTCTTCTGAGCCAGAAATTACAAGATATTGTCAAATCACTTCTTTCTGCGAACACTTCTTGGGCAGGCCAAATAGCCCTGTCCAAGATGTTTCTCCTGCCACATGTTCTATATTTCTTTAGGACTTTACTAGTACCGATCCTACAATCAGACATAGCCATACTTCAATGGATCATCAATCACTTTATCAGGGCGGCACGCAAGCCACGCATCAAAGCCTCTCTACTCAACACACCCAAGGCCTATGCAGGCCTTGGTGTTCCTGACTTCCGTATGTACTACAAAGCAATAATTTTGGATAAAACCAAAAGCTATGGGACATCTCTTTATTGCAACCTTGGACTCTTATCGAAGCAAATGCCTTTGCCCAAACCCTTTCACTTTTGTTGGCTGCCATATAGCTGGGATACCATCATCCACGCGTCTTCCTCCCACCGGTTAATGTTACATTATCCACATGGAGATCCGTTCTACAATTCGTGAGAGGAATACATGTGAAAACCCTTTACCAACTCCCATTATAACCCCTATCGCTCTTATCACCAGACCTTCCACTTCAGAACTGGTCCTCACAGGGTCTTCGAAAGATTGGGGACCTGTTCCAACATAATCAACTCTTATCCTTCCCCAAAATTAAAGACCATTTTGCCATCTCCAATAAGGAATTCTATATCTACTTAAGGCTCCATCACACAACACTTGGTCTAAGGACATCCTACAGTTTCTTTCCTCAACCAACAAAAAAACTTGTGGCATATCCTATTTTTATGGCCTATTAACAAAACCAAATCTGGAGGAAAACACCCCAACTATAAAATAATGGGAATCCAAGTTACAAATCAAGATTCTTCCCACTATCTGATACCAAGCACTATGCTCATCCACCATGTACTCTAAAAACATTTCCCACTGGGAAACCTCAATGAAAATTTTGTACAAGTGGTACTATAGCCCTGTGAAATTGGCTTAAATGTTCCCAACCCACTCTAGCAAATGTTGGAGAAATTGTGACATGGATGGACATATTTTCCATATATGGTGGGCATGTCTGTCTTTTGGCGCTTTCTGGACGGACATCTCCACACTTATTCACGATGTTACTAACATAACCATTGAGTTAACCCCACAAATGGCTCTCTTCAGACTAGGCCTCTTTAATTGGTCCTCCAAATTTCACCCCGTCATTACACACATACTTTTTGCTGCCCAGATATCTATTGCCCGGCACTGGAAACAGGTCTGTCCACCTACTCTCCAAGACACCGTTGATATCCTCAACGACCACTTAACAATGGAATTTTTGTTTTCAAAGGCACAGCTGACACTTGATAAATTCTATCACCACTGGCAATTCTGGCTACTAGCTCATAGAGCTCTGCCTCGTCCTTGACTAATTTATGAGGTATCAACTATGACGGCCCATCTCCTGGAACAAACTGAGCCACTTGGTTTTAACTACTGAAGTTTATTATGTAACTTTACCTTATAACGCTGAGCACTAACCTGTTCATCTTCTATCTCCTTTCTTCTTCCCCTCCTACCTTCCCCCCCCCCACCTACTCTTTCCACCTTCTATTTCCTTTTTTTTTTTCTTTTATGCTCTTTTCTTTGGGGTCAGTACTACACATGGTAGTATACGTCTAGTACTGTAATCCCTACCTTTTAATGTTGATGTCAACTACCAATTGTATTTATCTCTCGAGTTACTGTACATCACTTTTATTGCTTTTCTCAATCAAGAATTTTAAAACGAAAAAAACATTGAAAACATGCATCAGTAAACTTGAAAATGATCCTCCAAGCATATGGTAAATTACAGCAGTACTGAAAGAGGAACAGATGTGTCATGCAAAGTGTTCAGCATTCTAACTACATAGCAATGGGCAGAATCTTGTATAAGTTGATCAATAAAGATAACGTTCATTAATTTTGTCTGTAAATTCTCAGTAACATTAGGATAATTAAGAAACATGGCAAATAAAGTATAGTTACTTGAAATATGTTTAATTAACCATCCTTAGAGATTTTTTTTTTAATCCATGAAAAAAAATAATGGAGGTCATGGCATAAAACCTGGTATACTAATCAATGAGCAGTACAAATTCTTTCATTAATCTTGACTTGTTTAATACGAATTTAAAATACAACACACTATTTGAGGCAGAATGGTTTATAAACAGAGTTCCTAGCTTCTAAAGCCTGTAAAGAATGGCAGAATAGCTTTACTCTGCAACCCCTTCCCGTTCTTCTGCTGTTTAAATGATTAAAGTTAATAAAGGTAAAGTAAACCTGTTTTTCAATCTGATTATATGAAACTAAAATTGATGCCTAAGAGCAGACAGTCTTAGATACTATACTATACTATACTATACTATACTATACTATACTATACTACATATTATTACCTTTTTCTGTCCTCACTACATGTTATCTTGTGACCTATGTGCAGCTTGACATGCAGCTAAATCATTATATTTCCTTTATAAGCTATACTGTATATGCAAATCTTGAAGCTGTATTAAGGGGAAAATATGATAATACAACATATGTACAAATGCACAGTTATCACTAAAGGGTTAGCCAATGCTGGGTGCAATTAAAATCCAGTCCAGCGATGCTTCCACTAGGAAGGAATAAAGATGAAATCCTCCACCGACCATGTGCCGCAGATGATGGCTGACCCCTGCCCCTATTCCATTTTTCTGTTCAGGAAACACATGGGAAACATGGAGGCATGGTAAGATCAAATTCTAACAAACTTTGTAACTGGCAGTCATTTAAAAGAACAATGTCATCAATCCTATCCCTGAAGGTGTTTGCAAGACTTTGTACTTGTCTCCTCTGGTGCAAATACAAGTCTTTGTTATTGAAGTCTCCAGAAGGTTTTCTGAGTGAGAAAAGTGTTGCTGTGGTAAATAAGAAAAGTTCCTCTGGGTCATTCAGCACAGGCTTTTAAGGTCTGGCATTGATGATGGCTGAGACTTCTGCCATGAAGGTTGTCAGTCTCTTGAGTGAGTTTCCTATTGTAGGAAGATTGAATCAAGAATCCTTCTAGCTATGCCTATCTTTCTTTTCCATGACCCTCCCATATGAGGGAAGAGAGGTGGGTTGATAGTCCACGTAAAGCCCTGATCTCTTAGAAATTTCTCAATTCCTTTAGGGTCAATGTTTGAAGAAACTTGCAGTGCTTTAACTCTCCCCATATAAAGTCATTACACTGTCTGATAGGATGTGTTTATGTGTTTTACAGGACCTTGAATGGCAATGAGATGTCTAAGGGCATTTATGAAGCTAGGTGTGTCCATAGACTCAATCACTTCAATATGGACAACTCTGATGGTAATACAGGTGAATATGACTGCCCAGGTCAACACTAGTGGAAATAGGGTGTTAACGGAGTCTAACACCTAGAGGATTTGAAATCTTTTCCATTTGTTGCATGCCACAAATTTTGCAGCAAGTAATACATGTGAAGATTACATTACTAACAAGTCTTTTAACTCCAACTAACCACAAGGCAGTAGCTTGTAAAACTCCTTTTGTAAATAGTCATCCCTAGTGTCTGACCTGATGTTTATAGTGCAGTACAATCAAAGAAACCATGTGATAATGGCTATTAGAGGTTTTTTTTCTCCTGTTGTAGATAGCAGCTGGATGAGAAAGGTTGTTGCCAAAAATGTACACTTTCATACGGTACTCTGTGATGTCTTTGGGGGAATAACTGTCCCTATACCAAAGAAATCTCAAGAAATTCCTGTACTTCTCTCTAATGAGGAAGCAATGGAACTGGGCATCTGTTGGATGCAGTGGTGAAACTACCAGGGTCGCAAATTTTGCACTTGCGACTGAGCCCTAGCATTCCCTCACTGTCGGGGGGCTCCAGCGGGGTTGCTGGCCACAGGGCTCTGAGCTGAGAGCGTCTCTTTCTTATACAGCCCAGAGCCTACACTGACAGTTCCACCTTCCTCCTCTCTCACACAGATAGGAGAAGGGAGAGCCGTTCTGGTCCTTCTGCTCCAGCCCCTCTACTCCTGTGTGCACCATAGGAATGTGAAGCTAAGAAGCTTAATTTTTTCATTCATCTCCTGGGCTTCACACTTCCCATGGTGCATACACAGGAGGAAAGAGATGGGAGGTGAAGGAGCAGATTGGCTCTCTCCTCCCCCATCTGTGCGAGGAAGGAGTGAGGGGGAACTATCAGTGTAGGCTCTGGGCTGTATGGCAGAGACACACTCAGTTCAGACTCCTGCTGAGGATAGGTGGCACTGATAGGCAGGATTGATGAGCATTGATAGGTGGCATTGATGGCCACTGATAGGTGGCATTGATGAGCACTGATACAGTATCTCACAAAAGTGAGTACACCCCTCACATTTTTGTAAATATTTTATTATATCCTTTAATGTAACAACACTGAAGAAATTACACTTTGCTACAATGTAAAGTAGTGAGTGTACAGCGTGTATAACTGTGTACATTTGCAGTCTCCTCAAAATAAGTCAACACACAGCCATTGATGTCTAAACCACAGACAACATAAGTGAATACACCCCTATGTGAAAATGTCCAAATTGGGCCCAACGTGTCAATATTTTGTGTGACCACCATTATGTTCCAGCACTGCCTTAATCCTCTTGGGCATGGAGTTCACCAGAGCTTCATAGGTTGCCACTGGAGTCCTCTTCCACTCCTCCATGATGACATCACAGAGCTGGTGGATGTTAGAGACCTTGCGCTCTTCCACCTTCCGATTGAGAATGCCCCACAGATGCTCAATAGGGTTTAGGTCTGGGTACGTGCTTGGCCAGTCCATCACGTTCACCCTTAGCTTCTTTAGCAAGGCAGTGGTCATCTTGGAGGTGTGTTTGGGATCATTATCATTTTGGAATACTGCCCTGCGGCCCAGTCTCTGAAGGGAGGGCTCATGCTCTGCTTCAGTATGTCACAGTACATGTTGGCATTCATGGTTTCCTCCATACACTTGGCTTTGTACTACTCACCTGGTTGCTGCCGCCCACTTTTGACACCATCTGAACCAAATAAGTTTATCTTGGTCTCATCAGAACACAGGACATGGTTCCAGTAATCCATGTCCTTAGTCTGCTTGTCTTCAGCAATCTGTTTAGGGGCTTTCTTGTGCATCATCTTTAGAAGAGGCTTCCTTCTGGGACGACAGCCATGCAAACCAATTTGATGCAGTGTTGTGCTGTGTATGGTCTGAGCACTGACAGGCTGACCCTCCACCCCTTCAACCTCTGCAGCAATACTGGCAGCACTCATATGTCTGTTTCTCAAAGACAACCTCTGGATATGATGCTGAGCATGGGCACTCAACTTCTTTGGTTGACCATGGCGAGGCCTGTTCTGAGTGGAACCTGTCCTGTTAAACCGCTGTATGGTCTTGGCCACCGTGCTGCAGCTCAGTTTAAGGGTCTCGGCAATCTTCTTATACCCTAGGTCAGTGATGGCGAACCTTGGCACCCCAGATGTTTTGGAACTACATTTCCCATGATGCTCATGCACTCTGCAGTGTAGTCAAGCATCATGGGAAATGTAGTTCCAAAACATCTGGGGTGCCAAGGTTCACCATCACTGGCCTAGGCCATCTTTATGTAGAGCAACAATTATTTTTTCAGATCCTCAGTGAGTTCTTTGCTATGAGATGTCATGTTAAACTTCCAGTGACCAGTATGAGAGAGTGAGAGCAATAACACCAAATTTAACACACCTGCTTCCCATTCACACCTGAGACCTTGTAACACTAATGAGTCACATGACACTGGGAAGAGAAAATGGCTCATTGGGGCCAATTTGGACATTTTCACTTAGGGGTGTACTCACTTTAGTTGCCAGCGGTTTAGACATCAATGGTTGTGTGTAGAGTTATTTTGAGGGGACAGCAAATTTTCACTGTTATACAAGCTGTACACTCACTACTTTACATTGTACCAAAGTGTAATTTATTCAGTGTTGTCACATGAAAAGATATAATAAAATATTTACAAGAAAATGAGGGGTGTACTCACTTTTGTGAGATACTGTAGGGGGCATTGATGAGAACTGATAGGTGCCACTGATGAGCACTGATCGGTGGCACTGATAGGCAGCACTAATATGCGGCACTGATAGGCTGCACTGATGGGCACTGATGAGACTGCACTGATCATCAGGACACTGGTGATCAGTGCCCTGATTATCAGTGCAAACAATGTATTGACAGTCTTTATGATTAACGGCTCTCCTTTTTTCACACAAGCACAATGTGGGAGGAAAGGACTGCCGATAACCAGCGAGTCTGTTTACATGTGATCAGCTGATCACATGGTAAAGGGCAGCTGTAATTGGCCCTTTACTGTTATCTGTGATCAGCTGTGTCCAAGGAACACAGCAGTCATAGAGCTTGCTGGATGCGTGCCCCGGGGGGCATGCGGGAGGCAGGGTTCTGGGAGGATGTCCATGGGCGCCCTCCCAGAACTAGAAGCCCGGAGCTTGGATGGAAGGGGGAGGTCAGGGGGGCCCTTCATGGTTTCTTGCACTGGGGCCCTGAAGGTTCTAGTTACTCCTTTGGTTGGATGTCAGCTATGAAGCTGTCTTTTCAAAAGTGGAAGAGAAGAGCACTCTTAACTGTTTGTTATTCTGATGTGGACCTATCAAGAGGACATAATTTAGGAGGACACCCTTAAATTTGACCCTAGAATCAAATTCTACTCTAATCTGACCAAACATTTAAGGATGATATACTCAGAATATTAGCAGATAACAGCACAGAGTCTTTAAGAGTGGGAGTTATTTCTAGTTCCTTCTTACCAAAGGTTAACGCTAAAATATCCACATAGAAAGCAATCATCCAAACCTCTTAGGGGCTACACACTCAGGCACTTCATCAGCTACCATTATCCACCTTGTCTCTCCTCTCGCCGCACTTACCTCTGAAGAGGTGGACCTCACTAGGTCTCCAAAAAATAGGTGACTTGTTCCAGAAATGTCAGCTTATATCCTTTCAACAACTTAAAGAGCTTGTTGTCATCCCCAATAAGGATTTCTACATTTACCTAAGAATCTGCCACATCCTTGACTTCACTCAACACTCTGATCAAGGACATCTTATCCGTCTTCAACCTAACCAACAACAAAATACACTATATCTCACATCTCTATGGACTGCTCATAAAACCTAAACAGGAAGGGAAATCCTCAGCTATATCTTTCTAGGAATGCACCCTAGAAAGTGAGTTTTCGCCTTCCCTTTGGTATCAAGTAATTAGCACCCCCACCATATACTCCAGAAACATCTCTCATTGGGAGACCTTATTGAAAATCCTCTAATGTTGGTACTATACCCTTGTGAAACTAGCCCGAATATTCACATCCCATTCCAGGAAATGCTGGAGGAACTGTGATACAGATGGACATATCTTTCACATTTGGTGGGAATGCCCGTCCATTACCCTATTCTGGACGGATGTCTCCAACCTCATTATAGATGTAACTAAAGTATCTCTCACATTAACTTCTCAGATGGCTCTCTTTGGACTAGGACTCTCAAACTGGCATCCCTGTCCTCAGTGGGCCCTGAGGACAGGGTTGATGACCACTGATCTACATGCTTAATCACCCGCCCCGAATTGAGCCATCCGGGAATGACCACTGCTTACTATTTATTGTAGAGTATAAGCTGATATTGCTAAACCATTTACATGCTTTCCCAATCCCTTCCCTCATCACTTTCATGGTTTCTTTCTTTCCCCCCACCTATTCCTACTACCCCTCCCTTTAAGAAAAGAATACCCTGCATACTAGACCCTTTCTATTTGGGTCAGACCTGATATTGTCAATCTCCTTGTATTGTTTTGCAACATCTACATTACAATTGTTGTGCCATGACTAAGTATCTCAATAAAGAACATATTAAAAAAAAAATGGGACTAATTTCTGCATGACCATTATTTCTACATGACAATTCTAAACATTTTTTTCTATGAAAGAATTTCTTTCCTGTTTTTAGGTAGGCATGCCCCTGTGGTTTGTCCTCTAAAGACTGATTGTCCTTTTGTTCTTTCTTGGTCACTGTTACAGACAACGTTGTCTCTAGAGGGGACTATGAAGGGACAAGGCAATTATGTAGCATTTGGCAAATCCTTTATGGTGAAATGGTTGTGGCATGGCTGGAAAATGGAGGGCTATCTGTTTTCTAGTGTACTTGTACGCTGTTAACAGAGGTTGCTTTGTGGGTGCTTCCTAGATAGACATTCCTCATAATGACCCACCCACTTGTGAACATAAGGAGCATTGTAGGGAGCATTCATTTGAGTACTCACCTTGTGAACTTGTAAGATGTCTCCCAGGGAGCAGGATTATCTGAGTCTACAGAACCAAAATCTGCTATCCGATGCATGTGTTTCAAGTGATTAGAAACCTGCTTGCATTTAATAAGAGTCTGTAAAGGCAGGCACGTTTGTCCATCTATGGGCTCAAATGATATCCAGATCCCCCCTTACCCACCATCTCCACAATTCCTGCACAAGTTTTCAAGGAATATGGAATGTTGGGGCTCCAAGCCAAGAATATCAAAACAGGTTGGGAAGGCTAAAGACTTGTTACTTTGGTCATCAACCCATGTAGTCTGATCCAATAGAAGAGGTACTGTGGTTCAAACTGCTGAAAACGTTAATGCTGTTTCCAATAGAAAGGTACCAGAACACACAGTATATCATTTGCATATGGGGCTGCCTAGCTGCAGACAAGTCAGGTGCTCATGCTGAACCATGTCTAGAGCCAAAAGCACCAACAATGGGCACGTGAGAATCAGAACTAGACCACCAAGCAATGAAAGAAGGTGGCCAGGTCTGATGAATCATGTTTTCTTTTATGGTTGGCTGGGTGCATCTGCATCACTTATCAGGTCAAGAGATGGCACTAGGATGTAGTATGAGAAGAAGGCAAGCTGGCGGAAGCATTGTGATGCTTCTGACAATGTTTTGCAGGGAAACCTTGGGTCTTGCCATTCATTTGGATATTTCTTGACATGTACCACATACCTAAACTAAGTTGCTGACTTGGGATGAGCCGAACAACCCCCGGTTCGGTTTGCATTCAGAAGATGCAAACAGGCAAAAAATTTGTTCGAGCACTCGAACACCATTAAAGTCTATGGGACACGAATATGAATAATCAAAAGTGCTAATTTTAAAGGCTTATATGCAAGTTATTGTCATAAAAAGTGTCTGGGGACCTGGGTCCTGCCTTAGGGGACATGTATCTATGCAAAAAAAGTTTTAAAAACTGCCATTTTTCTGGGAGCAGCGATTTTAATAATGTTTAAAGTGAAAAAGTAAAAGCGTACTATTACTTTAAATTTCGTACCTGGGGGGTGTCTATAGTATGCCTGTAAAGTGGCGCATGTTTCCCGTGTTTAGAACAGTCTGAAAGCAAAATGACATTTCTAAAGAAAAAAAGTAATTTAACACTACTCGCGGATTTAATGAATTGTCGGTCCCAGCAATACACATAAAAGTAATTGAAAAAAACGGCATGGGATTCCTCCACAGGGGAACCCCGAACCAAAATTAGAAAAAATGTGTGGGGGTCCCCCAAATTTCATACCAGGCCCTTTGGGTCTGGTATGGATATTAAGGAGAACCCAGTGGCAAAATGTTTTTAAAAAATGGCGTGGGGTCCCCCTCAAAATCCATATCAGACCCTTCAGGTCTGGTATGGATTTTAAGGGGAACCTCACGCCAACATTTTTTAAAAAAATGGTGTGGGGGCCCCCCCAAAAATCCATACCAGACCCTTATCCAAGCATGCAACCTGGCAGGCCACAGGACAAGAGGGGGGATGAGAGAGCGACCCCCCTGAACTGTACCAGGCCATATGCCCTCAACACTGGTAGGGTGCTTTGGGGTAGCCCCCAAAGCAACCTGTCCCCATGCTGATGGGGAGGAGGGCCTCTCCCCACAACCCTTGCCTGGTGGTTGTGGGGTCCACGGGCGGGGGGCTTATCAGAATCTGGAAGCCCCCTTTAACAATGGGACCCCAGATCCCACCCCCCCCTGTGTGAATTGGTAATGGGGTACAAATGTACCCGTACGATTTAACAAAAAAAGTATCAAAAATGTTAAAAAAGACAATAGACAGTTTTTGACAATCCCTTAATCAATGTCTTCTTCTTTCCCCGCTTCTTCTTCCATCTTCTTCTAGTCTTCCTTCGGTGTTCTTCTTCTTCCTCCATCTTGTTCTTCCCCCGCTTCTTCCTCTATCTTCCTCTTCTTCTTCCTCCGGTCTTCTCGTCCGGCATCTTCCTCCAGCTTCTTCTTCCCCGCTTCATCCTCTGGACGATCCGCCTCAATGGGAGTGTCCTGCTGTGTAACGCTTCTGTTCTTGTGACAGCTCTTACATAATGGAGGGCGGGGCCACCCAGTGACCCCGCATCTCTGACGCACGGGAACTTCCCTATGGCTTTCCCTGTGCATCAGAGGGGGCGGGGTCACCGGGTGGCCCCGCCCTCACTTATATAAGAGCTGTCACAAGAACAGAATTGTCACACAGCGGAAGCCTCCCATTGAGGCAGATGGTCCGGAGATCAAAGCGGGGAAGAAGTTGGAGGAAGATGCCGGACGAGAAGACCGGAGGAAGATGCCGGAGAAGACCAGAGGAAGAAGCAGAGGAAGATATGCTCTTCACACTGCTGTCACTAGCGGTTTCCTGGTGTCTTCTTTTCTTTGGTCTTGATGGAGGTGTTTTCCTGTAACCTAGACTGCTGTCACTTGACTGCTGATCACCACAGGGCACATAAGTTTTGTCTGTGTAGTCTCATCAACTATTTCTGTACTACTATCTGCATAACTAATTTTGTTTTCACTATTTGTCCTCCCTGAATTTCTTCTTCATCCCTCCCCAAAAGTGCTTACCTTTGGAATTCCCAGTGATTTTTTCTTCTTAAAAGTTTGGGTACCTAATAATGATATAAAGTTTACATGATTAATTAAACATGACCAAATTACTCCAAAAAACATAATACATACATAATTGATCCAAACTATTCACATTCTACATGAGAGACCATTTAAAGTCACATAGGGGGAGATTTACTAAAACTGATGCACACCGAATTTGGTGCAGCTGTACATAGTAACCAATCATCTTCTAATTTCAGCTTGTTCAATTTAGCTTTGACAATAAAACCTAGAAGCTGATTGGTTACCATGCACAACTGCACCAAATTCTGTGTGCACCATTTTAGTAAATCTCTTCCAAAGTTTAGCATTTGAAGTAAGCTTTAATGGTTTACCTCCATACCATTATTTTTTGTTCTCCTTTCTTGCTCCTGGTAAATTTTGGGATGTACCACTTACTGGACATTATATAATCTTCTAAGTAACAATATGAATATATACATACCGGTATGTACTGTAGGTATGTTTAGAAACACATACTTACATTTGCCCGTGAATATTTTAGAGTGGCAGGTGATGTATGTTCCATGCTTTCCTCCTGTTTAAAGGGAAATAGTTAAATGCTTACAAGGAGCAGATAACCAATGTCATGCAGCTTTCATTACAATAGAAAAAACATTTTACAATTATAGAATTTGAATTCATGCTTACATTATGGTGGAGCTCAAGCCAAAAGGGGAAGGTCTGCTTTAAGGCCTCTTCCCCAGCTCCTGTTTGTGAAATGGAGCTTTTGGGGAGGAACAGTCACAGAGCACAGCGCCGCTTGCGCATGCGCAGTGGGTACTCAGCTGTGAAGCTGCAAGTTGTCACAGCTGGGTGCCCATAGTGAAGATGCCGACACAGGGAAAACATGACTGGGGTGAGCACCAGTGTTGCCAACCTACCAAATTGAGATTTACTGACACAACACCCAAAATTTCCTGGCACAGCCAAGTTTTTACTGCCATTTCCAAAAATTACAGTTTTAAGTGCAAATTTTAGAATTTAGGCTACAAACAAGTACAATATGCAATTAGCAATGTGATTTAATGTAGATATTAAGGCAAAAAACATATTTCTTATTTTATTTTCGATATAGTAAGTAAGTAGCTCAGGGACAGGAAGGCAAGAAATTAGAATAGGAAGGCACACACACACACACACATGAAGTTAACTCTCACAGTGACAATGACAGAAGTATGCAGCAGCACAGATGATGTTGACTAGGGATGATCCGAACACCCCCCTGTTCGGTTCGCACCAGAACATGCGAACAGGCAAAAAATTGCGAACGCAATTGCGAACGCTGTTAAAGTCTATGGGACTCGAACATGAATAATCAAAAGTGCTAATTTTAAAGGCTTATATGCAAGTTATTGTCATAAAAAGTGTTTGGGGACCTGGGTTCTGCCCCAGGGGACATGGATCAATGCAAAAAAAGTTTTAAAAATGGACGTTTTTTCAGGAGCAGTGATTTTAATAATGCTTAAAGTGAAACAATAAAAGTGTAATATTCCTTTAAATCTTGTACCTGGGGGGTGTCTATAGTATGCCTGTAAAGGGGCGCATGTTTCCCGTGTTTAGAACAGTCTGACAGCAAAATGACATTCCCATGCCGTTTTTATCAATGAACTTTTATGTGTATTGTCGGACCGACAATTCATTAATAGCCGCGAGTAGTTTTAAATGACTTTTTATCCTTTGAAATGTCATTTTGCTGTCAGACTTTTTTAAACACGGAAAACATGTGCCCCTTTACAGGCATACTATAGACACCCCCCAGGTATGAAATTTAAAGGAATATTACACTTTTATTGTTTCACTTTAAGCATTATTAAAATCACTGCTCCCAAAAAAACTACCGTTTTGAAAACTTTTTTTTGCATTGATCCATGTCCCCTGGGGCAGGACCCAGGTCCCCAAACACTTTTTATGACAATAACTTGCATATAAGCCTTTAAAATTAGCACTTTTGATTTCTCCCATAGACTTTTAAAGGGTGTTCCGTGGTTTTTGAATTTGCCGCGAACACCCCAAATTGTTCGCTGTTCGGCGAACTGGGGAACAGCCGATGTTCGAGTTGAACATGAGTTTGACTCGAACTCGAAGCTCATCCCTAATGCTGACTTCTCCCTGGCATGACATGTCCTCTCCTGTGTCACAGTGACAGTCTCTCTCCAAGCCAGGTGGTCCCTTCAGTCCACTCCAGTCTAAACAGCACTGATAGTCCCAAAACACGCCTGACCTGCCCTGCTCCTTTCCTGCAGAGCCACACATGAGGCTCTGCCCGCTCTGCTTGGCTCCCTTGCACCATGACATCACACGACACGTTTGGGCACTGCCTCCACCAGAGCTGCCCAAACACACTGTAGCAGGCACTTGGATGGTCTCGGCCAGCTCTGGACCAAGCCGAACATCACAGCCATATTTGTTACTGGCAACTTTTTCCTTTTACTGGCATTTACTAGCAGGAGAAAATTGACTGTTTTTTACTGGCTGCCAGTAAAATTACTGACAGTTGGCAACAATGGTGAGCACACCGCTGGATCATAGGACATGTGAGTGGCTGTTTAATAAAAGTCAGCAGCTACAGTTTTTGTAGCTGCTGACTTTAAATTTTCACGTCAGAGATTGGAGTTCCGCTTTAAACAAAACCAAAACAAGTGTAATACATAAGTATATACGTAATCACCTCTGCTATTGAAGAAAACTCTGTATTAAAGTTGCATGTTCTAAACGGAAAAAAAAAATAATAGTTATTGGTAGGATTTAATGTAGTTTTTGGTTAGCTAATTTGCTTCTCTTATACCATGTTAAACAACTGTGCAGCAAACATGTTGATGCATGTTTCACAATTCCAAACAATTGGGAAGAAGTGGTAAACATTTACAAAAGCGATTTTTTGTGCAAAGAAGCAAGAACCATGTGTTCCACTTGCATAGAAGGACACTTCTGATCTGTAAAGCCAACTGTGACTGTGAATATACAGAAATTCTGCATTAAAATGTGTTTCACAAGTGGGAAGACACAAGCATAGAGGGACAATGCTCAACTGTAAAGGCAAATGAGGGTGTCAATATGAAGAAATAGCACATTGCCATTTGCTTAGCAAGATCCAGGACAATTTGCTTTTCTCCTGAACTCCCTACCATTGCTCCCTCCAAAGCGTCCATTGGAAAGAAGTAATGTTACCTGGAAAAACACCATGCAATAAAATATCACTTTGTTTCATGAGTCATATGCTGCAAATTTCAATGGAATAATGCATGCCTTATTTTGCGAGATTTTCTTTGTTCATGAATGGAAAAAATATTTTTGAAAAACGCTATGCGTCAATTTACTGCTGATCTTGAAGCAGTAAATACCGGTTCATGAATTAGGCCCTTAGTGCATTATCTTTTGTGTCAAATAGAACTATTTTTAGTTCAAACGTTTTCCTTTTTTGAGTATTTCTGAAATTCCTTTTAAGGACCAGAACGTTCTGTCTGGTTGTCAGAAATGATGTCCCACAGGTGTGCAGAAATCATCTTCTTTATGTTGCTTAATGGTGTGTAAATTTATTGTTTTTTGTAATTTTTGTCCTGTTTCACCAATGTAAGGTTCTTGCATTTTTTAGCATTGGATGAGGTACACAACATTACTGGAGGTACAGCTGTATGATCCTATAATAATAAAGGTCCCTTTGGTGTGTGTGACACTTTTTGATGGATTTTTTTGGCTGCACAGTTTGCAGCGTTTTTTGTTGCAGGACTTGGTTCCTTTATTTGTGACTTCATAATCAGATTGAAGTGTCCTGCTTATTAGTTCATGTCTGAGTCTGGACGGTTGCCTGAAAGCCGGCATTGGGGGTTGCTAGAATATTTCTTTCAGTATTTCATCATCTGGTACAATGTGTTGCAAATCTTTGATTATCTTTCTTTATCCCTTCCAGTACTGGATTATACAGTATGTGGTTACTAGAAGTAGAAGTACATGGTTATTTGTTTTTTCTCTTGTATTGGAGGAGATATCCTCTTTGGGTTCTCAGGGCCATGTTTATGCCTGTATTGATGGTTTTGGCCTTGTAACCTGTTCTTATGGAAGGAGTCTGCTAGTACTCTGAGATGTTTATTTCTATCTTCTGGATCTGACTATATTCTGCGATATATGATGGTCTGGCTGTGTATGATGGCGTGTTTGGTGTGTTGGGGTGAAAGCTGGCACTGTGGAGATAGTTGCATCTATTAGCGGGTTTCCTGTATATTGAGGTGTGGACCTTGTCATCCCTAATGTATACTGTGATGTCTAGGAAATTTGCATGTGTGCTTGAATAGTCCATTTTTAGTTTGGTTGGTGGGTGAAATGTGTTGATCAATGATTGAATTATTTTTAAGATGTTCTTCATCTTCTGTCTATATGATATATATATCATCAGTGTAGTGATAGTATCTGTATGGCTTATTGTTTGCTGTTAAGGAATTTGTCCTCCAGTTTAGCCATAAATAAGTTTGCAAATTGGGGTGCAATTTTAATTCTCTTAGTGGTACCCATACGCTGAAGATAGATGTCATTAATTAAAGTGAAAAAGGTTGTGTGTAAGAATCATTTCAATAAGGTGTGTGATATCCTTAGCACTGTATTTGTGGCTTGGTGAGGATAGTAAAATCTGTGACATGCAACAATACCATCCTTGTGAGGGGTGTGCAGAGATTCTACATCCATAGTGACTAGAAGTGTGTTTGGTGGTAGTTGCTGTATATTATTGATCTTGTTCAGAAAATCAGTTGTATCTGGAAATTGGCACTATTTATAAGTAATGATTTTACATTTTTTTTTACAAGGCCTGAGATGTGTTTGGTAAATGTGTTTATTCCTGTTATGATGGGTCTGTCTGGATTTCCTGGCTTATCAATCTTGGATCTTTCTGATATTTCTGGAATTGCACTGATAAGTTCTACATGTAGGTGGGTTGGTAGTGTTTTGATGACACCTTTTCATTGTTGAGTAAAACAATTCAGTTGTTTATAGTAAGTAGCATGTCTAGTTGCCTCTGGCTCTCTTGTAAGTATTTGTTTGTATCCATCACAACAACTGTTCCTCCTTTATCTGTTGGTTTGATGGTGATGGCCTGATTATTTGGTAAATTGTGTATAGCCTTTTGTTCCAGTGGTGAAAGATTGTGTAAAATGTTTGTTTGCTGAGTGGATATCAGGAATGTAACTTGCAGTCTGAAACTGGTAAAACAGATGTCCAGTTTTGACATTACTTCCTTTTGGAGGCGTGAAGTGGCTGCTCTTTTTCTTTTTGTCACATTCAATTGTCATATGATTACTTTTGTTTCTGTGAAAATATTCCTTGAGGCTCAGCCTCCTGAAGAATTCCTCCATATCTGAGAATAAATGTAAAAGATCCAATTTGGTGGTCGGGCAGCATGTAAGGCCTTTAGAGAGGACTGTTATTTCTGGTTCAGAGATTTTGTGATCTGGCAAGTCCCTTTGTTAAACCAAATTTAACGTCAGGTCAGCATGTTCACATGGGATCCTTTGTTATTCTGGATTGGCTTCCAGGTCACTGATAGAAGGAAGAGTAGATGTTGTGTTGATTTTATGTTGTATGGGTTGTATCCAAAGAGTCTGCTCTTTGTATAGTTTCCGGAGGTTTGTTTTTGCTTCTTATTCTTTGGCAAGTCACCTTTGTACAGTTTCCATGACATTTATTATTTCGTTAGCGTTGGTAGGATCCAATGCTGTTAGGGTTTCAAAATCGGACTGCTTTTGTTTCCAAATCTTCACTGATATTGTATAAAGGAGAGAGGGTGGCTGTTCATTTGCAGCTGGCTGCATTTGCCTAGTACACATATATTCTATTGTAAATAATCTGAATGTGACTGTACAATTCAGGGCAAATCCAATTAAATCTTACTTGGGCAGATATCTATTTATTATATACTGGGTGATTTTGCCCAGTGAAGGTTTGTAGTGGCTTTTTTTTTACACCTGTAAGTGAAATAAAATGGAAAAACTCATACTTGAGACACATTTTGAAAGCTTGACAAGGTTTTATAAACCTAAGAAACTCTGGGGATATAGAACCTATCCTTGCCCACGATGATCGGGAACTTTGGAAATAGGTTGAAAAAGTGGAAATTACATTATAACCTTGTAGTTCTACAAGACAGAATATTACATTAAAGTATTAAATACTACCTCCTAGTGGAAAAATGTAAAATCACAGTATTATATTTGTGTCTTGCACTTTACTACTTCCTTTTTAAAGTGGAGGTCCGCCCACGGCTGCAAAAATTAAAAGCCATCAGCT
Organism: Lithobates clamitans; assembly: GCA_037952925.1. Classification (NCBI taxonomy): domain Eukaryota; kingdom Metazoa; phylum Chordata; class Amphibia; order Anura; family Ranidae; genus Lithobates; species Lithobates clamitans. The sequence continues at coordinate 6,549,974 of JBBGZY010000008.1, read as the reverse complement.
GCACATACTGCAGCTGCTTATGTTTAATAATCGGACACTTACCTGTCCTGGAGGCGATGTCGGCACCACAGCTGATGTTTCCATCACCTGTCGGGTGCATGCCGCATCCATTGCGAGTGAGGGAACCTGGCAGTGAAGCCTTACGGCTTCACGCCAGGAACCCTAATGCACATGCGCGAGCTCCACTCCTCTTTCCTACTGGCTCAGCAGCCAGGAAAGGAAGAGGGAGCCAGGGCAGTGACATCAAAACCCACGGCTGAGGCTCCCGGAAGTGGGAACAGGATACCTGTGAAAGACAGGTATACTGCCCCCCTCCCCCCGAAAGGTGCCAATTGTGGCACTGGAGGGGGGAGAAGTACAATGAGCAGAGGTTCCACTTTTGGGTGGAACTTCACTTTAAGTATACATGTACATGTCAGACGCTTTAACCAGATTAATCAATCTATATTATAGATATTAAAGAATTAAGCATAATGCTAAACTGATAAATTTGTCCAGCTTGTACTAACATGTGAAACAAATATAAAAGATGATGTATAGGTAAGTCATATGAAGAAGCCATATTACATAGGAATTTCTTATTTTCCTGGTGGGAAATTAAAATGGGAACTTTCACTTCTGTATAGTTTGCCAACAGCTACACGATTAAATCTATTTGATGTTAATCTTCTACCTGATATAAAGGAATTCTTTAGTTGCCTTCATATAGGCTATTTGTTTCAGTACCTTCAATCTGTCAGAAGAAAGACAAACTGTGGACAATTTTCATTATATCATTGAGCTTGTTGTGTGTCTTTCCTCCAGCATGTTTCAGAGATCAATTTAACATTGTTTTGGGGACTTCAGCTTCAAAACCATTCTTATATATCTGGACATGCCAGCTTAATCTCTAAAACATGATACCATCATCTTCAGAATATGGATGTTGTTTTAAACAAATAACAAACCTATGGATTTAAAGTACAATATAGTCCCTAACTTTCAAAAGATGACTCACCAGAGGCACAGTGTCATTGCAGAGAGTACCGTCTCCATCCGGATAAATGTAGATCCATTGTGACATGAGCTGTTGTAAAAATCTTTAGTCAATGAAATGTTACAAAACTTTCACAATTTCACAGTGTAACCATGCAAGTGAGACTAAATAGAAACATTCTAAACCCAAGAACAAAAATGTCATATATTTTACTTACAAGTTCTTAGATGCAATGGCTGAAATAGTTACCAATTTTTTTTTTTTACTTTCAAAATATTTTATTGATTTTAAAAAAGAAATGGTATACAAATCACGATCAAAAAAGTAAGTATCGATACATCAAACCAAGTCGGACCCCCTTGGGGCAACAAAGCTAACTGACGATGTATTGTATATAACTCTGGTCTGTGACCATACAGGAATACCATTATAAGACTGGACCCTATCACTAAAAGTGGAGAACCCTGAAACTTGAGAAGACTGGGTAAAGGGGAAGGATGAGAGTCCGCCGGCACCCCAATAGGGAACACACTGTGACCGACCGTAACTCTTCACTCCCCCCCTTGCTCCCCCAGTAGTTAACGCTATAAATCTCTCGCATCCATCAAGTAAGCAAATACCTACGACAAATTCTTCCCCTGGGAAAATTACTCCTTTGGGGACCCAACTGCTTTTGAATCAAATGAACACTCAACATCTTGTGAGAGAAAAAAAAAATAACAAATGAGAGAAAGAATAAAGTTGAAAGGAGGAGGGAGAGAAAAGAAAGAAAAGACAGAGTAGTCGGAAGCCAATCCACGGGAGGAGTCCCCACAAACCCCGAGCCAGCCTGACAAGTTATGGCTGAACACCTGGAATCAAGGAGATACCCATGAACTTTTCCAAAGGTTCCCAAATAGCTTCGAATTGCTCTTTGGTGTTGTTCAGGGTACTGGCGAGCTTCTCTTGGGCCATGATCCAGGAAATTTTGCGGATAGCCACTTTGAAGGACACCTTGGATTGTTTCCATGCCTTGGCAATGGTTAGCTTAGCTCCGAGAAAAATGAAGTGTATTAATTTACGGGCAAGTTTTGGAGTTTTAGGTAAATGATCATTAAGGAGTGCTAAGGCGGGGGTCTTCGGGATCTGGTCTTCCGTGATTTTTCTGATCAGGTGAAAAATCCTGTTCCAGAAAGGCCTCAGCCGAGGACATTCCCAAAAAATATGGGTCAAGGAGCCCCTGAGTAGACAACCCCTAAAACACCTTGGGTCTGCTGAGGGGAACATTTTGGCTAGTCTCTCCAGGGGAAGATACCACCTTGTAAAGACCTTTACACTGGCCTCTATCAAAGAGATGTTTAAAATGCCCTTATATGCCCTTACAAAGGCGTGCCTCCATTTATCTAGGTCCCACTTCAAGGACAAGTCTGACTCCCATGCAAACATGTATGGGGTCTTGGCGGTTTGATTAGAAAGTGACTGGTAGATGATGGAAATTCCACCCCTCTGCTCTGTAGACCGACCACACCATATTTCATAAGGGGTGAATGTGTGGGTTGATGATTTGACTTCCCCCATATGTGTGAGGAAATGTCTTATTTGCTGAAAACGAAAGCTCTCAGAGCAAGGCATCTCTAATTGACTCACACAAAAAGCCTTAGTGATAGGCCCCACTGAAGTGAAGTAGTGTCCAATCCAATACATTCCCTTGTCCAACCACCAGCAGAATGCTTTGATGTCAATTCCCGGGGGAAAGTCGGGATTGTTGAAAATGTGAGCTAGGGGGTGTCTGTAAGAACTTATGGCCTGTAAATTTCTTAAAGTGTCCCATAATTTAAAGGATTGAGATAGAATAGGGGAAAGAATTGGGGGCTGTTTTTTAGGGGGGACCCACAAGAGGAAGTCTATAGTGTAAGAGGGAACTGCCTGTCTCTCTATTTGAATCCAATCTGGTCTCTCAGCCTTCGCATATACCGTCGAGATCTGGGCTAACCTTGCCGCTTGGTAATACCAAAATAGCTGCGGGAGACCTAATCCCCCTTGTGGTCTGGATAAGTATAAAGTGTTCTGCTGGAATCTGTGCTCCTCCCTCCCCAGATGAATTTAATTATCTTTCTTTGAAACGACATCAGGTGCTCGTTAATGATGTTTATTGGAAGGGCTCTGAAGAGGTAGAGGAGTCTTGGAAGCAAAGTCATCTTGACTGCATGAATCCTCCCCAGCCAGGCTAAACCCCCTTTAGCCCAGTTGCCTAAGTCTGCCTCGAGTTTACGGTATGTGTGAGGGAAGTTGGCCGAATACAGAAGTTCTGTTTTAGCTGTGAGCTTGATCCGTAAATAATCGATGTAGGAGTCACTCCATCTGAATTCAAAGGCACTCTGCAGGGATGCCATCATGTCTGGTTTAAGGGAAGTGTTTAAGGCTGAAGATTTGGCATAATTGACCTTTAACCCTGAAATCTTGGAAAACTCTTTCAGGAGTCTGCACAGGTTTGGGAGGGAGGTGGTTGGGGACGTGATGAAGAGGAGCATATCATCCGTGAACAACCCACATTTGTGGACCTGGTCCCCGCAGGAGACCCCTTGAATGTTGGGATTTGCTCTTATTGCTATTGCTAAAGTTTCAATCGCAATAGCAAAAATCAGGGGGGAGAGAGGGCATCCCTGCCTAGTGCCTCTTGCCATGTTCAGGGGTTTAAAGTATTGGCCTTGTAAACGAATCACCGCTTGTGGGGTGGAATATAGGGATCTAAGGGTCCCTATAAAGTTGGGCCCGAAGCCCTACTTCTCCAATAGGGACAAAAGATAAGGCCATTCGATCGAGTCGAAGGCCTTGTGAAGATCTAGCGAGAGCATCATACCTTCCTGCTTCGGCCCACCTTCCCAGTTTGATTGGAGAATAGATACGATATCTATCGCTCTCCTGATTTGGTCAGGCCCTTGCCTACCCAGGATAAAACCGACCTGATCCTTGTTCACATAAAGCTTGATGAAAGAGGAGAGGCGGTGGGCTAGAATTTTTGTCAGAATTTTGAGGTTATTGTTAATTAATGATATGGGCCTGTAATTCTCAACTTCCTCATGGTTTTTGTTAGGTTTGGGGATCACTGAGATAAATGCTGTGTTCAGTTGGGGGTCCAGGGGGGATCCTGACTTTTTGAAATTGAAAAACTTAGCCATGTGTGGGACTAAAATTTTGCTATATTCTTTATAATAGGGGACCGAGAGGCCATCTGGCCCTGGTGCTGAACCGGATTTAAGACCTTTAGTTACCTCCCTGATCTCAACCTCTGTGATAGCACCTTCCATTAAGTCTTTATATTCTTTGGAGAGGGAGGGAAGTTGTAAATTTTGCAGAAATGCATTGGTTAAGGGGCCCTTCTCTGATTGAGGTGGATTGTAGAGTTTAGCATAAAAATCGTGGAAGGTAGACATTATTTTGTTCGGATCAGCTGTTGGAGGTTGTCCCACTATCCTCAATTTAGGGAAGGAGAGAGTGCGAAATTTAGGTGTGAGTTTAGAGGCCAGCATTGAGCCAAATCTGTCCTTGTGGCAGTAAAATTTGGCTCCACTCCATCTAAGGTTTTTCTCTGCTTTTGCCATTAAAGCGAGATTCAGCTCGAGTCTGGTGGCGTCAAGGTTACCTAAAAGGGTCCTAGACGGGTGTTTTTTGTGTTCAGCTTTTAGGTGGAGGAAGGATTTTTTGAGTCTTTGGATATCGATCAAGCGCTCCTTCTTGAATTGGGTCGCTAGCCTGATTAGAACTCCTCAAATGGTTGCCTTATGGGCAGCCCAAAGGGTCTCAGGGGAAATGTTATCAACATCATTTAAGAGAAAATATTCTTTGATGGATTTAGCTATTTCCTTGACATGGCTAGGGTCATCAAGAAGGGATTCATTTAATCGCCAAAAGAAGCGTCCTCTCCCAGAGAGAACATTTCTCAGGGTAAGGAGAACCAAAGAATGGTCAGACCATGCAGTGTCCAATATTGCTGCCTTTTTTGACAGGGGAATGAGGGCTGTCTGAGTAAGTATGTGATCAATTCTAGCATATGATTGGTGGGTTGAGGAAAAGTGTGTGTAATCCCTTCTATTGGGGTTCAGTTCTCTCCAGATGTCTACCAAACCCAGAGAGTGAACTATTTTGGCGATCCTGGTGCTTAATTTCGTGGGGCATGTGAGCTGATCTTTGGGGGGCTTAGTTTTGTCTAGACCCTGATCAAACGCCACATTTGAGTCCCCTCCTAGGATGACTTTGCCTTCCAAGAGCGGTTCCAAAGTTGTGAAGAGGTCCTTGAAGAAAGACGCTTGACCCTTGTTCGGGGTGTAGTAAGAAACAATAGAGTATAAAACTCCTTCCAGGGTGCCCTTCACCAGAATAAATCTACCATCTGGATCCCTATAGTCAGATAAATGTGAGAATTTGCTGTTTTTGGAGAAGAGAATTGCCACCCCCTTCATCTTATTAGGGGCATTCGCTAAATAAAATGTTGGATAGTGTGCATGGAGGAACTTGGGGGTGTACCGGATTGGGAAGTGCGTTTCTTGCAGAAGCACCACGTCAATTCTTAGGGATTTATAATGGTCCAGGGCTAGTCTCCTTTTCCTGGGAGAATTTAGGCCCTGCACGTTATGTGAAGCTACCTTGAGGTCATTACCCTTCACATTCGAGTCAGTCATAAGAGCAGAGGGAAGAGACGCCAATAATCAAGCAGTCACTTACCCATGGAAGTCTTCTACTTCTGGATTTAAGCCGAATTATGTGGAAATCTCCCATGGCCGTCTCTGGGGCGAGAGGGGAACCCCCCCGTGGAAAGGCTAGAAAAAAGAAAAGGAATGAGTTGGGGAAGAAAGATAAAAAGGACTTACAGACAAACAAAAACATAAATACAGATATGGGTACCTTGAAAGGACCCTTGGGGTTACGCGAATTCAAATCCGCTATAGCCCCACAAATCAACTTCAGACCGCCTGTGGGGACGACTGAAGTTCCAAAACCAAAGGACACAATTGGTTCTTTGGAATCGAGTGGAGGCACAAGGGGCCCACCCCAGGCCCTTGTTATGTCAAATATAATCCTGAAAATATACACACTGATGTGGAAAACATATATACTTCAAAGTCAGCCCGTTCTTTCCGGCACTAAACGTCTGGAAAAATATTCAAACATAAAAACTGAAACCTGAAAACTACTCCCCCCTCCCTCCTAAACCCCCCCTCACCCTATCTAACTAGAGGAGAGGGAATTACTGGGGAGTCCGGGGAACCAGGGGGGGACAAAAGACCCTAAAAATCGAATCCTAACCACAAAAGTGGAAGTGTTATATGGGGAGCTCGAACAGACGGTGACTCCTAACTGAACTGGGGAAGGACCTGAAACAATTGACACATGAAATCTAGTCCGAGAGCCATTCCTCTATGTGAAAGAAACCCTGGTCTTCCTGGAGGAGCTTGTTTCCTGAGAAAGTCATCTTCACCGGGAAGGCTACAAACTTAGCCGGTTGGCTCCAGGAAGGTGCGGGGTGAAGATAAACTGGAAAATGGTGGTTTCAAACCTCCGCTGTCGAAGAAGGAATACCGCGGTGGGTAATGAGGTGCAAAACTATGTAACAAAATGAGAATCTGGTTGTGGGGTCTTCCACTCCTTTAAAACTTGAGGTGGTTTGGAGCTCCTGCTCCGTCAACTGGGAGGACAACTGCCCCAAAAAAAGTCCCTGATGAGACAAAAGGAGATTAGGGTACTGGCCGTCCCTTACGGTGGTCTCCCTTCTTTGCTCTTCTTAGATGGGCCCTTCAGCCAAAGTGGAGATACGGGGCTGCCTGGAGGAGGACGCTTAGTGGAACCTGAGGAAGATGAAGAAAAGTCCATTGGGGCCTCCTGTGAGATTAACTTGAGGGAGAGAAACAGTCTTTCACCTTCTGGGAGACTGGCGAAGGAGTGGGTCTTGCCCTGAATATAAAACTTTACAGCAAAGGGGAAGGTCCAGCGGTATTTTATATCCCGTTGAGAGAGGACCGTAAGAAGGGGTTTCAGCGTCCTGCGTCTTTGAATTGTTGAAGGAGCTAGGTCAGCAAAAATCTGGATCTGATGACCCTGGTGTTGCAGCTTAGGATTTTGACGTGATTGTCGCATGACCTCTTCCTTTACCGCAAAAAAGTGTGGTTTGACAATTATGTCCCTTGGGGAGCCATCTTGTCTGGGGGGTCCAAGAGACCTGTGTGCTCTGTCCAGTTCAAGACGCTGGGGTGGTATATTAGGAATAAGGTCAGATATAATGTCCTGTACCATGGATGGGATGTCTGTGAAAGTTTCCGGAAGGCCTCTGATTCTAAAGTTATACCTCCTGGATCTATTTTCAAGCTCATGGATCCTGGAGAGGGCCACATCCAATTGTTCTTGAATGGTCTGGAGGTTTGCTGCATTTTGGTTGGTTTTGGAGACTGTGCATTCTACTTTATCCTCAATTGCTTCAATTCTGGAGCCTAAATTGGACAGGTCTGCTTTAATAGTGTTGGTAATCTGTTTTGCTGTGCTGGCCAGACCTTTCTCTAATAGAGATGAAAATTTAGCAAACATGTCTTCCTGCATCGCTGTGAGGTCAGTTACTGAAAAGCCTGATGGCTGGATAACTGGAGGTGTGAGATGGGCCTGTGCAGGAAAGGCCTGGGGGGAAAGATCCTGATGTGTGTGGCTCAAGTGCTCTGTGGAGGTCTTTACTGTGGCCTGGAGCTTCATGGGGCCTTGCGGGGGTATATGGGACGTTGGGGAGGGTCTTTGTGCTGCCTGTGCATAGGTCAGGGTCGGAGGAGTTAGTACTGGCCTGTGCTCCTGGATCCTTGAGTGGTGGCCTGCATGATGCAGCAGCCCGTCCGTGCTGGCGGCCATCTTGGAGCTCCCGTCCGCGCCTGCTGTGTCAAATTGGGGGCCGAGATCGCGTCTAACCGACGGACCGGACATCCCCGCGGGTTCCTCCGAGGTTCCCCTGCTCGGGTGGGGTGGTGTATAGCCGTGTAGTGGGCTGGGGCGGCTGAAGTGCGGCTCGGTGGTCTGGGGTGGAGCGGAGCTCCTGGCTCAAGCGGCCATGTTGGAGCTCTCGCGCATGCGCACTTAGTTACCAATTTTTTTAGGCTAATACTCCAAGGCAAATTACAGACATACCTGTATAGGTCCTTTAAGAGGAACTGCAGTCTGCTCACATAATTTGTAATAAAAACATATTTGCCATATTGAAAGTTCAACCACTTTGCATATTATTTTATATCTACTGTGATTCTGTACTTGCCAAATATGCTGCAGAAATCTCCCTCCACTGAGTCTGGCTGCAGCCATTTTAACTGTGGGCTGCTGAAGCTGCTGCCTATTCACTTCTTGGATTTACACAGACACATAGAGAGACACACCTCCAGCTCTGCAGCCCTGCAGCTTTCATTGGCCCTCTTATGACTCATCCCCCCTCCCTTACTGGGAAACACTCACGAGAGTGAGAGAAAGAGCTGTGCATGATGTCATAAGCCTAGGGTAATGACCAGACAAGAAAGAAGAAGTGAGCTATATAAGGCATTTACTGGCAGAAAAAATAGATTTAATATCCAAAATATTAAAACAACAAGTGCAGAAGATTTAATAGTTGAAAAGTTGAAAAAAATGACTGAAGGTCTGCTTTAAGGGTCTTTCAGGGTACCAAAAGATATAGTTAGATAGTTTCAAGTTAAAAAAAAAATCTATTTTTTTATTTATACAAAAAGAACTAAAAATACATGAAGAATACATGCTCCATGTACTTTAAAAAAAACTTACAATATCATTGCACATTTTGTTGTCATTTTCAAATAACGTATTTATCGGCGTATAACACGCACCGGCGTATAACACGCACCCCAATTTAGGAGGGAATTTTAAGGAAAAAAAACTTTTAGGAGGGAAGTTGAAGGGAAAAAAACTTACATTTAAATGCCCTTCATTGCAGCCTTGTCAGTGCAGCCTTGTCAGTGCAGCCATGTCAGTGCAGCCTTGTCAGTGCAGCCTTGTCAGTGCAGCCTTCCCCAGTGCAGCCTTGTCAGTGCAGCCTTCCCCAGTGCAGCCTTGTCAGTGCAGCCATGTCAGTGCAGCCTTGTCAGTGCAGCCTTCCCCAGTGCAGCCTTGTCAGTGCAGCCATGTCAGTGCAGCCTTGTCAGTGCAGCCTTCCCCAGTGCAGCCTTGTCAGTGCAGCCTTCCCCAGTGCAGCCTTGTCAGTGCAGCCTTCCCCAGTGCAGCCTTCCCCAGTGCAACCTTGTCAGTGCAGCCTTCCCCAGTGCAGCCTTCCCCAGTGCAGCCTTGCCCCAGTGCAGCCTTGCCCCAGTGCAGCCTTGCCCCTGGGATCCCCTGTCCCTGCTGTCACATCTTCAAAATCGCGGACCGCGATTTGAAAATGGCGCCGCTGGCGCCGAAGTACACAGAGCCGGTCCTCGGCTCTTTCCGGCGGCTCTCGTTTACTTTCGGTTTCACTCGTAGCCCCGAGCGGAGCTATCCAAGTAGGTTCGGATAGCTCCGCTCGGGACTACGAGTGGAGCCGAAAGTAAACGAGAGCCGCCGGAAAGAGCCGAGGACCGGCTCTGTGTACTTTGGCGCCGGCGGCGCCATTTTCAAATCGCGGTCCGCGATATTAAAGATGTGACAGCTCGGGATCGGCAGGGATCGGCGTATAACACGCACCTGCGACTTTCCCCTGATTTTAAGGGGAAAAAAGTGCGTGTTATACGCCGATAAATACGGTAACTACTTAGATGTTAAACCAGTGACACATATGTGTAATACCTCTTTTTTGTTACATAAACATTTTATTGAGAAAATACAAACTTAGCATGTACATTTATGGCTCAGTGAGCCTCTATCAGTAATGCACACAGGATAACAAAAATAGTCAAAAATAGACAGGCAGGAGCAAGACTAAACATCTCTAGGTTGTAAACAGATAGTCAAATATGGCTACAATGTTTAGGAGTGTATATTTTCAAAGACTGAAATAGGGAAGGGAAAGTGAAAACAGGTGGGAAAAGGAGAGAGAGAGAGAGAGAGAGAGAGAGAGAGAGAGAGAGAGAGAGAGAGAGAGAGAGAGAGAGAGAGAGAGAGAGAGAGAGTAAAGAAAGGAGGAATGGAGGGAGTAGGGGGGAGGAGAGGAAAGAGGAAGAGGGGGGAGGGCCCTGGGATAAGAGCAAAAAATAAGGGGGAGTGCGAAGGAGGAGAGCGGGTGAGGTCTACACCAGCTACCCTCTCCAGCTTACAGTGGTCATTAGCCTTGAGTATGTCACAACTGGGTTTTAATTTAGATTTGGTTTCAATAGCAAGGGTGGGAACACCCCTGTTAGGAGGTAATTCAAAGCTGTCTTAAGATCTTGATATGATTGGGAGCTTTTGAAGGATATCCAGGTTTCTCAGGTGGTCGTAAATTTGCAGATGTTATCCAAGGCAGTATATATCAGTTCCTCTATCTCAGCAATAGGATTTATTCTGTTAAGCCATTTAGGGATGGAAGGCAGAGTTGTGGACCGCCAGTGTGTCGGTACACACATCCTTGCAGCATTAATCATGTGCATGGCAACCGACTTATAGTAACGTTTTTTAGGGAGTTTAGTTAGATGTAAGAGATATTGCGCAGGGCTGAAGTCCAGTGGGAGTAGTGACACTTGTTTTGTCAGGTTGTGTACTCTATGCCAGAATTGTTGGAGCGACGGACAGCCCCACCAAATATGGAGGAATGTGCCCGTCTCTGTACCAAACTGCCAGCAGAGGTCAGAGACAGAGGTGGAGAATTTGTGTATCAGTTCCAGTGTTCTGTACCATTGGGTTTTCAGTTTATATCCATTCTCCTAAACAGACACATTCAGGGACCCTTTGTGAATGTACAGGTGAATGCGGTCCCAGCTCTCTTTGTCAATCTCAGATCCCAGGGCAGATTCCCAGTAGGAGCGTTCCGAGCACAGGAGTGTGGAGGGTTCTTCGAATAACGACGGATAGAGCGTGGAAATGACATGGCATTGGGGGAACGAACGAGTGCAGAGCGATTCCATGGTTGTGGGGAGTTTTGTAAAACTTTGTTTGCGGGTTGGGTCAGCTAAGTAATGTTTAAGCTGGAGGTAGGGCCAGAATGGGGATGTGCCCATATTAGAAAGCTTAGCGAGGTCAGTTTGTCATAAGAAGTAGCTTCTTTGAAAGAAATGTTTGGCTAACACTTCCTCGTGTGGCCATTCAGCTTTTAAAAACGAGCCCGGTAATCATGGGGGAAAGTCTGAGTTACCTCTGACTGGAGTAATGGGGCAAAGTTTAGCTGAGACTGCATGTACCGTGCATGCCCTATCAAATTCGTGTAAGGTAGCTCCTACCAGGGGGTGGGTTAAGGCTTGTGGCGAGACGTGTCTTTTAGAGAGCCAAGGGGTATGACATTGATCTGAATTCATCACCAGTAGGGATGAGCTTCGTGTTCGAGTCGAACCCATGTTCAACTCGAACATCGTGTCGAACATCAGCCGTTCCCCGAATTCCGAACGATATGGGCCATTCGTGCCAAATTCAAGTGGCGCGTCACGACCCATAATTCAATGCGGCATCACAGTGCATTGCTGGCTGATGATTGCCCAAGCATGCACTATGACCCACATGCTTGGCCAATCACAGCGCCGTCTGTACAGAGAGCCGTAATTGGCCAAAGCCAGGGTGGCTTTGGCCAATTATGGCTCAGGGGGTTTAGTACACACCCCACACTATAAAAGGCCACCTGTACGGCGGCCCTTTGTAGTGTGTTCCAGCGTTGAGAGAGAGATAGATAGACAGAGAGATAGTGTCATTTGATTTAAGTTAGATAGAGTAGGCAGGCGAGTCAGCTACCTGCATTTACAGTGTATTGTGTATATATATATATATATACATCCTAGGTGTTGTGTATATATATATATATATATATATATATATATATATATATATATACTGTATTCGGTTTAGCTAGATCCGTTCCTGTTATTCTCTTTCTACTACTGACAGGCAGGCAGGTGTTTTTGCAGTATTTATAGCTAACTGAAGAAAAAATAGTCCTATTGGCTACAGTATTTACAATCAGACCCCTTTCACACTGAAACTCTTTTCAGGCGCTTTCAAGCTAAAAAAAGCGCCTGAAAAGCTCATAAAAAAAAAAATCAATTAAAATCAATAAATGCTTTCACACTGGGGCAGTGCGCTGGCAGGGGGTGAAAAAAAACCCCTCTCCATTGAAATGAATGGAAAAAGCTCTTCAAAAGCGCTCAGTGTTTTACTGGCAGTTTAGAAGCGTTTCAGTGTGAAAGGGGACTAAGTGTAGTGCTTCCTCTGGGCAGTCTGCACCTAAAGCTACCTGAAGAAAATTAGTAGTGTTCTTCTGATCCTATTAGTATAGGCATGCCCCACTTTTAAGTACACAAGGGGGTTTATTTACTAAAGCTGGAAAGTGCAAAATCAGACTCACTTCTGCATAGCAACCAATGAGCTTCTAACCTAGGCTTGTTCAATTAAGCTTTGGTAATAAAACCTGGAAGCTCATTGGTTTATATGCAGAAGTGAGCCTGATTTTGCACTTTCCAGCTTTAGTAAATAAACCCCATTGTGTACTTAAAAGTGGGGTATACCTGTACAGTACCGCAGGCAGCTGCAGTATTTACAAGTTAGTGTAGAGCGTTCTCTGCACAGTGTGCATCTAAAGCTACCTGAAGAAAATTAGTGGTGTTCTTCTGATCCTATAAGTACAGTATTGCAGGCAGCTGTAGTATTCACAAGTTAGTGTAGTGTGTCCTCTGCACAGTGTGCACCTAAAGCTACCTGAAGAAAATTAGTGGTGTTCTTCTGATCCTATTAGTACAGTACCACAGGCAGCTGCAGTATTCACAAGTTAGTGTGGTACATCCTCTGCACAGTGTGCACCTAAAGCTACCTGAAGAAAATTAATGGTGTTCTTCTGATCCTATTAGTACAGTACCGCAGGCAGCTGTAGTATTTACAAGTTAGTGTGGTGCATCCTCTGCACAGTGTGCACCTAAAGCTACCAGAAGAAAATTAATGGTGTTATTCTGATCCTAATAGTACAGTACCGCAGGCAGCTGTAGTATTTACAAGTTAGTGTAGTGCGTCTTCTGCACAGTGTGCATCTAAAGCTACCTGAAGAAAATTAGTGGTGTTCTTCTGATCCTATAAGTACAGTACCGCAGGCAGCTGTAGTATTTACAAGGTAGTGTAGTGTGTCCTCTGCACAGTGTGCACCTAAAGCTACCTGAAGAAAATTAGTGGTGTTCTTCTGATCCTATTAGTACAGTACCACAAGCAGCTGCATTATTCACAAGTTAGTGTGGTGCATCCTCTGCACAGTGTGCACCTAAAGCTACCAGAAGAAAATTAATGGTGTTCTTCTGATCCTATTAGTACACCACCGCAGGCAGCTGTAGTATTTACAAGTTAGTGTAGTGCGTCCTCTGCACAGTGTGCACCCAAAGCTAACTGAAGAAAATTAGTGGTGTTCTTCTGATCCTATTAGTACAGTACCGCAGGCATCTGCAGTATTTATAAGTTAGTGTAGTGCGTCCTCTGCACAGTGTGCACCTAAATCTACCTGAAGAAAATTAGTGGTGTTCTCCTGATCCTATAAGTACAGTACCGCAGGCAGCTGTAGTATTTACAAGTTAGTGTAGTGTGTCCTCTTCACAGTGTGCACCTAAAGCTACCTGAATAAAATTAGTGGTGTTCTTCTGATCCTAATAATAACACAGGCAGGCAGTTACAGTATTTACAGATACTGTACTGTGTCCTCTGCACAGTGTGCACCTAAAGCTACCTGAAGAAAATTAGTAATGTTGTTCTGATCCTATTATTACAGTACCGCAGGCAGGTGCAGTATTTACAAGTTAGTGTAGTGCGTTCTCTGCACATTGTGCACCTAAAGCTACCTGAAGAAAATTACTGGTGTTCTTCTGATCCTATTAGTACAGTACCGCAGGCAGCTGTAGTATTTACAAGTTAGTGTAGTGCATCCTCTGCACAGTGTGCACCTAAAGCTACCTGAAGAAAATTAGTGGTGTTCTTTTGATCCTATAAGTACAGTACCGCAGGCAGTTTCAGTATTTACAAGTTAGTGTAGTGCATCCTCTGCACAGTGGGCACCTAAATCTACCTGAAGAAATTTAGTAGTGTTCTCCTGATAATATTAGTACAGTACCGCAGGCAGCTGTAATATTTACAAGTTAGTGTAGTGTGTCCTCTGCACAGTTTGCACCTAAAACTACCTGAAGAAAATGATTGATGTTCTTCTGATCCTATTATTACAGTACTGCAGGCAGTTGCAATATTTACAAGTTAGTGTAGTGCGTTCTCTGCTAAGTATGCACCTAAAGCTACCTGAAGAAAATTAGTGGTGTTTTTCTGATCCTATTAGTACAGTACCGCGGGCAGTTGCAGTATTTACAAGTTAGTGTAGTGCATCCTCTGTACAGTGTTCCCTTAAAGCTACCTGAAGACAATTAGTGGTGTTCTTCTTATCCTATTAGTACAGTACCGCAGGCAGTTGCAGTATTTACAAGTTAGTGTAGTGCATCCTCTGCACAGTGTGCACCTAAAGCTACCTGAAGAAAATTAGTGGTGTTTTTCTGATCCTATTAGTACAGTACCACAGACAGTTGCAGAATTTACAAGTTAGTGTAGTGCGTTCTCTGCTAAGTATGCACCTAAAGCTACCTGAAGAAAATTAGTGGTGTTTTCTGATTCAATTAGTACAGTACCGCAGGCAGCTGCAGTATTTACAAATTAGTGTAGTGCGTTCTCTGCACAGTGTGCACCTAAACCTACCTGAAGAAAAATAGTGTTGTACTTCTGATCCTATTAGTACAGTACCTCAGGCAGCTGTAGTATTTACAAGTTGGTGTAGTGCGTCCTCTGCACAGTGTGCACCTAAAGCTACCTGATGAAAATTAGTGGCGTTCTTCTGATCCTATTAGTACAGTACCGCAGGCAGCTGCAGTATTTACAAGTTAGTGTAGTGTGTCCTCTGCACAGTGTGCACCTAAAGCTACCTGAAGAAAATTAGTGGTGTTTTTCTGATCCTATTAGTACAGTACCGCAGACAGTTGCAGAATTTACAAGTTAGTGTAGTGCGTTCTCTGCTAAGTATGCACCTAAAGCTACTTGAAGAAAATTAGTGGTGTTTTTCTGATCCTATTAGTACAGTACCGCAGGCAGTTGCAGTATTTACAAGTTAGTGTAGTGCTTTCTCTGCACAGTGTGCACCTAAAGCTACCTGAAGAAAATTAGTGGTGTTCTTCTGTTCCAATTAGTACAGTACCGCAGGCAGCTGCAGTATATAAAAGTTAGTGTAGTGCGTTCTCTGCACAGTGTGCACCTAAACCTACCTGAAAAAAAATAGTGTTGTACATCTGAACCTATTAGTACAGTACCTCAGGCAGCTGTAGTATTTAAAAGTTAGTGTAGTGCGTCCTCTGCACAGTGTGCACCTAAAGCTACCTGAAGAAAATTAGTGGTGTTCTTCTGATCCTATTAGTACAGTACCTAAGGCAGCTGCAGTATTTACAAGTTAGTGTAGTGCGTCCTCTGCACAGTGTGCACCTAAAGCTACCTGAAGAAAATTAGTGGTGTTTTTCTGATCCTATTAGTACAGTACCGCAGACAGTTGCAGAATTTACAAGTTAGTGTAGTGCGTTCTCTGCTAAGTATGCACCTAAAGATACTTGAAGAAAATTAGTGGTGTTTTTCTGATCCTATTAGTACAGTACCGCAGGCAGTTGCAGTATTTACAAGTTAGTGTAGTGCTTTCTCTGCACAGTGTGCACCTAAAGCTACCTGAAGAAAATTAGTGGTGTTCTTCTGTTCCAATTAGTACAGTACCGCAGGCAGCTACAGTATATACAAGTTAGTGTAGTGCGTTCTCTGCACAGTGTGCACTTAAACCTACTTGAAAAAAAATAGTGTTGTACATCTGATCCTATTAGTACAGTACCTCAGGCAGCTGTAGTATTTAAAAGTTAGTGTAGTGTGTCCTCTGCACAGTGTGCACCTAAAGCTACCTGAAGAAAATTAGCGGTGTTCTTCTGATCCTATAATTACAGTACCGCAGGCAGCTGCAGTATTTACAAGTTAGTGTAGTGCTTTCTCTGCACAGTGTGCACCTAAAGCTACCTGAAGAAAATTAGTGGTGTTCTTCTGATCCAATTAGTACAGTACCGCAGGCAGCTGCAGTATTTACAAATTAGTGTAGTGCGTTCTCTGCACAGTGTGCACCTAAACCTACCTGAAGAAAAATAGTGTTTTACTTCTGATCCTATTAGTACAGTACCTCAGGCAGCTGTAGTATTTACAAGTTGATGTAGTGCATTCTCTGCACAGTGTGCACCTAAAGCTACCTGATGAAAATTAGTGGTGTTCTTCTGATCCTATTAGTACAGTACCTCAGGCAGCTGCAGTATTTACAAGTTAGTGTAGTGCATCCTCTGCACAGTACGTACTTAAAGCTACCTGAAGAAAATTAGTGGTGTTCTTCTGATCCTATTAGTAAAGTACCGCAGACAGATGCAGTATTAACAAGTTAGTGTAGTGCTTTCTCTGCACAGTGTGCACCTAAAGCTACCTGAAGAAAATTAGTGGTGTTCTTCTGATCCAATTAGTACAGTACCGCAGGCAGCTGCAGTATTTACAAATTAGTGTAGTGCGTTCTCTGCAGAGTGTGCACCTAAACCTACCTGAAGAAAAATAGTGTTGTACTTCTGATCCTATTAGTACAGTACCTCAGGCAGCTGTAGTATTTACAAGTTGGTGTAGTGCGTCCTCTGCACAGTGTGCACCTAAAGCTACCTGATGAAAATTAGTGGTGTTCTTCTGATCCTATTAGTACAGTACCGCAGGCAGCTGCAGTATTTACAAGTTAGTGTAGTGAGTCCTCTGCACAGTGTTCACCTTAAGCTACCTGTAGAAAATTATTGGTGTTCTTCTGATCCTATTAGTACAGTACCTCAGGCAGCTGCAGTATTTACAAGTTAGTGTAGTGCATCCTCTGCACAGTGTGCACCTAAAGCTACCTGAAGAAATTAGTGGTGTTCTTTTGATCCTACAAGTACAGTACCACAGGCAGTTTCAGTATTTACAAGTTAGTGTAGTGCATCCTCTGCACAGTGTGCACCTAAAGCTACCTGAAGAAATTTAGTAGTGTTCTTCTGATCCTATTAGTACAGTACCGCAGGCAGCTATAGTATTTTACAAAATAGTGTAATGCGTCCTCTGCACAGTGTGCACCTAAAGCTGCCTGAAGAAAATTAGTGGTGTTCTTCTGATCCTATTAGTACAGTACTGCAGGCAACTGTAGTATTTACAAGTTAGTGTAGTGCATCCTCTGCACAGTGTGCACCTAAAGCTACCTGAAGAAAATTTATGGTGTTCTTTTGATCCTATAACTACAGTACCGCAGGCAGTTTCAGTATTTACAAGTTAGTGTAGTGCATCCTCTGCACAGTGTGCACCTAAAGCTACCTGAAGAAATTTAGTAGTGTTCTTCTGATCCTATTAGTACAGTACCGCAGGCAGCTGCACTATTTACAAGTTAGTGTAGTGCGTTCTCTGCACAGTGTGCACCTAAAGCTACCTGAAGAAAATTAGTGGTGTTCTTCTGATCCTATTAATACCACAGGCAGGCAGTTACAGTGTTTAAAGTTAGTGTACTGTGTCCTCTGCACAGTATGCACCCTAAATCTACATGAAGAAATTTAGTAGTGTTCTTCTGATCCTATTAGTACAGTACCACAGGCAGCTGCAGTATTTACAAGTTAGTGTAGTGCATTCTCTGCACAGTGTGCACCTAAAGCTACCTGAAGAAAATTAGTGGTGTTCTTTTGATCCTATAAGTACAGTACCGCAGGCAGTTTCAGTATTTACAAGTTAGTGTAGTGCATCCTCTGCACAGTGGGCACCTAAATCTACCTGAAGAAATTTAGTAGTGTTCTTCTGATAATATTAGTACAGTACCGCAGGCAGCTGTAATATTTACAAGTTAGTGTAGTGTGTCCTCTGCACAGTTTGCACCTAAAACTACCTGAAGAAAATGATTGATGTTCTTCTGATCCTATTTTTACAGTACTGCAGGCAGTTGCAATATTTACAAGTTAGTGTAGTGCGTTCTCTGCTAAGTATGCACCTAAAGCTACCTGAAGAAAATTAGTGGTGTTTTTCTGATCCTATTAGTACAGTACCGCGGGCAGTTGCAGTATTTACAAGTTAGTGTAGTGCATCCTCTGTACAGTGTTCCCTTAAAGCTACCTGAAGACAATTAGTGGTGTTCTTCTTATCCTATTAGTACAGTACCGCAGGCAGTTGCAGTATTTACAAGTTAGTGTAGTGCATCCTCTGCACAGTGTGCACCTAAAGCTACCTGAAGAAAATTAGTGGTGTTTTTCTGATCCTATTAGTACAGTACCACAGACAGTTGCAGAATTTACAAGTTAGTGTAGTGCGTTCTCTGCTAAGTATGCACCTAAAGCTACCTGAAGAAAATTAGTGGTGTTTTCTGATTCAATTAGTACAGTACCGCAGGCAGCTGCAGTATTTACAAATTAGTGTAGTGCGTTCTCTGCACAGTGTGCACCTAAACCTACCTGAAGAAAAATAGTGTTGTACTTCTGATCCTATTAGTACAGTACCTCAGGCAGCTGTAGTATTTACAAGTTGGTGTAGTGCGTCCTCTGCACAGTGTGCACCTAAAGCTACCTGATGAAAATTAGTGGCGTTCTTCTGATCCTATTAGTACAGTACCGCAGGCAGCTGCAGTATTTACAAGTTAGTGTAGTGTGTCCTCTGCACAGTGTGCACCTAAAGCTACCTGAAGAAAATTAGTGGTGTTTTTCTGATCCTATTAGTACAGTACCGCAGACAGTTGCAGAATTTACAAGTTAGTGTAGTGCGTTCTCTGCTAAGTATGCACCTAAAGCTACTTGAAGAAAATTAGTGGTGTTTTTCTGATCCTATTAGTACAGTACCGCAGGCAGATGCAGTATTTACAAGTTAGTGTAGTGCTTTCTCTGCACAGTGTGCACCTAAAGCTACCTGAAGAAAATTAGTGGTGTTCTTCTGTTCCAATTAGTACAGTACCGCAGGCAGCTGCAGTATATACAAGTTAGTGTAGTGCGTTCTCTGCACAGTGTGCAGCTAAACCTACCTGAAAAAAAATAGTGTTGTACATCTGATCCTATTAGTACAGTACCTCAGGCAGCTGTAGTATTTAAAAGTTAGTGTAGTGCGTCCTCTGCACAGTGTGCACCTAAAGCTACCTGAAGAAAATTAGTGGTGTTCTTCTGATCCTATTAGTACAGTACCTAAGGCAGCTGCAGTATTTACAAGTTAGTGTAGTGCGTCCTCTGCACAGTGTGCACCTAAAGCTACCTGAAGAAAATTAGTGGTATTTTTCTGATCCTATTAGTACAGTACCGCAGACAGTTGCAGAATTTACAAGTTAGTGTAGTGCGTTCTCTGCTAAGTATGCACCTAAAGATACTTGAAGAAAATTAGTGGTGTTTTTCTGATCCTATTAGTACAGTACCGCAGGCAGTTGCAGTATTTACAAGTTAGTGTAGTGCTTTCTCTGCACAGTGTGCACCTAAAGCTACCTGAAGAAAATTAGTGGTGTTCTTCTGTTCCAATTAGTACAGTACCGCAGGCAGCTGCAGTATATACAAGTTAGTGTAGTGCGTTCTCTGCACAGTGTGCACCTAAACATAGCTGAAAAAAAATAGTGTTGTACATCTGATCCTATTAGTACAGTACCTCAGGCAGCTGTAGTATTTAAAAGTTAGTGTAGTGCGTCCTCTGCACAGTGTGCACCTAAAGCTACCTGAAGAAAATTAGCGGTGTTCTTCTGATCCTATAATTACAGTACCGCAGGCAGCTGCAGTATTTACAAGTTAGTGTAGTGCTTTCTCTGCACAGTGTGCACCTAAAGCTACCTGAAGAAAATTAGTGGTGTTCTTCTGATCCAATTAGTACAGTACCGCAGGCAGCTGCAGTATTTACAAATTAGTGTAGTGCGTTCTCTGCACAGTGTGCACCTAAACCTACCTGAAGAAAAATAGTGTTGTACTTCTGATCCTATTAGTACAGTACCTCAGGCAGCTGTAGTATTTACAAGTTGATGTAGTGCATCCTCTGCACAGTGTGCACCTAAAGCTACCTGATGAAAATTAGTGGTGTTCTTCTGATCCTATTAGTACAGTACCTCAGGCAGCTGCAGTATTTACAAGTTAGTGTAGTGCATCCTCTGCACAGTACGTACTTAAAGCTACCTGAAGAAAATTAGTGGTGTTCTTCTGATCCTATTAGTAAAGTACCGCAGACAGATGCAGTATTAACAAGTTAGTGTAGTGCTTTCTCTGCACAGTGTGCACCTAAAGCTACCTGAAGAAAATTAGTGGTGTTCTTCTGATCCAATTAGTACAGTACCGCAGGCAGCTGCAGTATTTACAAATTAGTGTAGTGCGTTCTCTGCAGAGTGTGCACCTAAACCTACCTGAAGAAAAATAGTGTTGTACTTCTGATCCTATTAGTACAGTACCTCAGGCAGCTGTAGTATTTACAAGTTGGTGTAGTGCGTCCTCTGCACAGTGTGCACCTAAAGCTACCTGATGAAAATTAGTGGTGTTCTTCTGATCCTATTAGTACAGTACCGCAGGCAACTGTAGTGTTTACAAGTTAGTGTAGTGCATCCTCTGCACAGTGTGCACCCAAAGCTACCTGAAGAAAATTAGTGGTTTTCTTTTGATCCTATAAGTACAGTACCGCAGGTAGTTTCAGTATTTACAAGTTAGTGTAGTGCATCCTCTGCACAGTGTGCACCTAAAGCTACCTGAAGAAATTTAGTAGTGTTCTTCTGATCCTATTAGTACAGTACCGCAGGCAGCTGCAGTATTTACAAGTTAGTGTAGTGCGTTCTCTGCACAGTGTGCACCTAAAGTTAACTGAAGAAAATTAGTGGTGTTCTTCTGATCCTATTAATACCACAGGCAGGCAGATACAGTGTTTAAAGTTAGTGTACTGTGTCCTCTGCACAGTGTGCACCTAAAGCTACCTGAAGAAATTTAGTAGTGTTCTTCTGATCCTATTAGTACAGTACCGCAGGCAGCTGCAGTATTTACAAGTTAGTGTAGTGCGTTCTCTCCACAGTGTGCACCTAAAGCTACTTGAAGAAAATTAGTGGTGTTCTTCTGATCCTATTAGTACAGTGCCATAGGCAGCTGCAGTATTTACAAGTTAGTGTAGTGCATCCTCTGCACAGTGTGCACGTAAAGCTACCCAAAGAAAATTAGTGGTGTTCTTCTGATCCCATTAATACCACAGGCTGGCAGTTACAGTATTTACAGTTAGTGTACTGTGTCCTCTGCACAGTGTGCACCTAAAGCTACCTGAAGAAAATTAGTAATGTTCTTCTGATCCTATTATTACAGTACCGCAGGCAGCTGCAGTATTTACATGTTAGTGTAGTGCATCCTCTGCACAGTGTGCACCTAAAGCTACCTGAAGAAAATTAGTGGTGTTCTTCTGATCCTATTAATACCACAGGCAGGCAGTTATAGTATTTACAGTTAGTGTACTGTGTCCTCTGCACAGTGTGCACCTAACGCTACCTGAAGAAAATTAGTGGTGTTCTTCTGATCCTATAATTACAGTACCGCAGGCAGCTGTAGTATTGACAAGTTAGTGTAGTGCGTTCTTTGCACAGTGTGCATCTAAAGCTACCTGAAGAAAATTAGTGGTGTTCATCTGATCCTATAAGTACAGTACCGCAGGCAGCTGTAGTATTTACAAGTTAGTGTAGTGTGTCCTCTGCACAGTGTGCACCTAAAGCTACCTGAAGAAAATTAGTGGTGTTCTTCTGATCCTATTAGTACAGTACCACAGGCAGCTGCAGTATTCACAAGTTAGTGTGGTGCATCCTCTGCATAGTGTGCACCTAAAGCTACCAGAAGAAAATGAATGGTGTTCTTCTGATCCTATTAGTACAGCACCGCAGGCAGCTGTAGTATTTATAAGTTAGTGTAGTGCGTCCTCTGCACAGTGTTCACCCAAAGCTACCTGAAGAAAATTAGTGGTGTTCTTCTGATCCTATTAGTACAGTGCCATAGGCAGCTGCAGTGTTTAAAAGTTAGTTTAGTGCATCCTCTGCACAGTGTGCACCTAAAGCTACCTGAAGAAAATTAGTGGTGTTCTTCTGATCCTATTAATACCAAAGGCAGGCAGTTACAGTATTTACAAGCTAGTGTAGTGTGCCCTCTGCACAGTGTGCACCTAAAGCTACCTGAAGATAATTAGTAATGTTCTTCTGATCCTATTATTACAGTACCGCAGGCAGCTGCAGTATTTACAGTTTAGTGTAGTGCGTCCTCTGCACAGTGTGCACCTAAAGCTACCTGAAGAAAATTAGTGGTGTTCTTCTGATCCTATTAGTACAGTGCCATAGGCAGCTGCAGTATTTACAATTAGTGTAGTTCATCCTCTGCACAGTGTGCACCTAAAGCTACCTGAAGAAAATTAGTGGTGTTCTTCATATCCTATTAATACCATAGGCAAGCAGTTACAGTATTTACAGTTAGTTTACTGTGTCCTCTGCACAGTGTGCATCTATAGCTACCTGAAGAAAATTAGTAATGTTCTTCTGATCCTACTAGTACAGTACCGAACGCAGCTGTAGTATTTACAAGTTAGTGTAGTGCGTCCTCTGCACAGTGTGCAGCTAAAGCTACCTGAAGAAAATTAGTGGTGTTCTTCTGATCCTATCAATAGAGTACCGCAGGCAGTTTCAGTATTTACAAGTTAGTGTAGTGCGTCCTCTGCACAGTGTGCACCTAAAGCTACCTGAAGAAGTTTAGTAGTGTTCTTCTGATCCTATTAGTACAGTACCGGAGGCAGCTGCAGTATTTACAAGTTAGTGTAGTGCGTTCTCTGCACAGTGTGCACCTAAAGCTACCTGAAGAAAATGAGTAGTGTTCTTTCAATCCTATAATTACAGTACCGCAGGCAGCTGTAGTATTGACAAGTTAGTGTAGTGCGTTCTCTGCACAGTGTGCATCTAAAGCTACCTGAAGAAAATTAGTGGTGTTCTTCTGATCCTATAAGTACAGTACCGCAGGCAGCTGTAGTATTTACAAGTTAGTGTAGTGTGTCCTCTGCACAGTGTGCACCTAAAGCTACCTGAAGAAAATTAGTGGTGTTCTTTTGATCCTATAAGTACAGTACCGCAGGCAGTTTCAGTATTTACAAGTTAGTGTAGTGCATCCTCTGCACAGTGTGCACCTAAAGCTACCTGAAGAAATTTAGTAGTGTTCTTCTGATCCTATTAGTACAGTACCGCAGGCAGCTGCAGTATTTAAAAGTTAGTATAGTGCGTTCTCTGCACAGTGTGCACCTAAAGCTACCTGAAGAAAATTAGTGGTGTTCTTCTGATCCTATTAATGCCACAGGCAGGCAGTTACAGTGTTTAAAGTTAGTGTACTGTGTCCTCTGCACAGTGTGCACCTAAAGCTACCTGAAGAAAATTAGTAATGTTCTTCTGATCCTATTATTATAGTACCGCAGGCAGCTGCAGTATTTACAAGTTAGTGTAGTGCGTTCTCTCCACAGTGTGCACCTAAAGCTACTTGAAGAAAATTAGTGGTGTTCTTCTGATCCTATTAGTACAGTGCCATAGGCAGCTGCAGTATTTACAAGTTAGTGTAGTGCATTTTCTGCACAGTGTGCACGTAAATCTACCTGAAGAAAATTAGTGGTGTTCTTCTGATCCCATTAATACCACAGGCTGGCAGTTACAGTATTTACAGTTAGTGTACTGTGTCCTCTGCACAGTGTGCACCTAAAGCTACCTGAAGAAAATTAGTAATGTTCTTCTGATCCTATTATTACAGTACCGCAGGCAGCTGCAGTATTTACATGTTAGTGTAGTGCATCCTCTGCACAGTGTGCACCTAAAGCTAACTGAAGAAAATTAGTGGTGTTTTTCTGATCCTATTAGTACAGTACCGCAGACAGTTGCAGAATTTACAAGTTAGTGTAGTGCGTTCTCTGCTAAGTATGCACCTAAAGCTACCTGAAGAAAATTAGTGTTTTTTTTCTGATCTTATAGGTACAGTACCACAGGCAGTTGCAGTATTTACAAGTTAGTGTAGTGCGTTCTCTGCACAGTGTGCACCTAAAGCTACCTGAAGAAAATTAGTGGTGTTCTTCTGATCCAATTAGTACAGTACCGCAGGCAGCTGCAGTATATACAAGTTAGTGTAGTGCGTTCTCTGCACAGTGTGCACCTAAACCTACCTGAAATAAAATAGTGTTGTACATCTGATCCTATTAGTACAGTACTTCAGGCAGCTGTAGTATTTAAAAGTTAGTATAGTGCATCCTCTGCACAGTGTGCACCTAAAGCTACCTGAAAAAAATTAGTGGTGTTCTTCTGATCCAATTAGTACAGTACCGCAGGCAGCTGCAGTATTTACAAGTTAGTGTAGTGCGTTCTCTGCACAGTGTGCACCTAAACCTACCTGAAGAAAAATAGTGTTGTACATCTGATCCTATTAGTACAGAACCTCAGGCAGCTGCAGTATTTACAAGTTAGTGTAGTGCGTCCTCTGCACAGTGTGCACCTAAAGCTACCTGATGAAAATTAGTGGTGTACTTCTGATCCTATTAGTACAGTACCGCAGGCAGCTGCAGTATTTGCAAATTAGTGTAGTGCATCCTCTGCACAGTGTGCACCTAAAGCTACCTGAAGAAAATTAGTGGTGTTCTTCTGATCCTATTAATACCACAGACAGGCAGCTACAGTATTTACAGTTAGTGTACTGTGTTCTCTGCACAGTGTGCACCTAAAGTTAACTAAAGAAAATTAGTGGTGTCCTTCTGATCCTATTAGTACAGTACCGCAGGCAGCTGAAGTATTTACAAGTTAGTGTAGTGCGTTCTCTGCACAGTGTGCACCTAAAGCTACCTGAAGACAATTAGTGGTGTTCTTCTGATCCTATTAGTACAGTACCTCAGGCAGTTGCATTATTTACAAGTTAGTGTAGTGCGCCCTCTGCACAGTGTGCACCTAAAGCTACCTGAAGACAATTAGTGGTGTTCTTCTGATCCTATTAGTACAGGACCGCAGGCAGCTACAGTATTTACAAGTTAGTGTAGCGCGCTCTCTGCACAGTGAGCACCTAAACCTACCTGAAGAAAAATAGTGTTGTACTTCTGATCCTATTAGTACAGTACCTCAGGCAGCTGTAGTATTTACAAGTTAGTGTAGTGTGCCCTCTGCACAGTGTGCACCTAAAGCTACCTGATGAAAATTAGTGGTGTTCTTCTGACCCTATTAGCACAGTACCGCAGGCAGCTGCAGTATTTACAAGTTAGTGTAGTGCATCCTCTGCACAGTGTGCACCTAAAGCTACCTAAAGAAAATTAGTGGTGTTCTTCTGATCCTATTAGTACAGTACCTCAGGCAGTTGCATTATTTACAAGTTAGTGTAGTGCGTCCCCTGCACAGTGTGCACCTAAAGCTACCTGAAGACAATTAGTGGTGTTCTTCTGATCATATTAGTACAGTACCTCAGGCAGCTGTAGTATTTACAAGTTAGTGTAGTGCGGCCTCTGCACATTGTGCACCTAAAGCTACCTGAAGAAAATTAGTGGTGTTCTTCTGATCGTATTAGTACAGTACCGCAGGCAGCTGCAGAATTTACAAGTTAGTGTATTGCATTCTCTGCACAGTGTGCACCTAAAGCTACCTGAAGAAAATTAGTGGTGTTCTTCTGATCCTATTAGTATAGTACCGCAGGCAACTGAAGTATTTACAAGTTAGTGTAGTGCGTTCTCTGCACAGTTTGCACCTAAAGCTACCCAAAGAAAATTAGTGGTGTTCTTCTGATCCTATTAGTACAGTACCGCAGGCAGCTGCAGTATTTACAATTTAGTGTAGTGCGTCCTCTGCACAGTGTGCACCTAAAGCTACCTGAAGAAAATTAGTGGTGTTCTTCTGATCCTATTAGTACAGTACCGCAGGCAGCTGCAGTATTTACAAGTTAGTGTAGTGCATCCTCTGCACAGTGTGCACATAAAGCTACCTTAATAAAATTAGTGGTGTTCTTTTGATCCTATTAGTACAGTACCGCAGGCAGCTGCAGTATTTACAAGTTAGTGTAGTGTGTCCTCTGCACAGTGTGCACCTAAAGCTACCTGAAGAAAATTAGTGGTGTTCTTCTGATCCTATTAGTACAGTACCTCAGACAGCTGTAGTATTTACAAGTTAGTGTAGTGCGTCCTCTGCACAGTGTGCACCTAAAGCTACCTGAAGAAAATTAGTGGTGTTTTTCTGATCCTATTAGTACATTACCGCAGGCAACTGAAGTATTTACAAGTTAGTGTAGTGCGTTCTCTGCACAGTGTGCACCTAAAGCTACCTGATGAAAATTAGTGGTGTTCTTCTGATCCTATTAGTACAGTACCGCAGGCAGCTGTAGTATTTACAAGTTAGTGTAGTGTGTCCTCTGCTCAGTGTTCACCTAAAGCTACGTGAAGAAAATTAGTGATGTTCTTCTGATCCTATTAGTACAGTACCACAGGCAGCTGCAGTATTTATAAGTTAGTGTAGTGCGTCCTCTGCACAGTGTGCACCTAAAGCTACCTGAAGAAAATTAGTGGTGTTCTTCTGATCCTATTAATACCACAGGCAGCTACAGTATTTACAGTTAGTGTACTGTGTCCTCTGCACAGTGTGCACCTAAAGCTACCTGAAGAAAATTAGCGGTGTTGTTCTGATCCTATTCGTTCAGTACCGTAGGCAGCTGCAGTATTTGCAGTATTTACAAGTTAGTGTAGTGCGTCCTCTGCAAAGTGTGCACCTAAAGCTATGTAAAGAAAATTAGGGATGTTCTTCTGATCCTATTAGTACAGTACCGCAGGCAGCTGCAGTATTTACAAGTTAGTGTAGTGCGTCCTCTGCACAGTGTGCACCTAAAGCTACCTGAAGAAAATTAGTGGTGTTCTTCTGATCCTATTAATACCACAGGCAGCTACAGTATTTACAGTTAGTGTACTGTGTCCTCTGCACAGTGTGCACCTAAAGCTAACTGAAGAAAATTAGTGGTGTTCTTCTGATCCTATTAGTACAGTACCGCAGGCAGCTGCAGTATTTACATGTTAGTTTAGTAAGTCCTCTGCACAGTGTGCACCTAAAGCCACCTGAAGAAAATTAGTGTTGTTCTTCTGATCCTATTAATACCACAGGCAAGCAGCTACAGTATTTACAGTTAGTGTAGTGCATCCTCTGCACAGTGTGCACCTAAAGCTACCTGGGGACAATTGCTGTTGTTCTGCTCCTATTAATACCACAGGCAGGCAGCTACAGTATTTGCAGTTAGTGTACTGTGTCCTCTGCACAGTGTGCACCTAAAGCTACCTGAAGAAAATTAGTGGTGTTCTAATGATCCTATTAATACCACAGACAGGCAGC
Organism: Lithobates clamitans; assembly: GCA_037952925.1. Taxonomy (NCBI): domain Eukaryota; kingdom Metazoa; phylum Chordata; class Amphibia; order Anura; family Ranidae; genus Lithobates; species Lithobates clamitans. Next base: position 6,522,504 of record JBBGZY010000008.1, on the reverse strand, counting down.
TACAGTATTTGCAGTTAGTGTACTGTGTCCTCTGCACAGTGTGCACCTAAAGCTACCTGAAGAAAAATATTGGTGTTCTTTTGATCTAATTAGTACAGTACCGCAGGCAGCTGCAGTATTTATATGTTAGTGTAGTGAGTTCTCTGCACAGTGTGCACCTATAGCTACCTGAAGAAAATTAGTGGTGTTCTTCTGATCCTATTAGTACAGTACCACAGGCAGCTGAAGTATTTACAAGTTAGTGTAGTGCGTCCTCTGCACAGTGTGTTGTTCTGCTCCTATTTATACCACAGGCAGGCAGCTACAGTATTTACAGTTAGTGTACTCTGTCCTCTGCAGAGTGTGCACCTAAAGCTACCTGAAGAAAATTAGTGGTGTTCTTCTGATCCTATTATTACCACAGGCATGCAGCTGCAGTATTTACAGTTATTCCCCGTACACACGGTCGGATTTTCCGACGGAAAATGTGTGATAGGACCTTGTTGTCGGAAATTCTGACCATGTGTAGGCTCCATCACACATTTTCCATCGGATTTTCCGACACACAAAGTTTGAGAGAAGGCTATAAAATTTTCCGACAACAAAATCCGTTGTCGGAATTTCCGATCATGTGTACACAAATCCGAAGCACAAAGTGTCATGCATGCTCAGAATAAATAAAGAGATGAAAGCTATTGGCTACTGCCCCATTTATGGTCCTGACATACGTGTTTTACGTCACCACGTTCAGAATGAACGGATTTTCTGACAACTTTGTGTGACCGTGTGTATGCAAGACAAGTTTGAGCCAACATCCATCGGAAAAAATCCTAGGATTTTGTTGTCGGAATGTCCGATCAATGTCCGACCGTGTGTATGGGGCATTAGTGTAGAGCGTCCTCTGCACAGTGTGCACCTAAAGCTACCTGGAGACAATTGCTGTTGTTCTGCTTCTATTAATACCACAGGCAGGCAGCTACAGTATTTACAGTTAGTGTACTCTGTCCTCTGCACAGTGTGCACCTAAAGCTACCTGAAGAAAATTAGTGGTGTTCTTCTGATCCTATTAACCCCACAGGCAGGCAGCTACAGTATTTATAGTTAGTGTAGTGTGTCCTCTGCACAGTGTGCACCTAAAGCTACCTGGAGACAATTGCTGTTGTTCTGCTCCTATTAATACCACAGGCAGGCAGCTACAGTATTTACAGTTAGTGTACTGTGTCCTCTGCACAGTGTGCACCTAAAGCTACCTGCATAAAATTGGTGGTGTTCTTCTGATCCTATATTAATACCACAGGCAGGCAGCTACAGTATTTACAGTTAGTGTAGTGCATCCTCTGCACAGTGTGCACCTAAAGCTACCTGGAGACAATTGCTGATGTTCTGCTCCTATTAATATCACAGGCAGGCAGCTACAGTATTTACAGTTAGTGTACTGTGTCCTCTGCACAGTGTGCACCTAAAGTTACCTGAAGACAATTGCAGGTGTTCTCATACTAATAATACTACGGGCAGGCAGTTGATTCTGCTACCTGCAGTATCAGTATATATATACATCCCAGCTTTGTGCAGCTTCACTGCAGGCCATTAGTATGCCTGGAAGGCCAACAAGGAGAGGCAGACAGTGACAAGCCAATAAAAGAATGCAAGCAGGCTCTGTGTCTAGAGGCAACAGTGCTGGTCGTGGAGACGATGCATCCTCATCAGCACGTGGCCGTGGGACATGCTTATCCTTTTTTTCGGCAGCTGGCCATGTTGAGCCGCAACATGTGGAAGACTTGGTACAGTGGATAACCAAGCCATCCTCATCCTCCTCATCCTCTCTCACCCAGGCTCAGGGTAATTTGTCTGGCAAAGCAGCTGGCAACGAGGCCTCTTCCCTTGGCTCAATGGCATCAGTCACTCCTTCCCTAGCCCCTCCATGTCCTCCCGAGGAGTCCCCCGAACTGTTTGACCACAGTGTTGGGTATATGCTCCAGGAGGATGCCCAGCGTTTTGAAGGCTCTGATGATGGTACCCAGCTGGAGGAAAGCAGTAATCTGAGCCCAGAGAGAGGGGGTGCCCAAGAAGGACAGCAATCTGGCAGTCATGTTCCCCCAGTTGCAGCATACTGCCAGCTTTGCTCCAATGATGAGAAGGGAGGGGATGATGAGGTCACTGACTCTATGTGGGTGCCTGATAGGAGAGAGAAGGAGGAGGCGGCACATCACCAATGAGCCAGGATGCCCTCTAGGGGCCAGCTTAAGGGCAGCACACCAACTGCATCACACCACAGAGCTCCGCATGTGCTGTGTTATTCCAAAAGTTCTTTGGTGTGGGCCTTTTCTGAGACGAGTGCATCAGATCCCACTGCTGCTATCTGCAGCATATGTCTCAAGCGTATCTCGCGTGGCCAAAACATCTCCCGCTTGGGCACCACATGCTTGACCAGACATATGTTGACCTGCCATGCAGTTCGTTGGCAAGCGTACCTAAAAGACCCACACCAAAGAACAAAGAGGACCTGTCCTTGCTCCTCATCAGCTGGGATCTCCAACCCCACTATACCTTCAGTCCTCTCTGAGACCTGCACTGAGAGGAATAAAGGTGTAGAATTAGGTGTGTCACAGCCAAGTACTTGGGGGCAATCTGCTATCGGTACACCGAAGTCAGATTGTACCAGGCAAATTTCCCTGCCCCAGCTGCTGCACCACCAAAAGAAGTTTGCTCCCAGCCATCCACATGCCCAGCGGTTGAATGCTAGCTTGGCTAAATTGCTAGCACTTCAACTGCTGCCTTTTCAGTTGGTAGACCCTGCCCCCTCCTGTGAGTTTGTGAAATGTGCGGTTCCTCAGTGGCAGATTCCCAAACGCCACTTTTTCTCACAGAAGGCGATTCCGGCTCTCTACCAGCATGTGGAAGGCAATGTCTTGGCCTCGCTGGACAGGGCGGTCAGCAGTAAGGTGCATATTACCACTGACTCATGGTCCAGCAGGCATGGACAGGGACATTACCTGTCTTACACCGCGCACTGGGTGACTCTTCTGGCAGCTGGAAAGGATGCAGGACAGAGTGCAGTAGTGTTGGAGGTTGTTCTGCCACCACGCCTCCAAAATACTACTAGTGGTGATTCTGTCACACCTCCCTCCTCCACCCCCTCTTCTTCTTCTTCCTCCATGGCCTCTTCCTGTGCTGATTTGTCTTTGGAACCAGCGGTGCTTCGTAGGCGTTCAAGGGGCTACGCAAGCACGCAGGCCAAAAGATGCCATGTGGTGCTTGAGCTGGTGTGCTTGGGGGAAAGGAGCCACACTGGGGCAGATATTCTGTCAGCTCTGCAGGGAAAGGTTCAGAGGTGGTTGACGCCACACCAGCTTAAGGCAGGTATGGTGGTTTGTGACAATGACACAAACCTCCTCTCCACCCTCCGGCAGGGACAACTGACCCATGTGCCCTGTTTGGCTCACGTCCTTAACTTGGTGGTGCAGCAGTTCATGGGCAGCTACCCGGGCTTACAGGATGTCCTGAGGCAGGCCAGGAAAGTCTGTGTGCATTTCCATAGGTCATATAATGCCAGTGCTCGGCTGGCTGACCTCCAAAAGGAATTTAACCTGCGCAAGAACTGTCTGATCTGTGACATGCCCATCAGGTGGAACTCAACGTTGGCCATGCTGCAGTGGCTGCACACACAGCAGAGGGCCATCGATGAGTACCTGTGCGACTATGGAACCAGGAGAGGGTCAGGGGAGCTTGTTTTTTTTCCCCCACACTAGTGGGCCATGATCAGGGATGCATGCACTGTCCTGTCACCATTTGAGGAGGCCACGAGGATGGTGAGCAGTGACAGTGCATGCATCAGTGACACTGTCCCCCTTGTCCACCTGTTGGAGCACACACTGCGTGGAATAATGGACAGGGAACTTGAGGCAGAACAGAGCCAGGAAGAGGAGGACTTCCTTAGCTCTCAAGGCCCCCTTTATCCAGACAGTGTTCCTGCGTGCCCGCCGATCACACAGGAAGAGGAGGAGGAGGAGGAAGAGGAGGATTGTGTCAGCATAGAGGTGGTGTCTTAGTCTGAACACATGAAGAGAAGGTGACACTGGGATAAACAAGGAATTCGGAGCTTACACCCTCAGCTGACCAACTTTACACCCATGCTTTGTTGCCAAAACACGAGAGTGTGAGGCATTTTGAGTCGGTGAGTGTTGAATTCAAGGGGAGTGGAGTCACTGACACTAAGTGAATTGGTGGACCGTTTCCAGATTCATCACATTTTCTGCACGGTGATCTGTCTATGGACTTTTTATGGACTATACTACCTGATCCCACTTTTGATTTCATTTGCCATTGAAATTGCCCTGTGTATGGCATACCTTCACATACATTGGTTTATTTTTCACTGTTAGTTTTATATTGAATAGGTTTTCTCTGATATAGATTGCCTCACGTATCTATTTATTTTTCCTTTTTTAGATAGATGCACTAGATCACCTTTGAGCTTTGAATGGTCTAATCACTGTCATTTAGCGCCACTTATATTGTTTCACAGGGGTCGCATTTGGGCTCTTAGAAATAATAGGAAGTATAGCATAGAGGTGGAGCCTGGCACTCAGCATCAGCAGCAGTCTCTAAGGTATCATTTACAGTCCCAAGAAACCCATGGACTTGTACGTGGCTTCAGGTGGCTGCGGATCATGTCGTCCTTAGTGACCCAGAGGACTCCGGACTGAATGCCTCAGCAAACCTACACTGCATGGCCTCCAGATCCTGCAAAGCCTGCAGAAGGATCCTCGTATTCATGGTATCAAGGAGAGGGATCAATACTGGCTGGCAAGCCTCCTTGATCCACGTTACAAGGGTAAGGTTGCGGACCTTATCTTGCCATCGCAGAGGGAGCAGAGGATGAAACATCTTCGGGCGGCCTTGCAGAAAGGTCTGTGCAATGCGTTCCCAGAGACTGGGAGGTTACAAACTCCTGTTCCTGGACAACGTGTTGCTGAGGCTTCGGTCAGTCACAGAAGGAGCGGTGGAGAAGGTGGCCGTCTGACCGATGTGTTCAGACAATTTTTTAGTCCTCAGCCCCAAGGTATGATCGGTTCCAGCAACCATCGCCAGTGTCTGTTTTACATGGTGCAGGAATACCTAGGGGCAAGATCTGACTTGGACACCTTTCCCACCGAAAATCCTCTGGGTTACTGGGTCTTGAGGATGGATCACTGGCCAGAGCTTGGGTACTCCCCGCATGTGTGGTCCATATGTACCGGTGTTCTATGATTGTGTATCTTTGCACACTGTAATGCATTTTTTTGTCTGTATCACACATCCTGTATCCCTTTGTATTCCCTGTACATTTACCCTGTGTTCTGTAGATCTGTTTAGGTCTATACCTCAATAAATACCCTATTTAATTTCAAATCTACACTTCTTTTACTCCTTATTACTCTTGAGTAGGTTCTCCCTTTAAAGTCCTGCAAGAGGAACACATTTCCATTTGCCTAGACACATTGGGGATGTGGGTTTACCCTACTCTCTAGACCAACTCAGCACCACCCTTATCCAATTACACAGTATGCAATTGAGCTACTGGCCTGTCCTGCATCCAGCGTTCTTTCGGAACACACATTCAGTGCTGCTGGAGGATTTGTAACCAATCACAGGGTGCGCCTGTCCGCCGACTCGGTCGATCGACTGACCTTTATAAAAATGAATCAGTCTTGGATCACCACCAGCTCCCAAGCACCTGATGCTGATGTAACCGAATAATTTTTTTTTTTTTTATTTCAGATCCCTTCAAGACTGCCTATGCTGATGCTGAGTGTCTATCCTGTTATGCTGAGTGACTATCCTCTTCCTCCTCAATGATCATGCTGATAGCTTGTAAGAATATTTTTGGTTCTGGGCGCCACCACTAGTGGCTAAGGCCCAATTTTTCAGCCCCTGTTTAACAGAGGTGTGTAATTATAATTTTTGATGCAATATTTTGCAAGGAGGGTTCATTGCTGTGCTCAACTAGAGTATTTGTGAGGGATTGCAGTTTTGTGGCACCAGCACCAGTGCCTAAGGCCCAATTTTTCAGCCCCTGTTTAACAGGGGCGTGTAATTACAATTTTTGATGCAATACTTTGCAGCAGGGCTTGTTCCTGTGCTCCAACTAGAGTATCTGTGAGGGGTTGCAGTGTTATGGCACCAGCAACACCTAAGGCCTCAATTTCTGCAGAGTATATAGGGCAGGCCCCTACTTTCAAACATCCAACTTACAAACGACTCCTACTTGCAAACGGAAGGAGACAACAGAAAGTGAGATGAAATCTACCCCTAGGAAGGGAAATTCTCTCCTGTAAGAGTTAATATGGGAAAAACGTGTCTCCTCTCCACTGATGCTTTATCACCATTCCCTGTTTCACTAAAAAACCCAAATTGTCAAAAAACATTTGTCATTGGGACAGAAAGTGAGGTGAAATCTTCTTCTGCACAGACAGCAAAACAAATGTCACAGGGGTGATAACCCTTCCCTATGTTTTCCAAAAATCTTAAAAATAGATTTTTTGGCTGGAGCTACACTTTATAAATGTACCAGTTCAAAATTACAAACAGATTCTACTTAACAACAAACCTACAGTCCCTGTCTTGTTTGCACTGCCTGTATACTGCTGTTCAGAGGGCCTGGGGCCCCACACCTTTTTTTAATTTGGGTGCGGGGTTCCTCTTAATATCCATACAAGACCCAAAGGGCCTGGTAATGGACTGGGGGGGTACCCATGCCATTTGTCTCACTGATTTTTATCCATATTACCGGGACCGGACATTACATTAACCACCTAACAACCGGCCCATAGCCGAATGATGGCTGCAGGGCGGTTGCTTAACTCTGGGAGGACGTACTATGACGTCCTCCCAGAATTCTCCTCTCGCGCGCCTCCTGGGGCGCGCACCCGAACACATCCATGACCGCCGGGTCCTCTGGTCATCACGGATCCCAGTAAATGGCCGCTGATCGCGGCCGTTTACCATGTGATCGCGCCGTCAAATGACGGCGCGATCACATGTAAACAGACCTCTCCTCTCCGATCGGTACACTGTGAGCGGAGAGGGGGATGTATGGATGGCTGCAGCGCTGTGGGCTGGATGTGTAGTGCCCACAGCACTGCACAGAGACATCCAGCCATCCATCCATCAATCCATGCTCAGCCATCCCTACTACTGTGCAATGCTGTGCAATACTCTGCAAAGCCCCACATTACTCTGCAATTACCCCGCCATACTCTGCAAATACCCCGCCATACTCTGCAAATACCCCGCCATACTCTGCAATTACCCCGCCATACTCTGCAATTACCCCGCCATACTCTGCAATTACCCCGCCATTTTCTGCAAATACCCCGCCATACTCTGCAAATACCCGCCATACTCTGCAATTACCCCGCCATACTCTGCAAATACCCCACCATACTCTGCAATTACCCCGCCATACTCTGCAATTACCCCGCCATACTCTGCAATTACCCCGCCATACTCTGCAAATACCCCACCATACTCTGCAAATACTTCGCCATACTCTGCAATTACCCCGCCATACTCTGCAATTACCCCACCATACTCTGCAATTACCCCACCATACTCTGCAATTACCCCGCCATACTCTGCAAATACCCCGCCATACTCTGCAATTACCCCGCCATACTCTGCAATTACCCCGCCATACTCTGCAAATACCCCGCCATACTCTGCAATACCCCGCCATACTCTGCAATACCCCACCATACCCTGCCATACCCAGCCATACCCTGCCATGCTGAGCCATGCTCGGCTGTACTCGGCCTCTGTATGTGGCCAGGCTGTGGAAGTCTCACACATGTGGTATCGCCGTACTCAGGAGGAGTAGGAGAATTGGGGGTGTCATTTTTGGTATGTACATGCTATGTGGTAGAAATATTGTATAAATGGACAACTTTGTGTTAAAAAAAAAAAATGCGTTTTAACCACTTCCCACCCGCCGGCCGTCATACGACGTCCTTGACTTTGTGCGGGGATATCTGAATGATGGGTGCAGCTACCGGCATCATTCAGATATCAGCTTTTTCAGCCGGCGATTCCCTACACCATAAGAACGATCATAGCGGCTGTTCCACTGCTTGATCGTTCTTACGGGAGGCAAGAGGGGATGTCCCCCTCTCCCGCCACCCTCCGGTGCTTCTACCGACTCACCGCTACGATCGAAGCCAGGATCGTTTTTTGTTTTTTTTATATTTCAGGCTTCCCATCCTAGAGGTGAGATGTGGGGTCTTATTGACCCCATATCTCACAGTAAAGAGGACCTGTCATGCCATATTTCTATTACAAGGGATGTTTACATTCCTTGTAATAGGAATTAAAGTGGTCAATTTTTTTTTTTTGGAAAAAGCATCAAACTAAAATAAATAAAGTAAAATGAACAATAAAAAAAAAAAAAATTTTAAAGCGCCCCTGTCCCTGTGTGCTCGCATGCAGAAGCGAACGCATATGTAAGTCCCGCCCACATACGAAAACGGTGTTCAAACCACACATGTGAGGTATCGCTGCGATCGGTAGAGCAAGAGCAATAATTTTGACCCTAGATCTCCTCTGTAACTCAAAACATGTAACCAGTAAAAAAAATTTAAAGCGTCGCCTATGGGGATTTTTGAGTAGCAAAGTTTGGCGCCATTCCACAAGCGCGTGCAATTTTGAAAGGTGACATGTTGGGTATCTTTTTACTCGGCGTAACTTCATCTTTCACATTATGCAAAAACATTGGGCTAACTTTACTGTTTTGGTTTTTGTAAAGCACAAAACATTTTTTTTTCCAAAAAAAACGCGTTAAAAAAATTGCTGCGCAAATACTGTGCAAGATAAAAAGTTGCAACGGCCGCCATTGTATTCTCTATGGTCTTTGCTAAAAAAACATATATAATGTTTTGGGGTTCTATTTAATTTTCTAGCTAATAAATAATGATTTTTACATGTAGGAGAGAAATGTCAGAATTGGCCTGGGCACTCCAGAACACCTGAAGGTGCTCCCCTGCATGTTGGGCCTCTGTATGTGGTATCGCCATACTCGGGAGTAATATCAGAATGTGTTTTGGGGTGTAATTTGTGGTATACATATGCTGTGTGTGAGAAATAACCTGCGAATATGACAATTTTGTGAAAAAAAAAAAATAAAAAAAAAAACTTGATTTTGCAAAGAATTGTGGCAAAAAATAACAACTTCAAAAAACTCACCATACATCTTTCTAAATACCTTGGAATGTCTTTTTTCCAAAAAGGGGTCATTTGGGGGGTATTTGTACTTTTCTGGCATGTTAGGGTCTCAAGAAATTAGATAGGCCGTCAGTACTTCAGGTGTGATCAATTTTCAGATATTCGCACCATAGTTTTTGGACTCTATAACTTTCACAAAGACCAAATAATATCCACCGATTTGGGTTATTTTTACCAAAGATATGTAGCGGTATACATTTTGGCCAAAATATATGAAGAAAAATTACTGATTTGCAAAATTTTATAACAGAAATGAAGAAAAATTTATTTTTTTACAGATTTTTCTTTTTTTTTCTTTTATAGCGCAAAAAATAAAGAACCCAGCGGTGATTAAATACCACCAAAAGAAAGCTCTATTTGTGTGAAAAAAGGACAAAAATTTCATATAGATACAGTGTTGCATGACTGAGTAGTTGTTATTCAAAATGTGAGAGCACCAAAAGCTGAAAATTGGTCAGGTTAGGAAGGGGGTTTAAGTTCCCAGTGGTCAAGTGGTTAAAGCCATAAGCAATTTTAAATGACTTTTATTACTCTAAAAATGTCATTTTGTGCAGGGACTGTTCTAAGCACGGGAAACACGCGCCACTTTACAGGCATACTATAGACACCCCCCAGGTGCGATATTTAAAGGAATATTTCACTTTTTTTTTCACTTTAAGCATCATTAAAATCACTGCTCCCGAAAAACAGACGTTGTTAAAACTTTTTTTTGCATTGATACTGGGGCAGGACCCGGGTCCCCAAACCCTTTTTAGGACAATACCATGCAAATTAGCCTTTAAATTTAGCACTTTTGATTTTGAACGTTTGAGTCTCATAGACTTCAATGGGGTTCTAAAGTTTGCACAAATTTTAGGTCCGTTCACAGGTTCTGGTGCGAACCGAACTGGGGGGTGTTCGGCTCATCCCTAGTCACCAGGTATTCTTGAGATACCCAGTCTTTACATCCGTTATGTAGACGCCAATTGACGATAATAGCGTTGCAGATCAGGAAGACCAATTCCTCCACTCGCTTTGGGGAGCACCAATTTCTCCCAGCTTATCCGGGGGGGTTTCTTACACCAAAGGAAGGTCCTACATATGGACTTATAAAGTTTAAATAAGGAGGGTGGTAAGCGAATAGGTACTGTTTGCATTTTATATAGCATCTGGGGCAGGATCGTTATTTTAAGAATGGACGCTCTTCCAAACCAGGAGATGGTCAGTTTATCCCATTTTTGGAGATCTTGGCGGTTCTACTGTAAATTTCTGTTAAATCGTCAGGAAGTTGGATGCCCAGGTAGGTTATGGCATCCAATTTTCAATGAAAGGGAAAATTAAGTTGACATTGCTTGGCCATTTCCGTGGGAAGGAATATATTCAATGCAAATGATTTAGAATAGTTAATTTTAAGGTTAGATAGGAGTTTGAAGTGTTCCAGCGTATGGAGGAGATTGGGTATGGATGTCAGCGGTGAGTAAAGAAAAAGCAGGACGTTGTCCGCAAAAGTTGTGATCTTAAATTCCCGTTCCCGTATCTGGACACCCTTGATATCTGGGTTGGCTCATATGCAATGTAATAGGGGCTCTAGTGTTAGTATATAAAGCAAGGGGATAAGGGGGCACCCCTGTCTGGTTCCATTATGGATGGAGAAGGCGTCTGACAGATGGCCATTAACATTGACCCGAGCTCTGGGATTAGTATATAAAGATAAGATCAATGCCCACAAACAGGGTCTAAGTCCCAGCGAGGTCAGGCCACATCTATGTAGTCGCCTTCTCCACGTCCATTGCTAGAAAGAAGCCCTCTAGTTGAGAGGAGGTAAGCCAGGTATGCAGGTTCATGGCCTTAATGGTGTTATCCCTGGCTTCTCTTCCAGGGACAAAGCCTACCTGGTCCAGACCCACCCAAGCCGTGATATGGTGAGACAAGCGGTTTGCCAGAATGTCCACGTCAAAGAGAGAGATCGGGCGATAGCTAGTAACATTGGCAGGGTCTTTCCCTTCTTTGGGGATGACAGCAATATAAGCTTCCAGGAGTCTGTCTGAGTTTGCAGGGAGTGGTTGAGAGTGAATTGAATGCTTTGAGAAAATGTGACGCCATAATATCCGAGAAGGTCATAGAATATGCGGCTGTAAAGCCGTCCGGGCCTGGGCTTTTGCCTGGTTTCATGTATTTAAGTTCCTCTAGAAATTCCTCTAGATTCAGAAGAACCTCTAGGGCCTGTGAGTCATCTGCTGACAAGGTAGAGGGGCTGTATTTACTCAGGAAGTCTTTAATCAATTCCTGGCGGTTCAATCGCGTGGTTTAGTCTGTGTCTCCCTAACGCAGGTTGTATAGCTTGCTGTAAAAGGAATGGAATTGGTGAGCAATGTCTTAGTTTTTGGTATATGTCCTGCCTGGAGAGTCCACAATGTGATGGATTGTGGAGGCTAGTTTGCGTTGTTGAGTGGCTCTAGCCAATAGCCTACCTGACTAGTTTTTGAGTCAAGATATTACGTCGGTGTGCCCTTTTGAAGAGTTCTTCTAGTAAAAGAGAACGTGTTTCTATCAATTCCTGCGATGTTGCAAGTGCTAGTGTATGTTTGTGCTGGGCCTCCAGAGTATGTATTTTGTTGGAAAGTGCTTTTACCAGAGCTTGTCATTCCTTCTTTCTCCGCGCTGAGGCCAAAAGCAAATGACGCACTTAAGAGCCTTCCATTGTATCATGGGGGAAGTATCCGGTGTGTCATTGTGAACCGTATGTTACACATCAACGTTGCAAGGAATTTAAGTGATATTCATCACATCTAGAAGTTGGTGAGGCATAACTGTAGAGTAAAAACATCTGCTACATTAACTTTAGCATACTTTAAAGTACATTAGCTAGTTTGGGTTCAGCTAGTAAAAGGGTTTCAAGAAGAATTTGATAAAGGAAACCTGTAAGAGGTCCATGAGCCAGATATCTATCCCTTAGACCGACAAAGTTTCCCATGTGGTTCTTCATCTTGCAGTCCGGGTCTGAGGGATCGCAAAAAGAAAAGGAAAAAAGGCAAATAACAAAACAAAAGATAATGCTGCATAGCGTCAATGAAAGATGGGCCTTTTGGGGCTAGAAGCATGTTAAAGGCCCATGAAAAGGGAGCATTCTTCAGGATGTAACCATGTACCAGTTCAGAGGCATTGAGCGGTATGTCAGTAGGTAACATCATGTGCATAATTTCAGAACCCAGCCTGGAAGCCGTCTGTAGGGCATCAGAAACAGTTGAGCATCAGCAGGGGTCTCAGTAAAGAGGCAAAATAATGGTAAACATAGGAACTGAGGTGGCAATAAACATGCCAATAGGAGGTGCATGAAGGTGTAGAGTGCGAAGCTACTCACAAAGTCAGCAGCATGGGTTTAATTTGCTGTCTTCCAACGAGCCGAGGAGGGTTAGAATCTCGGATTACAGTCCGTGATGTCATCTGCATGTGTCCTTGGCAAGTTGGAGGAGGATCTGCGGCATCTCTGGCGGTTGCATTGTGAGCGGGGGGTCACTCCTTGGTGTGTAGAGATCCAGGGTTCAGGTTGCATGAACGAACTGTACCATTCAGGCACAGCAACCACCAGGATACCCAAGGTGTCACAAAAAGAACGTAGATCCATTGGCGTACGTAGGAGAGCTGTGCGGTCTCCCACTGTTGATGCCAGACAGAACGGGTATTTATAGCGATATATGATACGTCTGTCTCGTAGAACATTGAGAAGGGGACGAAGCTCTCATCTGTGCTGTAACGTAATGGCCAATAGACCCTGGAATATTTGAATCGTTGAGCATTCATGCTGCAGTTGTCCGTGGTTATGGGCTAGGCATAATATGTCCTCTTTCTGGGTGTAGCTGACTAAGCAGCATACTGTGTCCCTGGGAGGATCCCCATCACGACCTCTGGGCCTAAGGGCCCTGTGGCACCTCTCCATTTCTATGGGGGCATCTGGGGGTCTGCCTAGGAGGGTATTATAGATTGCCCACACCGTTGGTTGCAATTGGGGAGTATGTATAGATTCCAGGATCCCCCTGATGCGCAAATTGCATCTGTGTGCAGGCCTGTGAGGCTGCATGTTGGGACCGGAATATCTCCGGAATGGTCTGGCTTAGCCAGAGAGTGGGTGGCAGAGCTACTCCTCCCGGCCATCTTCTTGTCGCTGGATCACTGCTGTTTTGCTTATGTACGCCGAACTGCTAGCCCTAGATGTCGGAGCGCTGATCAGGCAGCCATCTCGGTCCAGTGCCAGGCCACGCCCCCAACCCCCTCATAATTATATTTACAAGTAAAAATCAATCATTGATACTCATAAAAATCAAGGTATTATTAAGAATCTTAGTTGCTATAGTTGGTTGGACCGGGAGGCTGTCAATTTCAATGTGTTTCATGCTTGGAAAGTCTGTCTTTGACATTTTTGCTTAGATACAATACGGTTATAATACAGTTATCTTTTGAGGTTTTGTTTCACTTCACACAGGTGCCCACGTTTGGTCAGGTTGTGTTTTTTATTGGTGCATGACTACTACAAAGATTTACAAAAAAGCTATGTTTCACTCATTAAATCATTGTATAATGCTATTGTTCTGCATTCATGTCAATTTCCTCCTAAATGACTTATGTCCTGAAGAAATGTGCTAGATAAGCCCAGAAGTGTGTTAGTGCTGATAAATATAACACAGAGGATCTTAACCCTACTTTCCGTTTCATAGCTCTGGCTTAAGAGATCATTGAAATTATTTTTAATCAGCTTTGTCTAGTCACTAAGGGCATGTTTCAAAATGGCATTACATAATTACTATACAAACTTTCATCGTAAAAACACTTGCTTCCAATTTCTAATTAAAAAAGTAATCAATAAGCAAAGAGGCAGCTTCAATTGAGGAGCCACTTATTTCCCTGACTGTCTCTTAATTGTATTCTATTATTGCTAATAAATTGGAAAGTAAATGTTTAATTATATATCTTTGCGTGTACAAATGCTGTCATCTGTTGAAATGCAGTAAGACGTAAAACATCTGTTGAGCCAGGCTTTGGAGTATTAAATTTGTTAAAACTTTGCACTCTGTTTTTAATGCCTAGTTCAAGGCATATCAGTAGATTCACATTAATATTCATGGATGTAATTAATCTACTTTCACGGATGTGTTTGACTCTTATTACTGCAAATCATCTTAGTCTTGCTGTAGTTTAAAAGAGCAAGCTCTAAATTTGTAAGGCTATAAAAGTAATAGTCAAATCATATAGAAATACACTTACAGTACAATTAAAGAAGCTGTTAACTATCATAGCTCAAAAAAATTATTTGTTTTGTACCCGAATCCCCATGTCTCTCTTCCTTTTACAGCTGTCTATGTTACAGATATTAAATAATTTTTAAAAAACGGGGATATTGACACTGCTTATAATGAGTATAAATATATATCAACCAATCATGGTAAAGATGAGTACACGACAGTATATGTGAATATGCTAATCTGTTTAAAACATTATAGGAGAAAGTATGTGAATCTATAGAACTATGATGGGTTCCTATTTTTAAGCAATTGATGTGTTGTCTGTTTAGGACAAATGAGATGATGAAAGATGAGAGTATGAAACCCTAAGCAGTATAATTAAATCCTGTTGGCAAGTACCTATATACAAATAAAAGCACTCTTTATCTACATCAGAAATGGTGCATTATCACAAAGTGGATAATATCTGAAAAACTAATCCTAATAATAAGTGGATTCCTAAATAGAAAATCAGTCAAGTGACAAATAATATGTAAAAAAAATTTCAAATATCAATAATAAAAAACTGTGAAAAAAATGGATTGCATGTTGACAAGTGAATCAAACTAAAAAATATGTATATCAAATGTAAGGCAATGATAACTAAAAAGTCTGTTAAACCAATATATAATAAGACATTTTTTTTCAGTGTCCAATATTCATATTTCCATAAAAGTGACTTGTGTTGATTTCAAGATGATGCGACTTTATATCAACTTCTGTGCATCAAATAAAGTGACTTCTCGTGCATCAAATAAAGTGACTATGTGCATCAAATAAAGTGACTTCTTGTGCTCCCCCTTAGGTATATGCACTCAACAGAAGCCCCCACCCCTGCAGGGGTAAAGAGAGTGTAGTAAACTGTGTCTCCAATCTGGATATCCCCGGGGGACGATAAGCTCTCCTACTCCTGAGCCGGATATATGCAAAATAGCATCCACATGCAATCAAAAATGAGCATCCATAGCGTAAATCTGGTAAAAATTATTGTTGCCTGTAAGCAATTCATGTACCGTATATACTCGAGTATAAGTCAAATTTTTCAGCACATTTTTTTGTGCTGAAAGTGCCCCCTTCGACTTATACTCGAGTCAAGCACTTTTCTGCAGCAAAAAAATTCATTTTCTGAACCGACTTTGGGGCCCCATATCTCAGGGCCACTTAGTGCTAGGAACCCCAAATTTGGTGTACAAACCCAGTGGAATGGGTACCATAACATATCCAAAGATGGGGTTCCTAGCACTAAGTGACCCTGAGATACGGGGCCCCAAAACTGGTTTGGAAAATTTCATTCTCTGCTGCAGAAAAGTGCTTGACATTTTCTGAACTGATTTTTGGGGCCCTGTATCTCGGGGCCACTTAGTGCTAGAAACACCAGCTTTGGAAATTTTATGGTGCTAGTTCCACTGGGTTTGCACACCACATTTGGGGTTCTTAGCACTAAGTGTCCCCGAGATACGGGGCCCCAAATTCGGTCAACTGTGTCTATCTGCAGCAATGTCATTTCGGGACCCTTTGGGTTCAGAGACCCCAAATTTTGGCTGCAGCTAGGGGGCATCTAGGAACCCTTAACTACCGAGTTTGAAGTTCAGGGGACCTATTGCTGAAAATGGGCACATTGAGGCATGCAAATGGGCACAGTGATGCTGCAAATGGGCATTGTTGACCCTCTTTTCCACTTACAGTAGCTGTGCATTTCTCACCCTCGTCTTATACTCGGGTCAATAAGTTTTTCCCATTTTTTTTGTGGTAAATTAGGGCCTCGACCTATACTCGGAACGACTTATACTCGAGTATATACGGTAATTAGAGCAATTTGTTAGCTCCGTTTTGCCTAAGGAAAGTCCTTTTTTTATTTTAATTTGTGTTAAATAAATAATTTTTACTGGATTTACGCTATGGATGCCCATTTTTGATTGCATGTGAATGCTGTTTTGCATATATCCTGCTCTGGAGTAGGAGAGCTTATTGTTCCCCTGGGATATCCAGATTGGAGACACAGTTTACTACATGCTCTTTACCCCTGCAACTGGTGAGGGCATATACCTAAGGGGGAGCACAAGAAGTCACTTTATTTGATGCACGTAGTGACTTTATTGGATGCACAGAAGTTGGTATAAAGTCGCATCATCTGGAAATCAGCACAAGTCACTTTTATGAAAATATGAATATTGGACACTGAAAAAATCTCTTATTATATATTGGTTTAACAGACTTTTTAGTTATCATTGCTTTACATTTGATATTCAACATACAATCCATTTTTTTTACAGTTTTTTATTATTGATACTTTATTTTTTTATTTTTTTTTATATATAATTTGTCACTTGACTTACTTTCTATTTAGGAATCCACTTATTATTAACATTAGTTTTTCAGCTATTATCCACTTTGTGATGATGCACCATTTCTGATGTGGATAAAGAGAGCTTTTATTTGTATATAGGAACTTACCAACAGGATTTAATTATACTGCTTAGGGATTCATACTCTCATCTTTATTTGTCCTGAACAGACAACACATCAATTGCTTAAAAATAGGAACCCATCATAGTTCTATAGATTCACATCCTTTCTCCTATACTGTTTTAAACAGATTTGCATATTCACATATACTGTCGTATACTCATCTTTACCATGATTGGTTGATATATATTTATACTCATTATAAGCAGCGCCAATATCCCTGTTTTTTATTATTTCCTTTTTGGGACACCATTTGTGGAGTCTTTGTTTGGGGAGGCTGCAGCTTCACTCATACCTAAGCATGGAATTTTTAGCTTTATATATATTACAGATATATCTATAAAAATAAATGCATAACTGCTATGAAGAATTGGACTGATACTCCTGAAGAGGTGACATATATACATGAAACATGCATAGCATACTTCTGGTTTCTCCTTTGATTTATTTGGCACTATACTACATGACTTTATATGAGACATTCTGGGAACCTATTTTGATTAACTTTCACTATAATGCCCGGTACACATGGTCGGACTTTGTTCGGACATTCCGACAACAAAATCCTAGGATTTTTTCCGACGGATGTTGGCTCAAACTTGTTTTGCGTACACACGGTCGCACAAAGTTGTCGGATCGCCAAGAACGCGGTGACGTCAAGCACGTACGACGAGACTAGAAAAGGCCAGTTCAGAACCAAGCGCGGCACCCTTTGGGCTCCTTTTGCTAATCTCGTGTTAGTAAAAGTTTGGTGAGAGACGATTCGTGCCTTTTCAGACTCGTGGCTTTTAGATCGTTTTCTGCCGTTCAGTTTGTGCTTGTGGGTTTGTATCTGCTCTTCAGTGCATGCAAGCAAGTTCCGCGTTACTTTAATTAGTCATTGTATTCTTGTTCGTTCGTTACTGTTTTTCAGGTCGCTCTTCACAGGCCTTGCTGTTCTTCAGTGCGTTCTGTTACTTCATTCTGAGCAGCCGACCGTTTTCTAGCCATGTTGCGTATGCGTACTCCTCGTAGAGTTCGTGCTGTGCGGGGGCTTGGTGTTGGGGTCCTGACCTTGACACAAGTCCAGTCCATGAACAGGGTGGGGAGGAGTTCATGGACCAAGAATTGGTTGCTTCAGTGTAACCAGTTCTCTCATATGCCTTTGCTCCGTGAGATCCGTGAGAATAATCCTGATGATTTCAGGAACTTTCTCAGGATGACGGACCCCGTGTTTCACCGTCTGTTGGCTTCACTGACCCCTTATATTAGCAGGCAGGATACCTGCATGAGGCAAGCCACCATTTGGCGACAGGGAGAAGTCTGCAGGACTTGAAGTTCTCGACAGGCATCTCCCCCCAGGCTCTGGGGATCATTATCCCAGAGACCTGTTCTGCCATCATACAGGTCCTACAGAAGGAGTATATGAAGGTAAGATTTTTTTCTTTTAAAATCACATTTTATTGTATTGAATGTTTGATAATATATTGTATTTCTTTCCTCCTTCCCTAATGACCATGATTGGAATATGCTGTGAATGTCCCCTTTGTTCTCATGCATGCTGGATTTTTATATAATTATTTTTTTAGGTCCCTCATACAGATTGGCCTTCAATAACCTCCCCAGCATGCTCTACGGGCCCTATATTCACCTCATGTAGTCACTTAACAATGTATTTTATCAGCTCCATAGTAGTGCTTTACTACAAACACCCCCTAAAATGTTTCCAAATGTTATTTTAGGTTTAAATTCAGGCAGAGTGCCAGAGGCTTTTTTTGTGGTGTCCCCAAATCATTTTTAGTAACCCTCCCTCCCCCTAACTGCTAAGTCAGCTGATACCAATTCTCTATCTATCCTCAATCATCTACCTGCTGACTTTGCCAAACCCATACACACTATACCCATCTGTTTTGTGCTCTGATGTATGGATGAATTACCCAAAGCATGTAGTGCAAGGGCCTGCCTGTATACTTTCAAATGGTACTGTTTAAAGTTTTTGTATCCTATTATTACCTTGCAGGTAATAGCAGAATGTCCAAATGTCCTCAAATGTGTACAATGTGTATTTATATCTTTGTATTATGACACTTCTTACCTGTCCAGTGGGCTGTCAATAGTGTAACTTAGGAGGGGATGTTCCAAGTAATACCCTGTATTTAGGCATTCATCTCTCAATGAAGTGAAGAGGGATACCTGTCCAAGATTTCCACACATCCCATAATGTTAGAAATGGCCCATGAGGGGGGGGGGGAATATGTTAGGTGTACCTTATACTTTGGCGTTGTTAAATTCCCCTTAATAAATGCTATCTGGAGGTTGTCCCATAATGTTTGTGCCTAATCTGCTTGCCATGTTTCTGTGCAAAAATAGTAATTTTTTTTTTTCCTCAACAGTTTCCTTCCATGCCACAGGAATGGCAGACTGTGGCCTCCCACTTTTCCCAGCGGTGGGACTTTCCTAACTGCGGAGGGGCAATTGATGGGAAACACGTCCACATCGTCCCACAACCCAACTCGGGGTCGTACTATTTCAACTGTAAGGGGTTCAATAGTATTGTGATGTTGGCGGTGGTGTCTGCTAATTACGACTTCTTGTATGTGGACGTGGGGAAGAATGGCCGGATGTCCAATGGTGGAGTCATTGCCCAGAAGGAGTTCTACAGGTGTCTCCAGAATGGCAGCTTGGACTTGCCAGCTCCAGAGGACAATGTGGAAGGACTCCCATTCGTGTTCGTTGCTGATGAAGCGTTTGCGCTGGGGGACCACCTGATGCGGCCATTCCCGATGAGGACCCTCACCCCGGGAACAGAGGGTTTTTAATTACCGGCTGGCCAGAGGCTGAAGAGTGGTGGAGAACACATTTGGAATCCTGGCCAGCCGGTTCCGCCTATTTCTGACACCTATCCATATGGCGGAGTATAAACTGAACCATATTATACTGGCATGCTGTATTCTCCATAACTTTTTAAGGAAACATTCGGCCAACTATGCTGGCTCAGTTGGGCTTGAGGCCGGAGTGATACCTGAAACACTGACGGCGCTTGAAAGCGGCCGTCCTGGCTTGCCCTCCCTGAGTGCCCGTGATGTCCGGTTACGATACCTGGAGTTCTTTGCGGGTAGGGGGGCTATCAATATGCCTTCAAATTTGTGAAGCCTTTTTCCAATAAAAAAGCAAACAAATGAAAATCTTTGTGGACATTTACTGCTTGTGTTTGTTTTAGCTGACCCTGACAGAAATGTGTGGAGTCCTGAAAATGGCGTGATTGTGTAACCTTATACAAAGCACTGTTGGCTGTTATTTACTAAAGGTGTATACACTTTTTATACTACAAGTGCTCTTGAAACTGCAATGAAAATGCTCTTGTAGTGCAAGGAGGATTAGGAAATAACCCCCATTTTCGCAGAAAACAGCAATTACCGTATTTATCGGCGTATAACACGCACTTTTTTCCCCTTAAAATCAGGGGAAAGTCGCAGGTGCGTGTTATACGCTGATCCCCGCCGATCCCGAGCTGTCCAAATTTCAAAATCGCGTAACCGCGATTTGAAAATGGCGCCTCCGGAGCCGAAGTACACAGAGCCGGTCCTCGGCTCTTTCCGGCGGCTCTCGTTTACTTTCGGCTCCACTCGGATAGCTCCACTCGGGACTACGAGTGGAGCCGAAAGTAAACGAGAGCCACCGGAAAGAGCCGAGGACCGGCTCTGTGTACTTCGGCGCCGGCGGCGCCATTTATAAATCGCGGAGCGCGATTTTGAAGCCCTGGAAGCAGGGACAGGGGCCCTGTAGTTGCGGCCTTCAGTACGTAGGCCGCACAAAAAGACCCCTGAGAGTCCGGATTAAGGAACACGTCAAAAATATCCTTAACGGTTATGACAAACACTGTGTATCAAAACATTTCCTTATCTGTCATAACAAAGACCCTACCCATTTGACCTTCTGGGGTATTACTCCATACATTAAACATTGGCGGGGGGGCCACAAAGTGAGAGCTCTAAGTAAATTGGAATCCAAATGGATCTTTACCTTGGACACTTTTTGGCCCCGCGGCCTAAACATAGAATTTGACCTTAATTGTTTCCTGAGTGATTTTTAGAATGAGAATTTTTAACAATAGAGGTTTTCAACCAATCCAGATTTTTTAATTAATTTTATGTTTAAAACATATGTTTATGTAATATGGACTTTTAGCTATCTATCAGTCGGCCCACCTGGTACCCTTCAAGTACCCAAGCTAAGCTTGGTAAGGCCTCTAACTCTAGCCATACGTATATTACTCTCAATGGTGGGAGACTTTTTTGGATATTTTTTTGGGAATTAGATTACAGTATTCCTTCCCTCTCTATATCTCCTGTCGGCTTTTTATGCAATTACATTCTTCCTCATTATTCAATAAGACTATCTGGAAATAGCTACAAGTCCCTGTAGGAACTGTCTCTCCTCTAATATTTAATTTTTAATTTCAACTGGCCTCGGCCATTTAGTAAACTTTTTAATCTTTTAATTCCAAAATACATATACACACATAGACACAGTATTTTTACACACATCTAAATAGGTTACAGTCCTTTTGGTAATAAATTAACATTGGTATATTTTATGTATTATTGATTTTAGATATATTGGTTTTATATAGATTAGTATTTTGCATTATGTTTGTTTTTAATTTTTACTCAGTATGTATACCTAGTATGCCACTAGTGTCTCCAGCTTCTCCCTTCCTCCGTTTTTAATATCATAATATTGTTTACAAGCTCTGCCCTTTTTTACTAAATCAAGGCGGATGCAAACCACTTATCCATTTGGTATTAGTTCAACCCGCAATTCGTTCGCTCACCTCGCTTTATTAGAGACAACATATGTCTCTCTCTGCTGACAGTACAAGCGATACTAAAACAGCAGATAGCCTCTATTGGCCAGTGTAAGTCAGCTGATATTCACCACAAAGCGGAACTTGAACTTTACAATAAATCTCTAGGAAAATGGCCGCCGTATACCAATACATGTAACTTCGAGAAAATGGCCGCCCATAGCCGGCCAATATTAAACTATTTAAGGACACTTTCCCAGCCTATATTCATCCCCTGAAGAAGTCACGTGTGGTGTGACGCCACGCGTAGGGACGGGATAGGCTGTATACACAGTGAGAAGCAGACGAGCTCGCCGCTCGTCGGATACAATTGTCTTTTCCTAATTGCTAAATGTGAGTACCTGTTTTTTTGCCTAAATAAAATACTATCGTTGAAACGGAATTACACTATTGGGCTCTTTCTCCACTTCATTATCTTTTATACATTCCTGCATCGCACCTGAGGGAACTAAATCCTAGGACAGTGAGGGATGTGCAGGAACCCCTAGGTGGATGAGTTAAAGAGCCCTTGGTCATATGCTGTTGCCCCATTACTGTGAGGACGGTCAGGGACGCGCAGGAGCCTCTAGGAGGATGAGATAAAGAGCCCTCTGGTCATATGCTGTTGCCCCATTGCTGTGAGGTAAGGGGCCATTACCCACTGAAGTGTTTGCACACGAAGAAGCACGAGTTTTCAAGTCACTTGGCACTTTAACTGCCACATGCGCATGCCAGCACATCATTGTCACAGAGTTCACTTTATTCATAAGGACATTCCTTTTCGTGTTAATACCTTTTATATAAAGACTTTATTTTTTGGGATATCATTTCATGTACCTAGGAGTTTTTTTAGTTCTTTTTGCACATTTTTTGCACTGTATATAGGTTTGAATACCAAACACTGCATGTACTTTGAGGTGTAGCCAAGTCTAATACGTACAGTGTCTACACACTGCACATTGTCACTTTTGAACTTTATATGCATTTAAATCAAGCTGTACTGTATTTATATATAATTTATATACACTGGTCTTTGTTATCTACGTTTTATTCGTTTTATACCTCAGAGATTTAAGTTTATAACACGCTATTTATTAGCATATCGCACTCACTGGTTAGTGATATTCATTATTTTATTCATTATCTCATTTGTTCTTATACTTTTATTTATTGCTCACCATTATTTCTATACACTTTGCTATGTAAATTATGACCCCATTTTAAACCATCTGAGTTTCTATACTTAGGATTAGCGCTGCACCACTCATCCATACAATTAACTAAAAGGTCAGGTGTTTACCCGAATAGGTGCATGCAGCTTTTCCACCTCCAGCCTTTTTCCATACTTGATAGCGCAGGAATATCTCTGACAATCTATTACTTACCTACCTCATACACTCCCCATTCTTGCGGCAATCATGGATGTATTTTCATATATGGAAAAGAGGCAAGTGAATCTAGAAGAAGTATTTAATATTACAAAAACAAAAACTAGTAGTAACTTAGACCTTGAAAGCCTTATGCGCAAACTAGGGCACAACATGGAAAAGAAAGTGAGCCTTTGGTGGGACATCTGCACCTTTGAGACATACCTTAAGGAAAGCATTGTCCCCAGAAGGTTAAGGTGGGATGTCCCCCCAAATGATGGGCTCACTGATCAGGAATCTAATGAAGAGTGGTATAAATTTTTCAACGACAAAGGCCTAGAACTTATAGGATTTTTGTTAGATAGAAAAAGGAGGAAAAACAAGATAATAGATCAGAATATTACAGATCTTAAAGGAAATATTGAACAATACAAAGACACGACTGAATATAAAACTCTAATGACCCAATTGAACAAGGACCTTGCTAAGAAAGATAAAGAAGTGCAACAAAGGAAAAGCAAGAAACACACGAGAGATACAAACGATTTTCGTAATGACCAAGTGTTCAAATGGCAAAGCCAATTGGGAAAAGTAGAATGTTCATCTACATATTCCACACCGGAAAAAACGGTAAGACTTCATCCTCAACCACAAAACGAACCACTCAGGCCAGCCACGGAAGTCAGAAGCCATCAAGACCCTAGAGAAGAAAATAGAACCATGACACCTAGACAAAGAGGGAGCGATGGAAGAAATAACGAATATTAAAGCTATACGCCACATCGAAATGAGAGGAGGCCTCAACAAAATAATCGGACACCACGGAATGGAGGAAGAAAACCATATTATGGGAAGAATAACAGAAGACCCTACAATCGGAACAATTGGTACAGACCTCCATACGAAGAACGAGATTACAGAGGCCCACCGTATGAACATAGAGACCAAAGGAGACCTATGCAAGAATATAGAGAAAACAGAGATTTGGAATACTATAGACCAAGAGAAAGAAGTCCCATACAAGATTATAGATATGATGACAGAAGAGGACCACCATATAGGAACTACAGGCAGGATGAGCGGAGCCCAATTCCTACTTACAACTATTATGCTCCCTTGGATAACAGAGAAGGAGATGAAAGATCAGTAAGACCTTACCCTCCACCTTACGGAGACCAAGAATCAAACAGGCCTTTTTTAGACTGGAGCAGGGAGAACCATCCAGTGAGATATCCAGACGAAATGCGGGGCCCCAGAAAAAGCCCCGAAAAAAGAGAGGACGAAGATCCGGCAAGAGACAGCAAAAGAAAGAGAGAATAAAAGGAGAGGGGATTTTTAATCTTAGTGGGTTGGCATTGACACATGAAGAAATTGGGGTACTCGACAAAGGGTTGAAATACGCACCCACAAAAAACCATAACAAATTCGAGACCTACATTGGAATCCAGAAATTTGTACGAAAATTAAATATACAAAAATATATGGTAGGAAATCCCCCAATATCTAGAGTAACACAGCCACCAGATAATGGTTTTTTACATAGTTCACTCAGGAACAAATCAGTCTTTAACCCGCCAGCAAAAGATAATAAACATATTAATGTTTTTAAAAAAATTGTTTTGGATGAAATAAAAGAAGTAAAAATCAAGAGAAAAGAAGAACCTAATCACATCAAAAGTGGAATCCGCAAATTATCCAAAAGGCGAGACATTGTCATCTGACCGGCAGATAAGGGAGGAGGGATTGTGATACTCTCTAAAGAACAATATCACAATACAATGACTACCATGCTGAATGATAGCAATACTTACACAAAATTATTAAAGAATCCAGTTTTTGGATGTCGTAAATCGCTCGAGCAAGTGGTCCATCTGGGAGTGAAAAAGGCGATACTAAATAAAAAAGAAGCGAGATTTCTCATACCAGAATCCTGTCGGACGCCAATTATTTATTCAGTCCCTAAACTACATAAAAATAAAACTGACCCACCACCTAGGCCGATAGTGAATGGCATAGAGTCAATTACAGCCAGGATGGGTCAGTATATAGATGTTTTTTTGCAGCCGGCGGTTCAGAAAACTGAAGCTTATCTGAAAGACAGTAAAGAGATGCTAAGGGTCATAGACAATATCCAAGGAGAGGATAGATCATGGGTTATGGCCACGGCTGATGTATCAGCGTTATACACAATTATCCCTCACCACAGGGCCTGTGAAGCAGCAAAATGGGGTTTAAGGAAATATACCGAACTCCCGTGCACACAGAGAAAATTCCTTATCAAATGTCTAGAATTTAGTCTCAAAAACAACTATTTCTGGTATGATGGATCTTATTACCACCAACAGACTGGGGTGGCCATGGGTGCCAGATTTGCCCCGAGCATAGCCGGCCTGTTCATGGCACAGTGGGAAGAATATAATGTGTTTAGCGAGCGCCCAAACCAACTCGTCATATATAAAAGATATATTGACGACATTTTCATACTATGGGATGGAGAAGAAGGACATCTAATCGAATTCCTTATGAAACTGAACAACAACGATAGAAACATCTCACTAACTTGGGATGTTAGTTCAGAAAAAATTAACTTCCTAGATCTAGAGATTTCATTAAATAACTCCACATTTAGCACGAAAACGCACTTTAAGGGAGTTGATAGAAACAGCTACCTCCCAACTACAAGTTGCCATCACAAAAACTGGATTTATAACATCCCGAAAGGGCAATTGATGCGGATAAAGAGAAACTGCACCAAAATAGACACATATTTTGAACAGGCAGAGAAAATGGGAGATAGATTCACGGCAAAAGGCTATGATCAGAAATTCATCAAGACAAAAATCGATGAAGTCTCTAAATTGGACCAGAACGAACTGATTAGAGAAAAAATCACACAACCGAAAAATCCAGTAGAGGGGATACCTTTGATTCTAGACTTCAATGTACAATACAGGAAAATTGAAAGAATAATAAAGCGCCATTGGCATATTCTACGGTCAGATAAGCAACTGCAAGAAATCCTCCCTGAGAACCCGAAATTCATATATAAAAAGGCACCGACGATTAGGGATTTACTAGTAAAAAATGTTGTGGACCCACCCAAGAAACCTTTTACTTTTTTCTCTGGAAATGGTTTCTTTCCATGCAAGAGGTGTTTTGCCTGCCTCAGGACCAAACGACCAAACCATAAAGTGTTTAATTTTACTTCTACCAGTACTGGCGAAAGCTATGAAATCAAAGATTTCATTTGCTGTAACACGGAAGGGGCAGTATACGCACTCGAATGTAGTTGCGGCCTTCAGTACGTAGGCCGCACAAAAAGACCCCTGAGAGTCCGGATTAAGGAACACGTCAAAAATATCCTTAACGGTTATGACAAACACTGTGTATCAAAACATTTCCTTATCTGTCATAACAAAGACCCTACCCATTTGACCTTCTGGGGTATTACTCCATACATTAAACATTGGCGGGGGGGCCACAAAGTGAGAGCTCTAAGTAAATTGGAATCCAAATGGATCTTTACCTTGGACACTTTTTGGCCCCGCGGCCTAAACATAGAATTTGACCTTAATTGTTTCCTGAGTGATTTTTAGAATGAGAATTTTTAACAATAGAGGTTTTCAACCAATCCAGATTTTTTAATTAATTTTATGTTTAAAACATATGTTTATGTAATATGGACTTTTAGCTATCTATCAGTCGGCCCACCTGGTACCCTTCAAGTACCCAAGCCAAGCTTGGTAAGGCCTCTAACTCTAGCCATACGTATATTACTCTCAATGGCGGGAGACTTTTTTGGATATTTTTTTGGGAATTAGATTACAGTATTCCTTCCCTCTCTATATCTCCTGTCGGCTTTTTATGCAATTACATTCTTCCTCATTATTCAATAAGACTATCTGGAAATAGCTACAAGTCCCTGTAGGAGCTGTCTCTCCTCTAATATTTAATTTTTAATTTCAACTGGCCTCGGCCATTTAGTAAACTTTTTAATCTTTTAATTCCAAAATACATATACACACATAGACACAGTATTTTTACACACATCTAAATAGGTTACAGTCCTTTTGGTAATAAATTAACATTGGTATATTTTATGTATTATTGATTTTAGATATATTGGTTTTATATAGATTAGTATTTTGCATTATGTTTGTTTTTAATTTTTACTCAGTATGTATACCTAGTATGCCACTAGTGTCTCCAGCTTCTCCCTTCCTCCGTTTTTAATATCATAATATTGTTTACAAGCTCTGCCCTTTTTTACTAAATCAAGGCGGATGCAAACCACTTATCCATTTGGTATTAGTTCAACCCGCAATTCGTTCGCTCACCTCGCTTTATTAGAGACAACATATGTCTCTCTCTGCTGACAGTACAAGCGATACTAAAACAGCAGATAGCCTCTATTGGCCAGTGTAAGTCAGCTGATATTCACCACAAAGCGGAACTTGAACTTTACAATAAATCTCTAGGAAAATGGCCGCCGTATACCAATACATGTAACTTCGAGAAAATGGCCGCCCATAGCCGGCCAATATTAAACTATTTAAGGACACTTTCCCAGCCTATATTCATCCCCTGAAGAAGTCACGTGTGGTGTGACGTCACGCGTAGGGACGGGATAGGCTGTATACACAGTGAGAAGCAGACGAGCTCGCCGCTCGTCGGATACAATTGTCTTTTCCTAATTGCTAAATGTGAGTACCTGTTTTTTTGCCTAAATAAAATACTATCGTTGAAACGGAATTACACTATTGGGCTCTTTCTCCACTTCATTATCTTTTATACATTCCTGCATCGCACCTGAGGGAACTTAATCCTAGGACAGTGAGGGATGTGCAGGAACCCCTAGGTGGATGAGTTAAAGAGCCCTTGGTCATATGCTGTTGCCCCATTACTGTGAGGACGGTCAGGGACGCGCAGGAGCCTCTAGGAGGATGAGATAAAGAGCCCTCTGGTCATATGCTGTTGCCCCATTGCTGTGAGGTAAGGGACCATTACCCACTGAAGTGTTTGCACACGAAGAAGCACGAGTTTTCAAGTCACTTGGCACTTTAACTGCCACATGCGCATGCCAGCACATCATTGTCACAGAGTTCACTTTATTCATAAGGACATTCCTTTTCGTGTTAATACCTTTTATATAAAGACTTTATTTTTTGGGATATCATTTCATGTACCTAGGAGTTTTTTTAGTTCTTTTTGCACATTTTTTGCACTGTATATAGGTTTGAATACCAAACACTGCATGTACTTTGAGGTGTAGCCAAGTCTAATACGTACAGTGTCTACACACTGCACATTGTCACTTTTGAACTTTATATGCATTTAAATCAAGCTGTACTGTATTTATATATAATTTATATACACTGGTCTTTGTTATCTACGTTTTATTAGTTTTATACCTCAGAGATTTAAGTTTATAACACGCTATTTATTAGCATATCGCACTCACTGGTTAGTGATATTCATTATTTTATTCATTATCTCATTTGTTCTTATACTTTTATTTATTGCTCACCATTATTTCTATACACTTTGCTATGTAAATTATGACCCCATTTTAAACCATCTGAGTTTCTATACTTAGGATTAGCGCTGCACCACTCATCCATACAAGAAAGTAAACGAGAGCCACCGGAAAGAGCCGAGGACCGGCTCTGTGTACTTCGGCGCCGGCGGCGCCATTTATAAATCGCGGAGCGCGATTTTGAAGCCCTGGAAGCAGGGACAGGGGATCCCAGGCTGCACTGGGGCAAGGCTGCACTGGGGCAAGGCTGCACTGGGGAAGGCTGCACTGACAAGGCTGCACTGGGGAAGGCTGCACTGACAAGGCTGCACTGGGGAAGGCTGCACTGACAAGGCTGCACTGGGGAAGGCTGCACTGACAAGGCTGCACTGGGGAAGGCTGCACTGGGGAAGGCTGCACTGACAAGGCTGCACTGGGGAAGGCTGCACTGACAAGGCTGCACTGGGGAAGGCTGCACTGACAAGGCTGCACTGACAAGGCTGCACTGGGGAAGGCTGCACTGACAAGGCTTCACTGACATGGCTGCACTGACATGGCTGCACTGACAAGGCTGCAATGAAGGGCATTTAAATGTAAGTTTTTTTCCCTTCAACTTCCCTCCTAAAAGTTTTTTTTCCCTAAAATTCCCTCCTAAATTGGGGTGCGTGTTTTACGCCGGTGCGTGTTATACGCCGATAAATACGGTACATCATCCCAAAAGTGTTGTAGTGTTGAGACAATAATCCACACATTCTTGATTAACAAACGTTTTTATACCTGCACAATCACATGTGCATTTACCAAAGGTTTTTAAAACAAACCAACATGTTTGTTGTATAACAATTTTTGGGGTGGCATTATCAAAAATATAAATGTCCATTTAAGATAAAACAGGCCTGTGTAAAACCTACAAGAAAGACAAAAAACTTGAACTTACAAAGTTCACATATGGTAAAACTTGAAGGCAATATCAGACATGAGTATTTAGGAACTGTGTTTGATATTGCGTTCAGATGGGGTCAAATCACCCCAGGAAAAGCCAAATTTGGAAGATGTACACCAATTTACGAATGTAAACATGTGCTAGCTGCCATCACGGGGATCAAGGGACGTGTTTTGGGGGAGCAAGCCCTTCCTCACCGCTACTTTATAATTGAGGAAGGGGTTGCACCCCCAAAACGCGTCCATTGATCTCCCATGATGGCAGATAGCACATGTTGGCACACTGTGTGCATCCTCCAAATTCAGCTTTTCGAAACATTGCTAAAATATTTAAAACATTGGACCACACTAAAAAAAGTGATTTTGTGGGGTTTTAAATTCACCCCAAAACATCAATGATGTTATTATTTTTTTGAATCACATCATTTATTTTTTTCTGGATGTTTTGCAATTCTACATTACACCCCATGATCTCTCCGATAAGGATCTGGGCACTTTCAGATGTGAAAGGATCTCGATCCCTAACATCACGATCACCTAAAAAGAGAGAAACCAAACAAAAACAGGTATCAAAAATCTGCCACCATCCATCTCTTACCTGAGTCTGTGGTCGCAGACATTCACCTATTGTGGTGCCAATTTCCACCACATCTTCTTCCTCCTCCTGCTCTTCTTGGGTTGGGGGTATTTCACCTTCTTCCATAGGTGGGGGGTCTGGGGTCTCCTCGGATGAGGGGTGTCCTCCGAGTCTTTTCTCCCCTATGCAAAACAAAAATGGTATAATTAGCACACAGATATTGATGGCAGAACTAGAAATAGGAAACATTGCTTGGAAGTGGGGTACAATTGTCTATTTTAGCCGAGTTCCAAGATGTCGCTTTTTTATTGGCCTTTGTCAAGCTGCAATACTTTACCTGTTTAGTACAAGCTTCACAGATGGAGACCCCCCCTATAGTATACACTCGCGCACCTGTGTGGCCCCCCTAATAAAAATGGTGTTCTTGTGTCCCACACTAGTGCTCCAGTGTCCAGATGTGAATACAGCTGCTCAGTGTCCTCTCCTTACACAGAATCTAGTTTGCATTTCATTCTAGTAACAAACCCATCTACACCAACAAATATTTTGCATCCAAGTAGGCCCTAAAAAATGTCGGAAAATGCATATGGCCTAAACAATGGTGTTTTAGAGGGGTCCAAAAAAATGTTTGATACGAACAAATAATGGGCCCATGAACATTACATTTGAAACTGTACAAATAAGAAAAGCATATGGAGCAGCACGAACGTAAGAAAGACAAAAAGAATAGGAACACAGCACAACTACTTACTTTTTTGCAGCACTCTCCGGATCTTTCTGTACTGCTCAAACTCTCTTAATTTCAGGTCTGACCACCGCTTCCTGAGCTGATCTTCAGATCGTCGTACCCCGAAATTCCTGTGAAGACTTTTGACCACTTTCGCCATGATCTTGGCCTTTCTGATATTGGGGTTGGGGTAAGGCCCATACTTTCCGTCATAGTCGGCCCTCTTCAGGATGTCCACCATCTCCAACATCTCCCCAAAGGACATATTTGTGGCCTTAAATCTTCTCCTTCTGGATCGGGACGTGTCCGGATCCAGGCTTTCCTCCTCCTCCTCCTCCTCCTTATTCCTGTAATTAGCACACACCTACTGTGACTCCGCCATGTGCTCTTCCCCCACTGCACCGAATGAAAAGGGGCGGGGAATAGAATAGAAAGAACATCAGGGGCGGGCGGAGTTACACACATGCGCAGTGTATATAAAGCGTAACACATGTGCGTATTACGTACGATCTGTGAGCGAAGGAAGGAGCATTGGACGGGCCGATCGCAAGAACGAAGGTAAGAGACAAACTTGTACCTATACTGCTTCTACATTGAGGCCTATATTGTAACAAGATTAGGAGACTTTTGTCTGACATTAGGCTTTGTCTTGTGTTGTGTCTTGCAGTGAACATGGATATCTTAGTTAAAGATAATGACTTCATGTCACTATTCATTGATATGTTAAGGGAGCTGCCATGTCTGTGGGAGATTAACCACCCACATTACAAGAACCAAGCAAAGAGGAAGGCAGCACTGGAGCAATTGTGTGAAATTGTGAAGCAGGTGAGCCCCACGGCAGACATCACCTATTTGAAGATCTTAATTGGTGGCCTGAGGAGCACATATGTAAGGGAGCGCAAGAAAGTCCTGGATTCACAGAGATCCGGAGCAGTAGATGACATCTATGTCCCCAGGATGTGGTACTATGACAGGCTGCATTTCTGGCAGGCCAGACTGAACCCAGGCCATCCCTCTCCAGTCTTCCTTCCATGCTTCATTCCCCCCCGGCTGAGGCTTCTGACGCCCAACCTGGGCCTTCCAGGCAACATGTGGAGGAGCCCAGATTGAGCCAGGTATAGCATTCCTCTAAATATTTCTGGTTGTACAATCAATAATGTTAACTAGATATTAGTTGGGAGTACTAATTTAGGATTGTGATTGATGAAGCAAAAAATAAAACCATGTCCCTTTTTCATACACAGGGAAGTCTCAGCCAGGAGGTGGCCGGGCCGAGCCGGCTGGCTGATCTGCAGGTCCCTCCACTCCCCCTGGAAAGAGAAAGTGGCAGGAGGAGTGCCCTAGAGGAGGCTGGCAGAGGACTCTTTTGGAGGGCTACAGAGGTCCTGGGAGCACCACACACCATGGAGGAGGACATTGCTGCCACCATTGCCTATAAAATGCAGAGGATGGAGGAGGGACAACAAGTCATGTGTGAGTCGCTCATATTGGAGGCTCTTAACAAAGGTATGAGGGGCCAAATTACAGCTCAGACACACCTTTGCGAACTCACAGATGGTCCTCCTCCTCCTGCAGGTCCTCCTCCTCCTCCTCCTTCTCCTCCTCCTCCTCCCAGTCCTCCTCCTGCCACATCTCCAACAGCAGAGCCACAGCGTGGAAGGAAGCGTGGAAGGAAGACCAGAAAGTGAGGACCCTGGATCCAGTCTGGTTGGCCAAAAGATGCAGCCTCTTGTGGTACCACAGCCTGGGGACACACATGTCATCTGCTGCTTTCCGGATCTCTGCGAATTCTGGGCCAGACTGCCCTCCCTTATATATGGACTCCTCAGGCCACCTATTTTGATGTTCAAGAATTGATGTCTGCCGTGGGGGTCCCAGGCTTCGCTAATTTCTCCTGTTGATCCAGTTTTGCCTCCCTCTTTGTTTGGTTCTGAGCCCTTAATAAAGGAATTTTGGTTTGAATTATACTCTCCTATGTGTTTTACTTCAAAAAGGACAGTTTGTTTGTGAGGATTCAGGTACATTTCAAATATACAATGTGAAATGAACAAGGGACACCAACAACAAACAACCTCCTTGAGATTAAATAATAAAAGATATCAATGGTGTTGTGGTAACTTGACACACAAAACACACACAAAAATAGTCTGGAGTAAAAATAAAAATAACATTGAACAAAGATCAGCCTTGGAAAAAATACAAACATAAAATCTAAAACAAAAATGTCTTAAAATCCCAAATGACAAATAACAATATATTCAGGGAATCCCAATAAAAAAACAAAAAAAAAAGTTTGGGAGAAGTGTGTGTGTGAATATGAGCAGCAAAACTATTTAATTCTTCTCACATTATAAAGAAGAAGAGAGTGCGCTGTATTAAACCATTTTTGACATTGCAGCGTGACGAAAGTGCTGTATCCATTGCGAACGCTAAGTTTACCAGAACGAGCTGTTCCGTGTCGGAATTTCTTCTGAGCATGCATGGCACTTTGTGCGTCAGAACAGGCCACACACGGTCGGAATTGATGCGATCGGATTTTGTTGTCGGAAAATTTTATCTCCTGCTCTCAAACTTTGTGTGTCGGAAAATCCGATGGAAAATGTCCGATGGAGCCCACACTCGGTCGGAATTTCCGACAACACGCACCGATCGGACATTTTCCAGCAGAAAATCCGACCGTGTGTACGGGGCATTACGGGGTGAACCATATAGTACAGTTAGGCTGGTTTATATTTTTTTTACCAAATTATTCTACTTATACGTTTGACATAATTTTTTGTAAACTAATTTGGTTCATTATTGGCTATTACAATATTGCATGTGGTTTTTTTGTATTTTTATAGCTAAGGGTTTTATATTGCAGTGCACATAGGTCTTCTACTGGCACCTCTAAAACATTTTCATAAAAATGGTCCCCATTTTTAGGACACTGATATGCGCCTGAGATCATATCCGGTGACGCTGTTGACCAGTGCCTCAGCACTGAGCTGTGGCGTCATCCGCATAGGAACCAGGGCTATTTAATGGGATAATTTTCCCATTATGAGGCTGGATGCTAGCAGGGACAGTGGTGGTTCGTTCCCTCCTGGAGCTCTTCTGAGGTAGGCATGTTTGGTGCATCTGACCATCTGCATCATATATATATATATATATATATATATATATATATATATATATATATATAGCGATTGGCTGCCTTTTATTTTTTCATCTCCGTATGGTTGCTTCTACCACACTTCAAACCATCCTATATGGGCCTGTTTTTGACTGTCCCCTGGCTGCAATGATGAAACATTTTATGTATTTCAACTTTCTCACCAGGGTAAGCAACCTTATACTAGCCCTGTTTTTGACTGCATTTTTGGACAAAGTTTAAGCAGTGTCTCTATTGGCAAATGCATATCTATATAAATATATTTTATGTGCTACACATATATAGATATATATATATTATTCCTGCAGCCTTTCCTCATTGTTTGAGACTCCTTGTTCCACCCTTGAGAGGCCTGCCCTTCCAAGCCTTATTGCCATGTATTTTATGGGCATCTAATTCCAGTGCATATTAATATTGGAACATCATACATATATTTTATATACACCTTTAAGATAGCCTACCCGCCACAGTCTCTATATTAGTAGAGGCATATTCTACCAGCAAGTCCTTGCTGTGTCATTTTTATATATGTTGTTTTTGTTTATTTTTTGACAGTTTGTCTATTTCTTGTATAGTGTCCTGGCTCCCACACTCACCCAGGAATTTGCCCTTAGGGGCCTATAGATGCCCCTTGAGTTGGTTGATCCAGCCGGGGTTAGCTCCTATGTCTATTCTATATGGTGATACAGTTACGGGATGGAATTGTTTATATGATATATTATCCTAATTGCTGGTTGGATCTTAAACTTGCTCACCTCTATGGCAGATTTGAGGAGTGTCAATATATGTTCAAATCCTTGCAACCATTATTGTATGTATCTTTTTGACTTGTCTGTTTAGAACCTTGAATATTTATATGTTTGTCCTTTATAGAGATATCTACACATAATCTCTCTGGACGCATACTCCTGAAGAAGCGGTCACACCGCAAAACATGATGAGGTTGAACTGATCTGGGATGACATTCTGATTCCTTCCCTTGGATGGATGCATGTCCAATTGTTCAGTTCTCCTTCAGAAATTCCAATTTATGTGTATTGTATACTCCCTCTTTTCAGGACCTTTTTAATCATGTCTTTGTCTCAATAAATTTATATATATTTAAACAAATGTGTATGCAAGTCCTTACCATATCATGATAGTCCATAGTTGCCTTAGACCCTCTGTCTTGTGTTTTTCAAACATTTATAGGACGACGGTACATTATCATACTTTTATTATTAGTGGTGATAATTAATTTACTGGTATGAAGGGAATGTAATGATGTTGCCAACAGCAACCAAACTTTTTTGCAAAAGAGAAGGCATTAGGAATAAATAATTAGGGTGATAAGTTTTCAACTAACTATATAAAAAAAAATATTTGTAATTGACTGAAATTGTTTACATTAAAGCAGAACTGTACTCATCCATCTTTTTGCTTTCCTGGCGAAGATAAATTACAGTTGTCTTCGTTGCTCTGCCTGCCAGCACCGCTATAATTTCTGCTGTATCTTGCCACATCACTCATCTTTGACCATTGGATGACAACTCTAGATGTACAATAACTACTCCCATCCATGCAGGCATTATGTAGTCCTGTAAGATGCCAGGGATAAGCCAGAGTGCAGACTGCACTGAGCAGGGAAAAATGCTAGGGGAAATTTGAACAAAATTGTTAAAGTTCCACTTTAAGCATTTTCACTGATGAAGCCATATGAAAAAAATGTGAAAACAGTTAGTTTAGAGTTTTTTTTAGAAAAACGTGCCCTCCTACATGTCCCTCACATAACCTTTGATAATATTTCCTCCATAATAAGGGTGTCAACTCTTTATATTGTTCTCACTCTGGTCAGTGTCTTGAGTCATCTTTGCTTATTTCTCACTTCAGAACTTCAAAAGGTATGAGTTGTATAGCTGTGTTTAACAAAAGGTAGAGATACTAAGGACTGGTTGTCCTCGTTATCAGTGGAACTTAAGGAAAATATAAGACTAGGGAAAATATTCTGTACATAGTCTAGTGGTGAAAACCAGTGACAGATGCTAGAGAAATGTGGTTTCAAACATGTCAATATTCCAGCTTTTCTGCTTTTTAGTGGCTGTTTAAAAAACAAAAAAAGCCACATCCTGGTGAATTGTTTAGGATGGTTCAGGACTGGCCACATACAATGGGAATAAAGTGGCCACCTTCCAGTAATCATTAAATTATAAAGATAAAGATGTTCCCCATTTAATAATAAAACATCCAGCTTTTGAGGCTTCATAAATCAATAAAGAACATAAAAGCCTCAAGTCCAGAACAGCTGACTTTTTCCTCACATGAACGAACCTTTTCAAATAAAATTCTTTAGGAAAAGTGGAGTGCTTGATGAATATTGGCTTCTATGATGCTTGCCTGTATGCTTTGAATAAATAATGCAAAACATTTATGGGTGAGGACCTGTGCGATACTTCTGGATGTCTGCATATAAAACAGCATTGTAGTAGTATAGGACAGTAATACATTTGGTAACTTTAACTAAACAGAATCACATAATGTAACGGTGATATAAGACTGGCCAAGATCGGAATACACTTAGTAAGAGATATGAAAATGGAAGGTAAACACACACACACAAACAAGTTTGCTTTTAGCATACAGAACAGTTCAGTATTAAACTATGTTTTACATCTGTTACCATACTTGCAAGTATGATTGTTTTCAGCACCTCCACAAGGTACATGATAACACTATAATCCCAAAATTAATGGGCAAAATAAGTTTGCACATCTTATTTTGGGCTGCTACTTTTTTTCTTTTTTAAATTGAACCACATTTACATTATGTTTAGCACTCCAGTGACATCATTAGAACATTTTATTTGCAAATCCTTCTAATTTAGCATGAAATAAGTGTAGTTTCTCCTGCTGGAAACAGATGATATTTGGCTGCTGACAACAGAGACGGAGCCTTTGATAAAAGTTTAGGTCAGATTGTTAGCAAGTTTTCTTGTTTTCCAACTCAGGTTTATATTAATTTAGCATGAACTATTATTCTAAATATAAGTTACTTTTATCGAGGGCTGCATATGATGTAGAACAAGCTGAACACGGTGGTCAATACAGTCAGGACTCAATTCATGTCTTTTTGGAAAGTAAAATGTAAACCTTTTTTTAAATTTAACTTTTTTTTTTAATCCCAAAATGTTTTTGATAAATGATGTAGCAACTTATGTTGTATTGTATATTGTTTTATTTCATTTGGTAGGTAGAGCAGGATATTTTTCTTACCATGGCTCCTGACTGAGACCTGACTTGTCTAGCTGCATCAAATGCCTGCAATAACCCTCTCGGAACAGTAATACTCCTTGGTATAATTAATGTGATTTTTGGCATTCCAACACAAAAAAAAAAAAGTGTGTACACAGTTCAAGTTGTAAAGAAAAAAATTGCAGTAAATCTGGTAAGTTATGTAGGCAAAACCAGATTATCAATACTTATAGCACCAACATCCCATAGTATTGAAAATTGAGAGCAAAAAGTAGGAGGCAGACTTTATAGGTGCATAGACAGATAATTACACCAAGCATTCTTAAAAATACCAATATTTATTTAATCACAAAAATAGATTAAAAACATTTGTACAACCATGTGTTGTCATCCATTAAATATGGGAAACATTTCCTTTCCTCACACTTATAATTCAACATGTTTCGCCATTCCGACTTCTTCAGGAAAAAGCATGGTAAGATTACTAGTGAACAAGCAAAGAAAACATAAATCGAAATTATGTCAAACATTTTGCATTGTATCCATAATATCACATACATTTTTTGCATACACTGAAAGGCAAGGCTGCACCCATCAAGCAGGCAACATTTCCACAAATCTGGCTCCCTACCTCCAAGTTGTGCAGGAGTAACATGGCAAATAGCGGGTTCCAATTGATGGGAGTCTGTCCAAAAGGGCTGTACACACCAACCGACTGGGGTAACTAACCCACAACTGGATCTCCCACAGAAAGGGGAATGTCGCCTCAAATAATCTGATGTAAACATGAATCAATTAACTATAACGAGTAAAGCCATATTTCTAAAAAAGGAAGTACAGTACATTTTTTAATTTTACTGAAAATTCAGCTGAAAATGTAGGGAGTCTAAACATCCACTAGATGGCATCCGAGGGACAGAATAGCTTGTCCACTGGCACTGAAACAACATCTATGGTGTGCATAGGTAAGAACAAGCTCATAGCACAGCTGAAATACATATTCAGACTGGTATGCAGCTTAAATCAAAGTAGGTCATTGTAGACATTTTTAAGCTATAAAAATCACCCTAAAGGGAAAAATTATACCTGATGTAATAAATGGTGATGCACGGCCACTTCGATTCACCTATGTGGGCCCCCCTCTCCACCCCGCTGACCAGCGAATGCTAAACAGGGGGCCGCGCATGAGTGGAGCGCTTCACCCCTATGGCAAATTCACATCCCAGCACCACCCCACCACCCCCAGCAGGTGCAGTCAGTCAGGCGGGTAGCTGATACCCGCCTGTCGGGCCAGTGTCAGCCAAGGCGGAAAGGAGGAAGTGCTCATATTGGGGCATCCAAGGCCCAGACATGACAGACATGGAGACACAGGAGGAGGATGGGAAATCTGCCCCGACACACATCATACCCCCAAACGGAGGGGCGTATGGATCACCAATCAGGGAGAGGGGATCATCCCCAGACCGGGTATTGAAAATATGGAAAAAAAAAAAAAGGGGGGAAGAAAAGGGGAGGGGTTTGAAAAAATAACAGTGATGGAACCTTGCCGAACGAACAAGTGCAGTTACAATGATCAATGCTTGTACATTGCAATAAGGCATGGGTCCACAATGCAAAAATAAACATACTGTATATAAAACAAATATAAGAATGCATTAAATACACACACAAAACTATGCATAAATACATAAAATGTACTCTCAGATAGAGTTGAATGCTAATAGTAGGGATAATTCACTCATTGTGAATGTAATGTACATTGATAGGGGGAGAAAGGGACAAAAAGATGAAGACTGCATAGAGGGAAGGGGCATAGAGGTATGTGCAGCTACAGGAAGGGTTTAAAATGAATCCCTTCATTGAGCTCAGAATATGTAGTCACCTGTAAGGAATATATCCACTTAGTTTCCAGTTGTAATAATTTTCAATCTATCCCCCCCCCCCCGCTCAAGTGCAAAGAAGCCTATACATTTCAAGTTAAAGCTGTGATAGAGGCCCAAGTGCCTACTTATGGGGGTCTCCATATTTTTCTTGGAGATCAGGGAAGCATGGTCTCTGATCCTCTTGAAAAATGGACACTTTGTCTTACCAATGTAAAAGGCCTTGCACTTGCACTTCATAATGTAGACAACACCTACTGTCTGACAAGTAGTCCTGTATCTAGGTACCCATACAGTGGTGTTAAGAAAGGAGAATATCTTTACCCTTTATGATAAGGTAGTTACATCTCCCACAAGGGAATGAACCTACAGCTTATGTCCCTAGGCGACTCTCAGTCGAATGATGGCTTGTTACTAAGCGGTCTCTGAGTGACCTTAAACGTTTGTATATTATCTCTGGATAGAGTCTGATATATTTATTGATCGTCTGATCTGAGGTCAGCAGTGTTTTTTGTATATAGCTATAAATTTATTGTGCTTTCTGTTATATTTGGTGATGATCCTGGTAGATGTGGTTTGTGTGATCTTCTTGGGCTTATATATTAGGGAACATCTGTCCTGAGCCTTGACCTTATGGAAGGCTTTTTAAGGCATGTCTTGCTGTAACCTCTTGCTAATAATCGTTCTTGTAGGGCATTGCCCTCTTTAAAAAAATCTCTATCAGTAGTGTAATTGCATCTGATCCTTAAAAACTGACTGTAAGGAATACTTCTTACCAAGGGCTCAGGTTGTGAACTGGTAGCATGTAACACTGTTACCCGCAGAGGATTTCCTATACAGTGTAGAGCAGAGGACACCTGCTTCAAGCTATTATTTCCCTTGGATGCCAACTAGTGGATGTTTAGGCTCCCTACATTTTCAGCTGAATTTGAATAAGTGAGTAACCATCATGCATTATAATAAAATGACAAGGGGCTATGCTAATTGCAGTAAAATAAAAAAATGTACTTCCTTTTTTAGAAATATGGGTTTACTCATTATAGTTCATTGATTTAAGCTTACATCAGATTTGAGGCCACATACCCCTCTCTGCAGGAGATCCAATTGTGGGTTAGGTACCCTGGTTGGTTGGTGTGTACGGCCCTCTTGGACAGACTCCCATCAATTGCAACCTGCTCTTTGCTCCATTACTTCTGTATAACTTGGGGTAGGAAGCCAGATTTGGGGAACTGTTGCCTGCTTGATGGGTGCAGCCTTGTCTTTCAGTGTATGTTAAAAATGTATGTGATATTATGGATACATATTGTTTGACATGATTTATGTTTTCTTTGCTTGTTCACTAGTAATCTCACCATGCTTTTTCCTGACGTAAACTGGAATGGCGAAAAATGTTGAATTATAAGCGTGATGAAAGAAAATGTTTCCCATATTTTATGGATGACAACACATGGTTGTACAAATGTTTTTAATCTATTTTTGTGACTAATTAAATATTGGTATTTTTAAGAATGCTTGATGTAATTATTACTATGGGATGTTGGTGCTATAAGTATTGATAATCTGGTTTTGCCCACATAACTTACCAGATTTTACTGCAATGTTTTCTATACAGCTCAGGCTTTGTACACACTTTTGTGTTGGAATGTCAAAAATCACATGAATGATACCAAGAAGTATATTGCTTATAGTTTTGAGCTGGTTATTGCTGGCATTTGAAGTAGCTAGACAAGTCAGGTTTGATGAGCCATGGTAAGAAAAATATCCTGCTCTACATACCAAATGAAATAAAACAATATACAATACAACATACGTTGCTACATCAATCATCAAAAACATTTTGGGGTTAAAATTTTGTTTTTAAAACCCCTTGGTGTAATTATCTGTCTATGCACCTATAAAGTTATGCATCTCTTACTTTTTCTCTCAATTTTCAAAACATTGCAGTAAAGCAATTCAAGGACTTAAAGTGCAGTTACACTTTAATGGTACTGAATTTTTCTTTGACTTCCACTCATGTAGCTGCCTGTGGTTCTTCTAGCGAGATTCTCTTTTTCAGAAGACAGCATCACTAACTATCAGCTACTAGATAATAGGCATGTTGTATGGGAGTATGTTATTATATAATTTGACACAGGGCTATCTGTTAGGAACCAACCTAAGGTGAGTGTACCCAGTAGGGTACACAGAGGTTGCCTGCAAATAGCTACCCCTTTTGTGGTGTGGTTGAGAGTGGGAAACTGGGTCGATGATGAGCTGCCTTTTCTGTTTTTGTTGCTCCAGTATTCCCTAGGTCAGCAGTGCCTGTTGCTATTGCTGTTAATCCTGCACTCCCTGAGCCCTGCTGTTTTCCTGTTGCTTCTTTGACTACTACTTCTTCTGTAGTCTTCTCTAGCTTTTGCTGCACTCCTGGCTCCCTTTCTTTGCCTCAGAGTAAGCATACCTACACTATTTATCCATTCAAGTAAGTGGTACACCAGGAGGGGTATAGTCAGGTACACACTGTTTGTTTAGACCGTATCAATTTAAAATAGCATCAGAGTCTATATTATGGTTTCCCATTGTAGCATTCAGTCCGCCCCTTATTCTTAATAGTTAAACCCAGCTTTTGCTGAGTTCCTGTATTCTTATTTCAGTCTCCCAGCTGATTATTCTTCTGGTTCCTGTGTGCCCCCTTTTTTCCTGATCCCTGTTACCTTCTTAGCCCTGATCTCCCTTAAGTTACTGGGGGCATCCAAGTACAGATTCATACATTTAAAAAAAATAAAACAAACACAAATAAAGAAATTTCTCATGTCATTTGCAAAATAAGTGAAACAAATAAATCTATAATGTGATTCATTTTGTATTTATACTTTAAGATGTCTATTTTAATTACATTTGTGATCTGTATCTTATGATGGTCCCTATAACCTATTTAGTTTGTGGGCCCTGTTATGCCACTTTGAAATTTTTGGGTACCCTTTCCCAGTGCAATTTTGCTAATTTTAAACACAAAGTTTGGTACAAACATTTTTTGTTTTAACATCAATGTCCATTTCACTGAGTATTATTTTATTCATGCTTTGACAGCTTCAAAAAATCAATTCCAGGAAATGTTAGCCATAGATAGCCGTCTTATATCAGATAATATGACATATGTAAGGGTCAACTGTCTCTTCTGTACATGTAGTGTTTCTTTTATTAGAATTTGTGATTCTCACTTGCTATAAAGTCACAATTTCATAAATGTTTAATGGTCTATCAACGTCATTCCAAGTTGTAACAACCATGCATTTGGGACAACACAGATGTCACAAACAAAATCAATTCTCTTACCTGAGATGCAATTGGGGTTTAAAGGGGAATAATGCAGTGTATTTATATTCATATTTATTATTAGGGAGTATAAAAACTGTACAACCAGTAGAGCTTCTTTCTTGGGGCTTGTACACAGAATAGATTTTAAAGTAAAGTCAGCAGCTTTGATAAAACATATTTTACATGAAAACCAGATGGCTGTGTATAAGTCAATCATCTGACTTACATGGCTATTTAAAGACTCTGTAGGGATCCCAGGACTTAAGGTGATATTAAACCCACAATCAAAAAATGTAATATTTTGCAGCTTACCAATCCTTAGAATTGGTGGCAGCATTAGTTTTCCTTTTTTAGGTTTTTCCCCACTGTTTTCACCTAGTGATCTGATCAGTAAAGCATCTTCTGTATTAGAGTGCCCCTTACTCTGGATGAATAAGAACAGGGGGCACAGCAGACAGTAGCACTGTCAGTTGGCGGGGGTAATGTTAAACATACTAGCAGATTTAAATACACAAATAAAATGAAGTCAAACTCCAGTTCACACTTTATAATCGCTTACAGCATTCATTTTTTTTCCTTTGGGATAAGGTTTTTACCCAAATAGATGATCACCGTATGCATACCTCCCAACTTTCTGAGATGGGAATGAGGGACACCTATTAGCAAAAGTATGTAGGCATAGGACACACCCCCTGCCATGCCCCCTTAAAAAGGAGAATTGTACAAAAAAAATATTGGTTAAACCCACTAAGTGCTTTTTTTATCACTACTATTCCTTTAGATTGGCTTTTGGAAATTACAAATGCAGAAATTTAGACATTGGATGAAAGGTTTAGCACTGGGAAACACTTTTTTGATAGATAAAAAGTGCATTTTATATACAACTGATCAGACTAAAATGAGGGACAAATGAAGAGGAAAGAGGGACAGAGGGACTTTGTTCTAAATCAGAGACAGTCTCTCGAAATCAGGGACAGTTGGGAGGTATGCCATATGCACCCCTGTTAGTGTTAAA
Source organism: Lithobates clamitans (assembly GCA_037952925.1). Lineage (NCBI taxonomy): Eukaryota > Metazoa > Chordata > Amphibia > Anura > Ranidae > Lithobates > Lithobates clamitans. The sequence goes on along the minus strand of JBBGZY010000008.1, from coordinate 6,479,023 downwards.
TGGCTTGCTCATCCCTGCAAACTGATGCATCTGTAGAGAACTTTCTTTTTTTGAAAAACAACAGACTCACTGGCTGGGTCACCAAATGAAAACAGAAGAAAGAAAGCCTAAATAATAAAACTATTGCAGGCATCATATCTAAGAGTTGTAAGCTGCAATATAATAAGTGTTTGCTTTTAGGTTTACTCAGTGGCGTAGCGTGGGGGGTGCAGGGGGTGCCGTGGCCCCGGGCGCAACATTTAGGGGGGCGCCAGTATGTGTCACTGGCTGCCTCCTCCTAATTTCTAATTCCTGTGTCCCCGGGCTCCGGCCGCCATGTTAAGTGTCCGGCGCCCTGTGATTGGGCGTATGGGGGTCATGTGAGGCGTAGGGCTGGCCTGTCCTCGATCGCTCCTGAAGTCCCGCCTCCGCACATGACCCCCCATACGCTCAATCACAGGGCGCTGGACACTGAACATGGCAGCAAGCAGAGCGCAGGGGAGAGAAGAATGTGAGCTGCCGCTGTGTTCTCCTCCTCCTCCGGATCGATGCAGGCCAGGATAAGAAGGTGAGTGAGAGTCTTGTTACTGGCCGGGGGGGGGGGGCGAGAGAGAGAGACTGTAGGCAGGACAGTGTAGTGGTCATAATAGTGTAGTTTAGTATGGAGGTCAGTGTAGTGTAGTGGTCAGTATGGGGGCAGTGTAGTGGACAGTGTAGTGTAGTATAGTATAGTGGACAGTGTAGTATGGTGGTCAGTATAGTGTAGTATAGTGGACAGTATAGTGGTTAGTGTAGTATAGTATAGTAGTTAGCATAGTGGTCAGTATAGTGTAGTTTAGTATGGAGGTCAGTGTAGTGTAGTATAGTGGTTAGTATGGTGGTAGTGTAGTGTAGTGGACAGTATAGTGTAGTGGACAGTGTAGTGTAGTATGGTGGTCAGTGTAGTGTAGTATAGTGGTCAGTATAGTATAGTGGTCAGTGTAGTGTAGTATGGTGGTCAGTATAATGTAGTATAGTGGTTAGTGTAGTATAGTATAGTGGTCAGTATAGTATAGTATAGTTGTCAGTATAGTGTAGTTTAGTATGGGGGTCAGTGTAGTGAGGTGGACAGTATAGTATAGTGGACAGTGTAGTATGGTGGTCAGTATAGTGTAGTATGGTGGTCAGTGTAATGTAGTATAGGGGACAGTGTAGTATAGTGGACAGTGTAGTATGGTGGTCAGTATAATGTAGTATGGTGGACAGTGTAGTGTAGTGGACAGTGTAGTATAACAGACAGTGTAGTATAGTGGTCAGTGTAGTGTAGTATAGTGGTCAGTATAGTGGTTAGTGTAGTATAGTATAGTGGTTAGTATAGTGTAGTTTAGTATGGAGGTCAGTGTAGTGTAGTGGACAGTGTAGTATAGTGGTCAGTGTAGTGTAGTATAGTGGACAGTGTAGTATGGTGGTCAGTATAGTGTAGTATAGTGGACAGTGTAGTGTAGTGGTCAGTGTAATGGACAGTATAGTGGACAGTGTAGTATAGTGGACAGTGTAGTATAGTGGACAGTATAGTGTAGTATAGTGGTCAGTGTAGTGTAGTATAGTGGACAGTGTAGTATGGTGGTCAGTATAGTGTAGATAGTGGACAGTGTAGTATAGTGATCAGTGTAGTATAGTGGACAGTGTAGTATGGTGGTCAGTATAGTGTAGTATAGTGGACAGTGTAGTATGGTGGTCAGTGTAGTGTAGTATAGTGGACAGTGTAGTGTAGTATAGTGGACAGTGTAGTATAGTGGTCAGTATAGTGTAGTATAGTGGTCAGTGTAGTATGGTGGTCAGTGTAGTGTAGTATAGTGGTCAGTGTAGTGTAGTATAGTGGACAGTGTAGTATGGTGGTCAGTATAGTGTAGTATAGTGGTCAGTGTAGTATAGTGGTCAGTGTAGTGTAGTATAGTGATCAGTGTAGTGTAGTATAGTGGTCAGTGTAGTGTAGTGTAGTATAGTGGTCAGTGTAGTGTAGTATAGTGGTCAGTATAGTGTAGTATAGTGGTCAGTATAGTGTAGTATAGTGGACAGTGTAGTGTAGTATAGTGGACAGTGTAGTATGGTGGTCAGTATAGTGTAGTATAGTGGTCAGTGTAGTATAGTGGTCAGTGTAGTGTAGTATAGTGGTCAGTGTAGTGTAGTATAGTGGTCAGTATAGTGGTCAGTATAGTGTAGTATAGTGGTCAGTATAGTGTAGTATAGTGGACAGTGTAGTGTAGTATAGTGGACAGTGTAGTATAGTGGTCAGTGTAGTATAGTGGACCGTGTAGTGGTCAGTGTTGTGGACAGTATAATGGTCAGTGTAATATAGTGGACAGTATAGTATAGTGGTCAGTATAGTGGTCAGTGTAGTATAGTGGACAGTATAGTATAGTATAGTGGTCAGTGTAGTGGACAATGTAGTGTAGTGGACAGTGTAGTTCTCAGTGTAGTGGTCAGTATAGGAATCAGGTAGGTCAGTACTATTGTATTTGAAGGGACTCAGGGATAGCTAAAAGTCCGCAGGTTAATGGGCGCAAATTACTTGCCTTGCCCCGGGTGCTGACAACCCACGCTACGCCACTGGCTTTACTACTGCTTTAACATATTATGTACCAGGATATAGCCACACAACTTAGCACTGGTAGTTTGGGCTCAGGTCTTTGAATGCTAAACAATGCATCAAATAAAATACAATGCCCAAATCTCAGAATTTTTTTTTTTAATATACTGTACTGTATACTCTGAGTTTACTCCAGTTATAGGCATAGCAGAACTCGTGCAAGGTCCCACTAGAAGAATACTACAAAATGATTTAAGAGGCAGCTTGGAAGCGCAAATAATTCTGTACCTGTGCATTCTGTTTTTAAAGCTGCTGGGACCTGTACTGTAGATGAGTATTGGCTGTGTGCTACCATCTGCACACTTGGACTGCTGGAACTTGTGGTTCATATTGGCTAAGTGTTATTGTCTGAACACTGGGACTGCAGGAACTTGGTACTTAGTATGAACAACAGATTGCTCTACTCACCCCTGACAGTACGAAGATCTGTCTGTTTACATTGACAGATCTCCGTTCTGTCTCTGTGTGGAGCAATCGCGGGTGCCCGGCGGTAATCGCGAACACCGGGCACGTACATTGGCTCCGGCCTTGCGGTGCGCGCGCACCCCTAGGGGTCAAAAGGGGAACCCAAGTACAGCTACGTCGGATCGCCCAGAGGAGCCAACCTGCCGCAGTATAACTGCGGCAGCTGATCGGGAAGGGGTTAAGGAAACCTTTCAACTTCCAGTCTACACCCACTCACTGGAATCCACTCACTAAAGCAGATCACATGCAGTATTTAGGTGTCTGGATACATTTTTCCTAAATATCGCATGTGATCCTGAAACTGTCAATTCTCTATGCTGTTTTGCATGTTTTACTGCAAAAAGCTGAAAATGCTCTGTATATACCTGCATAAAAAGGGGTTAAAGCCAATTCACAGAAGGAAATAAATAATTAAATACATGCAGTAATTAAGTAGTGGTCCAGGCATGAGGTATTCAAGGAATGTAAAAATATAATAGCCAATTTTGAGTAGTTTCTAGACATGTGCATTCGTTTTTGTCCGAATACATTTTCGTCCAAATTTTGGGTATTTTCGTTTTTGTTTTACCAAAAGATAACGAACGTGCAGAATCCGAAAACCGTTTTCGTTGTGACAACAGTTCGATATAGAAAGGAGATTCGACATGACGCTGACAATAGCGATCTGTGTCCATCGAACCTGTGGTCGAATGTGCCTAACCTTAGCCTATTGGTTCAAGATTATTCTACATAGAGAGAAAAGACTCGACATTATAGAGACAATAGCAAAAAAAGGTTGAATGTGCCTAACCTAACTATTAGTCCAAGATTATTCGACATAGAGAGAAAAGATTTGACGAAGCAGTCGCCGCGAGTGGACATTAATGGTCAAATGCTCCGCCCATAGGCTATAGAAGAATTCTAATGTTAGTTGACTAGTAATAATAAATAAATATAATTATTACTAGTGTCATACAACATTAGAATTCTACTATAGCTTGTAGGCGGAACATTCGACCGGAAATGTACGATTGCTGTGTCGTACAGTTTAGCTGCTCTGTCGAATCTTCTTAGAACATTCGACAAACACCATAAGCCTTCAATGACAGATTCAACCTTAATTATTTTGGATTTTTGGACGAAGGCATTTTTTAACGAAACAAAATAAATAAAAACGAATTTCGGGAATAACTAAATAAATGTATTTTTCGGATGAAAACGAAATGCCGAAACAAAATATTTCAGTGTGGCCATGTCACTAGTTTCTGCCTTTTTGGATTAGTTCTCTAAACATTAACGCATAGAAATATAAATATGGAAAAATGGAAACCACTGGGGTTGATTTACTTACACTATAATTAAAGGAAAAACTTTTTGAAGTTTTGAATAGAGTGGAGGTGGATTAGCGCACCTGTCAGGTTTTATTGCTGTCTATGCCCCTGTTAGGGAGATTTACCCCCTCTATATTTTTCCTGTTTACCATTCAAAAAGGGAGATGGTCCTGCCCCTCTTTTCTTTTGGATAGGGGAGATTAAGGCTAAACCACAGTTAATATTTATTGATGTAGCTTTATACTTCTCCATAGTTGAGCCACTAATTGAGTGGTGCAGAGGATACTTAAATTAATTTTTATATAGTTATTCCTTGAAGCTAATTGCACTACAGATACATTTATGATCAGTGGATTCTATAATGCATTGACTTTGTTTACTGTACTATCCTAAGATTGAATGTATCTGGAGACTGAGATGTATCTCTTTTCTGCCACATGTTTTCAAATTGGCTTTTGTACTTTTTTGAAATACCTAAAAACAGTTATTGGAAAGAAAAGTGAAAGTAAAAGAAAGTCCCACATTTTGGGATGTCCCCAGAAAAGTAATAGAGGGGAAATTGTGCAATGGGGACACTGGTTCTGGTGACATGGAGGGCCCCAAGGGATTCCTTTAATTTGTAGGGGTTTCTTCTCACTTCCTGTTTTGGCAATAGGACAGGAAGTAAAGGGAAATCTCCCCAAGGGACACAGATGGCAAGTTATTTTTTTTAAATACCTTACAGGGGTTATAACCCTCCCTTACTCTATCTAAAATGAAAAAAAAAAGTTTTGCCCGTAGTTCTAATCTAAAGCAGACTGTGCACTTTGCAAGTTGCTTCAGAGCTTAGTAAATGAGGTAAAACTTCACTTTACAAAGAATACCCAATCACATGCAAGGAAAAAAAAAACAGCATTTTTGCTTGCACATGATTGGATGATGTCAGCAGATCTCCCATCATTTACTAAACTCTGGAGCAACTTCACTTGCAAAGTGCTCAGTCTTTGTGCCTTTGGTAAATCTACCCCATTACATGTAGTAAAATCTATCTATTTTCTCTTGTCATTTTGACAGTTTTTCAGATACTTTTTTGTATATATACAAGCATATACATAATTTTCTGCAAAAAAACTCCCATAACTCCATACATAATACAATGTCCATGCATATCACAATGGTCTAATCCCTTGTTAGAACATATATAGTGGGAATACTTTACTTTTTTACTATTATTTTTAGAGGTATCATCCCACTGACAAGTTCCCACTAACACCATTGATCTTTTTAGCCATCAATAAGGGGATAATTCTCCCCAATGACCACAAGTGTAAGGAGCATTCTTCCCACTGACCATCACACTAATGTATCATGAGTTGTAGATATAGTAATTTTTACCAAGGGTTTCCTGGGACTGGAGCATTATTTCAAGGGTACCTCTCTGTTGAAAGGGTTGAGAAAGGCTGCTTGAAATTATAACTAAAGGCAAAACTTTCTTTTTAATATTGGATAGAGTAATGGAGGGTTAAAACCCCTGTCCCTTTTTTTGCCATGTCCCATTGAGGGAGATTTACTTTCATTTTCTGTCCTATTGCCAAAACAGGAAGTGAGAGGAAACCCCTGCAAATTAAGGAAATTCATTGGGGTCCACCATGGCACCAGAATTAGTGTCCCCATTGGAAAATGTCCCCTCTATTACTTTTTTAGGGACAACCCAAAATTTGAGATTTTTTTTATGTCACCTTTTTTCTTTTGTATTAATACATATGCTGCAGTGACCACACTGACTTAGCAAGTTGGCAAATTTCTACGGTTTAAACCATTTTACCTCTTTATTAGCAATAAATACTCCCAGGGGTTCTAATTCTTCTCTACTGTATCCATCCCACTGGATATTGCATGAGATAAAATAATGCATGGTTTCATAAGATAAATACTGAATATTTCAGAAGCATTTTTTTGTGAATGCCCAAACATTTTTTAAAAAACACTAAGCAGTATTTTACCGTATTACTTAGGCTGCATTCACACCAGCTCATGTTCTTTTTTGAGCTTAGGGCGTTTTTCAGGCGTTTTGCTTTAGGTGACAAAACGTTCAGAGTTTTGGAGGAGTCAGGAGTTTTCAGTTTTTTTGGGGGCTTTTTATGAATGTTTTATGAGCTGGAAAAGCTCAGGTGTGAATGCAGCCTTAAAGATACCTCTTTGTGAATGGAGCCCACTGTCTTTCAAATGTATCCATTCATTTTGTTTATGGTTTCCTTTCCCCCTTCTGTCGGGTCCTGTCAGCTGAATGTGGATCACAGGAATGCAGAAATAAGTGCACTCCTGTGACGCAGAAGTGATGTATGGCCAAAAAAAGCTTTGGCCATACTACACTTTTTAAACCGGAGCTCCCCCCAAAAGGGGAAGTTACGCTTTCATTTTTTTGGGGGGGAGCAGGTGGCCTAGGGGATCCAAGAAGATGTTCTCCTCTCCTCCTCCCTCCGTGCAGTCTTCTGGGACACGTCCCAGGTCCTGTAAGACTGCCCGACCATTCAGGGGGCACAGTGCGACTTGTGCATACACAGTGTGCACCCAGCTGTGAAGCTGCAACAGCCAGGTGCCCACAGTTGAAATGTCGGCACCGGGGAGAGGAGAGGGAGAGAAGCGATGGTTTGGGCGATCACATCGCTGGATCCTGGGACAGGTGAGTGTGTGTTTACCGTATTTAAAGTCAGCATTTACACTTTTTGTAGAAGAATAAAAAGAATCTACTCCACTCTACATCATGGATGAAGCTGTTGAAATGGTCCCTTGTTTTAAAAAATTTGGGAGTGCACATCTCTAAAAATCTCACCTGGAGCAGCAATTCACAAGTGGGATTGGGAGCTGACAGCCCATCCAGTCTACTGTCAGAATATAGGTAAAATAATGGGAATGTAACACCAGTAAAGTGTTTACAGGCATACCCCACTTTTAAGTACACAATGGGGTATTTGCTAAAGCTGGAAAGTGCAAAATCAGGCTCACTTCTGCCTAGAAACCTATGAGCTTCTAACCCCAGATTGTTCAATTAAAGCGGAGTTCCACACAAAAATTGAACTTCCGCTTTTCGGAACCCTCCCTCCCTCTGGTGTCACCTTTCAGGGGGGAGGGGGGTGCAGATACCTGTCTAAGACAGGTATTTGCACCCACTTCTGGCATAGACTCCCATGGGAGTCTATGCCTCTTCCTGTCCCTCCGCGCTGTCTCCTGGGAAACACACAGCTCCCAGGAGATAGCGGGGACCAGTTACGATGCGCAGCGCGACTCGCGCATGCGCAGTAGGGAACCGGGAAGTGAAGCCGCAACGCTTCACTTCCTGATTCCCTCACCTAGGATGACCGAGCGGGTTCTCAGCATCGCCTGCCGACATCGCTGGACCCTGGGACAGGTAAGTGACCATTTATTAAAAGTCAGCAGCTGCAGTATTTGTAGCTGCTGGCTTTTAATATTTTTTTTTTTTTGGCGGTTTAGGTGGACCCCCGCTTTAGGCTTTTGTAATAAAACCTGGAAGCTCACTGGATTCTATGTAGAAGTGAGCCTGATTTTGCACTTTCCAGCTTTAGTAAATAAACCCTATTGTGTACTTAAAAGTGGGGTACGCCTGTATTTACAGTTATTTAATTTCCACATGAAACAGCAAATCATTTAAATAGTTAAATGGTTCATCAGGTCATTAAAAAAAAAATCAACTGATTTACCACATTATAGCAAAGCAATTAATTTAACTCTGCAAAATGGAAAATACTTATGTGTGTTACAAGTATCATATTACATAGTTAGTCAGGTTGAAAAAAGACACAAGTCCATCCAGTTCAACCTTAAGTACAATCCAATATACCCAATTTTATACCCTCAGTTGATCCAGAGGGAGGCAAAAAAACCCAGCAGAGCATGCTCCAATTTGCTACAGCAGGAGAAAAAATTCCTTCCTGATCCCCCAAGAGGCAATCGGATTTTCCCTGGATCAACTTTACCTATAAATGTTAGTACCCAGTAAAGTATATTTTATATATATATATATATATATATATATATATATATATATATATATATATATATTTATTTATTTATTTTTAAGAATCTGGTACTGTATATAAATAATATAATCTTGTCAGCATTGATGTAAATATTCAACTGATCATATAAGTAAAAAACAGAAAATTCTGGTTTTGTAAATACACCTGTAAAATAAAAAAACAAAGTTACTTACTGGTAACGTTCTTTCCCGTAGTCTTTCAGGACAGCCACCTGAGATCTTGGCTCCTCCCCTCTGTTGGAAACACCTGCGCCAGCTTCTATAAATTTCCTCCTCCCCTGCTGGCTCCTCAGTTCTTTAAAGAGCACCTCCAGCCTGGGGAGACACAAGAACATATGATACACATAATTCATTATATCACATTTCCTGTAAGGAAATCCCTGTCTTAATACACAATTGGGTGGGTACCCGGCTGTCCTGAAAGACTACGGGAAAGAACGTTACCAGTAAGTAACTTCGTTTTTCCCCTAATCATCTTTCAGGACAGCCACCTGAGAGGATAAACGAGCACTTACCCCTAGGGCGGGACCACGGCTTGTAAGACCTTGTGTCCAAAGGTCTGATCTTTAGCCACCCAAAGATCTACTCTATAGTGTCTTACAAAGGTGGCAAAGCTGGACCAGGTTGTCTCTTTACAAATATGTTCCTGCATTGCTCCAGCTCTTTCTGCTTGCGACGCAGCCATTGCCCTGGTGGACTGTGCCCTGATACCCTCTGGGACCTGCATGCCTCCTAACCAATAAGCCTGTTCAATGGCTTCTTTTAGCCATCTGGCTATGGTGCGTCTTGAGGCCTTATGCCCTTTCCTTACTCCAGAAATCAAAATAAATAAGGAATCCATCTTCCTAATCTCTCTTGTTGCTTCTAAATTATGCAAGACGCATCTCCTCACGTCTAGACTATGGAACTTTACTTCTTGTTCTTAAGAAGAATCTGGGCAAAACAATGGTAACACAATCTCCTGGCCTCTGTGGAATCTCGAGGCCACTTTAGGCAGAAATGCTGGATCCATCTTAAAGATTATGCGATCCGGGAAAATCTGAAAAAAAGGGGGCCTGATTGATAGGGCCTCCATCTCACAGACCCTTTTGGCTGTAGTAATTGCCACCAAGAAGACTGCTTTAAGCTTCAGCATCTTCAGGTTGCAACTATCCAATGGTTCAAAGGGGTCTGCTGTCATAGTTTACAGCACTAATGACAGATCCCACTTTGGAAAGACTGTACCTTGTATCGGTCTTTGTCTGCTCAGTGATCTAAAGAGTCTGATTACCCACGGATCAGATGCCAATCTCTTTTCCAGGTAAACTGAAAGTGCTGACACTTGACTCTTAAGCGTGCTAAGACTTAGTCCTTTGTCTATCCCGTCCTGTAGAAACTCCAGGACTGCTACTGAGCTTTATATATTGACTTTCTTGTCTGTACACCATCTGTTAAAACATCTCCATACTTTTTGGTAAATGTTCCGTGTCTCAATCTTCCTGCTTTTCAGCATTGTGTCTATTAGACAGCCTGAGAACCCCTTTGCTTTTAGCAACTGCTCCTCAGACACCATGCGGCCAAGTTCCATCTTTGCACTTGGGGGCAGTGTACTGGACCCTGGGAGAGTAGATCTTCCTGGATCGGTAATAACTAGGGGGGTTCCACCGCAAGTTCTCTGAGCATAGAGAACCACGGTCTCCTGGGCCAATAGGGCGCTATGAGAATTAGTGTTGTATTCTCTGTACGTAACTTTCTTATAACCGCTGGTAGTAGTACTTGTGGGGGAAAGGCATAGCATTTGTTGAATGCCCACGTTTGTGCTAATGCATCTACCCTGAGAGCTCCGTCCTCTCTTTTCAGTGAGGAGAACGCTCTGACTTTCCTGTTTTCCTTTGAGGCAAACAAGTCCACCTGAGGTATTCCCCACTTTTGAGCAATCTGCTCGAATACCTCCTGCTTTAGCGCCCAATCGCCTTCTTTCACTTTTTTCCTGCTGAGGAAATCCGCCACTTTGTTTAAGTCCCCCTTTAAATGGACTGCTGACAATGAGAGCATGTTTTCTTCTCCCCATTTTAAGATTTCCTCTGCTAAGGTCAACAGGGTTCCGCTTCTTGTTCCCCCCTGTTTATATAGGTGATCACTGACACATTGTCGGACCAGACCTGCAAATGGTGACCCCTCAACTCTTTCTGGAACATTTGAAGTGCATACCATACTGCTCTCAATTCCTTCCAGTTGGATGATCTCATCCTCCCCTCCTTTTCCCAAGTCCCTTGTGATATCTGAGAGCCTAAATGTGCTCCTCACCATACACTGCTCGCGTCTGTGGTTAAGATTCGGGAAATAGGTAGGCTCCACAGCCATCCTTTGTTCTCTGTTCTTCTCCACCACCATAGGGTTCTTTTTACCCTTGCTGGCAAAAAAACCTTGGTGTCTAAGGACTCCTGCCTGTGATCCCATATCCTTAACAGGAACACCTGCAGTGGCCGGAAATGCAGGCCTGCCCACTGCACTGCTGGGATTGCAGATGTTAACAGTCCCAGTGTTGACATTATCTGCCTTATGGCACATGGTAAGTTGGCTTGTAATCTGCTTACTTCCTTCTGAATCTTCCCTATTTTCTCTTTGGGTAGAAACAGTCTTTGTTGCGCTGAGTCTATGACATACCCCAAGTATACTATTTGCTGACTGGGTTGTAAATTGGATTTTTCCAAATTTACCAGCCAGCCTAGACTCTCTAAAAATATTTGCGTACAGCTGAGGTCTTCTAGTAACTTTCTGGGTGACTCTGCCAACAGGAGAAGGTCGTCCAAGTAGGCAATGATGGATATGCCTTTGACCCGTAATGGTGCCAGAGCTTCGGCCAGAATTTTTGTAAAAATTCTGGGCGATGAGGAGAGGCCGAAGGGTAGAGCCTGAAATTGAAGTTGCATGATTCCTACTTCCGTCTTTATTGCTAATCTCAGGAATTTCTGACACTCCTGGTGTATCGGGATGTGGAGGTATGCGTCCTTTAGGTCTAGGGAGACCATATAACAGTTTGGGGGCAATAGTGCCCTTACTGAATATATGGACTCCATTCTGAACCTCTTGTAGGTTATGGACAAATTTAGAGGTTTGAGGTTGAGGATTGGTCTGACCTTCCCTGAAGTTTTCTGCACTCCGAATATGTGGGAGTAGAAACCTTGCCCTCTTTCTCCCTTTGGTACCTTGATAATCACCCTTTGTTCTTTGAGTTCCTTTAAGGATCTCATTAATCCTCTGGCCTTCTCCTTGATCCTCGGAAGCTTGTTGATGTATAACCTGTTTGGGGGTGATCTTGACAACTCTAAACGATATTCTTCCTTTATTGTTGTCAGAATAAATTGGTTGGAAGATATTTCTTCCCATTGCAGGAGGAAGGCCCCCAGTCTCCCTCTCACTGTGACTACTTTGTCATTTCTTTTGGGTTTGCTCAGGAGAAGGAAAAATCGGCCCTCCCTTGCCTTTCCCTCTCTGAACCCAAGGTTTCCTCTGGGTCTCCATTTTGGGAGTTGTAAAGTGGGATCTTGTATTCCCTCTTTGCCTCTTCTTACTTTGTTGTGGCTGTTTCCAATTTGCTTTACGCTTCAATGGGAACGCCTTCTTCTTATCTGCAGTTTGGTCCAGCACCTTTTCTAACCCTGGTCCGAACAGCAGATCCCCTGTAAAGGGAATGCCGCAGAGTTTGGCTTTGGACACGCAGTCACCCTGCCATGTCTTAAGCCAAAGAGCCCTTCTTGTGGAATTGGCTAGTGCGGAGGACCTGGCTGCCATCCGAACCAGTTCTGCAGAAGCGTCTGCGATATACGCAAGACCTCGCAGAAGTGTGGGAAATGAAGCCAGAATCTGCTCTTTCGCAGTTCCTTCTTCAATGTGAGCCTGTAGTTGATTTAACCAGAATTCTACGTTCCTAGCCAACACCGTGACCGCCATAGCTGGCTTCAGGCTTCCCACTGTTGAGTCCCATGATTTCTTTAACAATGAGTCCATCCTTTTATCCATTGGCTTAGAAAGAACCCCCATGTCCTCAAATGCCAAGTCCGTGTGCCTTGACACCTGTGAGAAGGCTGCATCTAGTTTTGGAACCTTGTTCCACACTGATGTTGGGTCCTCTTTTCCGGTTCCCCTAGGTCCTCATACATCTGATCGTGCAAGGATAACGGTTTCTTCTCCGTTGATATACCTAGAGTGGTATAAATGCCCCCTAAAAGGTGATCTCTTCTAATGAGAGTTTGTATCGGGATGGCTTCCTGGAATCCCCATCTAGAGATTCACCCTCAGAATCCTGGGATCCGGAAGTTGCACTGTCAGGTTCCTCTTCCACCTCCTCTCTAGGGGCTACTGAAGGACCTGCACTAGTGGAGGGTATTGCCTGTGTTTTCAGTACCGTTGTTGTCAGAGGAGCAGTCTGAAACTGTGGCATTTGAAACCCTTCAAAAAAGTTTTGGTCAGTATTGGACAATTCTTTAACAGATGCCGCTAGCTCCCCCTGCTCTGAAGAATGTTCTTGTACTAGTTTACTAATACAATCCTAGCAGAATGGTTTTTCCCAGGAATCTCTAAGGGTAACTTTACAGGAAGGGCACCTCCTTTTTGAAACATGAGGGGCCCTGTTTTTCTCTGTTTTCTGAAAAGACATAAGAAAAAAACCCCAACCATTAACACACAGTACCCATCCCTGCATAATTGCAGGAGTGCAGCACTTTCATTCGGGCTTGCCTCACCAGGGGCCCTATGAATCCACCCTCTGACACCTGAGGGCCTTTAACCTACTCCCCCCTCTTGCACCTGTCCCACACTAATGATAGGGGGGGCGGTGGTTCAGGCCAGGGGAGCTCCACCCTAGGTTCCCCTTACCTTAACATGGCTGGAGCTGGTCTCTCCTGGAGCAGTGCGATCCAAGTCCTCTGCATCCGCCATCCTCGTGTCACCTCCGGAGCTTCTTCTGTCTCTACAGCATGTACAGCTCCTCTCCAGCCCCATGCCTGGCTCCCTTTCAACGTTCACGGCCGGAAGCGGAAGGCACAAACCCAGAAGTGCACGCCCCTTCTGGCCGGATATGACGTCACCTGTCACAGGCCGCGCAATCCCAGTACCCAGCGTGTTACTATTCCACACGCTGCTGGGGGTATGAGACTGCAGGAGCTACGCTCCGCTTCACCATGCTCGGTGATGAAAGGGAAGCCCCCCCGACCTCAACCTACGCTCAGGGATGCGGGGGTGGCAATATCTAGAAAAGTTTTCCTGACCATGTTAATGTTATAACCGCTGCGGTTATCAAGATTATCGCAAGGGTGCTTGCATCCAGATTAAATAAACATATCGCGAAGCTTGTGCACCCAGACCAATCGGGGTTTATTCCCGGCCGGTCCACCAGCATAAATGTCAGAAGGGCCTATCTGAATCTTCAGGTACCAACAGATAACGCGGGATCCAGAGCCATATTGTCCTTAGACGCCGCCAAGGCCTTCGATAGCCTGGAATGGGAATATCTTTGGAGGGTGCTGGAGAAGTTTGGATTCGGCCCTGTATTTATTAGCTGGCTAAAAATTCTATACAACCACCCAAGGGCAAGGCTCAAGATAAACGGCGAATACTCGGAAAGTTTCCCCCTGGAAAGAGGCACAAGACAGGGGTGCCCCTTGTCCCCCTTGCTGTTTGTCCTGGCCATGGAGCCATTGGCGGGAGCAGTGAGATCATCACCTGAAATACAGGGATTTCAAAGAAAAGGGAGGGAAGAGAGAATAGCGCTTTTCACAGACGACATTATATTCTTCCTTGGGGATACGACCTCCTCATTGAGGAAAGTGACGCAGCTAGTGGAAGACTTTGGAAAGTTCTCGGGATTGGCTATCAACTGGGAGAAGTCATCGCTACTACCGGTTGACCTATTAGCTAACCCTACTCTGATGTGCCTGCCTCAATTGAAGATTACAGGGAAAATGAAATATCTTGGTGTTGTGCTGTCCAAGGACCCTGGTGCATTTATTGAGGACAATTTGGTCCCTCTCTTATCAAAATTCAAGAGAAAATGTGATACCTGGAGCAGACTCCCCTTGTCTGTGGCGGGTCGAGCCAACTTGATAAAAATGATTTGGATGCCACAGTTGTTATATCTACTCCACAACTCCCCTGTTTGGATTGGGGAGAAGTGGTTTCAAAAGATCCAGTCCCTTTTTAGGGATTTAATATGGAAAAAAGGGCAGACCAGGATCGGCCTACAGAAACTGCAGCGTCCCGATACGGAGGGGGGACTGGGGGTTCCCCAACCGTTTACCTATTTCTTGGCAGCTCAGTTGCAACAACTGGGTGGATGTGCCATAGAGGGAGGGGGAAGCAGCAATGTTAAAATTATTCTACAGGGGAACCTACACAGCTCACTAGCAGGAGCACTGGAGGCAGACTCACTGCAAAGAGAAATCCCGACATTCAAAATGATCACTAGGGCTTGGCAGACAGCAAGGAAAATAATGGGGTATAAAGGAATCTCAGAATATTCGCCAATATGGAACAACAAACAATTGCACAAATTATTAACAGTTGAAGGAATAAAACGTGGGAAAGATGTGGAATAAGCCGGCTGATACAATTATATGAAGGGGATACTCTGAAATCTTTTGAGAATCTGAGACGTGAGTATGGGATACCAAACCAGGCATCCTATAGCTACCTACAGATCAGGCATGCCTTGAACAAACAGTTCAGTGGACAACCTCCAATATGGTGCAGGATTCCACTACTACAAACAATAATTAAGTCAGAGACCACCAAGGGCTTAATTACAGAGATATATACACAACTGGCAAAGAGAAGAAATATGAAGGTTGGCCTCTCGGGGGGAAGGGACAGGTGGGCGGCCGATGTAGGGGAGATAACGGACGAACAGTGGAAGAGGATTCTTGAATTTGGATCAGAGGTGTCGGTTTCTCCCTCACAAAAAGCCTCCCACCTGCTGCTGCTGCACAGATCCTATTACACACCAAAAAAGCTGTTTATGTTTGGTCACAGAATTAATGATGAGTGCCCCAGATGCAGAGGAACAGGCGACCTAATCCATATGGTCTGGAGGTGCCCAAAACTTGTTAGGTACTGGACGGAGATCATAAAGAAAATAAATTCTACGTTCAGAGTTAATTTAGAGCTTGACCCTAAGACCTGTGTGCTGGGCCACGTTAATAACGGGATGAGGGATAGAGGCACAGCCGTAGCTATAGCAAGATGCCTGTTTCAAGCCAGAAAATTAATAGCACAAACCTGGCAATCAAGAACACCCCCAACCCCGGAAACCTGGGTTGAAACTGTCAACTCAACAGTATGGAGCGAAAGGACATTCCATACAAGACTAGGTAATTACAATATGTTTGTGAAGCTATGGAACCCGTGGATCCAAACAATGCCACGCTCCTTACCAGTGCTAACTTAGCGCCGAGAACAACTGTCTCTCTACCAAGGTAGAGAAGGTGTATTAGACACAGTATAAAATTTTGAAGCCAAGAGAAAATAATGAATAATAGCCCGATAAAAAGTGTGCCTCGGAATAGTTAGGGTGAATTATTGGGGGTGGGGGGAGGGAGGTTTACTAGGGCGAAAGAATAACAATGTACAGTCACGTATAGTAATAGTAAGAGATAGTGCAGCCGGCTAGCCGGTATGTAAAAAATAGACGTCATTAAATTTTTTTTTTTTTTTCTCTCTCTTTTTTTTTTTTTCTCTCGTGTTATATTTCTGTACTATTGTAATCACTCACATATGGAATGCACAAGGCAAAGGAAAAGTTTGAAAGGCCACAATGATGTGACTCAGTAAGAGACATATATGACTATCAATCTGAAAACTGTCTCTGCATCAAGTTAACTGAAGTGGCAAAAAAAAAAAAAAAAGAAAAAAAAAAGAAAAAAAAAAAAAAAAAAAATGTTATAACCGCTGCGGGTATATACACTAACATTTTCCCTGGTCTGTCCTAGGAGTCTCTACTCCTCTTTCAGGACATGCTGCCTGAGCCTCCCTGGCTCTCCTGGCTGGTTCCTGTGGTGTCTCCCCTCTGGAGAGAACACAAATAACTGAGGAGCCAGCAGGGGAGGAGGAAATTTATAGAAGCTGGCGCAGGTGTTTCCAACAGAGGGGAGGAGCCAAGCTCTCAGGTGGCTGTCCTGAAAGACGATTAGGGGAAAATTACAAAAATGAAAATAAATTTAAATCAACCATTTAGATTGAAATGGTGTTCAATCTAAAGATCTATTCAACCTTTCTGCGTTTCAATGTCCCTTCTTTATTGCCCTCTCTTCTATGTTTAGGTATATAATCAAAAATGATATATCTTAACTGACACACCAAATGTGAGTATTCTATGAAATATTTGACTGCAGGCAATTCAGTTTGTTTGTTTTTTTAATACAAATGGCAAGTGATACTTTCTTTAGTTTTCTGAGTCATTTAATCAGATAAAACTACATAACTAGTTTAGCATGTGCAAATTTCATCAATTTGCAAAATTGATCTTAATGCTGCTACCAGTGTATGGATGAGAAAATTATTCACATTTGTTCAAGTTTGAACAATGACTGTAGCTTAAACATGGATAAACACCCTTTTTGTTTAGGCCCCCAGAATGAAAGCAGCTTCCCAATTTGTGGCTGTATAAACTCTGCTCTCACTACCCAGTTTCTAATGGTAACAGTTCACCTATACGCAAATTTTAATATAAACACATGTTACACATGTAGCAATAACTCTCGGTGGAGCTGCTGGTTTAAGCGGGTCTGTTACCTTCACTCTGCTTCCCTCTGTTTCACCGGCACCGGGTCTAGGGTTCCGTTGAGTTTACCTCTGTACGATACATGCACCAACACTGGAGTACGTTTTCAATGCTTTATTAAACACTTGACTTAGGAAATAGCAGGAAAGAGACGAAAGGGAAACTGCAGAAGAAACTCAAACATCTTGCTTTAGGGTTCTTTTAACAAAAGTTCAGGTAGAATTCAGATATTGTATGGAATGCACTCCCCTCGTGGGACACACTCCTTGCTCGTCTGGATAGGCCTCTCTCACCAGCCCAGCAGCCAGTACGCAGCACGAATCAAAGTCTCTGCCACAGACTTGATTGGGAACAAAATCCGTATGATCCTCTGCCACAGGATGCATCAGATTTTCTGTAATGAATGTCAGTCACAGTGCCTGAACCTTTAAGCCAACCCGGGAACACTATGCTGTATAGTTACCTTCGGACACGTCCTCCAACCGAGTCACCAGGCCCCTCTATAGACCAGCACGCTGCGTGATCCCTCCAAGATGGGTCCTCCCCTGGCATCTCCTCGGTTGTCCAGCTTCATCACACAGGACCGACAGCTCAGGACCATTCCTTGGCCACGGTGGTAGGCCCCAGACAAGCCTCTGGACCCACCCCTGCGCCGTATTATCGTGGGCCTCCGGAACGGAGGACCACGAGGTAGTTCCTTAAAGCATACCTGTCGGCCAGGAGGGCCAGCAGGTGGCTGAAAAATGAACCCCAAAATATGGCGTATGTCCCATAAATACCCTTGCCCAGAATGCAACTCGGAGGACCACCTCCACCGAGGTGTCTCCGGGACAGAAGAGCATCCATACGCTTCAACACGTTGCCTTTCCAACACTAACCAGTGATAACAGCGACACCCACCAGTCAGCATGGAAACACACACAACGTCAGCCAAGCTGGAACAGAGGCCAACTTAACCTTCCTAACGAACAAGTTACTAAATTTACCTAACGTGCGGTAGATTGCAAATCTACCAGCGCTACACACAGTTCTCAGTGGTGCATGTTGATGGACTCCAGATGGCTACTTTAAGTAGAGGAAACTGGTTGTCCGTTTTCTCCAGGATTGGTAACTCCTGGATTGGAATCTGATACGTGGAAGCTTTGAAGAGTCTTGGGAGGGATAAAGGCTCTCACTTTAGAGTTGATTTACTAAAGGCAAATAGACTGTGCACTTTGCAAAGTGCCCTTGCATTCTGCAAATGCAGTTGCTCCAGAGCTTAGTAAATGAGGTAAATCTTCACTTTGCAAAGAATACCCAATCACATTCAAGGAAAATTAAAAAAAATTAATTTTTTGCTTGCACGAGACTAGATGATGGAAGTCAGCTGAGCTTTTGCTCATTGACTAAGCTCTGGAGCAACTGCACTTGCAGAGTGCAACTGCACTTTGCAAAGTGCACAGTCTATTTGCCTTTAGTAAATCAACTCATTTGTGTCCATATCTTACTGGAGACCAACAGCCTGACAATGCAGGTGTGAAATGCTTTTTTAATCAAGGGGCTGTCTGCGATTCAGTGCTTCCTTTCCCTGGAGACATGCTGCTGTTAGAGCATTATGTGGGTGAAGAGACTGTCTACCCTGGCCTCAAATACAGGTGGCCAGATCTGACCAGGCTGGGGCTTGAAATCTATACTAAGGCATGGGAGCTTAACTGGGCAGGAGCCCCTGCAGGCCAAAGTCTGCAGAGTTGTGATAGCCAGGAAGCTGCAAAAATTGTGTCATGGTGATGCTGACAACCCCAGCAAGGGTATCCTTGTGAGTTTTTTTTTTTTGTTTAATCTGGAATAAATGTACTTCCCTGACTTGAATGGAGTTGATGAAAAGCACCACATTTAAGCAAATCTATATATCTACAGCCAAACCACATTTAAACAAATAAATATATTTAACAAACACTATATATAAAATACAAAGGGGTTACAGCCCAATAAGCATACAGCGATGCCTCTCTGAACAGGCCATACTCTATCTTGAAGACTTGCAAACCATTATTTGTTAAAATAGCACATATAGTGCTAATGTAGAGCGGACGCAGCTGAAGCTTAAAGAGGAAGTAAACCCTGATGGGTTTTACTTCCTCTTTTGTTCCCTGCAAACCCTGCAAAGTAAAAGCATAATGGGCTAGTATGCATTGCATACTAGCCCATTATGCAAGCGCTGCTTAAACTGTTGGTGCTTTATAAATCCTGTATAATAATAATAATGATTATGTGGCACTTACCTGCAAACAAAGCCCACACTGTCCCGGTTGGAGGCCACATCCATCTTCACACCACTTCCTTCCAGGGCCACGGACTCCAGCTCTGTGACTGGCTGGAGCCACGTGACGTCACTCTTGTGCATGCACGCTGCAGCCGCCAGTCACAGCACTTGCTCGGGAAGAAACGGCACAGCCTTCCTAAAGGTACAAGTTCCTTAAAAGGGGTTTACAACCACTTTAAAGCCAGTAATATAGCAACTTCATGCAGTAGAAATGATATGTGTGACCAGGTCCCAAATAGCTTCATATATACAACACATGAGATACTAAGGAGGTATTGTCACTTATTAACCCTTACCTATAGCAAACTCTTGCTTATCAAATATGGATTCTTAGTTACCATATATTGCAATACATGTTCAAGCTGGCCAAAAGTGATCCCTCTCTGGTCAGCCCCTACACAATTTTTTATATTTGCCAATTCTTATTAGCTACTTTTGAGAATGTGGACATACAGTGCCAATCTGAGGCAGACACAGATGGAGACAAAAACAGCTCTGGACCAAACTCAAACCGTATATATACACAGCTGTGCTGCAAAAGTAATATACATCCAGTGGATGCAAAGCATCAAACAGGCTTCAAACACTGTTATAAAGATACAGTATCTAAGGAAAGGATGGTGCACAACCAAATGACATAACTACACAATGGCGTATTTTCTGCTTCAGTGCAAACAAAGGTAAATAGGTGTTTCATGAGTTTTTCCGTAAATTCAAAATTTCGTAAGTTCATAAATTCCTAAATCCATAAATTAGAAAATCCGAATGAAAATCCGCAAAAAAAAACGAAAATCTGAAAATTTGAAAACCCGGAAATTCAAAAATCTGAAATAATGATTAACAATAATAACTATTACTAACTATTAAATTATGGATATTGGAATTTCCTTTCAAATTTGGCTGTTATTGAATGTAAAAAATATGAATTTATCCGAAGTTCTGAATGATCCAAAATAACGAATTCTGCATCTAAACGGATGGAACGTAATGAATACTAATAAATAATAATAAAAATGTTTTGTTATTATTATTATTAATTTGTTACATTCAATTCATACATGCGGCATTCATTATTTCACATAATTCAGGACTTTAGACTTGTATTTGTTATGTTCATAAACAGCCAAATTTGAAAGGAAATTCCAATACCTATAATTTAATAGTTAGTTTAGTTACCGGTAGTTATTATTTCGGATTTTTGAATTCTCCGATTTTTGAAATTCTGAATACCGCATCTAAATGAATGAAACATAACAAATTTGAATTTTTCCGAAATAACGAATTTCGATCATAACGAATGACCCAAAAAATTTTTCGGCAATGTACATGTCTTAAGGATGAGTTTCAGGTTTTCATCAGCCGTATGTACAACCAGAACGCATTCTGCTTGCAGCTCTTTGAACAGGTAAACAAACTGGCCAGATTTGGCCAGTTCTCCCGCCCAAATCTCCAGCTGGCGCAACTAGAAGTTTTCCATTTAGCAGCAGTATCACTACCTCCTCTAAATGACAGACTTCTGAGGACTTGTTTCAATTTATAAACAAGCCAGCAGGCATCCTGGATGATGTCATTAACCAAATATGGTCATGTAGATCCAGATAGCCGGTTCTCCGTTCGATGGCAATGAGTAGGGGGTACATACACCTTTGTTACTCATTCTCAAAAACATGTACAATAAATAGTAAGTGCAAACACACATAATGCAGAAAAAGTTTTTTGTTTTTTTTAAATAAAGTCCACCAATGTGAATGCAACATCAATCACAGGATGAGTGAGGCCTGATGATCCACGGATGTGCTGACTTGCCTCAACGATGACACTACCTCATTGCACTCTCATCACTAAATGCTACAGTAATGTAAACAGAGCTGCTGGCAGGAAACATGTCATTTAGTGGCAGTAGTTATTTTTTAATGTCACCTTTGTCGGAGTATGTTGTACTGGAGTGCAACTTCACAAGCAGCTTTAGCGATTCCTCCTTGGCATGTTATTTAAAGTATTTGTACATTTTTAATGCCCTAAAACAGTATTTTTTTATCCATCAAGATGTCAAGAAAAAAAAGTAGAGTGTTTCATTCTTCCCTCCTTAATATGCCAGACATTATGTTGAATAAATTCATTTCTAAGTTCCTTTCTTTATTCAATTGTTGTTTTTCTTTTTTAACCCCTTCACGCCTAAGGGTAAAATAAATCTTAATGCCTAAGGACAAGTTTGCAACTTTGACAGGTGTTAGTAAAACCAAACACATCGTCACAACTACTTTGTGCATCCAGGTGGATTAAACCTTGTTTTTTTCAGGTCAAGTTGGACTTTCATTTGGTGGTAAATGGTAATGGATATCCCCTGATTTATTTTTTATTATCAAAGGGAAACTGGGCCAAAAGAGTAAAAAAATAATATTTTTTCATTTGGTTGTATATTTCTTGCCATTACCATAACCTTCCACCAAAGAACAACCCAAAAAAAATGTTACTGCTCCTGACGAATGCGGCGATACCACGTATGTGTATGTTATTTGTTGTTAGTACAGCCCAGAAACAATAGTGCTTTTTTTATCCTACCTAAAACACACTGATACTAATAAAAAAAAAAAAAAAAAACACACTAATCCTGGAACTAACCTAGATCTAGGTTTTTTTTTTTGTTTTGTTTTTTTTTAAACACACACTTTTTTTTTTCTCTTCTTATGCAAGGACAGAGAGAGATACAATACGATCCATAATTAAAATGGATTATTGCCTATGATTTTTTTAGACAGCTCAAATATATATATATATATATATATATATATATATATATATATATATATATATATATATATACATATATATATATATATATATTTATGGTCGGAGCCCTATGTCCGATATGGACATAGATAACACTTATAGTAAAGATAAGACTTACCATCGGAAATAGACCTGAAAGTGTGGACTTACCATATGAAATAGACCTGAAAGTGTGCCTTGGTCTAATGGCCGGTATGCCAAAATAAGGGGGCATACCCTGGTTTAAGAAATGATTATTCTGTAAGAGAAATGAATGAAATGAATAGTTGAGAAATGCTGTGAAATGGGGATGGGAGGGTGGGTATCGCGCACAGGAAACCGACAAGCACCACAGGTGAGCGGGCTGCTTAAATACCCCCCGGGCTCCTCCCATAAATTCAGGCCACCATACTGGCCTTCCTACTTATGGTCGGAGCCCTATGTCCGATATGGACATAGATAACACTTATAGTAAAGATAAGACTTACCATCGGAAATAGACCTGAAAGTGTGGACTTACCATATGAAATAGACCTGAAAGTGTGCCTTGGTCTAATGGCCGGTATGCCAAAATAAGGGGGCAAAAACATTCAGGTAGGGTTATAATTTTTATTGGTTTTCAGTTATTTATTGAGCCAATTTGGAGAATGCCTGTGCCATCTCTGTTTGTGGATTGGGGATGTACCGGGCGAAGCAGGCTGATTTCCACCTGCCTAACCTTTTGATGATGTGATCTGGCACCCCGTGGCGGGATGCCGCGGAGGCTGCTCCGATGCGGAAAGAGTGTCCGGAATACTGACTAGGGTTAAGGTGGAGATTGCGGAGAAGTATTCTTATGTGGCTCACAAACTGAGAGGCATTTAAGGGTTTGACTGGGAATGGTAGAAGGGGACTGCTGTCTGGTTGTTCAGGTAGGAGAGATAGGAGTCGGTTGAGTACAGCGACTGGACACCAGCTGTTGTTGGTTCTGTAGAGGTGGATGTTCACTCCCGAGCCAGTTTGCTGGGTTTTAGAGACCTCGAGATGCAGGATAAAGTGGTCTTGGTGTCGAAGCAAGTGTCGTCTGCATAGTACTAGATCTGTGGGTTTGTTAGTGGTGAATTCGCCAGGCCGCAAGAACCCGTAGTAAGCTAAATATATGGCTGCTTGTAGGACCGTGCTGGGGAGCAGACCGAATGGCGAAGTAGCCAGTATGTTTGACATGTCCCTAAAGATGGGCCCCGTAATGGGCAAACGCTTAGTGCTGATGGCTGGTTGTTGTTTCTGTATTCCCCTTAGGATGGCTCGTATAGCGTGGGATGAGAACAGTGACGACTTCGTCGGGTCTTCAAGCGCCATGAAATGTTGAATGCCGGCTAGGTATAACCGGATGGTGTTGTAGGATAAGGCCAGCTGCGTGTGGCAGTGTGCCGTGAAGGCCAGTACCTGTTTGATATCTGTTGGTTCTTTGCGGCAGGGCGTGAGGAATTTGTTGAAAGCCTTCCAAGCTGTCTGGTAGGCTTTGAGTGTGTTGCGGGAGAGGGAATTATTTATGAGTTGCGTAGCTCCGTGTAGATGTTGCACTAATCCAGGGTCAGTTGTGACCAGACGGGGATAGGGGCCGACATTGGGTCGGCATCGGGAACCTGTTTGAAAAAGGAGGGATAATTGAAACGTGATAGTGCGTCAGCTGCTGAGTTGTATCTGCCGGGTATAAATTCACAGTGTATGTTGAACTGATGTTGTAAAGACAGTTGAACCAACCTGCGCAGGAAGGACATGACTGCTAGGGACTTGGACCTGCCTCTGTTGATGATGTCTGCCGTGGCCTGGTTGTCGGTGGTGAAGACTACGGTTTGTCCTGTCCAGTGGTGGCCCCAGAGTTGTGCGGCTGCCACTATGGGATAAAGCTCAAACAGGGCAGATGTTTGGGAAAAGCCGGGTATCAATAGTATCTGTTGAGGCCAGGGTCCTGAAAACCAATGATGGCCAAAAATTGCCGCGAAACCTGTGGAGGCTGCAGCGTCAGTCACTACCTGGGGTGAATGGATCGAAACCATAGGTATGAATAAAGATATGCCATTCCAGGCGGACAAGAATTCCTCCCACATTGATAGGTCCGCTATAGCTGCGGAGTCTAATTTCAAAATCTGATCAGGGTCTTGAGTTTCTGACAGAAATCTAAGTAGGCGTGATACGAATGTGCGGCCTTGTGGGATAATTCGCATAGCGAAGTTGAGCATACCTAGGAGAGACTGCAACTGTTTTTTGGTACAGCCCTTGGTGTGTGTAAACTCGTGAAGGACTGCCCTAATGCGTGTTAATTTGTCGGGGGGGAGACTGGCCTGCATTGCGCAGGTATCCAAGCTGACCCCGAGAAAGGTGATGATGTTTGCTGGACCGTCGACTTTGTGCTCGGCGATAGGAACGTTGAGGTTTCCAAAAATTACTCTCAGTTTGTCAAGATCTCCTGGGGGCTTGTTGGGCGGTTCTATCAGTAGGAAGTCATCCAGGTAATGGATGACTTCATGGCATTGGCCCTTGTGTAATAGTATCCAAACGAGGGACTGTGCGAACGTGTCGAAGAGCCACGGGCTACTCTTCGAACCGAAGGTGAGTTTCGTAGCAAAATAATACGCTTCCTTCCATTTGATGCCATGCCAGCACCAAAGGGATGGGTGGATGGGCAGGAGCTTGAAGGCATCCGAGATGTCGGCTTTGGAGAGCCAGGCACCTGTGCCTGCTTTGATGATCGCTTGTATTGCCATGTCCACGGAGGAGTATTTTAGGGAAAACTCTTCGGAGGGGATCAGGGAATTGAGACTGGGTATGTGCGAAGAATGAGGCGCAGACAAGTCGTACACCAAACGCAATTTATTAGAGAATTTGCCCTTGACAAGTCCAATAGGGCTGACTCTCCATGTGCTGAAAGGGGGGCAAGTGAAAGGGCCTATTACATAGTCTCGATCTACCTCTGCCTGTAAGAGCTGATCTATGGCCTGTTCGTCGATGGCTGCCGAACGAAGATTGGCGCATTCGTGAGTACTGTGGGGTAGTGCAATGAGGCCGGTGTGAAAGCCTATTGTGAAGCCTTGGATAAGGTAGGTGGCCAGGGAAGGGGTGGGGTGTGAAGTGAGATACAGTCCTAGCCATAAGATGTTGATTCGGCTTAGTCATGCCCTCTTGTTTTGCTTGACTTCACACAAATTCCTAGGGTGTGCTCTTTGGCATAAAGTGCAGATGTGAAGTAGGCGGCATTGGCTGAAGTTGCAGGACCCATAGTTGTAGTTATTACAGATGGCTGCCCCTCCCACGGTTCGGACTGGGCGTCCGAGTTTGTCCACCTGAGGCGTTGGTTCAGGGGGTGACTGGCCCTGTACTGTACCTGAGGTAGAGGGGAACTCGAAGGGCCGTCTGATCGCCGTATTGGCGCACCAGGTGGCAGTGTGGGTGGAAGACTGGCAAATTGCACACAGAGGTGAGCGTAAGCCGGTAAAGTGGCGGCAGAAGAGCTCTGTGTCCATGAGACTCCAATCTGTCGCGATCTGGAATTGTGCGAATCTAGCGGCGGCCTTGGCTGAGAAGGAACGATGATAATCGTAGAAAGCGAAACCTCCATACTTGTGGCCCAAGTCTACCACAGTATGGAGGTATAAGTCCAGCTCTTCCCGCCTGCTGGGGGTGGCTGAGCACAGGACATCTCTGAGCATGCCAAAGGCAAGGGTAAATTCGGGGACTGATAGCTTGCGGTTCAGCCTGGGGTCTTTGGCTTTAACGACCACCGATATGTCGCCCCAGGAGTAGGCTTTATTTTCTGCTAAATCATGCACGGAGATAAGGAGAGAGGCCAGGTTGACGTCCTTGCCGTCCAAAATGTCCTTCCTGATACTGGTTGGAACCAGGTGGGAGGGGTAGACAATGACGCTTGAGCCTGAGGTACCTGTAGGAAGAGGTGTCAAGGTCTGAGTTGCCGTTGGGTCGGGGACAGCTGTGGCCGGTCGGGCCTCCAGAAGTGCCACCCTGGCATGGACGTCTGCAACTGAGGTGGATAGAGATGATACCATTGTGTGTAACTGCGAGATGGCCGATGATATGGACTGGAGGGATGCCTGTTGGGTACTGGGTCCTGCTGCTGGTGGGGGGAAGAGGAGTTTGAAGAGCTCGCCTTTCCTCGCTGTGGCGGGGAAGGGGACACCTCTGCGTCTGAGCTCTGCCGTCAGTCTGGGGATAGTCCATCCCCTGAGGGATTGCACGCTGCCGCTTTCTGAGACGGGAGTAGGTGATAGAGGGGCCGTGAAGTCTTCACTGCCGGCCTGGGACATGGTTGCTCTGGTGAGGATCTCTCGAGCTTTATCTCCTGGTTGACTGTAACCTATTGGGGGTGAGATGGATTTCAAGTTTTTCTTTGATCCGCTGCGTCATACTTACCCGACTTGTTCTCCCTCTTTTTTTTTTTTTTTTTTTTTTTTTTACCTGGGGGGATATCGTCCAACCTGGTGCAGGGTGGACCTACTGAACTTTGACTGACCTGAGGAAGATGAAAGGTGACAATTCGTGAAGGGATTGCTAAGTAACTTGAAGCAATGATTTGTATGGTGCTTGCAATTTGTGACAATGAAATGGTTCGAAATGTTTGCCTTGATTGTGAAATGAATGAACTGCATGACAGAGGTGCGGCCTGGTCGTGTCACGATTTGTTCGACCGTGGACCGGGCTCTGGAGCATGTATTGAAATGAGGCAACTAAAATACTGGTGCTCCTGGGTCGAATCGGTGCTTGTTTGCTGCATCTGGATTCGAATAGGAGTGCGGTATTGAATAAATGAGAGAAATGATTGTTTTGACCGAGGCTCGTATTGGTTGTGCCGTGTTAGCGACTGGCAACCAACCGAGCTCTGGTGTGGTTATGAAATGTGATTGAAACCTGTGATGCATGCCGTGCCGAATCGGTGCGCCTTGGATGCGACTGGTTTCGAAACGGTGATACGTTGTGAGAGTACAATGGTAGAAATTGCGTGACAGAGATATGGGTCAATCCCCGGTGTCTGCGATTCAGCTATGATCCGGATTTCTGGAGCATGTATCAGAAATGAGGCCAATCCTGGGGCACGCCGAGACGAATCGGTGCATTTTCATGCGACTGAATTCCTGTCGGAACGTGATACGTGGGAATGAAATGATAACCATGACAGAGGTACAAATGACTGATAAGGTAACTCTGGAGCATGTATAGAAATGAGGCCGATCCTGGGGCACGCCGAGATGAATCGGTGCATTTTTTATGCGACTAAATTCATGTCGGAACGTGATACATGGAAATGAAATGATAACCATGACAGAGGTACAATTGACTGATAAACGTAACTCTGGAGCATGTATAGAAATGAGGCCAATCCTGGGGCACGCCGAGACGAATTGGTGCATTTTTTATGCGACTGAATTCATGTCGGGACGTGATACATGGGAATGAAATGATAACCATGACAGAGGTACAAAATGACTGATAAAACGTAACTCTGGAGCATGTATAGAAATGAGGCCAATCCTGGGGCACGCCGAGACGAATCGGTGCATTTTTATGCGACTGAATTCATGTCGGAACGTGATACATGGAAATGAAATGATAACCATGGCAGAGGTACAATTGGCTGACAATAACGTAACTCTGGAGCATGTATAGAAATGAGGCCGTAATAACTGGGGCACACCGGGACGAATCGGCGCATCTTTGGTGCGATTGGATTCGAATCGGAGCGCGGTAGGTGACTGAAATGAGAAATGATTTGAAATGTCAGAAATGAGTTTTCAGAAATAAGAAATGATTTGAAATGTCCGAAATGATTTTTAGAAATGTTGTTCCAGAAATGAGAAATGATTTGAAATGTCCGAAATGAGTTTTTTGAAATGTTTTAGAAATGAGAAATGATTGGTACTGAACTAACTTGATTTGATAATTTTACAAGCTGCGACTGGCTATGGCTGTCTACTAATACCGACATGCTAGAAATGATGCGACGTC
Source organism: Lithobates clamitans (assembly GCA_037952925.1). Classification (NCBI taxonomy): domain Eukaryota; kingdom Metazoa; phylum Chordata; class Amphibia; order Anura; family Ranidae; genus Lithobates; species Lithobates clamitans. The sequence continues at coordinate 6,450,781 of JBBGZY010000008.1, read as the reverse complement.
AGCGTCGCCGTGCTATCGAATTGTAACATATCGAAAGTACGAGCGATATACATTGCAGTTTGTGCGATGCGGGTGAAACGAAATTTGAACTCACGGTTTAGTGACATGATATGAAAAACGAAAAGTCCGACGGGACCTTACCTGCGACAGCCAAGCCAGACGCGTGGTACAACTATGAACGAAAACACGGACTTCGAAAGTTTAGAGTACGGAGTATCGAATACGGGAACTGCGAGGCAAGAACTTGCGGACGCTGGTATATCGAATAGTCGGCTCAGTGACGTATATCGCGCACAGGAAACCGACAAGCACCACAGGTGAGCGGGCTGCTTAAATACCCCCCGGGCTCCTCCCATAAATTCAGGCCACCATACTGGCCTTCCTACATATATATTGTACAATATTACATAACACATAACTGGCAATAAGAACACACACACAGCTATGCATTATATCATATATCACTTCGGCTTCAGATACAGCTGTAAGAACTCATATTTTGGTATTCAATATGAAGTGGAACATATAAAATCTAAGGCGATGTTAATTTTGTGAACTGGGAGATAAAAACAGCATGGGAACATAATTGGATTTGAATTAATTTATATTATATTGCACTCCAAAACAATAATGGAAATGAATGTTACAGGCTAACACAGTTCATAGAAAAAACAGCAATTCAGCATGCTTTGTGAATACAGAAAATGTAGTGTACTTTATGGAATAGGTCAATTTAATAAAATGTCATTATATACAGTAGGTCTGCAAAGTAGAATTACACAATTGCATTAAGATGGCACACTGGCTCTATACTCCTTTCACCTACCATTGCTACTTCACTCCTGCTAGATATAAATGTGTCTGCTGGGGAGATATACCCTCTCTATTTGTCCTGAGGACCTTTGTAATTGGGGCAGAAAACAATGGGAAATTCAAAATCTTACAATTGACACCTTAACAGGATGTGAACGGAAATCTTTGGGAACATCAATGGGATCGTAGGGGACATTGAAGAGATTTCCTCTCTCTTTCAAGTTATTTCCTCTCACATCCTGTTGCATCTCCAGGACAAAAAGTAAAGGGAAATAACCCCACCAGGACCAGAAAAAAACAAACAGGACAGTGTAAATGTCAGTGCTATAATAAATAATCACTGCTCCTGGCCAAATGGATATTCTTTTTGACACTAGTATATATTTCCCACGGCTGTGCCCATTTTCCCTGATCCCCATGCTATTTCTTGGACAACCCTCTGCTTATTATTCCAGAAAATTAACATTCTTGATTTGATAGATTTGACTCCCATTGATTTCATTTGGGTTCGGGTTCAGGCTCAGTGTATGAACTTCTTTGCAGTTCGCCAAGCCCCTTTTGTACCCTAGACATCAGCAGGTAGACTTCTCTCTACTGGTGTAGATACATGGAATGATGTCTTGTGTATGGTTTACTGCTGCCAATGGCAGTTGAGCATGTCCCCTTTTGACAGGAATTTGCCAAAGGATAGTCGAAGTAAAGGCATAATAAATAAAAATAAGTGCGCTTACAATCAAAAGTTCATATGTTACTTATAAGTGAATATGCGTAATAAATACTTAATAGAATAAAATATCCTTAAATAAAATTGAAGAAATACAATCAAATAAAATACTGAATAAATCAATAGTGAATAAATCAAGTGCTCAATGTGTAATCAAACATATGAAAAAAACAAACATGATCAGGAATCAGACCATATTATAATTAAGAGTGAAGTCCATTTCAAAGAAAAAAAGTCCAGTAAAAGTGCATCAAATCCATGAAGGTAGGAATACAAATCCACAATTCACCGAAAACAGCCCGTACGAGTGGAAGGAGGAGAAGAAGATGTAAGGATGTATCCCATAACAGCAGTGATTTAATTACCTTACTTCGGCAACTTCGGTTCGGATATCAACTATTCCCTGGACTGTGCCTGCCTTTGACTCGCAAGTCAAAGGCAGGCAAAGTCCAGAGAATAGTCAATATCAGAACCGAAGTTGCCAGTAAGGTAATCTAATCTAGCAGGGCAGACAAACAGAGTGGGTATCCCCCTTCAGGCAGACAGATTGGACCAGTCTAGTTTGGAAACGCTCCACTCACCAGCCGAGTCGGACACCACCATTCAACTGTCCCAGCAGAGGGCTATATCTGCACGTGCACAAGACCTCGCTAACAGGGAGGTCCATCACTTCGGGTAAGGGTCAATTTGTAATGTCCTTTGGATTCACTGCTGTTATGGGATACATCCTTACATCTTCTTCTCCTCCTTCCACTCATACAGCCTGTTTTCGGTGAATTGTGGATTTGTATTCCTACCTTCATGGATTTGATGCACTTTTGCTGAACTTTTTTTCTTTGAAATGGACTTCACTCTTAATTATAATACGGTCTGATTCCTGATCATGTTTGTTTTTTTCATATGTTTGATTACACATTGAGCACTTGATTTATTCACCATTGATTTATTCAGTATTTTATTTGATTGTATATCTTCAATTTTATTTAAGGATATTTTATTTTATTAAGTATTTATTACTCATATTCACTTATAAGTAACCTATGAACTTTTGATTGTAAGCACACTTATTTTTTTTTTATTTATTGCCGTTTATTACACAGATATTGGTGTTTTTTGCTGCAGCTGCAATCTGTAATCTGTAACCCTTCTTGCTCTGCAACACAGGTTTCTTTTTTCTTTTTAAGAAGTAAAGCCATAGTCAGGGATTCCAGAAGTCAGAATTAACGATAAGCAGAGCCAGGGTCAGAAGCTGGAGTCAGTCCTGGAACACTGGAACACTGGAACCTTAGGCAAAACAGGAGACAGTGAACTGACAAAGCCCTCAGAGTGAGGCAGTGTTTTATACCCAGCTGATTGGATAAACTGCCTCAGCTGAACCAAGAGTGACAGGTACTAATTGCAACAAGTTTCAGAGTATGGCCCTAGTATTTCATGCAGAACTAGGCAAAGCTGGAAAGCATGCTAAAAGGAACTGAGGTGTGGCTCAGAGGCAAAGTAACAGGAGCACTAAACATGCAGTCATAGGTGCAATACCTCTTTGAGCCACTTGGGGTGTGACCATGCCTGGCCATCTGCATGGCATGGTAGGGACTGTGACAATATATATATATATATATATATATATATATATATATACACACACACACACATATATATGTAGCAATGCCCCCTTGAGGACTGCTAAGAATTATCTACTCATCTGCACAGTCATGACCAAGTGAACCTTCCAACCCACCTGACACTCTGGGTTCAGACATCCCGTTAATACTATAAAGCAAGAATCAAGCAACTCAGTAGCATAAGGTTCTGAAATGTTTTATTTGAATCAAACAGGAAAAGCTATTGTAAAGATGATATATACATATATATATATATATATATATATATATATATATATATATATATATATATATATATATACAGTATCTCACAAAAGTGAGTACACCCCTCACATTTTTCTAAATTTTTTATTCTACCTTTTCATGTGACAACGCTGAAGAAATGACACTTTGCTACAATCAATGTAAAGTAGTGAGTGTACAGCTTGTACAACAATGTAAATTTGCTGTCCCCTCAAAATAACTCAACACACAGCCATTAATGTCTAAACCGCTGGCAACAAAAGTGAGCACACCCCTAAGTGAAAATGTCCAAATTGGGCCAAAAGTGTCAATATTTTGTGTGGCCACCATTATTTTCCAGCACTGCCTTAACCCTCTTGGGAATGGAGTTCACCAGAGCTTCATAGGTTGCCACTGGAGTCCTATTCCACTCCTGCATGATGACATCATGGAGCTGGTGGATGTTAGAGACCTTGCGCTCCTCCACCTTCCGTTTGAGGATGCCCCACAGATAGGGTTTAGGTCTGGAGACATGCTTGGCCAATCCATCACCTTTACCCTCAGCTTCTTTAGCAAGGCCGTGGTCATCTTGGAGGTGTATTTGGGGTCATTATCATGTTGGAATACTGCCCTGTGGTCCAGTCTCTGAAGGGAGGGGATTATGCTCTGCTTCAGTATGTCACAGTACATGTTGGCATTCATGGTTCCCTCAATGAACTGTAGCTCCCCAGTGCCAGCAGCACTCATGCAGCCCCAGACCATGACACTCCCACCACCATGCTTGACTGTAGGCAAGACACACTTGTCTTTGTACTCCTCACCTGGTTGCCGCCACATACGCTTGACACCATCTGAACCAAATAAGTTTATCTTGGTCTCATCTGACCACAGGACATGGTTCCAGTAATCCATGTCCTTAATCTGCTTCTCTTCAGCAAACTGTTTGCAGGCTTTCTTGTGCATCATCTTTAGAAGAGGCTTCCTTCTGGGACGACAGTCATGCAGACCAATTTGATGCAGTGTGCAGTGTATGGTCTGAGCACTGACAGGCTGACCCCCCACCCCTTCAGCCTCTGCAGCAATGCTGGCAACACTCATATGTCTATTTCCCAAAGACAACATCTGGATATGACGCTGAGCACGTGCACTCAACTACTTTGGTCGAGATTTGCTGAGACCTGTTCTGAGTGGAACCTGTCCTGTTCAATCGCTGTATAGTCTTGGCCACCATGCTGCAGCTCAGTTTCAGGGTCTTGGCAATCTTCTTATAGCCTAGACCATCTTTATGTAGAGCAACACTTTTTTTTTTCAGATCCTCGGAGAGATATGTGCCATGAGTTGCCATGTTGAACTTTCAGTGACCAATATGAGAGAGTGAGGGCGATAACACCAAATTTAACACACCTGCTCCCCATTCACACCTGAGATTTTGTATCACTAATGAGTCACATGACACTTGGGAAAGAAAATGGCTAATTGGGCCTAATTTGGACATTTTCATTTAGGCTGGGTTCACACCTGTGCGAATTAGATGCGGCTTTCCCCGCATCTAATTCACATAGCAGGAGAATGCGACTGGCTCCCTATGGAGCCGGTTAACATATCTCCATTGTGGCTGCAGAGCGCACTGTACAGAAATGCTGTGTGTCTTTGGCTCAGTTTCAGGGCTGAATTCAGGCATAGATTTGGCCCTGATTCGTTCCTGAAACGGGGAAAGGGATGCACAGCGCTCCGGTGTGATCCGCAGTGGGTTCCAGTGTGAACCGAGCCTTAGGGGTGTACTCACTTTTGTTGCCAGCAGTTTAGACATTATTGGCTGTGTGTTGAGTTATTTTGAGGGGACAGCAAATTTACACTGTTATACAAGCTGTGCACTCACTACATTGTAGCAAAGTGCCATTTCTTCAGTGTTGTCACATGAAAACATAGAATAAAATATTTACAAAAATGTGAGGGGTGTACTCACTTTTGTGAGATACTGTATGTATACAGGCTTCCTATAAGTGATGGCAGTAGAGTACCATGTGGCAGATCTATTATTCTTCCCTAGCTATTTGGAGCTCATTAATTGTAATCTGTTTGGTGGCAGATAAAACAATAGATTCCAAGTAGTGTAGGCCTAAGGTTTCTGAGTACAGTGTTCCAGCAATGCAGTAAAGTGTTCTTGGGTAAAGATGTGTGCGCACTGTGTTTGGTAAATGGTGATAGTGGATAGATAAAGATTGAGCAGGTTGCTCTCTCACCAACGACCCAAATCAATTCACTGTCCAGGAACATGGATCGTGACACAATTGCAGCAGTACCTCTGTCTCTGTCAGTGGCTATCCCTTCCGCAGATACCACATGCCCTAGATAGGTAACAGAAGTCTGGTAGAATTGGTACTTCTCTAATAACAGCTTCAACCCCTCTTTATGTAACCGCTGTAAAATGTTCTCTAATCGGGCCTCATGTTCTTCCAAAGTTCGACCAAATACGATGATATGGTCAAGGTAAACCAGTACTTGTACAAGGTTCATATCCCCCACTGTATTTTCCATCAGTAGCTGGAACGTGGCAGGGCTCCGGTCAATCCCTGAGGCATCCGATCAAACTCAAAGAATCCCAGTGGGCTAATAAAGGCAGTCTTCTCCCGGTCTTTGGAGTGCATAGGGACTTGGTAGCACCCACTCTTCAAATCCAACACACTAAACCATTTCGCCCCAGATAACCAGCTAAGCACTGCAAGGCTTCTTCTATGTGAGAGGTGGTGTTTTGATCAGGGATAGTTCTTCAATTCAAGGTGCGATAATTGATGCACATCCTTAGAGACCCACTCTTCTTTCTCACCACTACAATCAGGGAAGCATAAGGGCTTCAGGATTCTTTAACCACTCCTGCCCTTTTCAGTTCAGCTATTTGTTCCCTAAGGTCTTCCAGATCACATAAGTGGACCCGCCTTGCCCTTTCTAGAAAGGGATTATCCTCAGTCAATCGGATGCGATGTTGAGTACAGCCCACATCAAAGTCATTTTCGAGAATATCTTCTCCCACCGATCTATCTGAACTTTGATCTGTTGTTCCCAAGAGGGGGGAAGGCTTGGGCAGTGGGTAGTGGGGTTTCTTCCTTCTCCCATTTGGGCTGTCTCATTCTTCACTACCAGAGTAGCAGCAGTCACTTTCCCGATCATCATCGAGGCTTTAAACTGATCGCGTGACTAGTGACGTTCCACACACTAACAGGAACTCGCCCCCCCACTCTGGAACAGAGACTGAGTGGGCATAATTTCTGGAACTAACTCTAGTCTAACTTCTTTCTCATGGTGTCAGCTTCTACCCCCATATACGGACCCGGTTAGTCCCAGGACAACTTGATAGTGGCTTTGAGACAGGCTCTCTCTCCAGGCTGCAGCACTCTGAGTGTCTAATCGCCAGAACCACCCCACTTCTTCAGCTGGTGCCTTCTTTTCTTGCAATACCCTCTGAAATGCTTGTCTCAACCGAGGATGGATTTTCCCACAGGGGCAGCCTCTATGGCCAATGGGGTGAGTAGTCTTCTCACTAAATTGGTATTAGTTCCTATCAGCAAAGAATTTCTGCCAGCTCCAGGCGGTCGGGGGCATACGACAGCCAGAGCGTCGAATGTCTCTAGCCTTATGTCTCGAGCAGAGTTGAAAGTTATCTTTATAGATATGTAACCATCCTAAGGACAGTTCCAATTCCCCAATTTTCCAACTCATCAAATTTACACAAGGGGATGTGTTTCAAGTACTTATGATAGAAGTCTTTATACAGCAGCGTTACTTGAGCTCCAGTGTCCAACAGTGCTTGTGTATAGATGCCTTCCACTTGGACTGATACTATGGGGGAAGGCCCCACTAAGTTTTGGGTAAGTTCCCTCTAGGTGCCTCTAAGGTATGTGCTCTAACAGACCTCCTTGGCGGCAGTGTTTGAGATTTAACTGCTTGCTTAGAGCAGGGGGGAATTGAGTTCCTGTCCATTCTCCCATTTTCTGGGGATTTTAGGTTTGAGTCGTGCTTGAGCACGGGCAGGTGCAAGAGGACTAATAATTTGTGTTCTCCCCTCTTTGTTTTCTTCCAGTTTCTCTACTTGTCCTTGGAGCACAGACTTCCCTTGGGACTCCCAACTAGCTCCCTCATTGAGGTCCCTTGAAGTTTCCTGCCGGCTTAGGGAACAGGAGTTTCTGTAATGCTCTAAAAAGTTCATTAAGGAGTTGAGGGTCAACACCCGCCTTGAGACACTTGGCTCAGAAATGTCCGGCTCCTCCGCATCCATAACACTTTGTCTCTAGTACTGAGTACTGTTTTGGTTTGCTTGCAGGAGTCCCTTGCTCCTGAACTTTTGCTTGGGTCTCCATTACTCGCATCAGCATGTGGTACATCTGGGTCTGAGCCTGTGCTACCTGCGCCATCAGTTCTGTTGGCCCTAGTTCTACAAAGGGCTTATGGATTTCAGGAGGAGTCGGTCCCTTGGGTTTAGATTTGGTCCCACTGTCATCATCAGAAAACTCTATGTTGGCATGAACTTTCTCTTTGTTTCCAGTAACAGGATTCACATCTCTCGGTCTTTGACTCTTTTCTTCCAGCAAAGCTTCTTCCTCTCTAACCTCTCTTATCAATTCAGGATAGGTTGGTACCACCTGGGTCCTTTTCAGTAACAGCTTCAGCACAATAGGGTGATTTGGCCGGGCCCCATGTAGCACCCAATCCAGTCGTGCTTGGTCAGCGTCTTTGGGGTCAAGACCTCTCTTAAGGATGATTTGGTGTAGCATCCGATCTATCCGAGAGATGTATTGTTCAATTGTATTGAACTTGTACATCAGGTCAGCAATTGTCTCAACTCTTCAAAAAACAGCACAAAGCTTCAATGTAGTCCATGGCAATACAAGTCTTCTTGTCCATCCTTAGACTACAGATTACTTCGGCTGCTGGGCCTCGAAGGCCCTCACTAATACCCCGTACACACGACTAGTTTTGCCGTCGGAATAAACTCTGAAGGTTTTTACGACGGAGTTCCGATGGAATTCCGCTCAAGCTGTCTTGAATACACACAGTCACACCCAAATTCTGACCGTCCAGAACGCGGTGATGTACAACACCTATGACAGGACTAGAAAATGGAAGTTCAATAGCCAGTAGCCAATAGCTTCTGTCTTGTACTTGCTTCAGAGCATGCGTCGTTTTTGGGGCGTCGGAACAGCATACAGATGACCGTTTTTTTCTGCTAGTAATTTGTTCCATCTTAAAAATATAGAACATGTTCTCTATCTACGTCCGTCTGAATTTTCGACAGAAAAAGTCTGATGGGGCATACACACGGTCGGAATATACGATGAAAAGCTCCCATCGCACTCTTTCTGTCGGAAATTCCGCTCATGCGTACGCAGCATAAGTCGCTGTCGTTTCACAGCCTCTGAAACACTCCACTTTTCCATCGTCTGTAAAGCTTGACTCATCCAGGTTTCAAACTCGTCTTCTCCCACAGGTGTCGGCAACTGTCATGAGAGAAATCTAAGTCTATGATAACTTTGATTTGCGTTCCCAGGCCCATTCTTCACCAAGCTATCAACCAGACAACTCATATCTGTGTAGCAAGAGGGGCGCTGGCCCCTTGAGAGTCAGCCCCCATAAGCACAGAGCTTTTCTCGTGAGCCTTTGTCATAGGTGGCTTCTCACTCCCTCCTCTCTTGCTTCTGAGGGGGAATACCCTTGCCATCACGTCCCCTGTCAAGCTGATCTCTTTCTCTTGAAAGCACACTGGCACTTCTTCCTGCCATTCTATCAGTGCCCTGACTTGATCTATCTCTGATAGGCTTCAGTTTCCACCAAGTAAGCCCGGTGTCCTGGCACTAAAGCTCTCAGCCACCTTCTGATCTCCCTCCCGGTATGTTCATTCCCAGAGATTTCCAGAACGCTACTTCTGTCAATGGGAGCCCCATAACTTCGACCCCACTCGATCACGGTCATGAATGCGGTTTCCCACTCAGGTTGTGGATCTGGTCTAGGTCTACTGGGGCCTGCTGCAGATAGCATCCCGGACGAGCTCCCAAATGCAGCACTGCCCCCTTGAGGAATGCTAAGAATTACCTGCTCATCTGCACGGCCATGACCAAGTGAACCTTCCAACCCACCTGACTCTCTGGGTTCAGACATCCTGTTAATACTATAAAGTAAGAATCAAGCAACTCAGTGGTATTAGGTTCTGAAATGTTTTACTTAAATCAAATAGGAAAAGTTATTGTACAAAGGAAGGAGTAGATGTGCTGAGCTGTGATAACAGCGCCAACTCAGCAAACAGACTACTCCCAAACACAACAATGGTTAAACAATGAATAATGTTATATACACAAAGGTCCTAGGTCACCTTCTAGTGGATGTTCCATTTAACTACACTTGTGGCCACACTGAGATAAATGCAATCTAAAGGGCAAATGCTATATTCATGGGAGAGCTAATCTCCTGCTGGTGGTATTTATATATATATATATATATATATATATATATATATATATATAGGCTTCCTATAAGTGATGGCAGTAGAGTTCCACATTGCAGATCTGTTATTCTTCGCTAACTCGTTAATTGTAATCTGTTTGGTGGCAGATGAAACAATAGATTCCAAGTAGTGTAGGCCTAAGGCTTCTGAGTACAGTGTTCCAGCAATGCAGTAAAGTGTTCTTAAAAGATGTGTGCACTGTGTTCGTTAAATGGTGATAGTGGATAGATAAAGATTGAGCAGGTTGCTCTCTCACCAACAACCCAAATCGTTTTGCCATCTTCTGGAGAGGAACATGGATGGCAAGACTCTGGGGGTGGATTCTCTGTCTCTGTCTTCCGTAGTGACTTTAACCACATGTTCCCACCGATGGGTAGGCGATGTATATGATACTAGTGACAGAGTGTCCGTCAGTGGATAACAGAACCCGGCCTCTTATGCCTTGTGGTGGAAGTAATGTTCCGCGTGGTGGGCCGCGACCTCTCTCTCTGTCGCACAGAGAGGTCCATCTCATGTCAGGCCCAGGAGGAAGAGAGTGTGCCCGGGCTTCCTTAGCTCCTTTTATCATCCCTCCCAGCAACCTTCAGGCCACTGCAAGGGTCCCCGGGATTTGTAGTCTTAGGGTAAGGGAATGTATCCAGAAGGACTATACGCTGTATAACTCACTCCGCTGGCGCACAGGTATGAGGTCACTGACTCTCGAATAATCACGGGGCAAACAACATTCAAACTCTGGAAGGTACAAAACTTTCTGGTTACAGTCCACATCGCTACATATATACTGTATATGAGAACTTTAATGCCATCCCAGTCTTAGTCCGTAGGGTTCAATATTTAGTTGGCCCACCCTTTGCAGCTATAATAGCTTCAACTCTTCTGAGAAGGCTGTCCACAAGGTTTAGGATTATGTCTTTGGGAATGTTTGACCATTCTTCCAGAAGCGCATTTGTGAGGTCAGGCACTGATGTGGAGAAGTCCTGGCTCGCAGTCTCCGCTCTAATTCATCCCAATGGATTGAGTTCAGGACTCTGTGCAGGCCAGTCAAGTTCCTCCACCCCAAACTCACTCATCCATGTCTTTATGGACCTTGTTTGTCTACTGGCGCATAGTCATGTTGGAACAGGAAGGGGCCATCCCCAAACTGTTCTCACAAAGTTGGGAGCTTGAAATTGTCTAAAATGTCTTGGCATGCTGACACCTTAAAAGTTCCCTTCACTGGAACTAAGGGTCCAAGCCCAACCCCTGAAAAACAACCCCACACCATAATCCCCCTCCACCAAATGATTTGGACCAGTGCACAAAGCAAGGTCCATAAAGACATGGATGAATGAGTTTGGGGTGGAGGAACTTGACTGGCCTACACAGAGTCCTGACCTCAACCCAATAGAACACCTTTAGGATGAATAAGAACAGAGACTGCTAGCCAGGCCTCCTTGTGCACATCAACCGTAGCCTCACAAATGTGCTTCTGGAAGAATGGTCAAATATCCCCATAGACAAACCCCTAAATCCTGTGGACAGCCTTCCCAGAAAAGTTGAAGCTGTTATAGCGGCAAATGGTGGGCCAGCTCAATACAGGCTAAGACTGGGATGCCATTAAAGTTCATGCGCGTGTAAAGGAAGTTGTCCCAATACTTTTGGTAATAAAGTGTTTTTATATATATATATATACACACACACACATACAGTATCTATATAGAGTATATACAAATAGAACATATTCCTACCTTGACTGATTTACTGCTACAAGCATTTAATAAAAATTGCAAACTGCACTTAAAATGTCAAACTTCCATACTCCCATATGCTGCATTTTCAGTTCTAAACACAAAAGATCAATATATGATATTTATCATCTAAGATTTCATAAAGGAAATAAGGAAGTATTATGCCGCGTACACACGACCGGACTTTACAGCATACTTGGTTCGGCGGACCGGAGTCTGTCGGACAATTCGATCGTGTGTGGGCTCCAGCTGACTTTTTTTCCCCAAAAGTTCGACAGACCTAGAAATGAAACATGTTTCAAATCTTTTCGACGGACTCGAGTCCAGTCTAAAAGTCCGCTCGTCTGTATGCTAGTCCGACGGACAAAAAACGATGCTAGGGCAGCTATTGGCTACTGGCTATCAACTTCCTTGTTTTAGTCCGGTCGTATGTCATCACGTACGAATCCGTCAGACTTTGGTTGATCGTGTATAGGCAAGTCCGTTCATTCGGAAAGTCCGTCATAAAGTCCATCGATAAGTCCACAGGACAAAATCTGCCGTAAAGTCCGCTCGTGTGTACGCGGCATTACAATCCTGGTAATTGGTTTCTATTTCCAGGTGACTGTTGCATAAAACATGATTGTTAATCTATTCTATTTCTTGCACAGAGGATTAAAATAATGTTGAATAACCAACAAATATTTGATAGTCAAACATAATTGTCTTTCCCTATTTTTCTTTAGGAGTGTTGTCTTTATTATTACAATACTATGTTTGCAATAGGTACAGAAGACATTCTCAATCTTTAATGAGGTCTCAGTTTTATTCTGTAGGGCATTGGCACTGCATTCAGAAGCTGAGATTTTAATAATTTGTATATTTTCATGGCCCCTGTGGATCGTTTTGATTGTTTTCTACTGCAGATAGTACTACATAACAGCCATACATAGAGCATTTGGTTGTTTGGCATTGAAAGATCAGACCTTTGGATGAGCTTCTTTTTTATACAGGTAGACACAGCCATTGTTCCATGCATGTCAGATTATCTCCTCATTATTGCATATCTCTATTCATCCATACTAAGGTAGGCCATACACGGTTCGGATCTCGCCCAGTTCCTGCTGAACCGGACAAGATTTGAACCATGTATGGGCAGGCTGAATGTACCAAGTTGATCAATCTATCAACTTGAGTACAACCAACATTCAGGGTTTTACCTGCAATTATCGCTAGCGGCTGCTATAGCCATTAGCAATAATCACTGTCTTCTCCCGGTGGGGACAGACCTATCCAGGGTACTATACCTTAAACCCTCTATCCAAAGCTTTAAAAAATGCTTTGGCTTAGTTGAGCTTTAAAGAAAAGTTAATAAATTGAAAAAAAAAATCCCTCTGGCCCCCTCAATACCCTAAAGTGAAACCAGAGCCGCCCCTCCCCCTTCATCGCAAATACTTACTTACCTCGACTAACACCTGTAGCCTAGCCAGTCATAATCTAGTGTGATGCATTGCAGGAGCAACTTCATATTCAAGTCTATGGAGCCAAGCTGCACAGAGTGTGGGAGTCTGAAGCCACTGGAGGAAATATGTATGCATCTTTATAGAGAGGCACATTTTACTATAATAGAGGAAGTGAGCTGTAATAATTCAAATAGTTTAGAAAACACAATTAATTAAATCCCTTTATATGTTCAAGAGGCACTAGCTAATCAGTTTTGGCGTACACTACAAAAAAATGTGACCCAGGACCAGTGGTGGGTCGCTCATTAGGGGCGCACTGGCACCGTCCCCCTTAATCCATGTGTCCTGCCCCTAATCTACATGCAGGGCACCAGACTCATGGGTTTCAATGGATTTTTTTCTTTTTTGTAGAAGCACATGATTAAAGTCTGAAGTTCTATTTGGCTTTAAAAAGGGGTGGGCTTGGAGCCCAGAGCACTGTGCCCTGAGCCCACCCTGTTGTGTGACATTAGCAAATTATTATTCGCTAATGTCTTCCCCTTTCTCCTCCCAGCCATTGGGGTCTCAGGACCTGCTTCCTGATTGGCTGGGAGTCTTAAGGCCCCATTGGCCGGGAGTCCGAAGACCCAATTGGAGGAGAAAAGACGGTCGGGAAAAGGAGGGGGAAGCCACCGCCGCAGCCATGACCTGCATGGGGTAAGTGCAGGGCTGATGGGGGGCCTGGCAGGCCAGAGGGCGAGTGAGGCGGAGGAGTTTGGGGGGTGTTGGTATAGTGTGCGGTGATGGTCTTGAGCGACGGGGGCAGTGAGGGTCAGTGTGGGGTGATGGGGGGAGGATGTCTGTGGTCAGGTCTGTCTGGCACCGCCCCACCCCCGACTAATGGAGCACCAGCCGTCACTACCCAGGACTCTGCAATATCTCCTCTTTATTGGTAACACCAGTCAGAAGAACTGTTCCAACAATAGGGACCAGATAAAACACTTGAAAAGCCACCCTGCCATAATTGGTGTTAAAGAGTAATTCAACTTTTGTTGAGAAAAAAACAATCCCCGCCTGGAGATCAATGTGCATTGCAAAGATTTTAACAAACTTTGTTGCAGAGTCCTACCTGTTTCTTCTCTGAAAAAAGATCAGTTTCTTGTCTGCAAGGGGAGTGACCTTTTCATCATTAATCCTCTACTGCACTTGCAGTATTCTAATGAGGAAAATGCAGAGTCTGCATTATTTTAGAAGTTACCCTATCTCTCCAAAACTGAGATTTTTTGCTGCAGAGAATTTCCAAAATCTAATTTGTATCTTCGTGCAGACTTCTTGCAAAATTGGAGAGCCAATCACACATTACATTTCTGGGGGTGTTCTACACACCAATGTACAGAACACCTCAAGGTTGTCATATTGTATTGAATTTTACAGAAAATTACAGAGCTGCAGATTCGATAGGAAAGGTAATATTTAATAACATTTAGCTGCAAGAGTTTGTGAGTGTATCAATTGTATTATATATATGTATATATATATATATATATATATATATATATATATATATATATATACATATATATATATATATCTATTAGGGATGAGCTTGATGTTCGACTCGAACATCGGGTGTTTGCCCATTCACCGAACAGCGAATATTATGGGGCGTTTGTGGGAAATTTGAGTGCCGCGCCCCATAATGCACTGCGAAATTGCAGTGCTTTGCTCTATGATAATTGGCCAAAGCATGCACCTGACCTGCATGCTTTGGCCAATCACAGCGCGCTGAGAGAGCCATAATTTGCCAATTGGCTGCCCGCAGACCCCAACAACCACGAGGCAGGGACAAGGTGCTTTAGGGGGGACCCCAAAGCAGCCTCCCCATGTTGAGGGCATGTGACCTGGTACCGTTCAGGAGGGGGGGCTGCTCTCTCTATTCCTTCCAGGTTGCATGCTCAGATAAGGGTCTGGAGGTCTCAGATAAGGTTTTTTTTTTATATATGGCGCGGAGTTTCCCTTAAAATCCATACCAGACCTGAAGGGCCTGATATGGATTTTTGAGGGGACCCCCATGCCATTTGTTTTTAAATTTTGGTGTTGGGTTCCCCTTAATATTCATACCAGACCCAAAGGGCCTGATAATGGACAGGGGGGACCTACATCATTTTTTTCAAAGATTTTTTATGTATATTGCCGGGATCTAACAATACATTACAGCTGTGAGCAATTTTAAATGATATTTTATACTTTAGAAATGTAATTTTGCTGCGGTACTGTTATAAACATGGGAAAGAGGTGCTACTTTACAGGCAGACTAAGGGAACCCCCCAGGCACAATTTTAAAGGAATATTTTATTTTTATTGTTTCACTTTAAGCATTATTAAAATTACTGCTCCTGAAAAAACAGCCTTTTAAAAACTTTTTTTTTACATTAATACATGTCCCCTGGGGCAGTACCCAGGTCCCCAAACACTTTTTATGGCAATAACTTGCATATAAGCCTTTAAAATTACCACTTGATTTTTCACGTTCGTGTCCTAGAGACTTTAACGGTGTTCACAAGAATTTTTTGTCTGTTCCGGGAGGTGTTTGGCTCATCCCTAATATATATATATATATATATATATATATATATATATATATATATATATATATATATATATATATATATATATATATATATACATATATATATTTTTTTTTGAAAATTGAGTTACCTCTTTAAACCTGAACTCTGTTACACTTAGCTGAGGCTACATACAGCACGTAATTTCCTGTTTCACTAGAGTCTATCTGCTTGGTGCTCAGCCAAACAGAGAAAGATTTGTATTAATTGCTAGAATATATCTCTTCCTCTGATTGGCTGAGCACTGATTAGATAGACTATAGTGTATTAGGGCAGCTTGGCCCAAGCAAACAATGTCCCTCACTAACATGTGAGGCCGCTGGATGTGCGGTATAAACTGTATGCAGCTGAGGCTACATACAGCATATGGCACTGTGATCCGAGTTCCAGCTTAGGCTTCCTTTTACATACCCGGGATACACTAGAGTCTATCTGATCAGCACTCAGCCAACCAGAGAAAGCTTGAGCCAGCTTGGCCCAAACAAATTATGTAAAGTTTAGCAAAAGCTGGAGTTCAGCTTTAAGCTTCACCTCCTTTCATTTGTTAATTTTCCTGCTACTAAGAAATCAATGCAGAGTTTCCTCATATTAATTACACATATCAGAAATTCTGAGTCTTCCAGCTACTAAATGCAGTATACTGATGAAAACACTCATTAATGAATCAAAAGTGTTAGAGCTGAATGTCCAGGTGCCATTGACCTAGCAGTACTGGCAACAAATATTGCCCTTGTAATTTCTTAGATGCTGAAGGCCTCTTTCAAAACAGTAATACCGAGAATGCATTCTACATGTTTGATTCATAGTCTCATGACATTTAGAAGTATCTATGACAATGTTCAGGCTTTTATCATTTCAAAATATTGTACGGTTTTATAATTCATTCCTTTTTTTGCACAGAAAACATCTTCACATAGCAGAGTTTTATTCAATTTCCCATAGGAGCCCAACAAAAACAACAGCTTTTTCTTGCAGAGAATAACAGCACTGAAAGCACAAGGCGTACACATAAAAAATAAAATAATAAGTATCTGGTTGAAGTAATACGCTCACAGTGAGAAGATTTTTACTGAGAACCAACTAGTGCAGAAAGCATCACAAGAGCGGAAGATATTCCCTTTGAAGCCTCACTTCTTACCATCTTTTGAAAAGGAAAATACATTAGTTCAGTTCAAAAGCAAAGGAATAAAAAAAAGAGTGCACATCCTACATGTCTTAAAGTTCTAAGTTTACAAGTATTTAATTAAAGTTTATCAATGGTTAAAATAAAAGAACAAGCTTGTACGTCCACTCCAAGCAACAGGAGAATTCTCGATTTAATCCTAATCTCAAAGCAGCATGCTAAAATCACTTAGGTGTTGATTTACTAAAGGAAATAGACTGTGCACTTGCACTCTGCAAGTGCAGTTGCTCCAGAACTTAGTAAATGTGGTAAAGATCTTCCTCTTTCAATCATCCAATCATGTACAAACAAAAATGCATTTTTTTTCATTTTCCTTTCACCTGATTGGGTATTCATTGTAACTGGAAGCTTTGCCTCATTTACTGAGGGCAACTGCACCTGTGCAAGTGCACAGTCTATTTGCCTTTAGTTAATGAACCCCAATATAACCATCATCACCTTTCAAGTAATGGGAGCTCGCTGATAGGAGGAGGGAGTGATGTCAGCACCATATGAGTATAGTGATGTTCCTTCATTGCCCACTCAGTAGGCTGAGGTGGCTAAGGCTGGCCATACATTATACAATTTTCTTCTATAGAATTTCCTTTAGATTTATCAAAAGGATATAATATGAGTTCAAACCTAAACACATTCAGTTTGTATGCAGTCAGACAGGCCCTTGCACTACATAGTTGAAGGTAAATCTAAAGAAAATTAAGTAAGAAAAATGTATAAAGTATGGCCAGCTTTGGTCACCATGCTGTATTGAATAATTACAATAGAGACCAGTGAGATCAGAGGCCTTATAATGCTGTGCCATGGCAGGGGTACCTAAATCGCACGACTGGCTAAGCAGAATTACTAATATTATAATAATTATAAATAATAATAATATTATAAATAATATTAGTTCACAAATATGTAATTTAATAATAATAAAGTTAAGGATCTGTGCTCAGTAGCAATTATAATGCTCTAGGCCCTAATTCAAATATTTAAAAGCTGCCTAGTGTACAGCTTTTTTTACTTGATTTCATATTGCACACAGTCATCATTCGAAACAGCTGAAAGTTATAGTAGCTTTTAAATATGCAACTTTAAGACTGATAAAGAGGATTGTGACTCCCTCGGAGTGTGAGATCTGCTTTTTTTCTAATGCTACTGTATATAACAACTTAGCAACTAGTCCAAGCAGCAAAGGAATATTTTAGTGACAAAAATAAATAGCCAACTATAAAAAAGGGAAACAAGAAGCTTTGCTGCAATGCTCACCTTAAATCCAAAGCTGTGCCCTGCATTAATTGCTTCCTACCGCTAGATGTTGCCAGTCTCCTTAGTTAAATTAAGTAAAACCATCATTCAGCCCACTTCCTATGAGCCCAAGTTGTACATTACTTTTTTGAGGGTGCATCATCAGAGCAGCTTGACCACTGCACTAAATGGCACTTACAAGGACTGCACACTGCCGATCTATATCCATTTGTACACGGTTAATGTATTTAATTTTTTGTGTGTGTTAACTACTTTCCCTGCAGGACAGAGATCTCATTTTATGACAACATTTTATGACATTTTATGACAACATAAATTATGCAATGCCTTTGACCACCCTAATCCCTATAGATTTTTCTTTACTCAGGCCTGCTCAGCTGTAATATGTGGCGTTTGTTTTCATTTTTACATGAGCACTCTTTTGTTAAGTGTATGTAAACTCTAACAATACATTTTTCTTATTTGCTCTATTTTGGTTTGTTAACAATACTATGGAAAGTGTTTTTTTATATCCATTTTAAAGTGCAAAAAGAATAGCTGTTCATCCAGCCGGAAATATTGTGAGCTGATAACTTCCTATACTCTTATATAGTTCTAACACAGTGCTATGTAATCTTAAAGAAGAATTCCAGTTTTTTCTCCCCAAAACAGATGCATTGTGTATGTGCAGGAATCCCAGCCACACTGTCAGTTTATATAACTTACCTCCTTTAGCTGTATACAGCAGGTTTCTGTGTCTGTGATGTCACTCATTCTCCTGGCGGAATTCCTACGTTCTCTGACTTCCTGTTTCCTTCCTTTTCCAGTCCTGATACTATACGTCATATGATTCTTTGAACTTCTGTAGTTTTAGGGCAGGCTATGAGAGTCACTTGTACCAGTTTTGGGAGTTGATGTGGGTGGGTCCTAGGGTTACTGTGGGTGTTTCTGTTAGGGTGTCATTCCTCCCATGTCATTCCTGTCCTGCAACATACCAAAGAACAATGGCTTAATGCAAGGCTACAGAGGAAGGGCTATGGGAGTTTATTATGAACGTGTTTCTTTTATATGTAAATGAATCGCTTCACATAGAGCATGGCTTGGGGAGGGTAGGATCTGAGGGGTGGGGCTCTCCCTGTTCACCCTGGTTGGCATATTTAACTGGGCAGGATTGAATTCTAATTATGATCCATTCAAGCCTGCCCAGCAGCACATATAGCTTTCAGAACAGGCTGTGTATGAAGGTGTTTACTTTCTTGAATAATGCTGTGATCTGTGACGTGGAAGATTTGGACTCTTTCTGTAGGTGTGATTGGGCAGGATTGAATGCTAATTAAGATGTATTCCATCCCACCCACCATCAGAGCTGTGAAGGAAGTTAGATCACTTGCAGAGTCTGAAAGACTACAGAGGGGATGTTATATACTCTAGCTGCTGCAGGAAGTGGCTGTGAAAGAGACAGAGTCTATCAGCAGGATATATAGAATGTCACATGATACAAAGCCAGAGAAACCAAGGAGAGAAATGTGCCCCAAAGGGGATATTATGGGCAGTATATCACCGGAAACTAAGTTATATAACTTAATATCCCCTTTGGGGCACATTTCTCTCCTTGGTTTCTCTCCTTATATGGGATGTGGCAGTAATCCCCGGAAAAGCTCCAGCACTGGTTCCTTCCCAAACCCCTTTACTCATGATACAAAGCCACAACTAATCCCAGAATATCAGGGGGCCTGCAGATAACAGGGTAACGTGGTACAGTGGTATGATCTATGCTGGGATTGATCATTACATTCAGTTCTAGAGACAATAAAGTTGAAATTCAGCTTTAACATATTCCCTGTCTAATGGTGATAACACGGCTCAGTAGTTGTGACCCTAAGACACAAAGGGGGAAATTTACTAATACTGGAGAGTGCAAAATCTGGTGCAGATTTGCAGAGAAACCAATTAGCTTCCATTTTTTTTGTCAAAGCTTAAAGTGTTTGTAACCCCCCAAAAAAATGGATCCTGTTCCTTTAAAGCATGTTATACAACACAGTGCGTGCTTTGTATCACTTGAAATACCTGTGTAGCACTAACTCACGGTGGAGCTGCTGATTTGTTGCGGGCTGTTTCCGTTACCTTTTTTTACCTGTGATTTCACCAACACCGGGTCTAGGGTCCCGTTGAGCTTACTATCAGACAATGTAGGTACCAGTCACTTGAATATTTTTTCCAATGCTTTAATGGGATATAACTGGAAGAAGTAGCAGGAAAGAGGTAGAAGAAGAGTTGCAGGGAAGTTCAAATACCTTTTCTTGGTGTAGCACTGAATAATTGGAATTTCAGGGATGAATATATTTTTCTTTCAAAGTAAAATCTTTGCCCGTCCGGATAGGTCTCTCTCACCAACCTAGCAGCCAGTACGCAGCATGAACAAAAAGTCTCTGCCACAGACTTGAGTGAAACAAAACCCATATGATCCTCTGCCACAGGATGTAGTGGTTTTCGATAAACAGCAAACACAGTACCAGAACCTTTAAGCCGACTGGCAGTACTTGTGCGGTAGGGTAGATTAGGATATGTCCTCCAATCGAGTCACCAGGCCCTTCTCAAGACCAGCCTTGCATGGTCCCTTCCAAGATGGGTCTGGGTCCACCTGCACGGCTGCAGCTCCGTAACCATCCAGGCCGGAGGTCTACGAGATAGCACTCACTGACACAAACCTCTAGGCCAGGAGGGCCATGAGGCAAAAAGCTCCCCGAAACATGGCGTCTGCCCCATAAATACCCTCTCCCAGAATGCAACCCGGAGGACCACCTCCACCGAGTTATCTCCGGGACAGAAGAGCACTCATTCACTTCAGCATGTTGCCTTTCCAACACCAACCCATGGTGACAATGACACCCACAGGCACAGTGTGAAACTACACGCAACACAGCCAAACTTGAACAGAGGCCAAATCTGACAATAAATTAAATCTGAACTATGTACAAAACATTAGACCCACTAAATTTACCTATAAGCGATAGATTGAAAAATCTACCAACGCTACATACTCCCCCCACTACAATAGACATTGTCCTCAACGTCTGTCAAATATAACTCTCAAGCCTGAGAGTAGGTATTTGAACTTGGAACTTGGATGAGAAAGAAGAAAAGACAGTATAGAAATGTCAAAGTTTTAACATTTAGACAACATCATATTCACATCAGCAAAATAAATCACATTAGACATGTCTCAAAACCCCACTATCTATCTAGCTGAGAAAGCCTAACAGCTTGATAGGAGATCTAGTTGTTCCTGAAAGAAACAAAGTTAGACACACACAAAATATGTACAGTAGCATCACTAACATTTCAGGAGGAAAGCCTCATTCCACAAAAGAATGACACTCTCTTCCCACATATTTTCCTCTAATAAACTGAAGTAACTTGAAAAGTCCATCCCTATCTTGGGGCATATTATATATTTTTCAGTAAAAGAAACTTTGGTTATCACAGAAGTCTTTGGATATAAAAGCGCTGAGGTGAACAAAACCTCTTGACCACGGAGATCTCTAAACACTAACACTATCTAGCTATATACCCCAAAGTTCTCTTTTCTTTTTAAAAGAGTAGAAGACAACCGTTCCTTTGCATAGTCACCAATAAAACCGGGGATCTGGTCATGTCAGTTTCTTCCCTAGTTTATCCACAGTAGTGATAAAGTACACAATGTCATCTTTTCCAGGTCTGCAAATGACCACCTTGTCAGCATAGATGTGCCGACCATAGTTCCTGTGACATTGTCTCAAACAAATCATCATCACCGGAGATCTCACTAAAACTCACTAACGATTTACTAACTGCTAAAACCAACAGCCAGTACTCCATACTCCTACTACTTGACCTCTCTGCGGCCTTTGATACTGTTGACCACCCGCTCCTTTTCAATAAACTACATTCCCTTGGCCTCCGAGATTCTGCTCTATCCTGGTTCTCTGGCTATTTATCACAGCGCTCCTTCAGTGTCACCTACAACTCTGTCTCCTCCTCTCCATTGCCCCTTTCTGTGGGGGTCCCCCAAGGCTCGGTTCTTGGACCCCTTCTCTTCTCTATCTACACCTCCTCCCTTGGTCACTTAATAACTGCCCACGGCTTCCAATACCACTTATACGCTGATGACACCCAAATCTATCTGTCTACTCCTCACCTCACTCCTTCAGTCTCCTCTCACATTACTAACTTACTAACTGACATATCAGCATGGATGTCGCACCACTTCCTTAAACTAAATCTCTCTAAAACTGAGCTATTAATATTCTCCCCCGCCCGTGCCCCCCTCCATGACTTTTCCATCAAAATCAACAATGCAACATCAGTCCCTCCCCTCACGCCAGGGTACTAGGTGTAATCCTAGACTCTGACTTGTCATTTCAGCCTCAAATCCAATCGCTGTCAAAAGTTTGTAGAATTCACCTCCGTAACATCTCTAAAATTCGCCCTTTTTTAACAAATGAAACCACCAAGCTCCTCATTCACTCCCTTGTTATCTCTCGCCTTGACTATTGCAACTCCCTTCTCATTGGCCTACCGCTCCATAGGCTATCCCCTCTTCAGTCTATCATGAATGCTGCTGCCAGACTTATCCACCTTATCAACCGCTCAGTGTCTGCCAACCCTCTACTTCAATCCCTACACTGGCTCCCAATCACCCAGCGAATTAAATTCAAAATTCTAACCACAACATACAAAGCCATTCACAACTCTGCCCCAAGCTACATCACTAATCTTGTCTCCAAATATCACCCAAATCGACCTCTCCGCTCTTCTCAAGACCTCCTGCTTTCAAGCTCTCTCATCGCCTCCTTCCATGCTCGTCTCCAGGATTTCTCCAGAGCCTCTCCCATCCTCTGGAACTCGCTACCTCCATCTATCTGGCTATCCCCTACTCTTGCTACCTTCAGGCAATCCCTGAAAACTCATCTCTTCAGGAAAGCCTATCACGTCTCCAACTAATCTTCTACCACTTCCACCAGCTCATTCCCCACAGTTACAACCTTTTGTACCACCTGCCCCACCCTATTAGATTGTAAGCTCCTCTGAGCAGGGCCCTCTTAATCCTATTGTATTGTATTGTATTATAACTGTATTGTCTCCCTTTTATATTGTAAAGCTCTGCGTAAACTGTTGGCGCTATATAAATCCTGAATAATAATAATAATAATAATAATAATAATAATAATCTCTGACATAGAATCTATCTCCGAGTCTCTCAACTCTTCTGCTGGCAAATATTTACAAAGAGTCCCAGATATGTTCCCCTTTGATCTCTCAACCATTCCTGACGTGGACTTCTCCGGATCCATATATTCCTCTGGCTCCGGTTCAGGTAGTCTCTGGGGTAGGCCTCGACCACGGCCGCGGGAAGCCTTCACATATACCACCTTCCTCTGGACAGGTGCAACGGGGATAGGTGTGGTAGAAGTAGAAATGAAGGTAATGTCCGCTGATGAAGCGGTAATAGCAACATCTCCCTCTGAAACACTCTCGGTAGCAAACAAGTTCACGGCCTGTTGCTCTCCAACAGCAATGGTAGCTTCTACTGTGGTGGTACCTGTAGCCCAGTCCACACGATAAGCACGGGGCGACATTGTAGGTTGCTCCACTGTGAACAAATATTCTCCGCACTGCAAACATCGAACAAATGGACTGAGATGTATGGCCAGTCCTTCACACTTGTGGCAAAGCATGCCCAGCCCTTCGATATCTCCAACTGTGTATAGTACGAACCGCCCCTGCGGCTTCAAATGAATGCCGGTATCTGTAAGCAGGGTTCCAGTCAGCATAGCACCCGCAGCGGTACTCGTAGGGAACATCTTGAATCCCATAGACGATGGTACCAATGGAAAAGAAGACATTACTGCACTCTGATCCTCTCAATACGATCATGAGGCTTCTCTTCTACTTTGGCGCCAAGACACAGATACCCGCATCCCACGCGGCAACAAGTAGATGTAGCTCCTCCCACTTGTTCCTCTAAACACGTAGCTTCCGGGCTTTTACTTCTCACCCGCAGCCTACATAGTCAGAAATAAAGTCCTGCAATTTAACCCCTTCTCCTCCTGGAAAAAGTAACAAAGTCCAGAAGCCTCTTCTAGTATAAACTCTCGGCATAAACTCTTGGTGAAACACTTCTCAGGGCTGTCTAGGGTAACGGCAAACAATCCCGGACGATGCCCCCACATGTAGCACTAACTCACGGTGGAGCTGCTGATTTGTTGAGGGCTGTTTCCGTTACCTTTTTTACCTGTGATTTCACCAACACCGGGTCTAGGGTCCCGTTGAGCTTACTATCAGACAATGTAGGCACCAGTCACTTGAATATTTTTTCCAATGCTTTAATGGGATATAACTGGATATAACTGGAAGAAGTAGCAGGAGAGAGGTAGAAGAAGACTTGCAGGGAAGTTTAAATACCTTTTCTTGGTGTAGCACTGAATAATTGGAATTTCAGGGATAATTATATTTTCCTTTCAAAGTTAAAACTTTGCCCGCCCGGATAGGTCTCTCTCACCAACCTAGCAGCCGATACGCAGCACGAACAAAAAGTCTCTGCCACAGACTTGAATGAAAAAAAACCCATACGATCCTCTGCCACAGAATGTAGTGGTTTTCGATGAACAGCAAACATAGTACCAGAACCTTTAAGCCGACCCGGCAGTACTTGTGCGGTACGGTAGTTTAGGATACGTCCTCCAATCGAGTCACCAGGCCCTTCTCAAGACCAGCCTTGCATGGTCCCTTCCAAGATGGGTCCTCCCCTGGATCTTCCTGATTGTCCGGCTTCTTCCCACAGGACAGACAGCACAGGACCATCCCAACTATAGCAGGCCCCAGACAGGCTTCTGGGTCCACCTGCACGGCTGCAGCTCCGTAACCCTCCAGGCCGGAGGGCTACGAGATAGCACTCACTGACATATACCTCTAGGCCAGGAGGGCCACGAGGCAAAAAGCTCCCCGAAACATGGTGTCTGCCCCATAAATACCCTCTCCCAGAATGCAACTCGGAGGACTACCTCCGCCGATGTACAAAACATTTGACCCACTAAATTTACCTATAAGCGGTAGATTGAAAAATCTACCAACGCTACACCTGGTTGATCCTGCTTGGTTTTGCCCTCTCCCTGTAAATTGACCACAGTTTTATCATGGCTGCTGAGCCCTGAAACCGTGGTCAGTTTATGTGCTTTCATCATCCGCTGTGTCTCCTCTCTTGCCTGACCCCTCTCCCTGCCTGTCAGCTCCAATCTGCTCCACGATCCTCCCCTCCTGCTAAAATAACAGCATCATGTCCCAACACTCCACTCTGTTAGACAACAACATGTGCCCCACTGTATGTCCTTTATCAAGCAAAAGCTGATTTCTAACTTATATCAGAGCATCTCCCGGAGCTCACGTGACTCCTTGCCTCTCTCCTCCTATGCTCCTCTTCTCTCTTCTGATGTCAGCGGGAGTTCTAGACCCCTCCCGCTGTAGCTGTCAGACTGGGAAAGGAGAGCAGTGAGCAGTCACATGAGCTCCAGGAAACGCTCTGATATAAGGTAGAAATCTGATTTTTTTTTAAATAAAGGACTTACAGTGGGACATATGTTGTTATCTAACAGAATGGATTGTAGGGACATGACAAGTGATTTAACAACCACTTTAACTGAACAAACTGACATTAGCAGCTGATTAGTTACTATGCACAGCTGCACCAGATTCTGAGTTTTAGTTAATCTCCCCGGAAGTGTGTTAATGGCAGGAGTGCCAATTTAAAATAAAATACATTTTTTTCCTAATGAAAAGGGTTTACATAGAACAATGTTTTTCTATACTGTATCTACACATTTTTATGCCTAAGCAAGTTAATCAGTTCTTTAAAATGACAACTTGGGACACAGATTATTTTCAGTTCACTATGTACAGAATTGGTTCACATTCACAGTAGGTGTTAAGAATAGGTTAGAGCTGAAGGGACAAGGGTTTTAGTTCTCAGTTTAATTTGTTTTCAGCAATAAAAATGTTCACAACCAAATGTTGGACACTGGACTTCAGACAAGTAAAAGTAACATACCGGCCTGTCTTTCATATATAATGGGGTTGGTTTATTAAAGGTAAATAGACTGTGCTCCATAGTTTAGTAAATGAGGGGAAACTCTGCTGACTTTCATCATCAAATCATGTGCAAGCAAAAATGCTGGTTCTTTTTTTTCTTGCATGTGATTAGGTATTTTTTGACCTTTTTTTCACCTTATTTACTAAGATGTTGAGCAATTGCACTTGCAAAGTGCACTGCCTGGTTTCCCTAATAAATCAACCCCCCTGAGATACACAACTTCTGAAAAATCCCACACACAAAAAAGGGTTATAAAATGTAGGTTTGTGTAAAACAAGGATTATCTTTAGATTACAGCATGTATTGACAATGAACTGAAATAAATAATAATTTTAAAATCAGCTTCATTTTAATAAACCTAAAAATAGAGAACTAAAATTGTGACTAACAGGCCATAAATTCAAGTTTTAACACGCAAATATTTTATATTGATTTAGCGTATACCCCTGTGTGTGTCATGTCAACTTTATAAATGTTCATCCAAATAAATCAGGATGTTCTTAATTAAACTTCATATTTTTAATTGCTTAGGCCCTGAGTCTTATAAATAAATACCCTTTTCTGTACATCCTCAGTAAGAGAAATAACTTGCATTTCTGCCTTTTTTCTGTAATTGAAATAGCAGTAATAAAACACATACAGAATTGTGCCAGCCTGAGAGAGATTAAATGAAGAATCAGGTATTTACTTTATTTAATTCAGTTAACTTTAAAAGCCACTGGTGTCACAAAGTATAAATCATCCAAAGCACACCTGTATGTACTACATTTCATGGCCCCATATTTCTCATGTTCAGACATGAAGAAAGCACATACAAGGAAAGTAAGCTGCACCTAAAAGTTTTTTTTACCTTAATGCAGAGAATGCATTAAGATAAAAAAAAACCTTTAGCCTTTAGAACCACTTTCATTTGTAGGAGTAATGGCTGCTCATTTACAAAATGAATGTTAGTAAATAAGAGGAATCGATGTTCAGGTTGACTATCCAGTCATGTCCTAGCACATATCCTGTTTTTTTCTAATTTCCCTTTCACATGATTAGGTATTACATAGTTACATAGTTACATAGTAGGTGAGGTTGAAAAAAGACACAAGTCCATCAAGTCCAACCTATGTGTGTGATTATGTGTCAGTATTACATTATATATCCTTGTATGTTGCGGCCATTCAGGTGATTATCTAATAGTTTCTTGAAGCTATCAATGCTCCCCGCTGTGACCACTGCCTGTGGAAGGGAATTCCACATCCTTGCCGCTCTTACAGTAAAGAGCCCTCTACGTAGTTTAAGGTTAAACCTCTTTTCTTCTAATTGTAATGCGTGGCCACGAGTCTTATTAAACTCTCTTCTGCGAAAAAGTTTTATCCCTATTGTGGGGTCACCAGTACAGTATTTGTAAATTGAAATCATATCCCCTCTCAAGCGTCTCTTCTCCAGAGAGAATAAGTTCAGTGCTTGCAACCTTTCCTCATAACTAAGATCCTCCAGACCCTTTATTAGCTTTGTTGCCCTTCTTTGTACTCGCTCCATTTGAAATGAAAAGTCTTTATTCTTTATTAGACCTTTTGTGTTTTTCAACTTTGCCTGGAATTTGACTGTAACATGTGCCCAGCTTTAATCACACAGACCCTATAACCAAAAAACAGACCGCTCACTGGCCATAACTTTTGGATTACAATCTTTTAAAGGATTATCTTACTTAAATATAAAATAAGAGACATAGGCCAAAAATTCATAGAAGTGATACCTATGAACTGAGTGGTTCATACAATCATGCAACAGCACATATTAAGAACACAATGCAATGTGGTGCAAAAAACAAAGAAATATATAAATAAATTCTATGTAGTGTAATCAATTAGGCTGTACAGTGTGGCAAGTGTATGCATGCCAAAAGATGGTGAATAGATTTACAAATATTTTAAATGTAAATGATTTCAAAACATATATTTTGTCTGTGTATTTAGCTGTTCCCATGGGGTTATGTTTAAAAGAGTCTATTAAAAAAAATGATACAAAACATTTGCACTAGAAAATCAGAGATAAAATAGTTTAGCTTTTGAGAAATAAAAGTTGCAAAACTAACAGCATGCAGACTTGCAAGGTCCCTGCTGATTACAGTGTATTGTTCAGGTCAGTGACAGCATTCAGTGCGATATCATAGAATTCTATAGATTATAGTTTTCCACTGCTTGCTTGCAGCATATCACAGCAGGCTGTCCTTCAACAATTGGCACAGACCACAAGTGAGCTAACTAGGTGTCTCAGCTCATTGGTACAGTTCCAGCTTTTAATGGCCTGTCCAATTGTTCTGATGGATTTTATCAGGAGGTTAAAAAGCCTTACTTTGCTCCAAGTAGACTTTTTTTTTCTCATCAAATGATGACTGAGAATCTGCTCCTTGAGTACCATATTTAAAGGGCTGTCACACTCAAGGGATGGCAGTCTTGTTTGTAAAGTAGTTTTTTACAGACTTTACACTGGCCACTATTTGGAATTCACAGTGCTCACCCATTTATAATGATGTCAATACAATCTCCCCTTCTTTTGCCAAATACCAAATTGAATGAATATCATCACAAAAAAATAAAACCTAGTACTAGAGTAATAGTTTATTTCTGACTAAGTGTTGGAAGTACTGGGCATGTTCCTATTAACATATGTAAGAGAGGTAAGCTGTTATCCTAATTAGTGTGGTATTTATGAGAATGAGCAGCTTTGTCGAGTTTACTCTGTGGAGTTTGGTCATTGTCAGTATATCAGGACCAGTGGCGGCTGGTGCTCAAAATTTTTTTTTGGGGGGCAAACAAACTTCTGAAAAAAAAAACATCAAGCGCAGTCACTGTGCCATCAAACACAGCCACTGTGCCCATCAAACGCTGCCACTGTGCCATCAAATGCTGCCATTGTGCCCATCAAACGCTGCCACTGTGCCATCAAATGCTGACACTGTTCCATCAAATACTCCCACTGTCCAATCACAGCGCCTGTCATTTTAGCTAATCAGGTTACAAAAAGTGGCCGGGTGCCTGAATAGGGGGTGGCAGCGGCGGCCGTGAATAGATTCATGCAATGCATAAATCTATCTATTGGTGATAGAGGGGTTGGCTGGAGAGAGGGGGTGGCGCCCATGTGCTCTTATGGACGCACTGCCACTGATCAGGACAGAGGTACATCCTTTGAACATCAGTAATTTGAAAACAGCGGGAGTTGGAGACAGTAGACCTTTTTAAAGTTTAGTTCAGTGCAGTGCCTTGTTTGTTGTGGTACTTTTTGGAAGCTGAGTTGCTTTTCTGTCCATATGCGGATTTCTAATCTAAATTGAGATTGCATGTCTGCATGACATTGCATGTCTGGATTCCTTGGTTTGTGCCCAGATCAAGAGGCTGTCAAAGCCAATTTATTCTGTTGAGCTTCCTTGCAAAAAGTCTCCTCTTTCTCAAAGACTGTGCAGGAGACAGGCAGTCTGGACAACTGCTGGGTATAAAAAAGTGAAGAAGACTGTGGACCACAATAGGGGCGGAAATGTGTTAATCAATGGGTATGCATTCCAAGAGCGCTCCCTTGGTCGAAAACCGAAAGCGACTCCACGTCCATCCTGGCCAGACTCACATACTGAAAACAAAAACCCAAGACAAAAGGTTCCTAAATAGGAACTAACTGTAGACACATAAACCCCTTATAGCAAACACCAGAAATCCTAATAAAAAAGACCCCGGACTATTGAAGAACAATTGCAGAGGTGGCAGGTTGGAAAAAACATGTAACGCTAAAAACTATGGATAGATATTAAAAGTATATATAGTTTGCATGATTGGCACCATCTAGTGGCTGAAAATATAACAACAGCATATCATATGCATCAATCAAATAAAATGTAGAAACGAAAAACTACTGATTTAACAGTAAATGACTAAAGTTCAATAAATATATACAGTGAGACATACTATGTTGTCATGGCCGGGATACACAAAAATTTTCATAATGCATGAAACACTCAGCCAAGGAATCATCATTCCAGGAGAGCGCCCCCCCCCCCCCAACAGAAAAGGTTAATTAAATTATCCTCTCCAGTGGAGGGTTGAGGTAAATATACAAACATTATGTTGAAGCAGAGTAACCTGAACAATGGTGCCACTTGACACGAAACCAACTGACAATGGTCAAACTAGTATTTGGAAAACCAGATAGTAGAGCCTTTGATTAAAGGAAAACCACGGTAAATAACCCCATTGTTTCCAGGGGTGAAATTGTCTCCTTAGAAAGAACCCAGTGTTGACTCAGCTTTTCCCCAGACAATGACAGAAGACGCCTGGTTAATTATACACCAGAAGGACACCAGTCACAAGTTGAAACAGAACTAAGAGTATATGTATATATATATTATGTACCTATATAGATATGGATATATAATATGTTAAATTACAATGTTGCAACGCATTGTGTGAGAATCAGTGTGTACTGTAGTCATCCATGTATTTGACAAGGATTTGACACCAGTCTGTTATGGTTAAAAGGTGATGTTGTTTAATTCCATAAATCTCTGTCAATCTCAATATATTTGGTTAGGTGGAGATTTCTTATAGCCAGCAAGGTACATAAGATGGGGACAGCAAAAGGCCAGCAATTGCCATATTATATTAACATGAAACATGTTAAAACACATTTCATAATAACACTAGACATCATATTCTGAATACACCTTTACCATGATCACAGATGGGCGGGTGAGAATCAGGGCAGTTACCTCCCATATTTGGAACCAACCAATCACGAGATGGTAAACATGAAGTGAAGGATTCAAGAGAGAGAGGACCACAGACCTATATGCGGACATACACCCTCTGAACGAACACAAATTTGGTAAGAAGAGACCACCCCCCATCTCGTTGGACATTGCTGCTAGGATGAATCGAATGTATATCCTTTCCTTTAAACAGTGGTGAGATACTGACCATATTTTTATTGATAATATTTTCTCTTTCCAAAATCATAGGAATTGTATCTTTCTGTATACATTGTATCTTATCCAATACTGTGTGAAGGGAAAAATTATAGCAATCGTATTTTACTGTTTACATTTTATCTTATCCAATACTGTGTGAAGGGAAATTTAGTATTTAATAATTGTCCCACATTATTGGCCTTGTGTGTTGAAGCCACTTGTGGGTGAAATCAACCTGTATTACAACAAATTTGGTTACTGTGGTCCCAGGGAAATTATTTATCGCCCCATTCAATCTGGTAGCTCTGTTAAATTACCTCCCTGGCGGTATTCCCGAGTCTGGCTCGGGTTGGATTTTACATACCAAAAGCGGTATCCCCGAGCCAGACTCGGGCTTGCATCGCAGGATCCAGGAAGAGCATACTTACCTTGTCCCCTGGTTCCTGCGATGTCTCCCCGCTGTGATCGGTGAGCCGCTGTGTCTCGCTCGATTCACAGTGCCAAGCTCCGTTCCCTGCGAGCATTGCGACGCACGGGGACGGAGTTCGGCGATAAATTCAAAAGTGAAACACACAGTATACACACAGCATACTGTAATCTTACAGATTACAGTACTGTATCAAATAACTACACATCCCCTTTGTCCCTAGTGGTCTGCCCAGTGTCCTGCATGCAGTTTTATATATATAAAACTGTTCTTTCTGCCAGGAAACTGGAGATTGTCCATAGTAACCAAAACTGTCTCTTTACATCAAAAGTGGTTTTAGAGCAGCTAGAAAAAAGCGATAATAAATTAGAATCACTCGCAAAATTGAGCGATAGTGATTTGTGGGGAGATCCGTCATCAAACACTAAAAGTAACGAAAGCTAAAATTCTGCAACTGAGCAAATTTCAGTGTTTTTGATTTGATTACATTATTATATAATTTTTATTATTATTATATTATTATTTGTTATAATTATTTATAGTTATTTATTATATTATAATTTTTTATTTCGTTTTTCAAACTTTATCATACCCGTGATGTCTACTAGACTCTTGTTTGGACAGATTTAAGTGAACTATTCCTAAGAATTACAGGCCTACAATAAAAAACGCCAAATTTCTGTGCAAAATAATTGTACCGCTTTCAGCACCTAAAATCAGAAATAATCATACCGCCAGGGAGGTTAATATTTCCTTCAAATTGATAATCTCTATCTGTTGACTCTGCGAGACATACTTTGTTTTCCTTCTGGGCAGGGAAATTTAGAGGATTGTTTTTCCGAGCAACAAGAGATATTGTGTTTTTGAACTTAAGGCGCGATTACCGCAATTTTTTTTTTAACATATTCATTTGGGATACCTTTGGGTTATTTATCAAATATTAAAGAAAATAGTTTTATTCCCATGTTGATGTCTTTGGTGGGTGTATGAAATATTAATCACCAGAAATCCCGGTTCTGTATGAAATTGTATAATTATACTTGTAAATTTCCCCATAGATTAACAAACTCAGGAAATTATTGTGGTATGTTACTGATTGTCTGAACAAAGTTCACATTTTTATTGTAAGGTTGGAGGCACTGTGCAAAACACTAAAATTTTATGTAATTCAAATTCCCCATATGTATTATTAAGATTCCATACCACACTCACAACAATGTGCAAACAAACAAATTATCCATTATTTATAAAAGCATTAATATCCGAATGGCCTATATGATTTCAAAAGGTATATCCACCTAGTTTCTAACCTAAAAATTGCTCTGATGATGTGACTCCCTCTCCAATTAGCTTTAAATTGATCAATGATCATAAAAGATGTACCCATATGCCCTGTACACACGGTCGGATTTTCCGACGGAAAATGTGCGATTGGAGCTTGTTGTCGGAAATTCCGACAGTGTGTGGGCTCCATCGGACTTTTTCCATCGGATTTTCTGACACACAAAGTTTGAGAGCAGGCTATAAAATTTTCCGACAACAAAATCCAATCGCGTCAATTCCGACCGTGTGTGGACAATTCCGACGCACAAAGTGCCACGCATGCTCAGAATAAATTCCGAGACGGAACTGCTCGGTCTGGTAAAATTAGCGTTCGGAATGGATATAGCACTTTCGTCAAGCTGCAATGTTTTAAATTGTTTAATGGAGAGCACTCTCTTCTTCTTTATAATGCTCAAAGAATTAAGTAGTTTTGCTGCTCATATTCACACAGACTTCTCACAAACTTCTTTCTTTATTATTTCTCGTGATTTCATCAATATAATATTTTTATTTGTCACATCTCCTGAAAAAATAATATTTTTGGGAAGTTTTTAGATTACGGTAAATACATTTTTTTGGGATTTTTTTAAAAGCCTGATCTTGTGTTTTATTTATCTTTTTTTTTTTTACTCCAGCATATTTTTGGGTGTGTTTTGTGTGTCAAGTTACCACAACACCATTATTATGTTGTATTATTTATTAATGTCAAGGAGATTGTTTGGTGTCTCTTGTTAATTTCACATTGTATTTTTGAAATGTACCTGCCTCTTCATAAACAAACTGTCCTTTTTGAAGGAAAACACACATAGGTGAGTATAATTGAAAAACAAATTCCTTTATTAAGGGCTCATAACCAAACAAAGAGGGGGGCAACACTGGATAAACTGCAAAAATTGGCAAAGCCTTTGGCCCCCAGGGCACACATCAATTATTTTACTGCAAAATTGGTGGCCTGAGGAGTCCATATATAAGGGAGTACAATCTGGTCCAGAAGTCCAAGAGATCATGAACAGCAGCAGATGACATGTATGTCCCCAGTGGTCATACAAGAGCCTGCATCTTTTGTCAGACCAGACTGAACCCAGGGCTATCACTCTCTGTCTTCCTTACATGCTTCCTTCCCAGCTGTGGCTCTGGTGTTGGAGGTGTGGCAGGAGGAGGAGTAGAACCTGGAGGAGGAGGAGGACCTGGAGGAGGACCATGGGTGAGCTCACAAATGTGGCTTTGGCATGTGAGTTGGTCCCTCAACCCCTTATGTAGTGCTTCTAAAATGAGAAACTCACATAAGAGGCGTTGGACCTCCTCCATTTGCAGCATTTTGCATGCTGTTAGGTCAGCAAAATCCTCTTCAACACTGTGGGGTGTTCTGAGGGCCTTGGTAGCCTTCCAAAATAGGCCAATTGCAGCCTCCTCCAGGTTACTCCTCTTCCTGCTACTTTTTTTTTGAAGGCGGAGGGGAGGGCCCTGGGTATCGGGCAGCCTACTTGGCCCAGCCACCTCCTGGCTGAGACTTTCCTGTGTATGAAAAAGGGACATCATTTTAATTATTGGTTCTTCAATCGCAATCAGAAATTAGTACTCCAAACTAAGCATATATTTAACATCATTAATTTGACAACCAGAAATATTTAGAAGAATGCTATACCTGGCTCAAGCTGGGCTCCTCCATATGTTGCTGCCTGGAAGGCCCAGGATGGACATCATAAGCCTCTGCTGGGGGGAAGGAAGCATGGAAGGAAGAGTGGAGAGTGCTGGCCTGGGTTCAGTCTGACCTGCCAGAAAATGCAGCTTGTCGTAGTACCACAGCCTGGGGACATAAATGTCATCTGTAGCTCCTGATCTCTGGGAATCCTGGACCTTCTTGCGCTCCCTTAGATAAGTGCTCCTTACCAATTAGGGCCTTCAAATAGGTGATGTCTGCCGTGGGGATCACCCACTTCACAAATTCCAGCAATTGATCCAGCGCTGCCTTCCTCTTTGTTTGATTCTTATAATGTGGGTGGTTTACCTGCCACAGATAGGGCAGCTCCCTGAACATATCAATGAATATGGTGATAAAGACACAAGACAAACCCTAATGTCAGGCTAAACTCTCCTAATCTTGTCCCAATATAGGCCTCAATCTCTAAGCAGTATAGGCCCAAGTTTAAATGTTACCTTCGTTATCACGATTGGCGCTTCCTATACTCCTTCCTCCGCTCACAGATCGTACGTACGACGCATGTGTGTTACG
The DNA here is from genome assembly GCA_037952925.1 of Lithobates clamitans. NCBI lineage: Eukaryota > Metazoa > Chordata > Amphibia > Anura > Ranidae > Lithobates > Lithobates clamitans. The sequence continues at coordinate 6,415,672 of JBBGZY010000008.1, read as the reverse complement.
CTTTATATACACTGCGCATACGTGAAACTCTGCCCGCCCCTGAGATTCTTTCTAGTCTATTTCCCGCCCCTTCTCGTTTGGCGCAGTGGGGAAGGGCACATGGCGGAGAGAGAGCAGGTGTCTGATAATTACTGCAACGAGGCAGAGGGGGATGAAAGCCCGGAGCCAGAAATGTCACAATCCCGGAGGAGACGATTTAAGGCATCAAATATGTCCTTTGTTGAAATGGTGGAGATGGTGGACATCTTGAAAAGGACCGACTATGACGGGAAGTATGGACCTTACCCCAACCCCAATGTCAGAAAGGCCAAGATCATGGCGAAAGTTGTGAAGAGTCTGCACAGGAATTTTGGGGTATGGCGATCCAAGGATCAACTCAGGAAGTGGTGGTCGGACCTCAAATTAAGGGAGCACGATCAGTATAGAAGGATCAGGAGAGTGCTGCAAAAAAGTAAGTAGTTGTCCTGTGTTCCTATTCTTTATTTTTTTTTTTTGTTCGTGCTGCTCCATGTGCTTTTCTTTACTGTTGTACAGTTTAAAATGGCAACTTTTATGTTCATGGACACATTATTCGTTCGTAGGAAACATTGTTTGTTCGGCCTATAAAACACCATGTTTTGTCCATATGCAGTTCAATACATTTTTTCTGGCCTACTTCTCTTAAAATAATTTTGGTGTCTAGATGGGTTTGTAACTAGAATGAAATGCAAACTAGATTCTGTGTAAGGAGAGGACACTCAGCAGCTGTTTACACATCTGGACACTGGAGCACTAGTGTGGGACACCAGAACACCCTTTTAATTAGGGGGCCCACACAGGTGCTCCAGTGTATACTATAGGGCTGTCTCCATCTGTGAAGCTTGTACAAAACAGGTAAGTATTCAAGCTTGACAAAGGACAAAAATATTTCTTCATCTTGGAACTCTGCCAAAACAGACAATTGTACCCCACTTCCAAGCAATGTTTCATATTCCTATTTATGCCATCAAATATCTGTGTGGTAAGTATACCTATTTTTTTCCACATAGGGGAGAAAAGACTCAGAGAACGCCACTCATCAGAGGAGACCACAGACCCCCACCTCATGAAGAAGGGGAGATCCCACAAAGCCAAGCAGAGGAGGAGGAGGGAGACGTGGTGGAAATTGTCACCACAACAGGTGAGTGTCTGCGACCACAGGCTCAGGTAAGAGATGGATGCCGGCATATTTATAATACATAATGTGTTTTTGTTTCTATATTTTTAGGTGATCGTGATGTTGTGGATGAAGGTCATTTCACCAGTGAAAGTGTCCAGATCCTTATCGGGGAGATCATGGGGTGTAATAGGGACTTGGAAAACATCAAGCAAAACATCAATGATGTTCAAAACAAAACGAAGAACATCATTGATATTTTAGGGAGAGTTTAAACCCCTCAAAATCCCAAATTATTTCAGTTTTTTGGTCCAGAGAATTTTTTGAACTTTTTTTGACATATTCTCGAGAAGACAAATTTTGAAGATGCACACAGTGTGTCAACATGTGCTATCTGCCATCAGGGGAGATCAATGTACGCATTTTGGGGGTGTAATCCCTTCCTCAATAATAAAGAAGCTGAGAGAAAGGGGTTGCACCCACAAAACACATCCCTTGATCCCCCATGATGGCAGCTAGCACATGTTGACATTCGGCAATATGTGTGCATCTTCAAAATTTGGCTTTTCCAGGAGTGACTTCACCCCATCTGAACGCAATATCAAACACTTTATAAATACTTATGTCTGATATTGCCTTCAATTTCTATAAAAGTTGAACTTTGTAAGTTCCAAATTTGTGTATTTCTTGTTGGTTTAAACATGCTTGTTTTACCTTAAAAGGACATTTCTACTTTTATTAATGTGACCTAAAAATGTGTTATACAACAAACATGTTGGTTTGTTTGAAAAACCTTTTATAAATGCACATGTGATTGTGCTTGTATTAAAAAGATTGATAATCAACAATGTGCGGCTTCTTCTTTCAATGCTCAAAAACATGTTTTGTGGTAAAATTGGTGTTTTCTGTGACAATGGGGGTTATTTACTAAGGGCAAATCCACTTTGCACTACAAGTGCAGTTTCAGTGCAGTCTCAAGTGCACTTGTAGTGCAAAGTGTCTTTGCCTTTAGTAAATAACACCCAACAGTGCTTTATAATTTTACACAATCACGCCATTTTCACGACTCCCCCAATTTCAGTCATGGTCAGATAAAAGAAACACAAGCAGTAAATGTAAGCAAATATTTAAAAAATGTCTCAAACATTGACTGGCATATTTATGGCCCCCCTACCCACAAAGTATTCCATGTATCTTAGACAGACCTCGCGGGCACTCAGGGGGGGCAAGCCAGGACGTCCGGCTTCAAGCGTCGTCAGGGTTGGTTCATTGAGATTAATAACTCTGGCTTCAGGCCCAACTGAGCCAGCATAGTTCAGAGAATTTCTCCTTAAAAAGTTGTGGAGAACACAGCAAGCAAGGATGATGTGATTGAGTTTATACTCCGCCGTGTATATCGGTGTAAGAAATAGTCAGAACCGGCTGGCCATTATTCCAAACGTGTTCTCCACCACTCTTCTGGCTCTGGGCAGCCGGTAATTAAAAACCCTCTGGTCCGGGGTGAGGGTCCACATAGGGAATGGCCGCATAAGATGGTCCCCCAGCGCAAACGCTTCATTCGCAACGAAGACGAATGGGAGTCCTTCCGCATTGTCTTCTGGAGGTGGCAAATCCATGCTGCCATTCTGGAGACGCCTGTAGAACTCCGTGAGGGCAATGACTCCACCATCTGACATCCGGCCATTCTTCCCCATGTCCACATACAGGAACTCATAAGTAGCCGACACCACCGCCAACATCACAATACTATTGAACCCCTTGTAGTTGTAATAATTTTTTTTTTTTTTTTTAAAGAAATTTTAAGTTTACAGTTTTACAAGGAATACAATAAAGTCTTATAATACAATGACTTTACATTGAGCCACTATTACAGGTACATTTTTAATAGACAAACAAACGTTGTACTTAATGATATTATAAATTCCTTGGTTTTCGTTTGAAGATTGATCTCTTGTAAATCATCTTAGCTGTATCTGCCCTAAGTTAATATAGACATGCGTGGTATAGATAAGGCAACATGTTGTAAAGCGGTCTGTGATATCTGTGTCATGGAATGGGCTCTGTAATATATAGGAATATTCTCCGACTATATTAGTTCTCCTCCCTGGCCACCCCAAAGGGGATCTGACTGTGGCCAAGGGGGAGCACCTACATGTGTAGTGAAGGAGTGGGTAAGGTCAGAGCTTTGTATAGTGGGAAAGAGCCCGATGTAGAGGAAGTGTGGGCTTTGGCATTAGAGATCTATGTGTGGGGAGCAAATGGTTTCTTTGAATACCCTCTATCAATGTGTTCCTGCTTTTGAAGCTTTTAAAGACTTATTCTTAGAAAGTGTAAGTATTGCATTGCATGATATGTTCGGTGTAAAGTAATTGAACAATATGTAATTGAGGAAAGGGTGGGGATAGGAAGGCGGAGGACTGAGATTTGGTTAGCAAGAGTATCTACGTGGTGTTTTGTAACGTGGGAGAAGAGGTTCCGTTGGAAACATTATCTGTTAGCTTCTCTTTATAGTGCAACCAACATGCCCAGGTTTGTAGTTGTAATAATATGACCCCGAGTTTGGTGGTGGGATGATGTGGATGTGTTTCCCATCAATTACCCCTCCACAGTTAGAAAAGTCCCACCGCTGGGCAAAGTGGGATGCCACAGTCTGCCATTCCTGTGGGTTGGAAGGAAACTGTGGAGTCAAACAATAAAAAAAAATAATCATTTTGCACATAAACATGGAAAGCAGATTAGACACAAACATTCTTGGCCAACATCAGTATTACATTTTTTTTGGGAGTATTTAAAGACAAAGGTATAAGGTCCACCCATCAGATTCCCCCCCTCCCCTCTCATGGGTCATTTAAATACATTTATGGGGGGGGAGATGTTTTGGACGCCCTCCACTTCATTGAGAGATGAATGGATAAATAATGTGTGTTACTTTGGCCAGCCCCTCCTTACTCACACTATTGGCAGCACACTGGACAGGTAAGAAGTGTCATAATATAAAGAGATAAATACACACTGTACACATTTTTACATTCTGCTATTACCTATCAAGATAATGATAGGATACAAAAACTTTGAACATTATCATTTGAAAGTATTCAGGCAGGCCCTTGCACTACATGCTTTAGGGAATTCATCTATAAATCTGACCACAAAAGAGGTGGGTATAGTGTGTATGGGTTTGGCAAAGTCAGCAGATAGAGGATTGAGGTTAGATAGAAGATTGGTACCAGTTAGCAGTTGGGGGGAGGGAGGGTTCCAAATGATTTTGGGACCCAAAAAAAAAAACCTCTGGCACTCTGCCTGAATTTCAAGCACACATCACAATTTTATACATTTTAGGGGGTATTTAGGGTAAAGCACTACTATGGAGCTGACAAAATACATTGTTAAGTGACTACAAGAGGTGAATATAGGCCCAGGAGAGCATGCTGGGGAGATAAGTGAAGGCAAATATGTATGAAGGGCAAAAAAAAAGTACATAAAAATCCAGCATACATGAGGACAAAGGGGACATTCACAGCATATTACAATCATGGTAATTAGGGAATGGGGAAAGAAATACAATATATTATCAAACATTATATCAATAAAATGTGATGTTAAAGGATAAAAATCTTACCTTCATATACTCCTTCTGCAGGACCTGGATGATGGCAGAACAGGTCTCTGGGATAATGATCCCCAGAGCCTGGGGGAGATGCCTTCGAGAACTTAAGGTCCTGCAGGCTTCTCCCCATCGCCAAGTACCGCAGGGTGGTGACTAGCCTCTGCTCCGGAGTGATGGCTGGCCTCATGCAGGTATCCTGCCTGCTGATATAGGGGGTCAGCAAAGCCAACAAACGGTGAAATACAGGGTCCGTCATCCGGAGAAAGTTCTTGAAATCGTCAGGATTATTTTCACGGATCTCACGGAGCAAAGGCATGTGACAGAATCGGTCACGCTGGAGCAACCAATTCTTGGTCCATGAACTCCTCCCCACCCTGTTCATGAACTGGGCTTGTGTCAAAGTAAGGATCCCAACACCAAGCCCCCACACAGCACAAACTCTACGATGAGTACATATACACAACATGGCTAGAAAACGGTCGGCTGGTCAGGACTAAGTAACAGAACGCACTGAAGAACAGCAAGGCCTATGAAGAGCGACCTGAAAATCAGTAACGAACGAACAAGAACACAATGATCAATGTCCGACCATGTGTACGGGGCAATAGAGTTCCTCCTATGGAATTGATCATAATGTTTAAAAAGGCTGTGATTTGGAAAGCCCTTTCAAATATTGGCAAGGTGTTCATTCATTCTAACCTGAGAAGTACAAATAGTATTTATGTCATAGGTTTTCAAAGTGAAATTAGATGAAAAAGTGGTGTACTTTCTATTTTTCAAGCAATTGTGTTCACACACCATGCACTTCCTACATGCATAAAATCCCTTCATTTAGAAGAAAAAAGTTTGTTTCTTATGAGGTTCTACGATGTTAGGGGCAACCTGCAGTCGTAGGGGAGAAACTCCCCTAAATGTAACCACAGGTACCTCTGGCAACCTAGAACCCAACACCTTATCACTTTTCAAAACACTCCAATGTTTTCGAATAAGATCTTTAACCACATAGTGCTGAGTGGAGTAAGCTGTAAAGAAAGAAAACGCAGGAGAGAAATGAGATGCTTGCTAAGATGGGCAATCAGGATGCATACTCTCAGTCCATGGTTTGAGCATGATACTTCTATCATGTCCATCCACATCTTGGATAACTCGATCCAAATCAACCGGATCGTAACCCTTCTTAACAAAGCAAACCTTAAAGAGGGGGGCTTCCTCCAGATAGTTCTCGCGAAATGTACAATTCCTTTTGAGTCCTGTAAACTGGCTTTTAGGCACAGCTTTCAGCCAAGATTTATAAAGGCAAATATCTGTACTGATGAAGCCATTACGATCGGTCTCTTTGAACAAAGTGGATGTAATTAATTGGTTATTGTGGACCCTAATTTTTAAATCTAAAAAGTGAATCTCCTTCTCACTAGCCTCATTTTGCAAAGCAATACTATGATTGTTATTGTTAAGTTGAATAAAAAATGTATTCAATGATTCCATGTCGCCATCCCAGACATTCAGCTTATGCCTAGTTTTGATTCCCCTATATAAAGCTTTAGTTAGACCTCTATTAAGAAAACTGTATTGTGTTCTGAAGACCTCACTTACCAAAAGATATTGATATTGACAAGTCAACAAGTGAAAGGTCTGACAAAAGTGAAAGGTCTGAGGGATAAAATATTTCTAGGAGAGTTTTCAGGAACTTAAAGTGGAACGTTAGTCAGAAAATTAAGTCCTGCTAGATCACTTGAGGTTGGCTTCTTTTGCAGGTATAGCTATGTACAACATCAAAAATAATACACTGTCTCACCCTGCTCTGCACATGCTCAGTTGCTCTCCATTTTAGGCATTTTAGGCACTGCTGATTTTTGGGGGATCGGGGGCTCTGGGCTTCAGCAAAATGGCAGCCTCCAGCAAGCAGAAACAAGGGCAATGCTGGAGGCGATTTACAGGACACACTAGTTTTGGTAGCATAGTTATTAATGTGGAATGTATGTTCTTTGCTAAAGAACATTATTTTTTATCAAGTTCTTATGGGTAAAGTTCCACTTTAAAATGTACAGTTCTGAGGAATGAAGTGGATGAAGAGACACGACTGAAACTTTTAAATACATTTAAGGGTTTGAATAAGGTTCAGGAAGGCAATTTTTTCAACATGAAACAAAGACCAAGACCACTGGGGCCACAAACTGGCAGGAGGAATGTTCAAAAATATAATTAGAAAGTATTTGTTTTCTGACTAGTTGATTCTTGGATTTGACTTCCAGCAGAGGTATAGACAGAATTAATCATGTTGAACATTACTCCATAGCCCCTTCAAAAACATTACAACACAATGAGTTTTAAGATATAACTAAATGTAAAACTTTTTTTTTGTTTTGGATAGAGTAGAGAGGGGTTGGAACACCTGTCAGTTTTTACTGCTGCCTGTTAGGGAGATTCACCCTCCCTATTTGTCCTGTTTACCATTATTGATGAAAGTGAAAGTAAAAGAAAATCCCAAATTATGGGTTGATGTCAGAACACTAATAGAGGGGAGATCTTCCAATGGGGACATTTGTGACACAACAGGATTCCCTCACTTTTGAGGGATTTCCTCTTTCATCCTGTTTTGGCTATGGGACAGGAAGGGAAGGAGAAATTTCCCCAATGGGACAAAGATGGGAAAAAACTGACAAGGGTTATAACCCTGCCTTACTCCATCCAAAATAAAATAAAAATGTTTTGTCTTTAGCTATACTTTAGGAAGTTAAAACACTTAAAAAAAGAAAACATGAAAATATTACTCCTGTGCTGCCAGTAGCAAAATAAACCTGTACCAAAATAAAGTGTACCTGAAAACCTTAGCTACTGCTGACACCTCACATGTGTCCCCACATCCACAAAATGAATATAAAAATATGGTGATGTGCTGCTAAAAAGAATTATTTTACCCAAACATATGATACCAACACACAATTAACACGTCTCAATGAGGCAACCTCCTACAAACCTTTTTTGGAGGGTTTTGTCTCTGGTGGACCTGAACTATATTAGCTTCCATCCATCTGTCTCTGGCCCTCATAGGTCGGCTCATTCTCTCTTTATTTGATGACCTGTTGTTATACTATATTTATTAATTTACATAATACACTTATACATTGTTATATTACTGTAATGCATGATGCTTGTGTGCCCAGTCTTGTATGACTGTTCCATATTGATTTCATATGTGGGGATTCTTTCCCTTATTCATACCTATAACTAAGCACCATATCTGGTGTGAAACGTGTCAGCGGCTGTGCAGTTAGTCTGTATTGCCCTGTGATGCTTTGATATTTATTGTTTAATAAAGGTGAACTTTTTTGGAGTGTGGCTATCCAGCGTTCTATTGTTCCATTATCTCTGTTGCAAACAGAGCCAGCACCCTGCCAGTTTGCGGAGACAGCTGTTCTTAGGAGAGGTGATCACTTTGGAGCGGTGCGTTCCCAAGCCATGCTGTCTTGTCGCAAAAACAAGGTTTGTTGTTTTTTATTTTGGTCATCTTGTCAATTTAGCGCTACCATTGACATTGAGCTAATGCTACTGTGATGGGTTATTTTTCCCATTATAACATACATGCTTGCTGCTTTTATTGATCTGCTGCGCTATTCCCGCCACACATTATAGATCTGAATTTCATATGACCACACAAACATCTCTCCAGCTTTTCGGATGTTTCAATATACTTGGGATAATTTTCACCTGTCACCCCTTATTGATCTGGCTCTGTGGACAAGCACCCTCTATATTCCCATAATCGTTGGGTTATAGGTATGCTTAGGACTATAATATATATATACATGTTCTTTGCTATCAATCAGGTAGATAGGCTGTACTAACCAATTGATCAATTACCTCATCTTTTTAGATCTGTGGGGTTACAGGACACACTTCAGGGAGAGTCCAGGGCTCCGACCCCCTTGTGGGATCTCACGTCCTGATGCAGGGAGTATGCTGTGACAATTTTCATCTTCTTCCTGTCCTGTTTGCTGTGTGCAGCTGTGGCGGTTCAGTCTTTTCTAATCCTCTGAGTTATGATCTCTTTTGGGTGAATCACTAACACATGGGGTCAGTATGTTCAGCTTTTATATTTATCTTTTATTGAACTTTGTTTATACATGATCATTGCATGAATTGTTTTGTATTCTGTTCATGTTCATATTTATGATTGTGTGTATTTTACAATTATAGATTAAGACTACATATTTGGAATTCGCTAGCCCTTTTTTCCCTGAAGAAGACTTGCATTTTGTATGTTGAAATGCATTGGATGTCTTCTGTCTCTCTGACAGTCAATTTGGGCCATTCCATTAGCCGATTTCATGCTGTTCCCATCATCATGTGTTTGATATTATCTTCATGTTTTCACTTGTATTCCATATTTCATTCAATCTGTATTTTTATACTTCAACCACTGTTTATGGTCCGTTTAAAGTCCCATTCTTTGAGGAACTTCTTTTGACACACAATTAATATCCAACATGAAATTTTAAAAAGAAAAGAAAAAGAAAAAAAATGTTTTAAAAAAAATCCCTATTCTCCTCTTGCAATTAAACTGTGATACCACAACTCTGGTGCTGCACATCAGTCACTGAAAACAAAAACCATAAAGTGATGAACTAAAGTTTCAAGCACAAACGTGACTCAAAGTTCTTGTTTTCTACTTGCAGTTCTGCTCATCAAACAATAAAAACACACACGCTCCACCTCTGTAAGAATTGTGCCCTCACCTTCAGCGTTTATAGGTCACAATGCCCATAGGAAGCCACCTTTCCAGGAATACCAAGTAGGCAGAAGGTCACTCTGTCAGATCCAAACACTGTTCGCCACTGTGGGTGTATGCCCCTTTAAGGAGTAGGGGTCCCGCTGGGGCACTACAGTATATTCAGGAACACATAGGGAACCACCATAGTGTAGTATTCACAAAAAAACTATTTATTGAAAGTATTGCACTCACATGTAATTAAAAGGCACTTACTTCTGGTTTCAGTAAGTGTGATGACGTCACCCGGCTACCCCCAACATGCTGCACCACACATTGAGTGACTTAATTAGGGGATGGGGCAGGGTGACTCATGCCGGGTATAAATAATTGGAATTTGTTTATCTATTGTCATCACAACCATGTGCGGCCATTTTATCATACCATAACATACATAAGACAATTATAGTGGCTCAATTAAAAAAGACAATATAAAAAAAAGTAAATATGCTCATTAATCTTGAATTAAAATGTAAACAAAGTGATAGCTATGTCAAACATATCCCCTAAAAATTCAAATAAAACACCAGGATAAAAAAAATTAAATAGTAAAACATCATGATCGTAGATCTCATTATTATTATACAGGATTAATGTAGCATCAACAGTTTGCACAGCGCTACAACATGAGATCATAAATATCAAATCCCAGTAGAAATAAAATAAATAAAAATAAGGTAGTAAGAACTAAAAAAATGAAGGACATACTGTATATAAAATTACCTAAGACTCAACTAGACTATAAAAGTCACTGAAAAAACAATTTGGATCAAACTCAATGTTGATTCGTTTTGGAACAAAGGTCTGTAGCTCGTAAATCAGATTGGATTTACATTAACTAAGCATCCTGATCTTGTTACTTCCCGTCCAATGCTTTTTGTAGGACTCAATGCACAAACAGAATAAAAGCAAAGGATCGCTATTGTTGAAAATAAGAAAAATGTTTTGATAAATTATGTTTCTTGGAGCCTTTAAACGGTAAGCAGCATATTTTTTTAATTAAGCTATGTTACTGGAAATGCACTTTAAATTGATAAACTAAATGGTGCTGCTAGAAGTAAGCAGATTGAGCCATAACTAAGGAGAGGTTAATCAAGTGAGATACTTTCACAAGAATCTGGATAATAGTGTTGGTAACATGCAAATGTTGTTTTAATTCAAAGAAGACCAATGATCTTACATATTACTTAAATGACTATTCACAGTGATTACAGCAGATCTCAGAAGGTGTTTGGAGATTGTATAGACCTCATAGGACTAAAGACCATATCAACCTAACCCCACTTCTATGCTCAAAGATAAAGTCCTAAGTATTTTGAGGCTTTGAGTATTATTATTATAATACAGGATTTATATAGAGCCAACAGTTTGTGCAGCGCTTTACAACATGAGGGCAAACAGTACAGGTACAATACAATTCAATAAGAGGAAACGGAGGGCCTCGCTGAATGGAGCTGACAATCTAAAAGGGAGGGTAAAGTGATACAAAAGGTAATAACTGTGGGGGATGAGCTGATGGAGAAAATTAAAGTACAGTTGTTCGGTGGTGTCAGGACAGACTTCTCTAAAGAGAAAAGTTTTCAGAGATCACCTAAAAGTGCATAGAGTTGAAGACAATCGGACAGATTGGGGTAGAAAATTCCAAAGGGTGGGAGAGGCTTGGTCGGGAGAAGTCCTGGAGGCGATGACAAGGGATCTAGAGAGCAGGTGGTCTTGGAGAGACTCTAGTCTCTCTTGAGACTAGGCTAGTGATGTAGCTGGGGGACAAGTTGTGGATGGCTTTGTAAGTTATTGCTCATATTTTGAATTTAATTTGTTAAGTGGGTGGCAGCCAATGGAAAGATTGGCAGAGAGGGATAATCCTTGTACACACGTTAAGTGTTCAAACGTTCTTTTCAAATTTAGTTGTATGTGAGTCTAGAATTGAATCGCTAGCTCGTACACACGTTAAGAATATCGTACGAAAGTTCTTGTATGCGAGTCTATAATCAAATCGCCAGCGCTTTATATGTATACGAAATTCTCGTAAGATCAAATCAAACGTCCCTTGTGCATAGGCACGTGGAGCAGTGTGGAGTCGGAAGTGATGTCATAACTTGACCCTGTGTTTGCCACGCCTTTGGGTTCGGAGAGTCGGGGGAGTATTCGTTTTGTACAGAAATGTATGTTCCATAATTTCCTGTATCTAGATATAGGAAAGAATGGCCGGAACTCTGATGGCAGTGTAATCAATCAGACGGAGTTCTATCATCGTCTGCAGATGGGAACCCCTAACTTACCTGCACGTGAGGACACATTAGAAAACATGAACTGTGTGTTTGTGGCTGATGATGCTTTGCATTAGGTGAAAATATTCTGAAACCATTCCCCATGCGTAATCTGACACCCTGAACAAAGAATCTTCAACTACAGACTATCAAGGGCCTGCAGGGTTGTTGAAAATGCCTTTGGCATTATGGCCAACCAATCCCGCTAGTTCTTAACAAGTATCAATATGGCTATGTATAAACTAGATATAATAGTTTTCTGTTGTTGTGTCCAGCATAATTATCTAAAGCAACATTCCCCAGCATACATTACCCCGTCACCAAGGGATCCCAAGACAATTGCTATTCCCAGTAGGAGTGGAATTGGAGGTCAGAAAAGTTTGGAGGTGCTTACACCATTGAGCAGTGGACATCCAAGGCTGACTACACTAAATGCAAGGCAATGCAGGCTGGACTACATGAACTATTTTTCAGGCATTGGGCTATTGACTATGTTACATGAGTTATATATTATCCAATACCATAAAAATCTAATTCATGGGGGGCGTGTCCGGACGTGCAGCTGGAAAGACGTGTGCGAGCTGAGCTCCTCATACCCCGCACCAATCTGCTGCCTTCCCTCACACAGCCACAACCGCAAAATATATATTTTGGTTCCCTGACCACTGTTGCTCTGCACCAGGTGCTTATTCGGGACTTTGACCGGTCGGATCCCCTTCTTTATCGAGGATTCCCCTCTGCCACCAGGAATCCCTGCCATCTTGGGGCCTGCAGACTGACCAGCGGCTCCTGCCACCTGGACACATGAGCCGGAGGGTAGACAGACAGGTAGACAGACAGTCCACACACACACTGGATGGACGGCCTGCCTTTGGGGGACACGCAGATCGGCCTCTCAGTTCGGGAAAACCGGAGGATACCAATTCATAGCCGTCCTCAGCTTTCTGCGGCCTTACACTTTGGCACGGCCTGCGGGCTCGATTACGTACACTTCCCTGAGATGCAGTGAGTAGTGTGTCACACCTAATTGTCCACGGCTGGGTCCCCAGGAGGTGTCAGACTACGCGGTCCACTACCTTTATCTCCCTGAGGGGGTTCTGGAGACTAGGGGCGGCTGTGTTCACCCACTCGGCGGCCGTCTCCTGGGATAGTCTGTGGCTTTGGCCTGCCCCTGGAGGCCGGCGGCCATCTTGGGACTCCAACGTGCACCCTGAAGGCTTCAACTCCACTCCTTGGGCTGAATAGACCCTCATAGGGTATTGAGGCTTGCAGAGTCTGTATCCCTCCTCTCAAACTAGCAGTGAGGGGCAGTGGGGCTGTGGACGGGTGGATCTGATGGTCCAAATGAAACACACTACTACTTTTAAGAAGGATGCTGCTTAGATAAACCTAGGGCCCTTGTCTCCTCACCAAGACCTCCGTGCAGCAGCTTTAGCTTTTTACAGTGTCGGAGGTAAGCCTGCATGTTTGATCACTAAATTCTCTGCATACCTCATGGGCAAAGTTGGCCAACAGCAACGATACTATAAGCCATAGATTGGGCCACGAGAGGAACCAAACATGGAGCGTTATGTTACCAGACCACAACCTACCTCCTCTAATCCTTCCACAAATCCTTTTGCCCTACTGGATCCCTCCCTGGATTCGGAAGATGCTACAAACTCCTCTCTGACTAACTCTCAGAACCATGCACCCACTCTTTCACCCTCAAATATGACTCACACCCCTGACATTCTGGACTCCAAACTTCAGCTTTTACTTCAACAGATTGCGTCCAATGTTTCGGCTGAGGTAAGCAAACTAGCTGCCGAATTGAGAGGGGAAATAACCCAAATTGGAGATCGCACAGACACTCTGGACAGCAAATTTGATGAAATTATAAACTACGTGCAAGCGATTTAGGAGGAAAATCATACCTTACACCTTTCCGTTTCTCAACTACAACTACAGCAAGAAGACTTGGAGAACAGAGAAAGAAGACAAAACCTAGGATTCAGAGGAATTCCGGAGACGGTGGGCGATTCTGAGCTCCGAACCTACCTTCTGGGCCTCTTTACCAATCTGGCTCCCTCAGTTGTGGACATAGATTGGCGCTTGGATAGGGCCCATGGATCCCTGGGCCCAAAACCTCCGGCCGGAGCTAGACCCAGAGATATTGTGGTACGGTTTCATTACTTTGAAAGTAAAGAGGAACTAACTTTGGCAACATGCAATAAATCCCAAATTATGTACAAGGGTGCTAAACTGCAGATCTTTAGCGACCTTTCTCCCATCACTCTCGCTAAATGGAGGAACTTACGCCCCCATACTTCACATCTGCAACAACACAAGCTCCCATACTACTAGGGCATACACACGGTCGGACTTTGTTCGGACATTCCGACAACAAAATCCTAGGATTTTTTCCGATGGATGTTGGCTCAAACTTGTTTTGCCTACACACGGTCGCACAAAGTTGTCGGAATTTCCGATCGGCAACCACGCGGTCACGTACACCACATACGACGAGACTAGAAAAGGCCGGTTCAGAACCAAGCGCGGCACCCTTTGGGCTCCTTTTGCTAATCTCGTGTTAGTAAAAGTTTGGTGAGAGACGATTCGCGCTTTTTCAGACTCGTGGCTTTCAGATCGTTTTCTGCCGTTCAGTTTGTGCTTGTGGGTTTGTATCTGCTCCTTAGTGCGTGCAGCAAGTTCCGCGTGACTTTAGGTAGTCATTGTATTCTTGTTCGTTTGTTACTGGTTTTCAGGTCGCTCTTCACAGGCCTTGCTATTCTTCAGTGCGTTCTGTTACTTCGTTCTGAGCAGCTGACCGTTTTCTAATGGATATAGATTATTCCTGCGCTACCATGTATAAACTGTACTTTTGATAACGGAAAAGCAGCCTGCACCGAAAAGGGTCCAGCCTGACCCTAAAGACAGAAAAATGTAACAGATAAGGGTGGTGCTGTGCTAATCCTAATGTTCCTCACACTTAACCAGAACAAGAAGGTAATGGTGATAGGTAGCTTAAGCAAGCAAGCTGATAGCGGTGTGATACTGAGCCTAATATTCGCAAGATAGCAATAGTGACTAGAGTGCTATATGGGTATGAACGTCTATCTGTGGGGATAAGATGAATGATGTGTGAAATACAAGGTGTCTAGTCACTCCCCATTCATATATCTATAGGTAGTAACCCAAAGTCTAGCGGGGTCAAAAAAAAACTTAAAAACGTGTATAGTATATGTTGAAAATACAAAGTTACACTGAATGTCCGTGGAGATCTACAATTGTTGTAATCGGTTGTCTCATAACTATAATGAGTACTTCAAAACACAATATTCAAATTCATCAAACAGTGATATATATAGCAGCAGCAATATTAAAATTCTAAAAAGTGACTTGTGCAATAGAAGCAACTAAAATATTGATTCAAACGTGTTCTAAATTAAAAAAGAATAAATATACCATAATTGTGAAAACACTAGAAAATAAATACAAATTTGGCGTGCAATATTACAATGAGTGTCCATAGAGATCCATAACAGATGTGATTTAATTTTCAATGCCAACAGTGAGTGCAAAAAACTCAAGTTAAAAGTTCTTCAAAGAAAGTGACGTTGTGCAATAGTAAAGTGTCACAAAATCCAAAGGTGATCTGTGCAATTTCAAACAGCTCTGAATGCTTCTAGAACATGCTGAATGGTGAGGAGATAAAACCTGAGTTGTTTCATATAACGATTTAACTGAGGTAGAGATGTGAAGTGTATAAAGGTGCTTTCCATGCAGATGCGCCTACACTGTAGGGTAATGGCCCCTTACCTCATAGACCTGAGGTTACAGCATGTAATCAATCAAGCACCGCTGGTGTCTCCGCTGGTGTCTGATTGATTACATGCTGTAACCTCCATTGATCTCCCGTGATGGCAGATAGCACATGTTGGCACACTGTGTGCATCCTCCAAATTTGGCTTTGGGAAAAATCACAAAAACATTTCGCACATTGTAGCACACAAAAGAAGAAAGTGATTTGGAGGGGTTTTAAACTCGCCCCAAAACATCAATGATGTTTTTATATTTTGGAATAACATCATTGATGTTTTGCTTGATGTTTTCCAATTGTAAATTACACCCTGCCGGTAGTGGTGGTGGGTGCCCCCAGGTAAAAGGGGCTAAAAATATAGGCCAGCTAGTTCCTGGTAATGGACATTTAGAAACGGCTATACAAAGTACATCAACGGGAAGCCGGGGTACAGTGACACAGGGGGAGGATAATAGACAGACTCAAGAAGAGTCTGAGACCATAGATATGGAGAGGATGAGAGCAAGAGAAGGAGAGGACCCAACCCCCAACATGGACCGAAGTAATAGTCAGGAATACCCAAGTATAAAAGGTGGGGGAGAGGGAAGATGTGGGTCACCGCAGAGACATGTCATGGACTGTGACCAGGAGAGCCTCCAAAACGGTGAAGGGAACCCACAAGGATGGACTGGACAAAGTGTAGATCCAGAAAGGGATATCTGGGGCTTTTTGAAGGCCCTCCCCACTAAAAGTGATATTCAGCAATTAATAAATGCAGTTGAACAATCTTGTATGCAAGCAGTAGCAAGCGTAAAAGAGGATGTCAGGGACCTGGGTTACAGAGTAGAGGGGATGGAAAAAGAAAAAGAAGTCATTATACAAGCTGTGACGGAAACTCAAGAATCCATGAAAAAATATGAAGAAACTTTAAATGCATACAGGGACCAGCTGGATGAATATGAGAATAGGGATAAACGCCAAAATATACGTATAAAGGGACTGAAAGAGTCAATCACAGCGACAGAACTAGCCCCAGTGGCACAAAAAATGTTTGGACAGATTTTAGGAGATCAAGCCCCTAATGTTATAGAAATAGACCGGATACACCAGGCCCACTCCAAGAGCACAAAAACTGACGTACCCAGAGATGTAATATGTAAAGTGCACAAATATGCAGTGAAGGAGAGTATAATGAAGATGGCACGTGATAACCCTAGGATTACATTTGAAGGTTCAAACATAGCTCTGTATCCAGATATATCGAAAAGGACTCTCTTTAAACGTGGGGCGGTTCGCCCATTGCTGGAAATTTTACGGAAGGCGGAGATCAAGTATAGGTGGGGGTTCCCTTTCAGTCTAACAGCTTCCAGGAATGGAAGAACCGCAACATTGCGAACGAAGGACGATCTAAAAGTATTTGTGGAAAAATTAGATCTCCCGATGGTGGACTTTGTGGACTGGAGAATAAGTTGTCTAGGGCCCCCCCTACAATGAGCAGAGAAATGGCAAGAAGTACCAGCAAAGGTTAATAGGGAAATAGCCCAGAGAAGGACTTAAAGGACATTTTTTTTTTTTTTTGTCCTTCCCACTCAGGAGGGGTTTAATAGAGTAATGCTGGGGAGAGGGGGGGGATTGGAAGGGAAGGTGTAGTGGGGAATGTGTACCTTAGGTAGGTCAATAGGTCAGCCCCAACGGAAGGGGAGAATAATCCTGCGGAAGGCAGGGAAGGGTGGTGGCAGGCGCACAGGAGGTGTGGGTGTGCGCAAGCTAAATACCCGATTTTTAGAAATACCCCTAATGGAAGGTTTGTGGTATGGGAGGACAGGATGTAAGTATGTAAGGTATATATTTATGATATACAAGTGGTATATTTTTTGTTTTTTTTGGGTTTTTTGTCTGGAAGTAATGAATGACGGGGAGGGGGGGGGTAGAAGGGGGGGTGGGATTGGCAGAGGAGAAGATAGAGAACAAGGGCAAGGGGCTGGGTGTTCTAAAAATGAAATAAAATGACAGCCATTTTGAAAATTTTGTCATATAATGTGAGGGGTTTGAATTCACCAATTAAAAGAGGGCGCTTATGGGCTGAGCTGCAACATTGGGGAGCTAATGTTGTTTTTCCTGCAGGAGACCCATTTTAAGAGCAGCTCAATTCCAAGCTTACCCCAGAATGTACTGAATCAATGGTATCATGCAGTATCCCCAATAGCGAGGGCAAGAGGGGTCACAATTGCGTTCAAAAAATCATGCCCATGGACTACGGAGACCCTGCAAAGTGACCCAGAAGGTCGGTACTTGTTTGTAAAGGGTACGCTACAGGGGAGACGATATACCTTTGCTTCAATATATTCGCCCAATGTTGGGACAGCTAACTTTCTGGTTAAAGTATTTAGAAAACTGGAAGAATTTAAGGAAGGGTGTGTAGTGGTAGGAGGAGATTTTAATGTGGTGTTAGAGCCGAGTATAGATACCTCTACGGGTAGAACTGCTGTGTCTTTTAAAGCCATAAAGCGGGTTAAACAAATCTTACGCTCTCAACACCTAGTGGATACTTGGAGAGCTTTACATCCAGGTATCAGGGATTATAGCTATTACTCTAAAATACACGATATGTATTCACGGCTAGACCTCTTTTTGGTGGATCAATTCTACTTGGGGAATGTCAGCACAAGTACAATTGAACCAATAACTATGTCTGACCATGCCCCAATGATTTTGACCCTTCAACCAACTCAAATGACTCGGGCGGAACGAACTTGGCGTCTGAACGAGTCATTGTTGGATAAAGAAGATATAGTGGAGAAATTAAGGGTTAGGATAAAGGAGTATTTCGAAATAAATAAAACGGAAGGAGTGTCAGATCAAGTGGTGTGGGAAGCACACAAAGCGGTTGTGAGGGGGGACTTAATTGCCATCGGCACATATATGAAAAAGGAAAGCAAAAGGGAAATGGACGAATTACTAGAGAAGATCAGAACCCTAGAGATAAAGCATAAGGAAAATCTCGATCCAGTGGATGGTAGACGTCTGGAGAGTGTACGGGCAGAGCTTGCGCAATATTTAGAATATAAAGCGAAGAACAAAATTAGGTTTTTCGCAAATAGAGCATATGAACAAGGAAATAAATGCGGTAAGCTACTGGCAAAACAACCTAAAAAACAACAGGACTCCAGACACGTGCACAGCTTACTAGTTCAGGGTAGGAAAATAATAGACACAAAGGCGATAGCAAAAGAATTTAGTAAATTTTATGAGGTACTATATAACATCTCCAAAACAGAACCATCTGAAGAAGGGGAAAGCGAGGAACAAAGGAGAGATAAGATCAAGGATTACATTGAGAATGCAGACATGCCCATACTAAATAGAGAAACCTCAGAGATTATGGAACGCCCAATCACGGTGGAAGAGTTGAGCAGAGTGATAGCAGCCCTACCCCCAGGGAAAAGCCCGGGCCCGGATGGGCTGACAAACATATATTACAAGAAATTTCTCCCAATATTGGTAAGGCCAGTTTGTGATTATTTCAACTCTATGGGTGCTGTAAATCCACTCTCCTCAGAAGCATCACTGGCGTACATAACGGTTTTGCCAAAAGAGGGAAAAGATCCTCAGGTATGTGCCAATTACAGGCCAATCTCTCTGCTGAACTCAGACACCAAGATACTGGCAAAAATTCTGGCCCTGAGACTACAGGAAGATGTAGGAGATTTAGTGCACCCAGATCAAGCAGGGTTTATAAAGGGGCGAGAAGCAAGAGATAACACCACCCGCGCACTCCATATACTGCATTGGATGCAACATGGCCCATGTGAAGCCCCAGGAATCACTCTGTCGATGGATGCGGAGAAAGCCTTCGACAGAGTGAACTGGGGCTTTATGAGAGAAGTACTGGGGAGGATAGGACTGGGGAGAGAATGCTGGGATGGATTATGGCACTATACACAAAACCAAGAGCAAGAATTAAGGTAAATGGGACAGTATCTGAATGCTTTAACATACAAAACGGTACCAGGCAGGGGTGCCCACTGTCCCCATTGATATTTGCAATAGTAATGGAACCCTTTTTGCATAGAATCAGAAAGAATAAGGAGATTGTGGGGACGCACATAGGCCATACGGAACATAAAGTAGCAGCATATGCGGACGATTTATTATTTTTTATGTCCACTCCCCAGACATCTATAGCCGCATTGATGGTAGAAGTACAGAAATTTGGAAGGGTGTCTGGCTTTAAGATTAATTTCGAGAAATCAGTCATCCTTCCCAGTCATGTCCCAGCGGAGATGGAGAGAACACTGAAGGAGGAATACCCATTTATATGGAACAGGGAGTCGCTGACATACCTGGGGGTACAGATAAGCGCAGACTATGAACTATTGTTGGAGCATAATTATGGCTCATTAGTGAAAGAAATAACAGAAGAATTAAAGGAATGGAAGGGGAAATACTTGACCTGGTTCGGAAGAATCAGTGCCATAAAAATCAGTATACTGCCCAGAATAGTTTATGTGCTGCGTACAGCGCCAATCAGGTTGCCGGAGAGTCTCCTTAAACAAATGCGTCGGCTATTAATAGCCTTTGTATGGAACGATAAAAGGCCTAGATTGGCGTACGACATTTTAAGAAGGAGTAGAGCGGAGGGTGGCCTAGGACTCCCGGATATAACATCCTATTATAAGGTCATGGCGCTAGTTAGAATAATAGACTGGTGCCATGACCTAGATAGAAAACCATGGGTACAGGCAGAAATGATGATGGCGGGGAGAAACCTGGCAGGAGCACCATGGATCCAAGGGTCACTGAGAGGGCTGTCACAATGGACATCACCAATAACCCTGAATACATTAGAAGTATGGGATAGAATGAATAAAGAGGGTAGGTATGCCCCACAGACCTCCCCTCTGACTCCTCTGGAGGGATTTCCGAGGTTCCTCCCGGGGGAGAAGACGGGAAGTCTGGGGGCGTGGGGACAAAATGGGAATATTAGATGAGGTAAGTTTGCCCCAAGTGGAGTTTTAATACCACTGACAGAGATGATCTTGAAATTTGGGGCGACAAGAATGGCAGAATGAAAATACCGTCAAATGACGAGCTTCCTTAAGAAAATAAAACCGTTAAGATCCATAAATACACTTACCGCATTTGAGAGGAAGTGTGCACAGACATCAGAAGATGGGCATACATTATCCTGGATGTACAGAATGATCCTAGGAGAACAAGAAAAGAAACCCCCATACTTCATGAAAGAATGGGAGAGGGAGCTAGGCCAAGTGTGGACAGATAAACAAATAAATAAAATGATATTGTTAACATTTACTACCTCCATAAGTACAAAGATGCAAGAAATGGCATATAAATTCCTAGCGAGATGGTATAGGACACCAGTTAAAATGGCACAAATCTCTTCAGAAGCTAATGACAAATGCTGGAGGGGCTGTGGACAGAGGGGAACTTTTCTTCATCTATGGTGGACGTGCCCAATAATTAAGCGTTTTGGGGAATTAGTAGCCCCCTGGATTAAGAAAATGACGACGGAGCACATAGATTTTGGGCCCATACAATATTTATTTCATGGAATGACTGGACCTATCAAAAAATATAGAGAAAGTATAACCCCACAATTGTTAAATGCAGCGAAAAAACTAATTCCGAAGTACTGGAGACAGGACCGGATCCCGTCAGTCATAGAGTGGAGAAACGAGGTTAATATAATAAAGGAAGCAGAGAGATGGGTTCATGTGGTTAAAAACCAAAGAAAGAAATTTGAAACGACATGGGCAAACTGGGAACAATGCGCTGAGGAGATAATAGAAGAGGGAAATACAGATGGGTAGGAGGAAGGAATGGTATAGTCATTTAGAATAGAGACATAAGAAGAATGGCCCTGAAGGGTAGATGTAAATAGTCATATAACTTCTCTAACGCTAATCAAAGAGGGAGGGGGGTAAGATAATGTATGGGTAAATGTATATGTGGTCTTTGTTTTTTTTGTAGGGTTTTTTTTTTTTTTTTTCTTACTATTCCCCTCTTGTCCCAGTTTTGACAAACATTGGAGGTGGAGGGGGGAAGGAGATAGGCACACGATTAATAACAAATATGAATTATAGGGAAATTCCCCCCTTTTTTTTTTTTTTAACACATCTTCATAATTATGAATTTTAGTGTTTAGTGACACGAACTAGAATAAAGGGGTTGTATTTAATAATGAACTGAAGTAATTAATGACACGAATTAGAATAAGGGGGGAATGTACCTATAAATTTATCTTTAAAAACACTTAATAAATTATATAAATACAAACACGAATATACACGGAAGGGATTTTTTTTTTTTTTTTTTCACAATACATAACAAGGAATTGTAGGGACTAAAGACACTAATTAGAATAAGGGGGGAACTCCCCACCCCCTTTTTTTTTTAATTATTTTTTTTATTTTTTTGAAGTGATTAATGACACTAATAAGAATAAGGGGGAACTTATTTATAATTTTATTTTTAAACACTTTATAAATATAAGCACGATAAACACGGTGGGGTGGGTACCATTTATTTATTTATTTATCTTTTTTTTTTTTCTCTTCACACAATATATAATTATGAATTGAAGTGATTAAGGACACTAATAAGAATTAGGGGGAACTTATTTATAATTTTATTTTTAAACACTTTATAAATATAAGCATGATAAACACGATGGGGTGGGTACCATTTATTTATTTATTTATCTTTTTTTTTTTCTCTTCACACAATATATAACAAGGAATGGAGGGGACTAAAGACACCAATTAGAATAAGGGGTGAAGTATTTATAATTTTATTTTTTTTAACACTTTATAAACATAAGCACGATAAACACGGTGGGGTGGGTACCATTTTATTTTTTAAATTTTTTTTTTTTTTCCCCTCGCATATGTAAAAAGTAAATTACACCCCATGATCTCCCCGATCAGGATCTGGGCACTTTCGGATGTGAAAGGATCTTCATCCACAACCTCACGATCACCTAAAAAGAGAGGAAACCCAAAATAAATTAGGTTTAAAAAAAATGCCGCCATTCATCTCTTATCTGAGCCTGTGGTCGCAGACACTCACCTGTTGTGGTGACTAGTTCCACCACGTCTTCTTCCTCCTGCTCATCTTGTGTTGGGGGGATTTACCCTTCTTCCAGAGGTGGGGGGTCTCTGGTCTCCTCGGATGAGGGCTGTCCTCCGAGTCTTTTCTCCCCTATGTAAAACAAAAATGGTATAATTAGCACACAGATATTTAATGTCAGAACTATAAAGATGAAACATTGCTTGGAAGTGGGGTACAATGATCTATTTTAGCAGAGTTCCAAGATGTAGCTTTTTTAGTGTCTTTTGTCAATCTGCGATACTTTACCTGTTTAGTACAAGCTTCACAGATGTAGCCCCCCCTATAGTATACACTGGAGCACCTGTGTGCCCCCCCCTAATAAAAATGGTGTTCTTTTATCCCACACTAGTGCTCCAGTGTCCAGATGTGAAAACAGCTGCTCAGTGTGCTCTCCTTACACACAATCTAGTTTGCATTTCATTCTAGTAACAAACCCATCTACACAACCCAATTCTTTGAAGACAAGTATAGGGCGTCAAAATGGTGGCCAAATGCATATGGCCTAAACAATGGTATTTTATAGTCCGAAATAAAAATGTGTGATCCTAACGAATAATGTGCCCATGAACATGAAAGTTGCCATTTTAAACTGTACAACAGTTCCTAAAAGAACATGGAGCAGCACGAACGTAATAAACACAAAAAGAATAGGAACACAGCACAAATACTTACTTTTTTGCAGCACTCTCCGGATCTTTCTGTACTGCTCATGTTCTCGTAATTTCAGGTCCGACTACCGCTTCCTGAGCTGATCTTTCGATCGTCGTACCCCGAAATACCGGTGCAGACTCCTGACCACTTTCGCCATGATCTTGGCCTTTCGGACATTGGGGTTGGGGTAAGGCCCATACTTTCCATCATAGTCGGCCCTCTTCAGGATGTCCACCATCTCCAACATCTCCCCAAAGGACATATTTGAGTCCTTTAATCTCCTTCTGGATCGGGACGTTTCAGGCTCCGGCCTTTCCTCCTCCTCCTCCTCCTCCTCGTTGCTACAATTAGCACGATCCAGCTGTCTATCTGCCATGTGCTCTTCCCCCACTGCGCCAAATGAAAAGGGGCGGGGAATAGACTAGAAAGAACATCAGGGGCGGGCGGAGTTATACGCATGCGCAGTGTGTATAAATCGTAACACGCGCGCGTCTTACGTACGATCTGTGAGCGGAGGAAGGAGCATCGGAGACGCCGATCGTGCTAACGAAGGTAGGATCTAAACTTGGGCCTATACTGCTTCGAAATGGAAGCCTATATTGTAACAAGATTAGGGGAGTTTGGCCTGACATTAGGGTTTGTCTTGTGTTGTGTCTTGCAGAGAAAATGGATGGGTTCAATGACCACAATTTCCTCCCCCTGTTTATTGACAAATACAGGGAGCTGCCCTGTCTGTGGCAGGTGAGACACCCCCACTATAATCACAAACAGAAGAGGCAGGCAGCGCTGGAGAAACTGCTGGAGTTGGTGAAGCCGGTGGTCCCCACAGCAACCATCCCCTATTTAAAAGCCAAAATTGGTGGCCTGAGGAGCACTTATCTTAGGGAGCGCAAGAAGGTCACAGATTCCCAGAGGCCTGGAGCTGCAGCAGATGATGTTTATGTCCCCAGGCTGTGGTACTATGAGAGACTGCGATTTCTGTCAGACCACACTGAAGTCAGGGAATCCCTCTCTACTCTTCCTTCCACACTTCCTTCCATACCAGCTGAGGCTTACGATGTCCAACCTGGGCCTTCCAGCCAGGAAGAAGTGGAGGAGCCCAGCTGGAGTCAGGTATAGCATTCTTCTACAGATTTCTGGGCAATAAATAAATGATGTTTACTAGATGTTATTATTGATCATTAATTGCTGATTAAAAAAAGTGTTTTACATATCAATAGACAGTAGTGGGCACCCAAAATTGGGACAACAATGCAAAATGCTGGGCTCAGAAGGATAGTCTGTTATATTTGTTAACATTCAATTTGCAACAGTCAGGAGGTGAAAATTGTGTGTGATTGATGTAAAAAATACTAAAACTATGTCCCTTTTTCATACACAGGAAGACCTCAGCCAGGAGGAGGCTGTGGAATGTTGCAGTCAGGAGGAGGCGGGGATTAGTGGCAGTCAGGAGGAGGCAGGGATTAGTGGCAGCCAGGAGGAGGCGGGGCTAAGTGTCAGCCAAGAGAAGCCTGGGACAAGTCGCAGCCTGACTGAGTCTCAGGTTCCTCCCCTCTGCCTGCCATACAAAAGGGCCAGGAAGGCCACTCCCAGTCCTGTGCAGGATTCAGCATACAGACTGATCCAGGAGGCTTCTGCGTCCCTCAGAGCCTTCCCCAGTCCTGCAGAGGCCTTTGCCTGCATGGCTGCCACCAAATTGCAGGGCATGCAGGAGGGCCAATGCAGGCTCTCTGAAGACCTGATTTATAAAGTCCTACGTAAGGGGGTGAGTGGGGAACTAACACCCAAGACTGATGTCATTTATTGGTGAGTATTCAGGTACATTTCTAAAGTACAATGTGAAATTAACAAGGGACAACAACACCAAACAATCTCCTACAGATTAAATAGAACAACATATCAATGGTGTTTTGGGAACTTGTCACAAAAAACACACAAACATTTTCGGGAGTACAAATCAAAATCACCAACAAAAAAAAAAAAAGAGAAACACAAAAAAAGATTCTACATTAAAGCCAAAAAAAAAAAATATATACAAAAATATGTTGTTAGATGTGAGAAATCAAAATATGTTGAGGGAATCCCGATAAATAGTAACAAAATAAGTTTGTGAGAAGTGTGTGTGAATATGAGCAGCAAAACTACTTCATTCTTGTCACATTATAAAGAAGAAGAGAGTGCGCTGTATTAAACCATTTTGAACATTGCAGCGTGACGAAAGTGCTGTATCCATTGCGAACGCTAAGTTTACCAGAACGAGCTGTGCCGTCTCGGAATTTCTTCTGAGCATGCGTGGCACTTTGTGCGTCGGAACAGGCCACACACGGTCGGAATTGACGCGATCGGATTTTGTTGTCGGAAAATTTTATCTCCTGCTGTCCAACTTTGTGTGTCGGAAAATCCGATGGAAAATGTCCGATGGCGCCCACACACGGTCGGGATTTCCGACAACACGCTCCGATCGGACATTGTCCATCGGAAAATCCTACCGTGTGTACGGGGCATACTGGGGATTTCCTTTCCGTCTAGCTGTATCTAAAGAGGGAGCCCAATACTCTCTACGTGAATTACAAGAAGCTGAGGCCTTCCTGAAAAATATGGGCCTCCCCCCTCTTCCGGAAGAAGACATGATCCCTCCTGCCACACAAGCCCGTTTACCTCCAACTACGCCTACTCGCATCTAGACCCCTGTCCGAGGCAAATCTAAGAAGCACCTCTCCACTCCTCAACACCTGCGATCTTCTAAACAACCTTCTTGAACATTCCCCTGAGCACCCCTGAGCTTAGGGGAATGTTGAGCTGAGCTGTTCTCGTTATTTCAGTTTTTGAATCTGCCCTGCACCTTTTCCGGAGTAGAACCTTTCTCATCCCATGAGATACATTTACTAGAGGTTTTGATACTTTGAGTGACAAACATACATGTTTTACTTGTTAACCTTGCTTTTCCCTAAGGACTTACAGGTTTTTTTCTTTCCTTCAATGTCCCTTTTGTCCTTTTTGTTCTTTCCGCTATCATGTGCACAAGGTGAGCAGCACACCCTTCTCATCTCCTCAAGCTGAGTCGCCAGATGGACATCCGTTCACATCCCTACCAGGCCCTGGTCTATGCCCAGGGCTTCCCGAGAGACTGTTTTTTCTCAGGCTTACAGAGTTTTGAACTCTTTTTTCTTTTTTTCTTTTGATTTTTCTTTTTTCTTTTTCTTTTTTCTTTTTCTTATTCATGTCTACCCGTAAACTGCAATATATATACTTTTATTTTCTTAATACTTCCATGCTTATATTATTAGATGTTTTTACTCTAGCCTTCCTAAATAGACCACCACCATGGCTCTGAAAATTATGTCCTATAATGTGAAAGGCCTGGGCTCCATTAGTAAGCGCTGGATGGCCCTGAAAGATTTCAGGGCCTCATGCGCAGACGTGGTGATGATCCAAGAGACCCACTTTCGGGCAAGTGGATCATTAAAATTTGCCTCAAGGTTTTTTCCCACCTCCTTTCTTGCCTCTGACTCCACGGGCAAGGCAGGAGTGGCAATCTTGATCAGAAAATCATGCCCTGTTAAGGTTCGGAGGTCTCATGTGGATCCTCATGGGAGATTTCTTATCCTAGAATGTGAATACATGTCTACCTCTTTTACACTGGTTAATTTATATGCTCCAAACACGGGCCAGATTGATTTCCTCAACAAACTTTTTGATACTCCCCAATATCGCTCACAACCTTTTATGATAGTTGGTGGGGACTTCAATCTGGTCATGTCACCCACTAGGGACAGACAAACCCTTTTTAGTACTATCCCATCTAAAAGAGTATTGTCTCAAGCCAATGCCTTCCGTAAATGTATTAAATCATGCAGACTCTTCGACTCATCGAGGATAAAACATTCCTCTGCTAAACAATTTACATTTATTCAACCGCTCATAAAATGTACTCCCGCCTTGATCATTTTTTTATCTCGGCTCCACTCATCCCTTATGTGGTCGAATTGGATATTTCTCCGATTACATGGTCAGACCATGCGCCCATTATGTTAGATCTTATGCTATCCCAGACCTATACCAAATCCTGTCATTGGCGTTTTAGTGACCACCTTTTGCAGTCTGACGTATCCCACTCTATCCTAGCACATAGCTTGAAAGAGTATTTTTTACTCAAATCTGGATCAGCGTCTCAGGTTTCTACACTGTGGGAGGCACACAAGGCTGTTTTCCGAGGTGCGTGTATAGCTGAGGGCCCTCGGCTGAAGAGAGATAGAAATAGTCTTTTACAGTCCTTAATGTCCGCTCTAGTAACTGCTGAGTGGAGGCTTCTGGGTGGTCCCACAGTGATGAAATTACGTAAAGTCATTCATCTTAGAGAACAAATTAAATCAACAAAACTTGACAAAACAGCTAGGTCCATGCTGTGGACGAAGCAAAAATTTTATGAATACTCCAATAAACCCCACAGGATGTTAGTTAATAAGCTATGCCCTTGTCCGTTCAATTAATTTCCTGACTTTCTTCAAAAGTTAGACAGATCTAGGACACACTGCCCTCGTGATAATATGTATAATTGCCTGACCCTGGAGAATCAATTTGAATTTACCCAAGAAAATTTTGAGTCCTTTTTTTCCAATATAAAGCTACCAAAACTATCTATAACGGATTTAGAGAGTTTAAACGTAACAGTATCAGCTGAAGAACTCCTAGCTATAATTAAAAGTCTCCCATTACACAAATCCCCCGGCCCAGATGGCTTGCCCTACTCATACTACAAATCTTTTTTTGACATTCTATCCCCTCATATGCTAGCTTTATATGATTCCCTCCTCAAGGGTACTCCTCCGCATTCACAGTTCTCCCATTCATTTATTTTGGTTATCCCTAAGCCTAGAAAGGATCCCTCTACCCCAGATAACTACAGACTCATAGCCCTCCTAAATTCAGATTACAAGATATTTACTAAAATCCTTGCCTCTCGACTTTCCGGGTTCATCCCCAAACTGATACACAGGGATCAGGTGGGTTTCGTCCTTGGTAGACAATGCGGGAGATAACACCCGGCGTACAATAGACCTAATAGACCTTTTGGATAGAACCTCTCATTCGGCATTGATTCTGAGTTTAGACGCGCAGAAAACTTTTGACAGGCTAAGTGGGCCCTATATGTTTGCCACTTTAAAAATATATGGTTTTGGTGGTCCTTTTCTAAAAGCTTTAGAGGCCTTATATTCAACTGTCACAGCACAGGTGCAAATGTCTTCCTTTCTGTCTCCTGGCTCCCCCATGACAAATGGAACTCGGCAGGGTTGTCCTCTCTCGCCACTGCTTTTTATCCTATGCCTGGAACCCCTAGCCGAGTCTATCCATGTTCATCCAGATATATGTGGGGTGGTGATGAGACAGGGGGAATATAAATTATCGTTATTTGCAGATGATATTTTGCTTACTATCACTAACCCGTTAATATCTCTTTCCTCGTTACATAAACTATTGACCTCTTTTAGTGCTATTTCCAGATATAAAGTCAACACTTCCAAAACTGAAGCCCTTCCTATACACATTCCAACGTCATTATTATCCAAACTCAAAGAATCATACTCTTATAAATGGTGTAATAACCTCTCTTAAATACTTGGGTATCCTACTTACCCCCTCTTACGCCTCCCTTTATAGTACTAACTTCCCTCCTCTGATATTGGATATTAATAAGTCTCTGTCAAACTGGACCAAATCTCTCTTAGGCAGAATTAATGTTTTAAAAATGTCTATCCTACCCAGACTGCTCTATTATTTTGAAACTCTCTCAGTAGCTGAACTTGCTCCACAACTAAAAGCACTCCACAGGATTTTTCTAAAATGTATATGGAATGGCAGGGCTCACCGCATAGCGAGCTCCGTGATGTTTTCCCTTAGATCCAGAGGAGGTTTAGGAGCTCCGGACATTACTAAATATTATCATGCCACGCATTTAAGGGCCATTACCTCCTGGACTTCCTTACATGCACCAAACCAATGGACTGCCATTGAGAAAGGGGTACTCTACCCGGTTCATCCGGGCTCCTTGGTTTGGGGTGCCCCCCTTTCTCTGGATTCCATATATAAACATCAGTGTACTGGCCCAAAGGCACTAACTTTAACCATTTGGCGTAATTGACTCAAACGCTATCCCCTTATGTCCTCCTGCTCTCCTCTTGTGAATGTATTATTCAACCCTCTCATTCCAGACAGTATGTCCCTAGGCAGGATTTTTCCATGGATAAATGTTCATCTCTTCCAGCTCTGGAACCTGGTCCATCCCACAACGAGGAATCTGCATAATTTTAACACTTTAAGTGAAAAATTTGATATACCACCACACCTCTTCCACTTTTACCTACAGGTTAGACACTTCTTTCACTCTAAATCACCATCTCTGACCCTAGATAAGCCAGCTACTTTTGAATACTTGTGTGCTCAAGGCCCTCATCAACTGCCTTTAATTTCCTGTATTTACCGTATCCTCCATGAGTCAACTCCAATCACGGAGACCTTGCACCATTATATGAGTAGGTGGTCTCACTTAGTGGGCCGTCCTGTCATGATACAGATGTGGGATAGGATTTGGTCCTCTACTTTTAGATCTTCCAAATGTGTCACTCAGAGGGAGACAACCATTAAGATTCTCATGTTTTGGTACAGAACTCCTGATGTAATTCATAAATATGATCCCTCAGTTCCACAGCACTGTTGGCGATGTGGAACTGATATAAGCTCCCTATTTCACATCTTTTGGCAATGCTCCTTGATTCAACCCTTCTGGCGTGATGTACATTTTCTTATACAAAAGGTGGCTGGGGCGTCCCTTCCGATGGATCCTTTGAATTAGCTATTCGGTCTGCCTCCTCTAGGGGTATCTAAAAACACAAATAGACTGATATCCTATATATTACTAGCCACCAGGAGGCTTATTCCATTGTCCTGGTTATCCAATACACCTCCTTCATGGTCCAGATTTCTACATTTGGTGACTGAGATTCGGACAATGGAGTTTTTGACGGCCTTGGTACATGACTGCATCCCCCAATTTAATAAATAATGGGAACCGTGGGACCTTTCGGAATTCGGGACCCCCATATTACCAAACACGCCCTAATCTTATATTGATTCTACACTGATTGTGTATGTGGCCTAGATTGACCTCAAGGTTCTAGACTCTTACCCATATTACGCTTACTACGTACATCATAAGGAAATGATCCAATACACGCTTGTGCCTAGTTTCTGTGAACACTTTTCTTTTTACTTTTACTTGTTACTTTACATTTTGCTTTCCCTTTTTACTATGACTGTTTATAATGCACTTGTATCGATAGTGTAATGTACATTCTTTTACAATTTTGTACTTGTTCTTTGATATCCCAATAAAAATACAATTTTGAAAGAAATATAATTCATAACAAAATATTAGAGATCTGATCTATTTTGCTGTGCTGTGACTTGTGTGATCGACTATATAGACCCTTGAACAATTGTTAATAAAAATTTTCTTGTCTAAAGAGCTGTGATTTTTACTGTGTCTGTGCAAGCTGTCTGTAGATCAAAGGAAATGGAAAGAGTGTATGTATTTGGTTAGGAATAATGTGAAACTATATGCAAACAACAAGGCACACTTTGTGAACTAAAACCTGTAATGTGAAACATTATCAAATACTTCTAGAAATAATCACTCAAAAAATGCAATATTAAACTATTTATTGCACTAGTAATGTCGGTGCACATCAAACAAAACTGGTTCCATGATTAAAGAAGAGGAAATTTGTATGGATAAACATTACTAATTTTTATTCATATGGCCATATGAAAAAGGATATTAGGTAATCAAGTAATCAAGGAGACATTTGTAATAAACATTGTTTTGTGTCCTGCATTCTCCATTATTTATAGACAATTGAAAGATCAAGACCATTCCCTTGTTAAACATTATGGTAATTCCCAATTTTCAAACTAAAAAAGAAACATGCATAATATATGAACATTCTCTTGTTAAACATCCTTCTTTATCCTGATTTCAATGACAAATAGTAGAAAATGGGATAAACAAGAACATTTTTTCTCAAAAAAGTATGCATTTTTGTAAAACAATTACAAAGCAGTACAAAAAACAAAAAAGGTAATAACAGTAAAATTAAAAAAACTTTTCTAATATATCTTTGTGAATTTTTGCAAAAAGATCTAATAAATATTTCAAGTGAATAATCAAAGAGGTTGTGAAATCCTTAATTGTCTGTAGCTCAGCACAGCACTGTAGCACTCTAGATGGCATACAGTATGGCCAAGTGTGGATGCATCTATAGCTTGTCCTGGTAAAAGGGATATTAATAAATTAAGAATATAGCTCACTACACAACTCAAGTATTGAAGATATATTTAATAATTATATGTATATTACTACAATTGTATATTTAGCTACTTGATAATGGTTTTGCTCAGAGCAGAGCTCATTCTCCTCTTCTTGAATCCCCAACTGTCCCTCTTGTCACATCAAACAGCTTGCCATGAGGGCAAACAAGCAGACCTTTTCATGCGCCACTGCTCTCCAGGTTAATTCACATTTATTAACATGGGTTTGGCCAAACTACTGTCTTGATTGACTTCCATGCTGGGTCAGCAAATGAGGGAGCGTCTGTGAGGAACTGAGGCTATCATGCACTACACATTATTGCAATCTGAATGTGATCAAGTAGTTGCTACATAGATGCATTTTATGCATGATGTAAAAATCCATAATTCTGTTTGCAGCAATGCCCCCAGTCCACTGAGCACACTCTAGTTACAATAATATGCACAAGAGCCACAGACTCTCTCATTCTGTATACAGCAACATCTGCAGTCCCCACAAAAAAGAATAACCTAGTCACATAAAATTGCATAAAAAAGCTCCCGTGGTATACTTTGACCTATAGTATAGTCACATGACATATCTCCTAAACATTTATTCTTTAAACCCTCATTCAGATTGTAGCGATTTGTCAATCAATTTGACAGGTCAAATCACATGACAAGTCACAGCCTATTGCCGGAAATGGCACCGTACCAATCGCTGCAATGCTGACTTTTTAGCACCTGATCAATTTACAAATGTAGTTCCTACACTATGTTTGGAGATTTCAAGTGCAATTCTGTGTATGGAGTGGCACAGATGTCAGCCAAGTAGCACTTAAAATCGCATTAACCTGCTACTTTGAAATCGTGCTACTTCAAGTGAAGTAGCACGATTTCAAAGTAGCATCAATTTGAACCAGGGCTACTGTTAAAGACACAAGTGATGTGACCAGCGCATGCACTCTGAAAGGATGGTACCAGTGCCGTTCTTTCAGAGTCCATGAAAGGGGAACAATTTTATATTTTGGATTAAAAACTATGTTTTAAAAAAAAAAAAAAACACCTTAAAGGAGAAGTATGGGAATCAGGTTTTTTGCCTATTCACACTTACCTAGGTGGATGCAGCATCGATCTGATGCTGCATCTGTCCCACGGCGTCTCTGCACTGAGTACCAAGCGATCGAACATCGCCGATGGATTGGTTCTCTCGGCTCTGCAAAATGAATTGTACTCCTGAGACCCAGAAGAGAAGCCCAGCCAAACGAGCTCAGGCTGGACTTGAGCTTACAGGACACTTACGTGAACATGACAAGCTCTCCAAAGGATTTTCTGAATGCAGGGGTTTTGTTGTGCTCATTGTGCCATCGCCTTCACTTGTATTATGTGCATCTTCAAAGTGCTGTTGCTCCAATATCACATCTGCAAAGACAAGAATATATACTTTAACATTTGACATCTCATTAATTGATGTTATACTTCCCTTACATGTGCAATTTATATTGTCCAACAAAGAAATTCTGCTTAAAATCATGCATTTTAAAAACAAAATGCACATTCCAAAATAGATAAGGACAATCAAACATATCTGCTGCCAGACATGTAATCATGTCTCTTCCCATAATGATTACAAAGTTATTGACTGTCACAAATTATTATAGAACATGAAGTATACTGAAAGGTCAGGATTAGATAATTGCTCAAAGGTCATGTGACCACTGTCATCCTCTGCTATGTTTTCTGTGGCAATAGAGGGCCCCTAGCTTGATTTGCATTCCACATTTGCGTCCATATGCAGTCTTCTCTTTTTGCTTGTACCTGTCCAGGTAATAAGGAAAACTTTGGTAATTCAAATGACAAATGACATAAAACATCGCACAGTACTGCAATAATTTTAGCGATCATTTAGCAAGTGTTCTTACCTGGTGGAGTTGTGGGGTGCCCTTGATCTTCAGCAACGTCTCCATGCTCAGTGGCTTGTACACACAAAGTACTTGCACCTTAACCATGTATTCTTCTATGCTTAAATTTTTGCTTTGCTAACTTCGTTTTATTTCCTGCCAAAAGAATAAAACATCAGTGATAGATATGCATTCAATATATAAAACATTACATTAGTACAAGATGTATATATACAATGCAAACATTTGCAACATGGTCAATTCTGATGAAGACAAGTCATGGCCTAATGAGCATAAATGGGCAATTAAATGTATGCTTACTTTTTTTGATGGTGGTATGAATTTGCTGCAATTGTGCATGTTCATGATGTTTTAAGTCCGACCAGCGCTTCCTCAATTGATCCTTGGACCGATCAACGCCATGCTTCTTTTGGAGCAGTTCTATCACCTTGTCAAGAATGACATCCTTCCTGGTATTAGGCTTCTCATAGTTGTGCCGACTACAGTCATATTCATGTTTTTCAAGCATGAAGACCATATCCACCATCTCTGCTCTAGACATAGCACTTGCTTTTAACTTCTTTCCTGAAGTATGGTCTCCTCTGGCCTTCTGCATGGAAATGATTTTGCTGTACCTGTCCTTATTTGCAAACTTTCTTGTGCCCCTATTGACATTCTTGCCCTCCTTAGCTTTTCTGGGCCCTTTCTCTCCATCCATGTCCGCCATTTCGTGTCTCGTGGTCCGTTCGTGGAACTGGTGAAGCAGTTGTCGCACATAACGCAGCACGTCCAAAACGTAGTGCGAATCATTAAAAAGGGGTGGGGCTAGGTGCATATGACAGTGTCTTCTGAGATGACAGAATGTGGACAAATATTTATCGTACAGGCTGAATGATATCTACAGGCCAAACTATCTCCAAAATGGGCGTTGTTCGTATCTACCAATGAACTACAAATGAAAGAAGGTAGTTTTCATTTTACATTGATAATGATTATCAATACAACCTTCGCTATCACTTTGCTGGTGTGTAAAAAGGTTTTTTGTATGTGTTAAATTTCCTCTATATTCTATCTAACATTTTATAATAAATTAAGCATTTATAGTTATACTTTAATATTGCAGCAAAATCTTCCTTTAAAGTAGTGACAGCTGCCTGAGGATTTCAATTATTAATGTCACTCTGTCAAATTTATATCATTGTAAGGTTCTCAACAAATTTCGTTTTTACTTTATAGGTATGGCGGACAAATTCACCTGTACTAATTTTCTTCTCCAGTTTATCGATCTGTACAGGCAACTGCCCTGCCTTTGGAAAGTAAAATCAAAGGAATATAATATGACAGAAACAAAAGGCATGAGGCCCTGAAAAAGCTTGTTGATTTATGTCAAGCAGTTTGCCCAAATCCTACTATTGATTATGTTACTAAAAAAATTGCAAACCTGAGAACAGTGTTTAAAAAAGAACTGAACAAAATAAGGGCATGACAAAAATCAGGAGCTGGATCAGAGGATCTATATGTGCCGTGCTTATGTTATTTTGAGAGTTTGCATTTTCTTGACCAACCAAATTGATGCAAGAGCCTCTCTCAGCATTCATACTTCAACTGTCCCTGATGATCCCATGTCCCTTGAACAGGATATCAATAACTCTGGTGAAGAACTATTTACACAGGTATGGCTTTTGATGTAATTTAATGGATCTCTGTTGATATGTGGTTGCATCATATACAGTATTTACAAATTTGCCCTCTATTATGTTACTTTGTATTAGCATAACTATATGGTGTTTTTGAAAATCTATATATAATTGAAATAAATTGTAAATGTTGTAGTGTAATAAATTGATATCTTTTGGTGATATTAGGCTATTGATCCTTTTTTGATACACCACAGGAAAACACTAATATGGAAATTGTTCCTGCTACTCTTTTGTCAAGGCAGCCACTGTGCTGCAAAGAAAACCAGATGACCGTGATGGATTTTGAATTGTGGTAGCCAACAAACTAAAGACAATGGCAAATGAGCAACGACAAATTGTGAAACTGTTGCTCCTAGAAGATCTGCACAAAGGAGTTAATGGCAGTTCCCCCATTTGGGGGAAGAACCTGTTTTGCCATCACCAACACTATCTGTGCATCCCTCAATGTCCCAGCTGTTACACCAGCAGGGCACACAATGGCCATATCATCCAGGAGAATGGCCACCTTCACAATGGTCACATGACTATAACTATACTCAACTTTAGATGATTGTTTGTTGTTTCACCTTTCTGTTACAATTATTCAGTTGAGCATTTGTAACATTCAAGTTCCTGTTTTTTTGCACTTTCATTGAAAAAAAAATTAAAAATGTTATTTGATGAATAAAATTTTAATGAATAATATAATGTTTGTGTAGCGCCCTGCTCCTGTTAAGCAGGTGTTTATATGTAAATTTAGGGAGTTATCTGTTTTGTACATACCGTAGTTCAGATTTAATCTGTGGCTAAATTAGCTTCTGTTCCAGCATTGGCTGTGTTGCGTGTAGTTTCACATTGTTGTCTGTAGGTGTCATTGTCACTACAGGCCAGTGTTGAAAAGCAACAAGTTGAAGTGAATTGAGTGCTCTTCTTTCTCAGAAATAACTGAACAGAGGTGGTCCACCGTTGTGCATTCTGGGAAAGAGTACTTAAGGGGCAGACGCCATTTTTGGTTCTCTTTTACCTCCTGGCCCTCCTGGCCTAAGGTATGTGACAACTTTTTTCCTGTCTCGGGACCATGCTGGCCCGAGGCTACGTTACTACAAGTAGGCCCAGAGGTCGTCTGGGGCCTGTTGGTTCAGAGGTGGTCCTGTGCTGTCTGTCCTATGGGAAAAAGCCAAGCAACTGAAAGATCCAGGGGGGGACTCATCTTGGAGAGGACTGTGCGAAAGGCTGGTATCTTAAGAAGAGCCTGGTGATTCAATTGGAGGATGCATCCTAACTAATCTACCGCACAGTACTGCCGGGTCGGCTTAAAGGTTCTCGTACTGTGTTGCTGTTCATCTAATACTAAATCCTGTGGCAGAGTACACTCGGCTAGGTTTGGGCGGCGCTCGAGTGAAGCCGAAAGTGGCCGAGAAGAGCCGAGGACCAGCTCTGTGTATTTCGGTGCCGGCGGCGCCATTTTCAAATCGCGGTTGGCGATTTTGAAGATCGGTCAGCGGGGGATCACAGGGGATCGGCATATAACACGCACCCGCGATTTTTCCCTGATTTTAAGGGGAAAAAAGTGCGTGTTATACGCCGATAAATACGGTAGTTCTAAAGCAGAAGGATTTTTACCTCAATGAATTCTCTGTTTAAGGCTGGATTCACACTACAGCATGAAGTGGCTCACAGCAGGGGTCCAGCGCGTCCCTGTTCAATGGTTTAGGTTTGATTTCAGTCTGAATTTTTGGCTGAATTTAGACCTGAAATAGACAAGAAGATGCACAGGCTCCTGTGCAATTTGCACCATAGTAACTCTGGAGATGTGTGAACCTCGTAACATGCGAATTGGATGCAGGGAAACCCGAATCCAATTCGCACTAGTGTGTACCCAGCCTTAAAGGTAAAAAACCTTCTGCATGCCATTGGCTCCTACTGCTGTCAATCACAGCCAGTGATGAGGAAGCAAGGGGGCAGGATTGAGTCCTGCTGTCTCTGTCAATAGATGCAGACTGCGAGGCTTGGGAATGAGGCCGCACAAGTGGCTTACTATGGGGGCACTCAGAGGGGGGGGGGCAGGAGCCCCGGTGTGGAACCAGAAAGGAGGAGGATCAAGGCTGCTCTGTGCAAAATCATTGCACAGAGCAAGTAAATATAACATGTTTTTTTTTGTTTTGAAAAAAAATTGCATTTAGTATCACTTTAACTTCTGCAACAAAAAGATTTAACCACTTGTTGGCAGTTATCGATTTTTGTAGCACACTAAAATTGGTATAATTCTAATGACATAACTATCAACAAACAAGTAAAGTACTTAGGCAGCTATAGGATGTAGACATGTGCAATTCGTTTCCTAACAAATTGAAATTCAGCCAAATTTTGCATCTTTCGGACATTTGAATGCATTTGAATGTCCGAATAAAAAAATAACGAGTTTCAACTAATATGAAAGAAATTATAGCGAATATAAAGAATGAATGACATGATTCGGTAATTCGGTAAACATCTAATGAAACAAAAGGTCAACTCAAAGTAAATCTTACAGTCCAATCAGCTGATTAATTTTGTGCTGGAGGTTGGATTACTGGCAAAGTGCATTCCTGAGAACTAAGTGAGAAGGGTGTTGTATTGTATTTGAGCAGAGGAGAAGAGATATTGTCATTGTGTGTGTTAATAGATTCAATAAACAAACGACTTTCCAAACTACGAATCATTATCACGAATCAATATACATACATAAATATCGAATTTCAACTACCGTATATACTTGAGTATAAGCCGAGATTTTCAGCCCTTTTTTTTAGGCTGAAAGTGCCCCCCTCGGCTTATACTCAAGTCACCGTCGTCTGTCTACCTGATCAGTGTGTCATGTAGACGGACGGCGGCCAGCATATCATAAAAACATTTGGCAGCCATTCCAGTGTTCAAAAGCCGGGCCTCCTCCTCGTCTGTGATAGGCAACACTCAATTTCCCAGCAGTCAGTGTTCAGCCTATCACGGACATCCTCTCATCCTCGTCCATGGTATAAGGATGAGCGGATGTCCAAGATAGGCTGAACACTGAATACAATGTTTTTATAACACGCTGACTGGTGGCTACAGATCGGCACACAGAGGCTTCAGATTGGCCCACAGAGGCTGCAGACCGGCACAGAGGCTGCAGATTGGCACACAGAGGCTGCAGATCGGTACACAGAGGCTGCAGATTGGCACACAGAGGCTGCAGATTGGTACACAGAGGCTGCAATGGACACAGGGAGGCATGCACAGGACACAGGGAGGTATACACAGGACACAGGGCGGTATACACAGGACACAGGGAGGCATGCACAGGACACA
The DNA here is from genome assembly GCA_037952925.1 of Lithobates clamitans. Taxonomy (NCBI): domain Eukaryota; kingdom Metazoa; phylum Chordata; class Amphibia; order Anura; family Ranidae; genus Lithobates; species Lithobates clamitans. Next base: position 6,377,079 of record JBBGZY010000008.1, on the reverse strand, counting down.
GTGAGGTATGCACAGGACACAGGGAGGCATGAACAGGACACAGGGAGGCATGCAGCTGCAGATGGGCATTGTTGACCCTCTTTTCCACTTACAGTAGGTGCTGCATTTCTCACCCTTGGCTAATACTCGGGTCAATACGTTTTCCCAGTTTTTTGTGGTAAATTAGGGGCCTCGGCTTATATTCAGATCGACCTATACTCAAGTATATACGGTAATATGACAGAAATGATAGCAGATATAACGAATGAATTCGACATGATTCGGTAGTTCGTTAGAGATCTAATGAAACAAAAGGTCAACTCAAAGTAAATCTTACAGTCCAATCAGCTGATTAATTTTGTGCTGGAGTTGGATTACTGGCAAAGTGCATTCCTGAGAACTGAGTGAGAAGAGTGTTGTATTGTATTTGAGCAGAGGAGAAGAGATATTGTCATTGTGTGTGTTAAAGTGGTGTTTCACCAAAAAAAAAAAAATTAGATGTCAGCAGCTGCAAATACTGCAGCTGCTGACTTTTAAAATAAGGACACTTACCTGTCCCGGGGTCCAGCGATGTCGGCACCCGAGACCGAGCCGTCCCTCGATCCTCGGGTGCTGCCGCCGCCATTCACACTGAGGGAATCAGGAAGCGAAGCGTTGCCGCTTCACTGCCCGGTTCCCTACTGCGCATGCGCGAGTCGCGCTGCGCGTCTTCACTGGTCCCCGTTGTGTTGTGGGAACTGTGTATTTCCCACAACACAACGGGGGTGGGCGGGGAGTCTGCGGCTAGCTGCGGCTAGCTGTACCCGGAAGTGGGTGCAGATACCTGTATTATACAGGTATCTGCACCCCCCTCCCCCCTGAAAGGTGCCAATTGTGACACCGGAGGGGGGGAGGAATCCGATGAGCGGAAGTTCCACTTTAGGGTGGAACTCCGCTTTAATAGATTCAATAAACAAACGACTTTCCAAACTACGAATCATTATCACGAATATACAGTGGGGACAGAAAGTATTCAGACCCCCCTTAAATTTTTCACTCTTTGTTATATTGCAGCCATTTGCTAAAATTATTTAAGTTCATTTTTTTTCCTCATTAATGTACACACAGCACCCCATATTGACAGAAAAACACAGAAAAACTGAAATATCACATGGTCCTAAGTATTCAGACCCTTTGCTCAGTATTTAGTAGAAGCACACTTTTGATCTAATACAGCCATGAGTCTTTTTGGGAAAGATGCAACAAGTTTTTCACACCTGGCTTTGGAGATCCTCTGCCATTCCTCCTTGCAGATCCTCTCCAGTTCTGTCAGGTTGGATGGTAAACGTTGGTGGACAGCCATTTTTAGGTCTCTCCAGAGATGCTCAGTTGGGTTTAAGTCAGGGCTCTGGCTGGGCCATTCAAGAACAGTCATGGAGTTGTTGTGAAGCCACTCCTTTGTTATTTTAGCTGTGTGCTTAGGGTCATTGTCTTGTTGGAAGGTAAACCTTCGGCCCAGTCTGAGGTCCTGAGCACTCTGGAGAAGGTTTTCATTCAGGATATCCCTGTACTGCATTCATCTTTCCCTCGATTGCAACCAGTCGTGCTGTCCCTGCAGCTGAAAAACACCCCCACAGCATGATGCTGCCACCACAATGCTTCACTGTTGGAACTGTATTGGACAGGTGATGAGCAGTGCCTGGTTTTCTCCACACATACCGCTTAGAATTAAGGCCAAAAAGTTCTATCTTGGTCTCACCAGACCAGAGAATCTTATTTCTCACCATCTTGGAGTCCTTCAGGTGTTTTTTAGCAAACTCCATGCGGGCTTTCATGTGTCTTGCACTGAGGAGAGGCTTCCTTCGGGCCACTCTGCCATAAATCATCTCTGGAGCTCAGCCACAGTGATCTTTGGGTTCTTCTTTGCCTCTCTCACCAAGGCTCTTCTTCCCTGATAACTCAGTTTGGCCAGACGGCCAGCTCTAGGAAGGGTTCTGGTCATCCCAAACGTCTTCCATTTAAGGATTATGAAGGCCACTGTGCTTTTAGGAACCCTAAGTGCAGCAGAATTTTTTTTGTAACCTTGGCCAGATCTGTGCCTTGACACAATTCTCTCTCCGAGCTCTTCAGGCAGTTCCTTTGACCTCATGATTCTCATTTGCTCTGACATGCACTGTGAGCTGTAAGGTCTTATATAGACAGGTGTGTGGCTTTCCTAATCAAGTCCAATCAGTATATTCAAACACAGCTGGACTCAAATGAAGGTGTAGAACCATCTCAAGGATGATCAGAAGAAATGGACAGCACCTGAGTTATATATATGAGTGTCACAGCAAAGGGTCTGAATACTTAGGACCATGTGATATTTCAGTTTTTCTTTTTTAATAAATCTGCAAAAATGTCAACAATTCTGTGTTTTTCTGTCAATATGGGGTGCTGTGTATACATTAATGAGAAAAAAAAATGAACTTAAATGATTTTAGCAAATGGCTGCAATATAACAAAGAGTGAAAAATTTAAGGGGGTCTGAATACTTTCCATCCCCACTGTATATACATACATACGGGGCTTTTTTTCAGTGGGAATGCAGGGGAATGCAGTTCCGGCACCTCCAGCACTGAATGTATGTAATAACATGGGATGTGGGGTGTGCTGGAGGGTCTATTGATGTTGGCTGCTGGGAGATCTATCGTCACTGGTGGGGATCTGATTTTGTGTGAGGGTCTATTGTTGCTGATGGGGAATCTATTGTTGCTGGGGGGGGGGTCTTATGTTTCTGGAAGGGATCTACTGTTGAGGGAGAGGTCTATTTTTACTGGCTGCTGAAGGATCTATTGATGCTGGCTGCTGGGAGATCTGTTGTTGCTGCTGGGGGGGGTCTAATGTTGCTTGGGTGGATATTTTGTTACTGGGTGTGATATTTTGTTGTGGGTGGTTCACTGTTGCTGCAGGGAATCTATTATTGGTGGGGTGGAGTCCATTGTTGCTGGAGGAGTCTATTGTTGTGTGGGGATCTATTGCTGGGATTCTATTCCTGGCTGCAGGGGTTCTATTTTACTTCTTTTCTTTTTGTCATTAACATGTTCCATACAAATGATTTAGCACCACAAAATGATACTTGGTTCTGTATTCTCTAAAAGGGGCAGTACTGGTAGGTGGGTAGGGGGTGGAATCAAGGGACGGTGGTCAGAGGTGGATAAGGACAGAGACAAGGGGTGACTCAGACAGGGGGAGTTCCTGCACCTATTCTCCGAGAAAAAAAGCCCTGCATACATAAATATCAAATTTCAACTAATACGAAAGAAATTATAGCGGATATAATGAATGAATTTGACATGATTCGAGATTCAGTATAACGAATATCGACACTCTATGAATAATAACGAATTATCCGAAAATGAATTTACGTAACATAACGAATATAACAGAACAAAATTATGTATTTTACGAATGACAACGAACCAAAACTAAACTAAATTTCCTGTTGTGCACAATTCTAATAGGATGTAATTGCCTGGGCAGCCTTAGGTTCATTTTGGTCAATTTGTACTCTGGAGCTAACTTTTGTCTCACTTCACATCTGATCGTTATGGTCAGTCATATATAAATATATATTTAACACATTGAATTAAACACAAAACCAAACACTGCCTGATTGTCTCTCAACCTTAGTTTCACCTTTCTGTACTCTCAAAGAACAATCTCAATTTCAGGGCCACTGTAAAACTCAGTGAACAAGACCACACTATCATTGACTTAATTGTATGATATTAATCTATCACTCAGGTAAGCAAGGGAGCAGCTGAAGCATGAAGTACACCAGCATATACCCATAATTTACTATATTTATTCCCCTAATTCCAGCACTGAGCTTGGGTTGCATCAGCGACTATCAGGAAGAACAATCATGGTATATAAACTGTAAAAAAAAAGTTGTTTGCATCTTTAAATTAAACTAAAATACTAAATATAATATATATAGTACAAGATGGCATCAAAATGTTTTGAGACATGGCTTCCACGCACAGTCACAGGGAGCACCGACCTTCACAAGTTAGTGTGCCAAAAGACATTGTCCCGTGTACATCGGGAGCTGTGCAACTGGTGTTATTCTGACCACGTGCATTAGCACATCTGCTATTTCATCATGGACAGCAATGATGTCAATGATAACAACGGCGATGCTGCAATGAGTCCTTTGACGTGTTTTGAGTGGCACGCACGCTTCAAGAGTGGAAGAATGACGAGAGATCAGAAAGACCTTAACAAGCTCAACCCCCAAAAATGTTGAAACCATTCGGCAACTTGTGCACGATGAACGTCAACTACATGTGCCACTCAACGACTCATTGCAGCATCACCATAAACTTGCTGAATCATGTCAAACATCTCTGTGGCAGATTTGCCCAGTTTCACACAGAATTTCACGTTTGCTCTTTGTTCTTACTTGCTGTCCATGATAAAACAGTGTATGTGGTCAGAATGACATCAGTTGCACAGCTCCTGATGTACACAGGACTATGTCTTTTGGCACACTGACTTATGAAGGTCGGCGCTCTATGTGACTGTGCGTGCAGCCTTATGCTGCCATCTGTTGGCGTGTTACAAAACTAGTCTCAAAACTTTTTTGATACCATCTCATATATGTGACCTACGTACTATTTTCTGCCAAAGACATCTCTTAAAGTTTACCCTCTGTGAAAGGCCTACTTAGGGTCAGGGCCAGCAGTGACATGCCCAGTGACTTCACTGCTCTTCTGAGTTAAAAATGCATAACACAGAGATCCTAGGTTCAATGTCACCTAAGCAAACCCCATGGTGTACGATACAGAACTTATTTTGTCTTTACCTTGGACACAGGGCCTGTGTATACAGAGTACATTTTGGTGCTGACCACTTTTGCCTTTTATTTCCCCAGCATAAAAACAGTAGAATGTTCAGTGGGGTTTTCCAGAAAAGAATAAAGGCAACAGTCATTTCAGTATCAAGCAGAAACTTCCAGCACATTGGCAGAACACGGTTTATCCAATAAGGCAAACGTTTTTTTTTTTTTTACAGGGTAACTCTGGTGTTGAAATAGTGTCTCTTATAGAGGAACATTTCAGCCTGACTTTCCAAAGTCATTTTTTCCACCCATACTGAGGACATGTTTTTCCAAAAGGGTAATTACGGAGCATTATGCAGTCCATTTTTCTAGTAAATTTTAATGGGGAGCCCTTCTCCACTCCCTCCACAGGCCATACTCCCCTGCCTTTTGCTCTATCCACCTATTTATTTACTATATACCCTATTCTCATGGGCCAAAAGTGACAACCCTGATAACTGGCAACTAAAAGGTGTGACCTCCTCCAAAAATGTTTTAGATTTATGCTACAGATAAGGCACAGGGATACAGAGGCCCTCATGTCTTTTCCTATCATCTGCAGTCATCAATATTGCCATTGCACATATTCCTGGAATAAGCTGTAAGGTAATGGGTGCTGCAGCAACCGCCAGCTGGAGACTGGAACATGTACAGAATAGTGTAAATATCTGCCAACACACCACAGATCTTTACACAAAGTCCAAAGGTTTTTTTTAGTTTTTTTAAAGAAAGATCACAACAGAAGAGTGCAACATTTCGGAGCCCTTTTGGACTTTGAAATCCCTGGTGTGCTGGCAGATATTTACACTGTTTTCCCATTATCTAGTGGCACCCTGACATTAAACTTAGTACTTTTTAGGGTTAAACATTTCCAGCCTGTCTCACAGCCAAAAATGAACAGTAATGTCAGGTGATGAAAAGGATTAGTAGAACAGAAAAGAAAGTGTAATGCCGCGTACATGCGATTGGATTTTCCGACAACAAAACCGTGGATTTTTTTCCGAAGTATGTTGGCTCAAACTTGTCTTGCATACACACGGTCACACTAATGTTGTCAGAAATTCCGAACATCAAGAATGCGGTGACGTACAACGCATACAACGGGACTATAAAAAGGAAGTTCAATAGCCAGTGCGCCACCCTTTGGGCTTCTTCTGCTAATCTCTGGTTTATCTCGTGTTAGTAAAAGTTTGGTGAGAGGCGATTCACGCTTTTCAGCCTCGTGCTTTTTAGTTCGTTTCTGCTTTCAGTTTGTGCTTGTGGGTTCATATCTGTTCTTCAGTGTGTGTTGTCAGTTTGTTCCTGTCTTTCAGGGCGTTCTATTTAATAGTTTGCTTCTGTTTTTCAATGCGTTCTTGTCCACTCATTTCCGATTTTCAGATTGTTCCTCTCAGGTCCTTTCTGGTTTTCAGTGCGTTCTGTTAGTTCGCTCTGACCAGCTGACCCTTTTCAAGCTATGTTGTGGGTATGTACTCATCGTAGAGTTCCTGCTGTGTGGAGGCTTGGTGTTGGGGTCCTTACTTTGACACAAGCCCAGTTCATGAACAGGGTGGGGAGGAGTTCATGGATGAAGAATTGGTTGCTCCAGCGTGACCAGTTCTCGCACAATACCTTTGTTGAGGGAGATCCAGGAGAATAATCCTGATGATTTCAGGAATTATCTCCGAATGAGGGACCCTGTTTTTCACCATCTGTTGGCTTTGCTGTCCCCTTATATTACGAAGCAGGACACCTGCATGCAGCAAGCCATCACTCCAGAGCAGAGGCTCGTTGCAACCTTGTGGTACTTGGCGACAGGGAGAAGTCTCCATGATATGAAGTTCACGACTGGAATCTCCCCCCAGGCTCTGGGAATCATTATTCCAGAGACCTGTTCTGCCATTATTCAGGTCCTGCAGAAGGACTATATTAAGGCAAGTTTTATCCTTTAACATCACATTCTATGTATTTAATGTTTGCTAATGTATTGTATTAATTTCTTCATTCCATAATTACGTGATTGTAATATTCTGCAAATGTCCTCTTTGTGCTTGCTGTAAGCTTTTAATGCTCCTTTTTTGTCCTTTGTGCATATTTGCCTTCACTAACCTCCCCAGCATGCTATCCTGGGCCCATACACACCTAGCCTAGTCACTTAACAATGTATTTTGTCAGCTCCATTGTAGTGCTTACCCTAAACACCCCCTAAAATGTGTCCAAATAATATTGTTGTCCTTAAATTCAGGCAAAGTAAGAGGCTTTTTTTGGGGGGCCAAAAATCATTTGAAACCTTCCCCCCCAACCGCTAAGTCAACCGATACCAATACTCTATCTGCTGACTTTGCCAAACCCATACACACTATACCTACCTCTTTTGTGTTCAAATTTATGGATGAATTCACCAAAGCATGTAGTGCAAGGGCCTGCCTAAATACTTTCAACTGGTACTGTTTAAAGTTGTGTTCTCCTATTATAGGTATTTGCATAATGTAAAAATGTGCTTCAATTTGTACAGTGTGTATACATATTTTTGTAATATGACACCTCTTACCTGTCCAGTGGGCTGCCAATAGTGTAAGTAAGGTGGGGCTGGCCAAAGTAAAACACATTATTTATGCATTCAGCTCTCTACGAAAATGGAGGGGTTACCTGTCCAAAACATCTCCCCCCTAAAATTTTTACAATGGGCCATCAGAGGGGGTGAGGAATCTGATAAGTGTACCTTATACTTTGAATACTCATTTCAATAAATGTTATACGTATGTTGGCCAAAAATGTTTGTGTCTAATCTGCTTGCAATATTATGTGGAAAAGTACTATTATTTTTTTTCTTGCTTGACTCCACAGTTTCTTTCAAACCCATAGGAATGGCAGACTGTGGCCTCCCAGTTTGCCCAGCAGTGGGACTTCCCCAACTGCGGTGGGGCAATAGATGGGAAGGACGTCCACATCGTCCCACCCCCCAACTCGGGGTCATACTATTATAATTATAAGGGGTATAATAGTATAGTGTTGTTGACAGTGGTGTCGGCGACTTACGAGTTTCTGTATGTGGACGTGGGGGAAAATGGCTGGATGTCGGATGATGGAGTCATCTTCCGGATGGAGTTTTACAGATGGCTCCAGAATGGCAGCTTGGGCTTGCCACCTCCAGGAGACAATATGGCGGGACTCCAGTTTGTCTTCATAGCGGATGAGGCTTTTGCACTAGGGGGCCATCTTCTGCGGCCATTCCCGATGAGGACCCTCACCCCGGACCTGAGGTTTTTTAATCACCAGCTGGCCAGAAGAGTGGTTGAAAATGCCTTTGAAATAATGGCCAGCCAGTTCCGCCTATTCCTCACTGCTGTCAACATGGCGGAATATAAACACATTCACATAATTCTTGCTTGCTGCATTTTACATAAATTTTTAAGCAAAAATGCAGCAAACTATGTGGCCTCAGTTGGGACTGGGGCTGGCTTATTACTGGATCCAACAACTCTAACGGCTCTTGAACCTGACCATCCTGGCTTGCCCCCCCAAAACGCCTGCAAAGTTTGTCAAAGGTATCTAGAGTATTTTGCGGGTAGGGGGGTCATTGATATGCCAGAGAATATCTAAACATGTTTAAAATAATTTTTTTTTATAAACTGAACTCATGTTTCATTTGATTTACTGCTTGTGTTTCTTTTAGCTGTCTCCTAGGTTCTCCAATGGCCTTTTATTTTTGGCCATTTTTTTCAATAGTGCAAACGTAACTTATTTGATACATGAGGTGACAATCTCTTCTTCAGCTAACTATTATGTTATGTCATGGGTCTGCTACACACACACATTGTTTTTGTTGTTAATGTATGTAATACATTAATGCTAAAAATAATCATCCTTTTCAGCTCCATGAATTAATTGCTTTGAGTCCCTAAATTGGCCTGATTGGGTCAAATTTTAGAGCACTCTGGGGGTTATTTACTAAAGTGCACTGCAAGTGCATTCGAAAGTCCACTGAAACTGCACTGAATGTGCACTGGATGAATGTGGATTTGCCTTTAGTAAATACCCCCATTGTTACTGTAACAAGCAACATTTCAATTTTTGGTGGTTTTAAATTCTGCCTTACATAATTTTTTAAGCAAAAATGCAGCAAACTATGTGGCCTCAGTTGGGACTGGGGCCGGCTTATTACCGGATCCAACAACTCTGATGGCTCTTGAACCTGGCCATTCTGGCTTGCCCCCCCAAAGTGCCTGCAAAGTTTGCCAAAAGTATCTAGAGTATTTTGCGGGTAGGGGGGTCATTGATATGCCAGAGAATAGTCCACTGAAACTGCACTGAATATGCACTGGATGTGCACTGGATGAATGTGGATTTGCCTTTAGTAAATACCCCCATTGTTACTGTAACAAACAACATTTCAATTTTTGGTGGTTTTAAATTCTGCCTTACATAACTTTTTAAGCAAAAATGCAGCAAACTATGTGGCCTCAGTTGGGACTGGGGCCGGCTTATTACCGGATCCAACAACTCTGACGGCTCTTGAACCTGGCTATCCTGGCTTGCCCCCCCAAAGTGCCTGCAAAGTTTGCCAAAAGTATCTAGAGTATTTTGCGGGTAGGGGGGTCATTGATATGCCAGAGAATAGTCCACTGAAACTGCACTGAATATGCACTGGATGTGCACTGGATGAATGTGGATTTGCCTTTAGTAAATACCCCCATTGTTACTGTAACAAGCAACATTTCAATTTTTGGTGGTTTTAAATTCTGCCTTATATAACTTTTTAAGCAAAAATGCAGCAAACTATGTGGCCTCAGTTGGGACTGGGGCCGGCTTATTACCGGATCCAACAACTCTGACGGCTCCTGAACCTGGCTATCCTGGCTTGCCCCCCCAAAGTGCCTGCAAAGTTTGCCAAAAGTATCTAGAGTATTTTGCGGGTAGGGGGGTCATTGATATGCCAGAGAATAGTCCACTGAAACTGCACTGAATATGCACTGGATGTGCACTGGATTAATGTGGATTTGCCTTTAGTAAATACTCCCATTGTTACTGTAACAAGCAACATTTAAATTTTTGGTGGTTTTAAATTCTGCCTAAAAATTCTGGTTGGTTAGCACATTAATTTCAAGTGCAAGTGCACTTGAAAGTCCACTGAAACTGCACTGAATGTGCACTGGATGAATGTGGATTTGCCTTTAGTAAATACCCCCATTGTTACGGTAACAAGCAACATTTCAATTTTTGGTGGTTTTAAATTCTGCCTAAAACATCAAAACATCAAAGATGTTGGTCATTTTTTGTACATCAGTGATATTTTGCTTGACCATCTCTAAATCCCGATTGCACACCATGATATCACCGATGAGGATCTGTGCACTTGCACTGTTGAAATGAGTTTCTTCTTCCACAACATCCACATCACCTAAAAATAAAAAAACACACCATATATCAGAAATATGCAGGCATACATCTATTACCTGAAGCTGTGGTCTTAGACACTGACCTGTTGTGGTCACTATTTCGCCCACTTCACGAACCTCTACCTCCACATCTTCTTCATGGTGTGTGGGGATTTCCCCTTCTTCATGAGTAGTGGGGTTCCTGGTGTCCTCAGATGTCCTGATTCTTTTCTCCCCTATGTGAATACAAAAAAGGTATACTTAGCACACAGATATTTGAGGCAAGAAATAGGAATATGAAACATTGCTTGGAAGTGTTGTACAATTGTCTGTTTTGGCAGAGTTCCAAGCTGAAAACGTTTTTTTCCCTTTCTAAAGCTGGAATACTTACCTTTTTTGTTAAAGTTTAAGACATGGAGAGACCCCTAGTATCCACTAGAGCACCTGTGTGGGACACCCTAAAAAGGTTGTTCTGGTGTATGGCGTCCAGATGTGTAAACAGCTGCTGAGTGTCCTCTCCTTACACTGAATCAAGTTTGCATTTCATTCTAGTTACAAACCCATCTAGACAACAATGTACTAAACTTCTTTTAATACAAATAGGCATGAACAAATGTAGTTAACCTGCCAAAAAGGTCCAGGATTTCATGAGATCCGGAGCAGCAGCAGATGACATATATATACCCAGACTCTGGTACTATGACAAACTGCAGTTTTTGTCAGACCAGAGTGAACCCAGGCCATCACTATCAACACTTCCTTCCACGCTTCCTTCCGCATCAGATGAAGCTTCAGAATTCCAACCTGGGCCTTCCACCCAGGAAGAAGATGTGGAGGAGCCCAGCTTGAGCCAGGTATAGCATTGTTGAACATATTTTTTGTCAAAAATTGAATGATGTTAAGTAGGTGCTATTATTGGTCACTAATTTCTGATTTAACAAAGTTGTTTACATATCAATAGTAGTAGTAGCCAAAAATGATTGGGACAAGAATGAAAAATGCTGGGGTCAGAATGATAGTCTTTTCTATTTGTTAACATCTCAAAATTGTGTGTGATTGATGACCAAAAAACTTAAACTATGTACCATTTTCATACACAGGAAAGTCTCAACCAGGAGGAGGCCATGGAAAGTGGCAGCCAGGATGTGGCCATACCCAGTAGCCTGACCGAATTCCAGGTTCCTCCCCTCCCCCTCCCAACAAAAAGGACCAGGAAGGTGAAGAACATGGAAAAGTCAGTGACTACTTTGATTTGACAGGCTACTGCGTTCCTCACAACCACCCCTAGTGTCCACAAGTCCTTTGGCTGTATGACGGCCAGTAAAATGGAAGGAAAGGAGGAAGGCCAACGTCTCATCTGTGAGGAGGTAATACTTCAGGCCCTAAACAAGGGGGTGAGAGGCCAACTCACCAATAAAAGCCACATGTGTGAGTTGGACCATACTCCTCCACCACCTCCAGCAATGCCTCCAACAACACAGCCACCCAACCCACCACAGCAGCCTCAAAGGAAAGGTGGAAGGAAGTGTTGAGAGTGATGGCCTGAGTTTGGTGTGGTTTGGCAAAAGACGCAGGCTGTTGTAAGACCACAGCCTCGGGACATATATGTCATCTGCTGCTGCTCCCGATCTCTCAGAGTCCTGGACCATATTGTGTTCCCTATTAAATGGACTCCTCAGGTTACCAATTTTGCCTGTCAAATAATTGTCAAATAATTGATGTCTGCCTTGGGGTACAAAGGCTTCACCAATTCCAAATGTTTCTCCAGCGTTGCCTTCCTCTTTATTTTGTTAGGACCCCTGATAAATTTAAAATTTTTGTTTTGACAAATACTTGGCTATGTGTTTTACTTCAAAAAGGACAGTTTGTGTGTGAATAGGCAGGTACATTTCAAAAATACAATGTCACATTAACAAGGGACACCAACATCAACCAACCTCTTTGAGGTTAAAAAATACAAGACAATAATGGTGTTGTGGTAACTTGACACACAAAACAACAAAAACTATTATGGAGATCACTATAAAAAATAATAAAAAATTGTGAGGTCTTCAGAAAAAAAAGGAGATCACTATAAAAAATTAAAATAAAGATTATTCTGGAGATCTTGAGAAAAAAAAAAACACAAAAACAAATATTATTCAGGAGATCACGAGAAATAATAAAAAAATCTGTTTGTTAGAACTCTGTAAATATCAGCAGCAAAGCAACTTCATTATTCTAGCATTTTAAAGAAGAATGGGCTGCATTGAAAGATTTAAAAATTTGCAGCGTGATGAATGTGAAATCTCCATTACAAACGCTAGTTTTACAAGACCGAGCGCTTCCGTCTCGTACTTGATTCTGAGCATGCGTGGACTTTTGTGCATCGTACTTGTGTACACACGATCAGAAATTTGCAACAACAAAGTGAAGTTTTCGGAAAATTTGAAAACCTGCTCTCAAACATTTGTGTGCGAAAGTTCCGACAGCAAATGTTCGATGGAGCATACACACGGTCAGACTTTCCGACAACAAGCTCACATTGAAATTCCAATTGTGTGTATGCAGCATTAGTGTAGCACAATAAGTAAGACAGTGACAAAATAATTTAGGTGGCTTTGTAGTACAGATGATATTTATGGGGTGGTGATCCTCAGTAGTAGCTGTGGTGAGGAAGAATTCCATTATGTCCACTGGAAAAAAGAACATAAGAGGAGAGACGGGAAAGCCCTTATGGTGTAGCAAGTATGCAGTGTTGTTGGATATGTGATGGTTTGACAAAGATAAAATTTACATTTGGTGAGGCTGTGAGTAGCCAAAGTTTATGGTAAATGCAACCTTCCAGTTAGGCATGTGGCAAATACCCCTGTCTCCATGCAGGAAGTGGGCGGTTGCATTCGATGCCTCAGGAAAACCCTGCCCTAGGTCTTGAAGGGGTACATTAGGATGGTGAGTGTAACTTATTAATAGAGGAAAAAACTTCAACAGCTTGTGTGGCAAAGGCCCCCTTAGTAGTGTGTAGTAAGGATTATGGGAAGAGTAAAGTACCATGAGTAAAGAGTAAACATTTTGGTATAGCCATCCCTATGGGCTTGTGCGCACATTTGTGCACACAAATGTACATGGCACAGTGCAGGGCACTGCTTAATGTATAGTTTCACAGAACAAGGATCACCACTGCTCCCAATCAGCCCAGGTGAATAAGCGATAAAGAGCAGCATCAGGCTATATATCTCAACCAAGCTGTATTTATTTACATTTTTCTCCATCACAATTCTCTGTTATGTGATACTGTTACTCGCATTCATGAAACTGTGTCTTCACTGCAGTGGCGGCCGGTGAAGTTTTAGGATGGGGGGTGCCAGACCCTGCCCCTCCTTTTTGACCCATCCCACTTATCATAAGCCCCACCTCTTATATAATCCACTCACTCCATCCCCTGTATTCCACTAGCTTCCACCCATAGTGTCAGGAGTATTTAGCTCAGCATCACAGGACAGAGTATACAGCCCCAGGACCACAGGACAGAGTATACAGCCCCAGCACCAAAGGACTGCGTATACAGCCCCAGTAGCACAGTACTGAGTATATACAGCCCCAGCTCCATAGGACAGAGTATACAGCCCCAGCACCACAGGACTGAGTTTACACCCCCGGAATCCCAGGAGAGAGTATACAACCCCAGCACTGACTGATAATTATCGATCTATAGCCACTTCCCCATAGTGTCTTTTGGTACGGGTCTGTGGAGAGGATGCAGTCAGTGCAGAGCTTGCTAATAAAGGTAGCAAACAGAAACATATCTTTTTCTCTAACTTGTGACTTATCGCTCTGGCACAGAAGAGGGACAGACTCCTCAGTTGATGTTTCAGTTGGTTTTAGCAAACAAATTGTAATGCAGCAATACCAACTTTACTTCTCCTAAGAGCGTACAAATTCTGGATTCTGTAAAAATGCACTGCTCAGGCTGTGCGCTTCATCCATGGAACTGCGGCGTCACTTACAGTTTCTCATTGCCACAGAGAAACTGGAAGTGATGCCGTGGCTCTGAGGGAAAGCACTGCCCATGTCTTACGGTGGTGCCAATCAAAAAAGTTATCAACATGAATGAAGGAGTGTTCAGGTGCATTGCATTGCACCACAATGCAGCAAAAAAACAAGCAAATGAAGAGCCTCGCCTGCAATCACGAGATTGCATAGATATCACACTTTTCATAGTGCACTGTGTCCTGCCCCCATACACGATGCACTTAAAGGACCTTTTATTTAGTTTTTGTTTTAAAGGGCTTTTTTTTTGTGTGACTAGCTTTGGGGGGGGGGACAGCGCCTGTGCACCCCCTATGCCACTGCTTCACTGTCCAATCACAGACTGAGGAAACTGATCAAGCTGTATTACCTAACCACCTCAGCCCTGGAAGGTTTTACCCCCTTCAGGACCAGGACATTTTTGCGATACGGCACAGCATCTACAAATGATGGGATATTTTTATGGAATTTTTATTTATTTATATTTTTACTAGTAATGGATGCGATCAGCGATTTTTAGGAGGACTGCGACATTGCTGTATGATGATTTGCCAAAGCATACACCTGACATACATGCTTTGGCCAATCACAGCACGCTCCTCAGTGAGAGCCATAATTGGCCAAAGGCAGGGTGCCTTTGGCCAATCATGGCTCAGGGGGACTAAGTCCACGCCGCACACTATATAAGGCTGCTTACACAGTCCATAAAGTGTGCTATAGTGTGTTATAGTGGACAGAGATAGAAAAATTGAGCTAGATTAGGCAGGCAGGTTAGTTAGTTAGTGGCAGTGTATTTGATATATATATATACAGTCTGACTAGTATATATATATATATATATATATATATATATATATATATATATATATATATATATATATATATATATATATATATACACATATATATATATATATATATATATATATATATATATATATATATATATATATATATATACATAAAATAAATGAAATAACAGCAGGGACCATTCCTGCAACCAACAAGAGTAACTGAGAGGGGTTACTGTGTTCTGCCACCACCAACACCTAAGGCCCAATTTTTCAGCAGAGTATATAGTGCAGTCCGTATAGTATATATACTGCAGTTCAGAGTATATAGTGTAGCCCTTTTAGTATAAATACTGCAGTTCAGAGTATACAGTATCTCACAAAAGTGAGTGCACCCCTCACATTTTTGTAAATATTTTATTCTATCTTTTCATGTGACAACACTGAACAAATGACACTTTGCTACAATGTAAAGTAGTGAGTGTACAGCTTGTATAACAGTGTAAATTTGCTGTCCCCTCAAAATAACGCAACACACAGCCATTAATGTCTAAATCGCTGGCAACAAAAGGGAGTACACCCCTAAGTGAAAATGTTCAAATTGGGCCCAATTAGCCATCTTCCCTCCCCAGTGTCATGTGACTCGTTAGTAGACATGTGTACACTGAAATATTTTGTTTCGGAATTTCGCAATTTCGGAATGTCGAATGTTCCACCTACAAGCTATAGTAAAATTCTAATGTATGACACTAGTAATAATTATATTTATTAATTATGATTACTAGTCAACCAACATTAGAATTCTTCTATAGCCTATGGGCGGAGCATTTGACCAAAAATGTCCTTTTGCGGCGACTGCTTCGTCGAATCTTCATGTTGAATCTTTTCTCTCCATGTTGAATAATCTTGGACTAATAGAGCTAGGTTAGGCAAATTCAACCTTTTTTGCTGTTGTCTCTATTCTCTATAATACAAATCATTTCTCTCTATGTCAAATCTTTCCTCTCTATGTAGAATAATCTTGGACTAATAGAGCTAAGGTTATGGACACAGATTGCTATTGTCAGCGTCATGTCGAATCTCCTATCTATATTGAACTGTTGTCGCAACAAAAACGAAAATAAAGCATTTGTTTATGTCGGATCTTTCGGTTTTCGGATTCTGCGCGTTCATTATCGTTTGTTAAAACGTTAACGAAAATACACGAAATTCAGACGAAAATGCATTCGGACGAAAATGAATGCACATGTCTACTCGTTAGTGTTACAAGGTCTCTGGTGTGAATGGGGAGCAAGTGTGTTAAATTTGGTGTTATCGCTCTCACTCTCTTACTGGTCACTGGAAGTTCAACATGGCACCTCATGGCAAAGAACTCTCTGAGGATCTGAAAAAAAGAATTGTCGCTCTACATAAAGATGGCCTAGGCTCAAAGAAGATTGCCAAAACCCTGAAACTGAGCTGCAGCATGGTGGCCAAGACCATACAGTGGTTTAACAGGACAGGTTCCACTCAGAACAGGCCTCGCCATAGTCAAACAAAGAAGTTGAGTGCATGTGCTCAGCGTCATATCCAGAGGTTGTCTTTGGGAAATAGACATATGAGTGCTGCCAGCATTACTGCAGAGTTTGAAGGGGTGGGGGAGTCAGCCTGTCAGTGCTCAGACCATATGCTGCACACTGCATCAAATTGGTCTGCATGGATATCATCCCAGAAGGAAGCCTCTATTAAAGATGATGCACAAGAAAGCCCACAAACAGTTTGCTGAAGATAAGCAGACTAAGGACATGGATTACTGGAACCATGTCCTGTGGTCTGATGAGACCAAGATAAACTTATTTGGTTCAGATGATGTCAAGCGTGTGTGGCGGCAACCAGGTGAGGAGTACAAAGACAAGTGTGTCTTGCCTACAGTCAAGCGTGGTGGTGGGAGTGTCATGGTCTGAGGCTGTACAAGTGCTTCTGACACTGGGAAGCTACAGTTTATTGAGGGAACCATGAATGCCAACATGTACTGTGACATACTGAAGCAGAGCATGATTCCCTCCCTTCAGAGACTGGGCCGCAGGACAGTATTCCAACATAATGACCCCAAACACACCTCCAAGACATCCACTGCCTTGCTAAAGAAGCTGAGGGTAAAGGTGATGGACTGACCAAGCATGTCTCCAGAACTAAACCCTATTGAGCATCTGTGGGGCATCCTCAAACAGAAGGTGGAGAAGCGCAATGTCTCTAACATCCATCAGCTCAGTGATGTCGTCATGGAGGAGTGGAAGAAGACTCCAGTGGCAACCTGTGAAGCTCTGGTGAACTCCATGCCTAAGAGGGTTAAGGCAGTGCTGGAAAATAATGGTGGCCACAAAAAATATCGACACTTTGGACTCAATTTGGACATTTTCACTTATAGGTGTTCTCACTTTTGTTGCCAGCGGTTTAGACATTAATGGCTGTGTGTAGAGTTTTTTTTGTGATGACAGCAAATTTACACTGTTATACAAGCTGTACACTCACTACTTTACATTATAGCAAAGTGTAATTTCTTCAGTGTTGTCACATGAAAAGATAGATTAAAATATTTACAAAAATATGAGGGGAGTACTCACATTTGTGAGATACTGTATAGTGCACGCAGAGTAGTATATATAATACAGTACAGGGTATATAGTACAGTGTACAATATAATATAGTGCAGGGATATGCAATTAGCGGACCTCCAGCTGTTGCAAAATTACAAGTCCCATGAGGCATAGCAACACTCTGACAGCCACAAGCATGACACCCAGAGGCAGAAGCATGATGGGACTTGTAGTTTTGCAACAGCTGGAGGTCCGCTAATTGCATATCCCTGATATAGTGTATTGAAGTGGTTAATGGGAGCCCTATGACACAATTAAGAAAAAAATGGCATGGGTTCCCCATGTCCACCCTGTCCATACCAGGCCCTTTGGGTCTGGGGGGGGGAACCCACGCTGTTTTTTTTAAAAGATTTTTTATGTATATTGCCGGGATCTGGCAATACATTACAGCCGTGAGGAATTTTAAATGACTGGCAGACTAAGGGGACCCCCTAGGCACGATATTTAAAGGAATATTTAATTTTTATTGTTTCTCTTTAACCATTCTTAAAATCACTGCTTCTGAAAAAACAGCCATTTTTGCATTGATACATGTCCCCTGGGGCAGTATCCGGGTCCCCAAACACTGTCTATGCCAATATATTGCATATAAGCCTTTAAAATTCGCACTTTTGATTTTTCATGTTCGTGTCCCATAGACTTAAACGGTGTTCGCATGTTCGCGCAAAAGTTCTGGTGCGAACCGAACCGGGGGGGGGGGGTGTTTGGCTCATCCCTATTAAAGACTGAATATTCAGAGTTTTACATAAGCCCAGGCTTGATGGGATCTCTTTAAGCTGCAGTCCTAGGCATTGGTCCATTTCTGTCTTATGACAAAATGTGGTCTTGGTTTTAGGAACCTGATTTAAATAAGCGAAGTTTGAGCCTTCATAAATCTTTCTGTAACTGGAAATGAAAAATATTACAGCTGAACTGTATCTCTCTGGTGCTAGCTCAAAGAGCACAGTGTATGTTACAGCATTCAATTCCATAAACAGCAGGATGAAATAAAACAGTCTGGGGTTTGACTGTCCCTGTTGTCTCCTATCTGTTTCAGCTGTCTTGCTAACAGACGGCAGTTCTGATCCCTCTGAAAGCTACAAAACACCAACATCTCTAAATTCAGAGCACCAGGCCAAAGTACGTTTATTTTATTGTGTGTGTTAGATGGCAAATTAAACTTTAAACCCTGTTAAGAAGAAAATAAAGAATACAAACATTTTATGGTGGATATCTCAGTGCACATATAGAAGCATGTAACAGCCAGTTAAACTGTTTTGCCGCGTACACACGATCGGACATTCCGACAACGAAATCCTGGATTTATTTCCGACGGATGTTGGCTCAAACTTGTCTTGCGTACAAACGGTCGCACAAATGTTGTTGGAAATTCTGATCGTCAAGAATGCACTTACGTTCAACACGTACAACTGCACTATAAAAGGGAAGTTCAATAGCCAGTGCGCCACCCTTTGGGCTCCTTCTGCTAATCTCATGTTAGTAGAAGTTTGGCGAGAGACGATTCGCGCTTTTCAGCCTTGTGTGTGATTGATGACCAATAAGCTAAAACTGTAAATTTTTCATACACAGGAAAGCCTCAGCCAGGAGGAGGCTGTGGAAAGTGGCAGCCAAGTGGTGACAGGGGTAAGTGGCAGGGGCGAACTCACAAGCAAAAGCCAGGTTTGTGAGTTTGACCATCGTCCTCCTTTTCCACCTCCTGCCACAACTCCAGCACCACAGCCACAGCCTGGAAGGAAGCGTGTAAGGAAGGCAAGAGAGTAATGGCCTGGATTTAGTCTGGTCTGACAAAAGACGCAGGCTGTGTATGGCCAAAGAGTCCTGGATCGAATTGTGCTCATTATTATATGGACTCCTCAGGCCACCAATTTTGCATGTAAAATAATTGATGTGTGCCCTGGGGTACAAAGGCTTCGCCAATTTCACCAGTTTATCCAGCATTGCCTTCCTCTTTATTTGTCTATTTTTTTTTCACAAATACTTGCCTATGTGTTTTACTTCAAAAAGGACAGTTTGTTTGTGAGTAGGCAGGTACATTTCTAAAATACAATGTCAAATTACCAAAGGGACACCAACACCAACCAACCTCCTTGAGGTTAAAAAATATGTTATATATTTATATAAAATATAGTTATTAATGGTGTTGTAGTAACTTGATACACAAAACAACAAAAAATATTATGGAGATCACTGAAAAAAAAAAACCAGGAGATCTTGATAAAAAAAAAAAAAAAAAGATCACTATAAAAATAAATTAAAAACATTATTATGGAGAGCTGATGAAAAAAAAAAAATATTATTCAGGAGATCACGAGAAATAATAAATAAATCAGTTTGTCAGAACTCTGTGTGAATATCAGCAGCAAAACAACTTCATTATTCTAGTATTATAAAGAAGAAGAGAATGCGCTGCATTATAAGATTAAAAAATTTGCAGCGTAAAGAATGTGCTATTTCCATTATGAATGCTAGTTTTACCAGACCAAGCGCTTCTGTCTCGTACTTGATTCAGAGCATGCATGGAATTTGGTGCGTCGGACTTTGTTGTCGGAAAATTTGAGAACCAGCTCTCAAATTTTTGTTTTTGGAAATTCCGACAAAAAATGTCCAATGGAGCCTACACACAATTTCCGACAACAAGTTCCCATAGAACATTTGTTGTCGGAAATTCTGACTCCGTGTACGCGGCATTAGTATTAACTTTAACCACTTCCCATCCGGGTCAATTCTGGCTCTTACATGTAAAAATCATCTTTTTTTTCTAGAAAATTACTCAGAACCCCCAAAAATAATATATGTTTTTTTAGCAGAGACCCTAGTTAATAAAATAGTGGTCGTTGTAACTTTCTATGTCACACAGTATTTGTGCAGCGATTTTTCAAACATGTTTTGTTTGGAAAAAAATAAGTTTCATGAATTAAAAAAAAAGGAAAAACCGTAAAGTTAGCCCAATTTTTTTCTATAACGTGACAGATGACATTACACCGAGTAAATAGATACCTAACATGTCTTTAAAATTGCGTGCACTCGTGGAATGGTGCCAAACTTTGGTACTTAAAAATCTCCATAGGCGATGCTTTACCTGTTTAGAGTTACAGAGGAGGTCTTAGGCTAGAATTGTTGCTCTTGCTCTAAAGCACGTGGCGATACCTCACATGTGCGCGACTTACATACACTTACATATATACTTTTTTTATTCTTTATTTTACCTTTTTTTTTTTACACTTTTTCTTTATTTATTTTTTGTATGGATCACTTTTATTCCTATTACAAGGGATGTAAACATCCCTTGTAATAGGAATAGTGTGTGACAGGTCCTATTTATGGAGAGATGTGGGATCTATAAGACCCCACAACTCTCCTTCAGGCTGTAAAGGCTGAGATCAAAAAATAAACTGTCTCGACCTTTTCAGCCACGTCCCCAGCATTGTTTACTTCTGGCGGACGTTGACGTCCTAACATCACACCCGGGCTTCCAAGGGTCATAGAGATTACTGGGGACCATCTGGTCACCAGAAATCTCTATGCTCAACCTCCGGCGATGACCGATTTGTTCTCCGGCTCGCCGATTGCACGGGCGAGCCAGTAGAAGTACTGGAGGGTGGTGGAAGGGGAGAATACCCCCTCTCACTGTGAAACCATCATTCCATCTCAGCTTTCCATGTTTGGTTTTGTTTTGTCCTTGCTAGCTATATTATCCCATGGCCAGAGTGTAGCCAATCCTTCAATACAATTGTATGTGGAAGTTTAAAGATTTATTTGAAATAAAAAAGTGTATGACATTGTATAATACTAATACAAGTAAGCATGCTGTTAATGCATATGGTAACATCCCACAATGCAATTTTCCTAGATGGTTGCATAAAACAAGCATGTGAAACAAAATGGTTAAACGTGTACCTGACAGGGATTATATTGAGAAAGTAGGACTGGATATTGACGCTGCTAACAGGTGTAGTCACTTCGAGAGGTGGCGTAATGCGTAGGGAAGAGGAACCCGTGATGTCACACCGCAAACAGAAGGGTGCGGGACGCCATTTTGTTGGAGGCACATGAAGGCTGCATACAGGCTATTTTTGTTTTGTTTTTTAAAGCGGGGGTCCACCTATCTATCTTTTTTTTTCTTTTTTGAGTTCATTCACAAACTTTTCTTCTCAGCATTACATACTGACATATTGTGTGTAATATGTCCGTCTGTGTCAGATTTCGTCGGAAAGAATAACTTATATTATTCACTGCAGGCGGTTTCAATCTTCATTGTGGGCATTTGAAGCCCACAAGCATTTATTTCCTGGATGTGGTGAATGCTGTGCTCCCAGCATTCACCGCTCATTCCCGCACATGCTCAGTGGCATCCTGGGAAGCCTGAGACTAGCTCCCAGGAGTCTGGGAGAGGCTAGAAACACGCCTACTCCCACGGGAGGAGAACCAGGAAGTGCAAAGAAGAATAGAAAAATAAAAGGTAATTACGGCAATTTAAATTTTTTTAAACGGCATGTCAGCATCTAGGCAAGGAAGAGAATACATACAGATATTGTTCAAAATTTGGGTGGAACCCCGCTTTAATCATTAAAGAGTTTATCTAAAGAAAAATTCAGTACAAATCAGGTAAGCAATGTTGAAATCAAATGTCCATACATAAGTAAGTTAAGTGAGACTCAAGAGATATATAACCATCTATGATCATTTTGTAACAAAAAAAAGATTCTGTTAAAACGGATGTGACAATTAAATCATTACATCCTGAAATCTGCTAAACTAAACTGTCGTATCTCTGTCGTATCTCCATGTGCCTAATCTAGGTAATAGCATATGTAGAATGGTAAGTATAGTCTCTTGACTTTCCTGCTACTGCGATGGGGGGGTGGGGGGGTAGGAGGGGAAAAGAGGGAAAAAGAGGGGGCTCAACCACCGTGATCAGCTTTATCGTGTCCTATTGAGACCTACCACCATTGACAGACTACTCAGCCAAAGCCGGGCCCGGCAACTTGTTTGGCTGTGATGTCTGTGAAGGCCTCAGAGTATTTAAAAATTGTCCAAGGTTGCCATGTCTCATGAAAACCTTCAACCTGTTCATTAGATTGTGCCAGTGTGTCCTCAATTTCATAGATTTCTGCAACTCTATGAAGCCATTCTGCTATCGATGGAACCCGGAGGAAGTTCCAAAGAATTGGAATAAGCGATTTTGCTGCATTCAAAAGATGTTTTGTAAGGGAGTGTTTGTATTTTTTTAAGGACCAATTTGATATGTGCAGTAAGCAACATGCTGCATCAAGTGTCAGTGTAGTTTCTGTGATCCAGATGAATAATTCTTTTACTTTGTCCCAAAATGGGGTGATTAGGGACACTACCACCAGATATGAAATTATTTTTGTTTTTATTTAACGTGAGTGGCATCATATATGTTTTTCAAGAAATAAAGCTTATTACACAGTGAGCACTATAAGTATTACTCTCTTTTGGGCTTTACGTGGTGATACCCTTCGAGGGAACCTAGGATGGCGATGGATTAATTTCCTAACACCCAGACTGAGAATAAAAAAATCACAGGAGAATAGCAATAGGAAAAAAGTGCTAAGAGGCAGTCACGAAAGAAATCAAAAATATGTTAGAGCTGGACGTGATAGAAGAGTCCCACAGTGAGTGGTCGAGCCCCGTAGTACTGGTTCCAAAACCTGATGGCACTATCAGGTTTTGTAATGACTTTAGGAATCTCAACAGTGTCTCCAAGTTCAATGCATACCCGATGCCCTGGGTCGACAAACTCATGGACAGGTTGGGACAGGCTCGATACATAACAACCCTAGACCTAACAAAAGGCTATTGGCAAATACCGCTAACTGAATCGGCCAAGGAGAAGACTGCCTTTTCCACTCCTGAGGGCTTGTTTTAGTACAAGCAGATGCCTTTTGGTCTGCACGGGGCACCTGCATCGTTCCGGCGAATGATGGACAAGACTTTGAGACCACAATGCCCGTATGCGGCTGCTTATTTGGACAATGTGGTCGCCCACGGCCCAGATTGGGAATCACACCTGCCCCGCGTACAAGCAGTGGTAGATTCCCTTAGGAAGCAGGTCACAAGGCCAATCCAAAAAAAGTGCCATAGGCCTGGAGGAAGCCAAGTACTTTGGGTACGTTATTGGTCGGGGACTTGTCAAGCCTCAGACCAATAAGATTGAGGCAATTCAAAAGTGGCCCCAACCAGTAAACAAAAAACAAATTTGGGCCTTCCATTACGGGGTATTACCAATGGTTTATACCCGACTTTGCCAATATTGCCGTCCCTCTGACCGACCTGATGAAGGGTAGAGGGTCAGTCATGGTCAAATGGAATCCTGAAGCCGAGGAGGCTTTTCAGAAATTAAAACAGGCCCTTTGTTTACTACCGGTACTGGTGACCCTGACTTCACAAAGGGGTTTGTGGTACAGACGAACGCTTCTGAGGTGGGCCTAGGTGCTGTTCTATTCCAGAACAGGGATGGTGAGGAGCACCCGGTTGTATACCTGAGCCGAAAACTGAATAAACCTGTAAAAAACAATGCTATTGTCCAGAAGGAGTGTCTCGCTATTAAATGGGCCTTGGAGTCCCTGAAGTATTGCTTGTTGGGTAGGTCAATTAAGCTGGTCACCGACCATGCTCCCCTAAAGTGGATGTGTGACAACAGGGAGAAAAATGCCCGGGTGACAAGATGGTTCCTGGCTCTACAGCCCTTTAAGTTTACAATAGAGCATAGGCCAGGCAAGCTCCAAAACAATGCAGATTCCCTCTCCCGCATGCATTGTATGCTTGGCTCAATTGCTCAGCCACAGGGGCTTGAGCAGAGGGGGAGGATATGTAACGGTATGCAAGGTAATATAGTGGATAATCGCTATATTTCGCCTCACATTCGCTCTGTTGTAAGGGATTGAATCGGAATCCGGCCCGGGTTTTTCCAGCCTCTGTGGCAGGCTAGGTTCCGGTCTGGACATTCTTTTTTGATTGAAAATGTATACTTTATTTTGCAAGAAAATATACAAAAAACAAATACTTAAACAGGGTACATTCAGTACTGCGACGCAGCGCATAAATACACTACATAACAGTACATTGCCAAGCATACAAATAAATTACATTCATCCTGCGGTATGATGCCTAATGTGTTGTGCAGAGTAATAATACCCCGAAACATCACATCATGCATGACGCCGCATTACCCTGAAAGCAGTACTTCAAAACCATTTCACGAAAAGTCCGGTCATACAGTCAAATAACATTCAAATGGGCAACGGGTGTGATGGGGGGGTGGGGAAGGTGGGGTAGGGGAGGGAGTAAAGAGTTCACAGGCCCGAAGCTTTATTTGAACTGCCAAAGGATACACGGGTGGGAGGGGGGGGGGGATGGGGAAATCTTCAGACCTCCTCTTCCTCCTTGAAGTCCATCAAGTGATAGTCTCTGAGCAGACTGTGAACCAGTCTGTGGCAGTCCTCGATGGACATCCTCTCCCGCTGGTGGATGAGGCGCTTTCTGGCGCACCATAAAGTGTCCTTAAAGCAGCACAGCACCCGCCAGGCACCGTCAATGTCCTCCTGTGAATGAGTTCCACAGAAGAGTCCGTTCAACACACCAAAGTGTGTGATAGCAGTCTGTGGTACAAAGTCTTTGAGTTCAGGTTCCAAGGCCCTCAACAGGTCCTGTGCAAAGGGACACTCCCAGAAAACATGCAGAGCAGTTTCCTCCTGGATGATGCAAAAGGGGCAGTGCCTGTATCTGCACAGGTTTCTGGCATGCATGAATGTCCTGAGTGGCAACCCCCCTTGGATTGCCATCCATGCCAGATCTTTGTGCCTGTTGGTGAGTCTCTTTGAAGAAACATTCCTCCAGACCACTTTACACGTGGCTGAAGGGAGGCCTGGAACAGTCCCATCAATGTCCGATGCTCCGATCAACTTGTGGATAGTTTTTGGCTTCCACAAGTCGGGCTTCACTCCATGTAGCCCCAGCTCCTTAATAAACTTGAAGGTGTCCAAGTAGTACCAAGGGGTGTCCCAGTTGTAGGGGATGGAGCTGTCCCATTTGTCCCAGCCAAGGGTCCTCCATAGAGGCAGGAGGAAAAAACGGGACATAGAGTTACCACCAGAGTCCACAGTTCTGTCCACCAATGTCCTGCGGATGCAGTTACAAACAAAGCACACCCTCAATAGTGTAGCGATGTCGGGCACGCCCTTACCGCCCTTGAGGGGTTCCTTGAACATAACCGCCCGCTTCACTCTGTCCATTTTGGAGCTCCAGATGAAGTGAAACACTGCCCTGGTGATGGCCTTACAGGTGTTGACCCGAGGGGGCCAGGCCTGGGCGAGGTACTGCAACACAGGGAGGATCTCGCTGCGGAGTACCAGTGTTTTGCCTTCGATGGTGAGTTCTCTGAGACTCCAAAGTCCAAACTTCTGTCGCATCTTTGACAGTCTTTCCTCCCAGGACTTCAGGGCTGCGCCCTCAGCTCCAAACCAGACCCCAAGGATTTAGATGAAGTCCGTCTTGACGCTGAAAGGAATTGGTGCAGAAGAAGGCAGGAACCACTTTCCGAAGAGCAGGACTTCTGACTTCCCGCAGTTGACCTTTGCCCCTGAAGCTTGGCCGAAGTCCTCACAGGTCTGGGCGAGTGTGTCGATGGAGCGCCGATCAGCACAGAACACCGTCACGTCGTCCATTGAGAGTGAGCACTTGACCTCCCGTCTGTCCGGTCCTTGTGCGGTGATCCCTCTGATCTCTGGGTTCCGTCTGATGCTTCGGGCGAAGAGCTCTATACAACAAACAAAAAGCAGAGGTGAGAGAGGGCAGCCTTGTCTGACCCCAGACAAGATTAGAAAGGGGTCAGTTTTCCAGCCATTAACCAGCACCAAACTAGAAATGTCAGTGTACATCACATTCACATACGAACAAAACATTTCCCCAAGACCAAACCTGCGCAGAGCTCTGCACATTAACTCATGGGAGACACGGTCAAAGGCCTTCTCCTGGTCAAGACTGACCAGGGCCGCGTGCACACGGCGGCCATGAATGTACTGGACCGTGTCCCGGACAAGCGCAAGGCTGTCCGCAATCCTGCGACCAGGAATGCCGCAAGTCTGATCCGGGTGGATGATCTGTCCGATGACAGACTTCAGCCTGTTGGCCAGGACCTTGGCGAGGATTTTGTAGTCCACGTTCAGAAGAGAGATCGGACACCAATTTTTAAGATCCGATTTCTCCCCCTTCCGCTTATACAAAATCGGGATCACCCCCTCCCTCAGTGACGAAGGCATTCTGCCCTCCACCACCATCTCCTCATACAGCTCGAGCAGGTCCAGGCCCACGAGATCCCACAGTGCTACATAGAGCTCAACTGGGAGACCATCGCAGCCCGGGGTCCTGCCCTGCCTAAAGGATTTAGCGGCAGAGTGCAGCTCCTCCAACACCAAGGGGGCGTTGACGGTTGATGAACCTGCAGGATCAATTTGGTTAGAGATACCTGACAGGAACCTGTCGGCCGCCTGTGTGTCCGTTTCTTTCGGGGAGTAGAGGTTGGTGTAGTAGTCGCTGACCACTTGCATCACAGCCTTCTTCCCCTTCTGGAGTGTTCCGGTCTCGTCACGCAGCTCTGACAAGGGTGTGTGTCCTGAGTGAAGTTTCCTGAAAAAGAAAGAATTACACTTCTCACCTTTCTCAAGATTCTCCACCTTGGCACGGAAGACAATGTGCCTGGATTCTTCCTTGAAGTGTCCTTTCAGGCTCTTCTTGGTGTCCTCCAGGTCCTGCCTAACGTCCCAGCCGCAGTGATGAAGGGACTGCAACTGACGCTGCAGTCACCTGAGTTCCCTCCTCCTGGCGCACACACGCTGGCGTCCCCTTGCCTGAAAGAAGCTGCGCAGCTTAACCTTCACAAACTCCCACCAGTCACTTACCTTTCCGAAGAATCTCTTTTCCTCCGTCCAGGTGGCATAGGCCTCTCGGAGTTCCCCCACCAGTTCCTCGTTTTCCAGCAGGGTGCTATTCAGCTTCCAGGAACCCGGTCCGCGGGCAAAGCCCTCGCCCAGGTCACCCCGAAAGTGAATAGCCCTGTGGTCAGAGAAAAAGCAGGGGACCATGGAGAACTCACGATGCTTGACTGTTCTTGAAGTGAGCACGAAGTCAATCCTGGAACGCACAGATCCATCGGGTCGGCACCACGAATAGTTCACGGTCCCTTTCCCTATGGATCCCACGGCGTCCTGCAAGGAGGCCTCCGAGATCATCTCCTTGAGCAGCCTAGAAGTAGCATCAAGTTTTGAGTACATGCTGGAGCTGCGCCCATCCTCCTCGATCGGACAGTTGAAATCACCACCGATCACTACTGTTCTGGTGGTGACGAGTTGGGTCCGCAGGGTCTGGAAAAGTTCCAGCCGCGCATTCTTGTCTGGGGGGCGTACACGTTGATGAGCCTAACTGGCTCTTCCACCCACGAGCCGTCTATGACCAAAAGACGGCCACAGACTAGCTCATGGATAGAGTCAACCGTGAAGCGCCCACCCCTAACCAGAATGGCTACTCTTGCAGACTTACAATCGCCACCCCCGGACCAGTAGGAGGGACCAAGGGTCCACTGGGAGGACAGATGAGTGTACCTCCTCAAGGGAGGAAGGGCGCACTCCTGAAGCATGTAGACATCACTCTGCTGACTTGAAAGAAAGGTCAGGACCGCTTGCCTTCTAGATGTATCCTTGATACTCCTCACATTAATGGAAAAGATTGAGATCTCAGCCATAATGAAAAAGGGTACGAGGGTCTAGTTAACAAGGGTCCGAACTTACCTCCCCGGAGGGGGGGGTGGTTCTTCCGTTGCGTCTTCTGCCTGTCCTGTGTTCTGGGCCAGGCCCAGCTCCTCAAGGACAGACTCTATCATCTGCTGGCTGATGTGGACGTTGGGGGGGAGGTCATGCTCAGGGTCGACCACGATCTCCTCCCCTTCCCCCTCCTCTCCTGCAGACTCTAGGTCCTCCACTACTTGCTCGGGTCCATCGCTGTTGCGTTGGACCCCGTTGGGCTGTTTGGTGGAGGTGGCGGGTTCCTCAGCTGTTGGGCTCTCTGGCTTACGTTTCCGGCTTCCTCTTGGGCCACTGGTGGGGGTGGAGGGGGGTGGGAGGGAGGGGAAGTCCTCCAGGGAGGACAGGTTGGGGGGGAAGGGGTGGGGAGGGGTTCCTCCGACACAGAGGGGGTGGGTGGGGGTGTGCTGGAGGTAGGGGATGGGGCAGGGGTAGGGGCAGGAGGGGCAGGGGCAGGAGGGGCGGGAGTGGACTTACCTTTGGCCTTTCGAGGTTCTTTCGGTTTTTCTGGCAGCTTCCTCCTGGATGGCTTACCCTGGCTTACATCTCCAGCCTAGGTCTGGGTTCTCTGGGGGCAGTGTCTGAAGACATGCTCTGCCAATTCGCAAAGGTTGCAGGCATTGGACCTCGGACAGTCCTTGGTCTCGTGGCCTGTCACCCTACAGAACTTGCAAGCAAGCTCTGTACAATCCTTACCTATGTGTCCCGGCTGCCCACACTTGTTACAGTTGTAGGGTATGCCGGGATAGAAAAGGATTCCTGCGGAGGATCCCAGGGAGAAGAAAGGCTGCAGGCGCTGGATGTCCCCCGAAGGGTCTTCCCTCAGTTTGCAGAGCACAGACCACTTACCTATCCAGAAGCCGTTGGCATCGAAGATTTGGATCGGGTCCTTCACCACGGTGCAGAACCTCTGGAGGTAGGTGGCTATGTCCTTTCCACTGGTATGGGGGTTCCTCATGGCCACTGTCACCCGCTTTTCGTCCCGTGTTATGGGGCAGTTCGCAATGAACTTCCGGAAAGGGGATTCAGGGCCACTGGTCTTCACCATCTCCCAGTATCTTCTGCAGACCTGAAATGACACAAAAGTTATAAAGAATATACCTCTTGTGAAGGCCTGCACAGAAAGCGTCTCCGCTTTGCTGAACCCCTGTTCCAGGATCATCTTCTTTCCGAAGATCTCCGGGGTCGGGGACTCTTCCGTCCACCTCCTTCAGCTGCAGCACGACCATCTGCTTCATCCATGGCTCCAAAGCTGGGAGCCCGTCTGCAGGCTGGTCTGGCTTGGCTGGTCTTGGTCATCTGGTGCCGTCCGGGGTAGGGGCGGGGGTTGAGGCAGCGGCATTCCCGGGCTCGGAGGAAGTGGCTGGAACGGGGTTCTTCTTCTCTTTTCCGGTCTTCTTTTCGCTCTTCCCCATCGTCAAGGAGTTGGATGTCGCTTCAGATGTTTCTTAGGCGGCTTCCTTCTGGTTCCTCGACGTCTTCGCTCTTTTTCGTAGCCTTTACAAAGGCTCTAGCATCTACTGCCCGGAGGTAGTAATGCGGAGTGGGGGAGGAGGGAAGACCGCAATCTCGTTCCTTGTGGGGGCTAAGCCTCTAACCCAATAGCAGCAAGTAGGTGAAGCTGAATTTAATCAACGATCCTACCAGGCCGAGCAGAGGGTACCCCACAAGGACCAATTAGCTTGGATAGATGCAAGTGGTTCTCAACGTCCTAGCTGTGAAGCAGAGACACCCCTAAGGGCTAAAGTCGATACTACACTTGATCTTAGCCAAAAGGCCGAGAAGAGATCCGGTCTGGAAATTCTGGTCCACTTGAGCCCACACTCAGCTGGACTTTAAATGACCAGGAAGAAAGCACAACAGAGCTCTCTGGTTTTGAGATTCAGGAAGGAACCTGAGTGAGAGGAGCCCTGGGTGTTGGACTAAAAAAGGTTTGCTTCTCTGCATGTTTTGTGGGTGACGGGGACCAGCCCCGCACTGTATAGAGAGGAAACTATTTGTTTAGTTAGCGCCGGACGGCAAGGATTTAATTTACTGTTTGTTGTTATTTTGCAAACCTCCTGCAAATAAACCTGGCATCTGCCAGAATTTGAAGAAAGTGCCCGTTTGCTGACTGTCCTTCAGAAAAGGGTGATCCCCACAAGCTAATTCCCCACAATATATAAAAAATATATATATAAAACCCTCACAGGCACAGGGAGAACATGAAAATTCAATGCAGGTAGTGTCATCGTTTTGGATTTAAACTGATAATCCTAGTGTTAGTCAGGCAGAGGGGCTAACCACTAAGCCATTGTGCTGTCTATATTATATTCAAATTGGTAGCCTCTGGTATACTGACCAACTGCCCCAAATTTGTCAGCACAGCCCCTCTAATTTAGTTAGTTGTCTTGAGATAGCTGTGTCTCAGGTTTTGAGGATCATTGAGGGAATTTTCACCTGACATGCCACTTATTCCACTTTGCTGTAATTGGGAGACAGATATACAGCATGAAGACTAATTAGAGTGCACTGAGGTATAGTACTGAGAAAGAGGCACCACTCACCACTTAGCTTACATGGTGTTCCCTGACATTGCACACCTGGAAGGACGTGGCTTCCCGTGCATGGAAGGTCAACAGTATGCAGAATCTGCTACTCTGTGTCATGCTGGTCATTAAGACATCTGTAGTATAGAAGTACAGATTGAGGGATCCAAACATTGGTTGGGACTACTCTACTCTTGACAGTTGAAAATGTGACCTTTGCTGACGTGAAGGCAATTTAAAAGTGATGTTGCGGGTTGCCACCAGTTTAGTTACGTTGTCATTGGTATACAAAGTCTTTGTGGTACTCTCTTAGGCCCGATTCACACCTATGCATGTTGCTTTTCAGCGTTTTTAGAGGGTTTTTTTTCATGCTTGCCACGTTTTTGAGCAGCGTTTTTGCAGCGTTTTTGCCACGATTTTGCCGTGATTTTGCCGCGATTTGCGTTTTGCGTTTTTTTTTTTTTTACAGTTTTTTTTTACAGTCTTAAAAGAAATAAAAAAAAAAAAACGGCAAAAACGCACCAAAAACGCATAAAAAACGCTGCAAAAACGGTGCACTTGCGTTTTTGATGCTTGTCCATTGAATTCTATTACATGCAAAACGCTGCATTTTGCATGAAAAAAAGTCCCTGACCCTTTCCAAAAATGCAGAGAAACAAAAAGGCATTGATGTGAACATGTTCCATAGGAACCCATGTTAAAAAATTCCCGTGCATTTCTGCAAAATGCATCAAAAAACGCGCTAGTGTGAATGGAGCCTTAGGAGTGATCCATGCTTGGATACTATGAGGTAGATTTACTAAAACTAGAGCACTCAGAATCGGGTGCAGCTGTGTATGGTAGCCAATCAGCTTCTAAGTTTAGCTTGTTCAATTAAAGTGTTATTAAACCCAGGACCGTGCATTCACTATATCTGGTCTCTCACAGTACACAGAACATGAACATGCAATTATCTTAGTAAATATAAACTGCTAAATACTTTTTCTCATCAGCAGTATATAGCAGTCTTGTGACTCTTATTAGTGCTCGAGTAAAGCTTGTTAGAGGAATTTTTATTTTACTCTGACAGTCCTATGAGGCTGCAGTACCCCTGACCCTCTGACTGCACAGTGTTGATTGGCCCTGTGCTGATCACATGTAAAAAAAAAAAAAAATTCTCTAGCAATACACACCAAACTGAGCATGTGAAAAGTGACTCCAAAGGCTCTGTCTTATCAGGAGATATATAGGGGGCAGTGGAGGAAGAGGATATTCAGAAAAGACATGATCAAAAAGCCTGTTTACACAATGCAGAGGATTTACACCCTTAGGTTCCATAGTGAGTATTAGGGATGAGCCGAACACCCCACCAGAATCTGCGAACGGACCGAAAATTCACACAAACGTTAGAACCCCATTGAAGTCTATGGGACTCGAACGTTCGAAATCAAAAGTGCTAATTTTAAAGGCTAATTTGCATGATATTGTCCTAAAAAGGGTTTGGGGACCAGGGTCATGCCCCAGGGGACATGTATCAATGCAAAAAAAGTTTTAAAAACGGACGTTTTTCCGGGAGCAGTGATTTTAATTATTTAATAATAAAGTGAAAAAAAAAGTGAAATATTCCTTTAAATATCGTACGTGGGGGTGTCTATAGTATGCCTGTAAAGTGGAGCATGCTTCCCGTGCTTAGAACAGTCAATGCACAAAATGACATTGTTAAAGTAATAAAAGTCATTTAAAACTGCTTACGGCTTTAATGTAAATAATAATGGATGAAAATCAGTGAGACAAACGGCATGGGTACCCCCCCCCCCAGTCCATTACCAGGCCCTTTGGGTCTTGTATGGATATTAAGGGGAACCCCGCACCCAAATTAAAAAAGGAAAGGCGTGGGGCCCCAGGCCCTCTGAACAGCAGTATACAGGCAAACAAGACAGGAACTGTAGGTTTGTTGTTAAGTAGAATCTGTTTGTAATTTTGAACTGGTACATTTTTAAAGTGTAGTTCCAGCCAAAAAATCTATTTTTAAGCTTTTTGGAAAACATAGGGTAGGGTTATCACCCCTGTGACATTTTTTTTGCTGTCTGTGCACCTCTTCAGAAGATTTTACCTCACTTTCTGTCCCAATGACAAATGTTTTTTGACAATTTGAGGTTTTTAGTGAAAGAAGGTTTGGTGATAAAGCATCAGTGGAAAGGAGAAACGTTTTTCCCATATTAACTCTTACAGGAGAGAAATTCCCTTCCTAGGGGTAGATTTCATCTCACTTCATGTTGTCTCCTTCCGTTTGCAAGTAGGAGTCGTTTTTAAGTTGGATGTTTGAAAGCAGGGGCCTGCCCTATATACTCTGCAGAAATTGGGGCCTTAGGTGTTGGTGTTGCCACAACACTGTAAGTCCTCACAGTTACTCTTGGTGGGAGCTGGAAGGGGCCCTGCTGTGAAATATTAGATCAAGAATTGTAATTACATGCACCTGTTGAACAGGGGCAGAAAAATTGGGCCTTTGGTGGTGGAGGTGCTGGTGGCATAACACTGTAAGTCCTCACAGTTACTCTTGGTGGGCGCAGAAACGGGCCCTGCTGTGAAATATTAGATCAAGAATTGTAATTACATGTCCCTGTTGAACAGGGGCAGAAAAATTGGGCCTTAGGCACTGGTGCCACAACACTGCAACCCCTCACAGATACTCTAGTTGGAGTGCAGGAATGAGCCCTCCTGCAAAATATTGCATCAAAAATTTTAATTACATGCCCCTGTTAAACAGGGGCTAAAAAATTGGGCCTTAGGCACTGGTGCTGGTGCCACAACACTGCAACCCCTCACAAATGCTCTAGTTGAGTGCAGCAAAGAACCTTCCTTGCAAAATATTGCATCAAAAATTGTAATTACACGCCCCTGTTAAACAGGGGCTGAAAAATTGGGCCTTAGCCACTGGTGGCGGCGCCCAGAACCAAAAATATTCTTACAAGCTATCAGCATGATCATTGAGGAGGAAAAGAATAGTCACTCAGCATCAGCATAGGCAGTCTTGAAGGGATCTGACATTTCAAAAAAAATGATTCGGTTACATCAGCATCAGGTGCTTGGTAGCTGGTGGTGATCCAAGACTGATTTATTTTTATGAAGGTCAGTCGATCGACCGAGTCAGTGGACAGGCGCACCCTGTGATCAGTTACAAAACCTCCAGCAGCACTGAATGTGCGTTCCGAAAGAAAGCTGGATGCAGGACAGGCCAGTAGCTCAATTGTATACTGTGCAAGCTCTGGCCAGTGATTAATCCTCAAGACCCAGTAACCCAGAGGATTTTCGGTGGGAAAGGTGTCCAAGTCAGATCTTGCCCCTAGGTATTTCTGCACTGTATAAAACAGACACTGGCGATGGTTGCTGGAACCGATCGTACCTTGGGGCTGCGGACTAAAAAATTGTCTGAATGCATTGGTCAGACGGCCACCTTCTCCACCGCTCCTTCTGTGACTGACCGAAGCCTCAGCAACACGTTGTCCAGGAACAGGAGTTTGTAGCCTCCCAGTCTCTGGGAACGCATTGCACAGACCTTTCTGCAAGGCCTCCCGAAGATGTTTCATCCTCTGCTCCCTCTGCGATGGCAAGATAAGGTCCACAACCTTGCCCTTGTAACGTGTATCAAGGATGCTTGCCAGCCAGTATTGATCCCTCTCCTTGATACCACAAATACGAGGATCCTTACGCAGGCTTTGCAGGATCAGGGAGGCCATGCAGAGTAAGTTTGCTGAGGCATTCGGTCCGGAGTCCTCTGGGTCACTAAGGACGACATGATCCGCAGCCACCTCCTCCCAGCCACGTACAAGTCCATGTACAATTACAAGTTTCTTGGGACTGTAAATGATCCCTTAAAGACTGCTGCTGATGCTGAGTACCAGGCTCCACCTCCATGCTGACACAATCCTCCTCTTCCTCGTCCTCTTCCTGTGTGATCGGCAGGCACACAGGAACACTGTCTGGATAAAGGGGGCCTTAAGAGCTAAGGAAGTCCTTCTCTTCCTGTCTCTGTTCTGCCTCTAGTGCCCTATCCATTATTCCACGCAGCGTGTGCTCCAACAGGTGGACAAGGGGGAAAGTGTCACTGATGCATGCACTGTCACTGCTTACCATCCTCGTGGCCTCCTCAAATGGTGACAGGACAGTGCATGCATCCCTGATCATGGCCCACTGGCGTGGGGAAAAAAAACAAGCTCCCCTGACCCTGTCCTGGTGCCATAGCCACACAGGTACTCATTGATGGCCCTCTGCTGCGTGTGCAGCCACTACAGCATGGCCAACGCTGAGTTCCATCTGGTGGGCATGTCACAGATTAGGCGGTTCTTGGGCAGGTTAAATTCCTTTTGGAGGTCAGCCAGCCGAGCACTGGCATTATATGACCTGCGGAAATGCACACAGACTTTCCTGGCCTGCCTCAGGACATCCTGTAAGCCCATATGTTGCAAATAGCAGCAGTGGGATCTGATGAACTCGTCTCAAAAAAGGCCCACAGCAAAGAACTTTTGGAATAATGCACAGAGACAGCAGCGCCCTGCACATGCGGAGCTCTGCGGTGTGATGCAGTCGGTGTGCTGCCCTCAAGCTGGCCCCTGGAGGGCATCCTGTCTCGTTGGTAATGTGCTTCCTCCTCCTCCCCTCTCCTATCAGGCACCCACGTGGAGTCAGTGACCTCATCCTCCCTCCTCATGACTGGAGCAAAGGTGGCAGTATACTGCAGCTGGGGGAACATGACTGCCAGATTACTGTCCTTCTTGGGCACCCCCTCTCTCTGGGCTCACGTTACTGCCTTCCTCTAGCTGGGTATCATCATCTGAGCCTTCAAAACGCTGGGCATCCTCCTGGACCATGAACCCAACACTGTGGTCAAACAGTTCGAGGGACTCCTCAGGAGGACATGGTGGGGCTAGGGAAGGAGTGACTGATGCCATTAAGCCCAGGGAAGAGGCTGTGTTGGCAGCTGCTTTGTTAAACAAAGTACCCTGAGCCTGGGTGAGAGAGGATGAGGAGGATGAGGACGGCTTGGTCATCCACTCTACCAAGTCTTCCGCATGTTGCGGCTCAACATGGCCAGCTCCCGAAAAAAGGACAAGCGTGTCCCACGGCCAAGTGCTGGGGGATGCACCGTGTCCATGACCAGCACTGTTGCCTCTAGACCCAGAGCCTGCTTGCCCTCTTTTATTGGCTTGCGACTGTCTGCCTCTCCTTGCTGGCCTTCCACACATACTAATGGCCTGCAGTGAGATGTAGCTTCACAAAGCTGGAATGTATATATATTGATACTGCAGCTAGCAGAATCAACTGCCTGCCTGTAGTATTATTAGTATGAGAACACCAGCAATTGTCTTCAGGTAGCTTAAGGTGCACACTGTGCAGAGGACGCAGTACACTACCTGTAAGTACTGTAACTGCCTGCCTGTGGTATCAGTAGGATCAGAAGAACACCACCAATTTTAATCTGGTAGCTTTAGGTGCACACTTTGCAGAAGACACAGTACACTAACTGTAAATACTGTAGCTGCCTGTCTGTGGTATTAATAGGATCAGAAGAACACCACCAATTTTATTCAGGTAGCTTTAGGTGCACACTGTGCAGAGGACACAGTACACTAACTGTAAATACTGTAGCTGCCTGCCTGTGGTATTAATAGGATCAGAAGAACACCACCAAGTTTATTCAGGTAGCTTTAGGTGCACACTGTGCAGAGGACACAGTACACTAACTGTTAATAATGTAGTTGCCTGCCTGTGGTATTAATATAGGATCAGAAGAACGCCACCAATTTTATTCAGATAGCTTTAGGTGCACACTGTGCAGAGGACACAGTGCACTAACTGTAAATACTGTAGCTGCCTGCCTGTGGTATTAATAGGAGCAGAACAACAGCAATTGTCTCCAGGTAGCTTTAGGTGCACACTGTGCAGAGGACGCACTACACTAACTGTAAATACTGTAGCTGCCTGCCTGTGGTATTAATATAGGATCAGAACACCACCAATTTTATGCAGGTAGCTTTAGGTGCACACTGTGCAGAGGACACAGTGCACTAACTGTAAATACTGTAGCTGCCTGCCTGTGGTATTAATAGGAGCAGAACAACAGCAATTGTCTCCAGGTAGCTTTAGGTGCACACTGTGCAGAGGACGCACTACACTAACTGTAAATACTGTAGCTGCCTGCCTGTGGTATTAATATAGGATCAGAACACCACCAATTTTATGCAGGTAGCTTTAGATGCACACTGTGCAGAGGACACAGTGCACTAACTGTAAATACTGTAGCTGCCTGCCTGTGGTATTAATAGGAGCAGAACAACAGCAATTGTCTCCAGGTAGCTTTAGGTGAACACTGTGCAGAGGAAGCATTACACTTACTGTAAATGCTGTAGCTGCCTGCCTGTGGTATTAATAGGATCAGAAGAACACTACTAATTTTCTTCAGGTAGCTTTAGGTGCACACTGTGCAGAGGACGCCTTGCACTAAATTGTAAATACTGCAGCTGCCTGCGGTACTGTACTAATAGGATCAGAAGAACACCATTCATTTCCTTCAGGTAGCTTTAGGTGCACACTGTGCAGAGGAAGCCCTACACTAACGTGTAAATACTACAGCTGCCTGTGGTACTGTACTAATAGGTTCAGAAGAACACCACTCATTTTCTTCAGGTAGCTTTAGGTGCACACTGTGCAGAGAACACACTACACTAACTTGTAAACACTGCAGCTGCCTGTGGTACTGTACTAATAGGATCAGAAGAACACCACTCATTTTGTTTAGGTAGCTTTAGGTGCACATTGTGCAAATGACACAATAAACTAATTTGTAAATACTGCAGCTGCCTGTGATACTATACTAATAGGATCAGAAGAACACCACTAATTTTCTTCAGGTAGCTTTAGGTGCACACTGTGCAGAGGACACACTGCACTAACTTGTAAATACTGCAGCTGCCTGCGGTACTGTACTAATAGGATCAGAAGAACACCACTAATTTTCTTCAGGTAGCTTTAGGTGCACACTGTGCAGAGGACGCACTACACTAACTTGTAAATACTACAGCTGCCTGTGGTACTGTACTAATAGGATCAGAAGAATTCCACTAACTTTCTTCAGGTAGCTTTAGGTGCACACTGTGCAGAGGACTCACTACACTAACTTGTAAATGCTGCAGCTGCCTGCGTTACTGTACTAATAGGATCAGAAGAACACCACTAATTTTCTTTAGGTAGCTTTAGGTGCACACTGTGCAGAGGACACAGTGCACTAACTGTAAATACTGTAGCTGCCTGCCTGTGGTATTACAAGGAGCAGAACAACAGCAATTGTCTCCAGGTAGCTTTAGGTGCACACTGTGCAGAGGACGCACTACACTAACTGTAAATACTGTAGCTGCCTGCCTGTGGTATTAATAGGATCAGAAGAACACCACAAATTTTATTCAGGTAGCTTTAGTTACCCACTGTGCAGGGGACGCATTACACTAAATTGTAAATACTGCAGCTGCCTGCAGTACTGTACTAATAGGATCAGAAGAACAACACTCAAATTTTATTCAGGTAGCTTTAGTTACCCACTGTGCAGGGGACGCATTACACTAAATTGTAAATACTGCAGCTGCCTGCAGTACTGTACTAATAGGATCAGAAGAACAACACTCATTTTCTTCAGGTAGCTTTAGGTGCACACTGTGCAGAGAACGCACTACACTAACTTGTAAACACTGCAGCTGCCTGCGGTTCTGTACTAATAGGATCAGAAGAACACCACTAATTTTGTTTAGGTAGCTTTAGGTGCACACTGTGCAGAGGACGCACTGCACTAACTTGTAAATACTGCAGCTGCCTGCGGTACTGTACTAATAGGATCAGAAGAACACCACTAATTTTCTTCAGGTAGCTTTAGGTGCACACTGTGCAGAGGACGCACTGCACTAACTTGTAAATACTGCAGCTGCCTGTGGTACTGTACTAATAGGATCTAAAGAACACCACTAATTTTCTTCAGGTAGCTTTAGGTGCACACTGGGCAGAGGACGCACTACACTAACTTGTAAATACTACAGCTGCCTGTGCTCCTTTACTAATAGGATCAGAAGAACACCACTAACTTTCTTCAGGTAGCTTTAGGTGCACATTGTGCAGAGGACACACTACACTAACTTGTAAATACTACAGCTGCCTGCGCTACTGTACTAATAGGATCAGAAGAACACCACTAATTTTCTTCAGGTAGCTTTAGGTGCACACTGTGCAGAGGACACACTAAACTAACTTGTAAATACTGCAGCTGCCTGTGGTACTGTACTAATAGGATCAGAAGAACACCACTAATTTTCTTCAGGTAGTTTTAGGTGCACGCTGTGCAGAGGACGCACTGCACAAACTTGTAAATACTGCAGCTGCCTGCCGTACTGTACTAATAGGATCAGAAGAACACCACTAATTTTCTTCAGGTAGCTTTAGGTGCACACTGTGCAGAGGACGCACTGCACTAACTTGTAAATACTGCAGCTGCCTGCGGTACTGTACTAATAGGATCAGAAGAACACCACTAATTTTCTTCAGGTAGCTTTAGGTGCACACTGTGCAGAGGACGCACTACACTAACTTGTAAATACTACAGCTGCCTGTGGTACTGTACTAATAGGATCAGAATAATTCCACTAATTTTCTTCAGGTAGCTTTAGGTGCACACTGTGCAGAGGACACACTACACTAACTTGTAAATGCTGCAGCTGCCTGCGTTACTGTACTAATAGGATCAGAAGAACACCACTAATTTTCTTCAGGTAGCTTTAGGTGCACACTGTGCAGAGGACACAGTGCACTAACTGTAAATACTGTAGCTGCCTGCCTGTGGTATTACAAGGAGCAGAACAACAGCAATTGTCTCCAGGTAGCTTTAGGTGCACACTGTGCAGAGGACGCACTACACTAACTGTAAATACTGTAGCTGCCTGCCTGTGGTATTAATAGGATCAGAAGAACACCACAAATTTTATTCAGGTAGCTTTAGGTACCCACTGTGCAGGGGATGCATTACACTAAATTGTAAATACTGCAGCTGCCTGCAGTACTGTACTAATAGGATCAGAAGAACAACACTCATTTTCTTCAGGTAGCTTTAGGTGCACACTGTGCAGAGAACGCACTACACTAACTTGTAAACACTGCAGCTGCCTGCGGTTCTGTACTAATAGGATCAGAAGAACACCACTAATTTTCTTCAGGTAGCTTTAGGTGCACACTGTGCAGAGGACGCACTGCACTAACTTGTAAATACTGCAGCTGCCTGCGGTACTGTACTAATAGGATCAGAAGAACACCACTAATTTTCTTCAGGTAGCTTTAGGTGCACACTGTGCAGAGGACACACTGCACTAACTTGTAAATACTGCAGCTGCCTGCGGTACTGTACTAATAGGATCTAAAGAACACCACTAATTTTCTTCAGGTAGCTTTAGGTGCACACTGGGCAGAGGACGCACTACACTAACTTGTAAATACTACAGCTGCCTGTGCTCCTGTACTAATAGGATCAGAAGAACACCACTAACTTTCTTCAGGTAGCTTTAGGTGCACATTGTGCAGAGGACACACTACACTAACTTGTAAATACTACAGCTGCCTGCGCTACTGTACTAATAGGATCAGAAGAACACCACTAATTTTCTTCAGGTAGCTTTAGGTGCACACTGTGCAGAGGACACACTAAACTAACTTGTAAATACTGCAGCTGCCTGTGGTACTGTACTAATAGGATCAGAAGAACACCACTAATTTTCTTCAGGTAGTTTTAGGTGCACGCTGTGCAGAGGACGCACTGCACTAACTTGTAAATACTGCAGCTGCCTGCGGTACTGTACTAATAGGATCAGAAGAACACCACTAATTTTCTTCAGGTAGCTTTAGGTGCACACTGTGCAGAGGACACACTACACTAACTTGTAAATGCTGCAGCTGCCTGCGTTACTGTACTAATAGGATCAGAAGAACACCACTAATTTTCTTCAGGTAGCTTTAGGTGCACACTGTGCAGAGGACACAGTGCACTAACTGTAAATACTGTAGCTGCCTGCCTGTGGTATTACAAGGAGCAGAACAACAGCAATTGTCTCCAGGTAGCTTTAGGTGCACACTG
This sequence comes from Lithobates clamitans, assembly GCA_037952925.1. Taxonomy (NCBI): domain Eukaryota; kingdom Metazoa; phylum Chordata; class Amphibia; order Anura; family Ranidae; genus Lithobates; species Lithobates clamitans. The sequence continues at coordinate 6,335,982 of JBBGZY010000008.1, read as the reverse complement.
TGCAGAGGACGCACTACACTAACTGTAAATACTGTAGCTGCCTGCCTGTGGTATTAATAGGATCAGAAGAACACCACAAATTTTATTCAGGTAGCTTTAGGTACCCACTGTGCAGGGGATGCATTACACTAAATTGTAAATACTGCAGCTGCCTGCAGTACTGTACTAATAGGATCAGAAGAACAACACTCATTTTCTTCAGGTAGCTTTAGGTGCACACTGTGCAGAGAACGCACTACACTAACTTGTAAACACTGCAGCTGCCTGCGGTTCTGTACTAATAGGATCAGAAGAACACCACTAATTTTCTTCAGGTAGCTTTAGGTGCACACTGTGCAGAGGACGCACTGCACTAACTTGTAAATACTGCAGCTGCCTGCGGTACTGTACTAATAGGATCAGAAGAACACCACTAATTTTCTTCAGGTAGCTTTAGGTGCACACTGTGCAGAGGACGCACTGCACTAACTTGTAAATACTGCAGCTGCCTGCGGTACTGTACTAATAGGATCTAAAGAACACCACTAATTTTCTTCAGGTAGCTTTAGGTGCACACTGGGCAGAGGACGCACTACACTAACTTGTAAATACTACAGCTGCCTGTGCTCCTGTACTAATAGGATCAGAAGAACACCACTAACTTTCTTCAGGTAGCTTTAGGTGCACATTGTGCAGAGGACACACTACACTAACTTGTAAATACTACAGCTGCCTGCGCTACTGTACTAATAGGATCAGAAGAACACCACTAATTTTCTTCAGGTAGCTTTAGGTGCACACTGTGCAGAGGACACACTAAACTAACTTGTAAATACTGCAGCTGCCTGTGGTACTGTACTAATAGGATCAGAAGAACACCACTAATTTTCTTCAGGTAGTTTTAGGTGCACGCTGTGCAGAGGACGCACTGCACAAACTTGTAAATACTGCAGCTGCCTGCCGTACTGTACTAATAGGATCAGAAGAACACCACTAATTTTCTTCAGGTAGCTTTAGGTGCACACTGTGCAGAGGACGCACTGCACTAACTTGTAAATACTGCAGCTGCCTGCGGTACTGTACTAATAGGATCAGAAGAACACCACTAATTTTCTTCAGGTAGCTTTAGGTGCACACTGTGCAGAGGACGCACTACACTAACTTGTAAATACTACAGCTGCCTGTGGTACTGTACTAATAGGATCAGAAGAATTCCACTAATTTTCTTCAGGTAGCTTTAGGTGCACACTGTGCAGAGGACACACTACACTAACTTGTAAATGCTGCAGCTGCCTGCGTTACTGTACTAATAGGATCAGAAGAACACCACTAATTTTCTTCAGGTAGCTTTAGGTGCACACTGTGCAGAGGACACAGTGCACTAACTGTAAATACTGTAGCTGCCTGCCTGTGGTATTACAAGGAGCAGAACAACAGCAATTGTCTCCAGGTAGCTTTAGGTGCACACTGTGCAGAGGACGCACTACACTAACTGTAAATACTGTAGCTGCCTGCCTGTGGTATTAATAGGATCAGAAGAACACCACAAATTTTATTCAGGTAGCTTTAGGTACCCACTGTGCAGGGGACGCATTACACTAAATTGTAAATACTGCAGCTGCCTGCAGTACTGTACTAATAGGATCAGAAGAACAACACTCATTTTCTTCAGGTAGCTTTAGGTGCACACTGTGCAGAGAACGCACTACACTAACTTGTAAACACTGCAGCTGCCTGCGGTTCTGTACTAATAGGATCAGAAGAACACCACTAATTTTGTTTAGGTAGCTTTAGGTGCACACTGTGCAGAGGACGCACTGCACTAACTTGTAAATACTGCAGCTGCCTGCGGTACTGTACTAATAGGATCAGAAGAACACCACTAATTTTCTTCAGGTAGCTTTAGGTGCACACTGTGCAGAGGACGCCCTGCACTAACTTGTAAATACTGCAGCTGCCTGCGGTACTGTACTAATAGGATCTAAAGAACACCACTAATTTTCTTCAGGTAGCTTTAGGTGCACACTGGGCAGAGGACGCACTACACTAACTTGTAAATACTACAGCTGCCTGTGCTCCTGTACTAATAGGATCAGAAGAACACCACTAACTTTCTTCAGGTAGCTTTAGGTGCACATTGTGCAGAGGACACACTACACTAACTTGTAAATACTACAGCTGCCTGCGCTACTGTACTAATAGAATCAGAAGAACACCACTAATTTTCTTCAGGTAGCTTTAGGTGCACACTGTGCAGAGGACACACTAAACTAACTTGTAAATACTGCAGCTGCCTGTGGTACTGTACTAATAGGATCAGAAGAACACCACTAATTTTCTTCAGGTAGTTTTAGGTGCACGCTGTGCAGAGGACGCACTGCACAAACTTGTAAATACTGCAGCTGCCTGCCGTACTGTACTAATAGGATCAGAAGAACACCACTAATTTTCTTCAGGTAGCTTTAGGTGCACACTGTGCAGAGGACGCACTGCACTATCTTGTAAATACTACAGCTCCCTGTGGTACTGTACTAATAGGATCAGAAGAATACCACTAATTTTCTTCAGGTAGCTTTAGGTGCACACTGTGCAGAGGACGCATTGCACTATCTTGTAAATACTGCAGCTGCCTGCGCTACTGTACTAATAGGACCAGAAGAACACCACTAATTTTGTTTAGGTAGCTGTAGGTGCACACTGTGCAGAGGATGCACTAAACTAACTTGTAAATACTGCAGCTGCCTGCGGTACTGTACTAATAAGATTAGAAGAACACCACTAATTTTCTTCAGGTAGCTTTAGGTGCGAGCAGCCCATATCATTTGGAATTCGACGAATGACCGAACAGGCAATGTTCGAGTCGAATAGGCGTTCGATTCGAACACGAAGCTCATCCCTAGTGAGTATTACGAGCATGCTTTACTGCATATACAGACTGATTTTACTGTTAAGGGTTTAGTAACACTTTAACCTTTTACTATAAAACACGGAAGCTGATTGGTTTCTTTGCAGAGCTGCACCAGATATTACAAGCTTCAGTTTTAGTAAATAACTCTATATAAGACTAAGCTTATTTTCACAGAAAGGGACACAAATGAATTAAATTATAATGGGAGTAGATTTTGTGTAGGATTGCTCTTTAGTTTGGCGTGCCTTTTTATAAAGCTCTGACATGTATAAAAAAGTAACAAAATAAGCATGTATGCTCAGGGATGATCCCAGGCAGGGTGCACGGGGTGAAGTGCACCCTGGCGCCAGAGAGGTGGGGGCGCTGAAGCCCCAGAGTGCTCCCCTCCCTCCGCCTCCTCTCTGTATCCAGAGGCGGCTCCCTCCACAGGTCACCGCCGCCGCTGTATTTTTTTTAAGGCTCAAGGCCATCGCCCCTCCCTCCTCCTATCAGAGAAGGAGAGCAACCGCCGTTGATCGGAGTGGCTGGTCTCTGTGTGGAGAGAGACCAGCTGCGCAGTGACACCACTGGGGGGGGGCGGTCCGTGCCTGACGTGTTCTCCTCCTCTGTCTCTCACTCCTGCCCAAGCCTGTCTCCATCTGCTCTCCACCCGGGTGGCGCGGCTGCACACTGTCCTCTCCTCACTAGCTGCCGCAGGGGTGTTTTTATGTACACTAATGGAGGGGAAGTCTCTACTAATAGAGGGGAGTCTGACCTAAGGGGGTCGGTACTAATGGAGGGGGGGTTTGTCCTGGGGGGTCTTTACTAATGGAGGGGGGTTTGTCCTGGGGGGTCTGTACTAATGGAGGGAGGAGGTTTGTCCTGGTGGGGTCTGTACTAATGGAGGGGGGTTTGTCCTGGGGGGTCTGTACTAATAAAGGGGGTTTGTCCTGGGGGGTCTGTAGTGATGGAGGGGGGTTCGTCCAGGGGGGGTCTGTAGTAATGGAGGGGGGTTTGTCCTGGGGGGGTCTGCACTAATGGAAGGGGGGTTGTCTTGGGGGGGTCTGTACTAATGAAGGGGGGTTGTCCTGGGGGGTCTGTACCTTTTTGGAGAGAGGTTTGTCCTGGGGGGGTCTGTACTAATGGAGGGGGGTTGGTCCTGGGGGGGGTCTGTATTAATGGAGGGGGGTTAATCCTGGGGGGATCTGTACTAATGGAGGGGCATTTGTCCTGGTGGGGGTCTGTACTAATGGAGGGGGAGTTTATCCAGAGGCGGTCTACACCCAGGAAAGTACACCCAGGACTCCAGAGGGAGAGGGCAGTGCTGAGAGAACACCATCAAAGAGAGAACCCCGCTGCCCTGCGCCACCAGAGGGAAAGCCACACAGCCTAGCACCATCCCTGGCAGAGAAAGGAATGGAGTCATTGCAAGAATACAGATCTGGGTGCTACCCAGCGGAGTCGCCACGGACAATTCAGAGTGAGCTGACTCCTGATCAGACGAACCATTGCTGTATCCCTGAGTCAGGTGAGAGGGCCGATCAGCCACTATCTACTAACGTCCATAGGAACTGCAGTCTCTGACCATCTCCTGTATTATATCTGCAGTCTCTGACCATCTCCTGTATCATGTCTGCAGTCTCTGACCATCTCTTGTATCATGTCTGCAGTCTCTGACCATCTCTTGTATCATGTCTGCAGTCTCTGACCATATCTTGTATCATGTCAGCAGTCTCTGACCAGCTTCTGCACCATGTCTGCAGTCTCTGACCATCTCTTGTATCATGTCTACAGTCTCTGACGTCTCTTGTATCATGTCTGCAGTCTCTGACCATCTCTTGTGTCATGTCTGCAGTCTCTGACCATCTCCTGTATTATGTCTGTAGTCTCTGACCATCTCCTGTACTATGATTACAGTCTCTGACCGTCTCTTGTATCATGTCTGCAGTCTCTGACCATCTCCTGTATTAAGTCTGCAGTCTCTGACCATCTCCTGTATTATGTCTGCAGTCTCTGACCGTCTCTTGTACCATGTCTGCAGTATTTGACCATATTATGTCTAGGGGCTCTTTCTAACAGACAGCCCTCTGTGTGTGCATCAGAGAGACTCCCCTCCAGGTCTCATTAGTGTACTCTCTTCCTGTATTTTCTTTATTGTTAAGAGATCATGGGAGAATCCCAAGGTAATGAAGACTTCTAAGGGTAGCATCTCTGTGTTTGAGTTGTTGCCATAGAAACATTTGTAAAGGGGAGGAGTTGGTAAAATGACCACGCCCATGTGGGGGCGCCAGAAATATTTCTGCACTCAGGCATCTGTGACCCTAGGATCGGCCCTGTCTATGCTCTATTCAGTCAATTATCTGTTTTTGCTCATTGCATCTTTTCAAAGCAATCACAGCTATTATTTGGTGTAGGAAATCTTGACTTCTGTTCTTTACAGATTTAGCATTAAAGTGTTTGTTACCCCAGCATTTCATATTCCTGATATGCGCCTGCTGTACCAGGTATTTGTATGAAAAAGTATCCTGCTCTCTTTGTATTGCTTGCTTTGTGTGAAATCCCTGGTGTTCCTACCAGTCCTTCTGCTTTCCTATTAAAAACTTACCACTCTAAGCAGAACACAGTCTGGTCAGTTTTCAAGCTGTGTAGGGAACTGTGTGTTCCAATGATCAGACTTGTCCTGACACTCCCCCTCTGCATAGCCTCTCACTGAGAAGCTCAGTGTTCTGTTGCTTCTTCTCCCCCCAGCTCTTATGCAGTTGAGAACAGAGGGAATGTGATCACTTATAAAAAAGGGAAAAAAAGGTACCAGTATTTATAATGTTTTTTTTTATATCTATACACAAATGTTTTGCCTTTCATTTCAGTTTTAAACTGAATGGGTTGTTTTACAATGTGATCGTTTACAATCACTTTAATATGACTTTTAAAACCTAAATATGATTTGTAAATATTATAGCAAAACATTTTTGCTATAATGGAAACTGCAGATGTATACTTTATCATAAATTATTTTCACTTAAGAAACTTCAGTGCAACTTCTTGAAAAATACAAACATTGTGTAGACGTACTAAGTAAACATAATATTTGTACAACCTTTGAAATATACTTGTCATGAAATAAATATGGGTGATGTCATTCTTGATCACTCGAGAATACTAGTTGCCTAGCTACTAGTCTAATGCAGTGGCTTCATTATAATTATATAAAAATTCCCATTCCAAACAAGTATGCAGATCAAGAAAGTAAAAAGTCCTCATCTTTATTCTTTTTTTAGGTCACTGAAGCAAAGTGTGAAAGCAAGAGAATCAGCCTAAAAGCCAGGCACCTAGAGATCCGAGGAGTGGACAGGAAGGTAAGGTAACCTCTATAATTCTCCCATGGCAGGTTTACTTTAAAGCCAATGTGGCTGCTATGGGGCCCAGTAGGGAGGCTGTTGAGGCAAATCATACATACACTATATTACCAAAAGTATTGGGATACCTGCCTTTACCTGCACATGAACTTTAATGGCATCCCAGTCTTAGTCCGTAAGGGTTCAATATTGAGTTGGCCCGCCCTTTGTAGCTATAACAGCTTCAACTCTTCTGGGAAGGCTGCACACAAGGTTTAGGAGTGTGTCTATAGGAATGTTGGACCATTCTTCCAGAAGTGCATTTGTGAGGTCAGGCACTGATGTGGGCAAGAAGGCCTGGCTTGCAGTTTCTGCTCTAATTCATCCCAAAGGTGTTCTATCAGGTTGAGTTCAGGACTCTGTGCAGGTGCACCGGTGTGCAGTCATGTTGGAACAGGAAGGGGCCATCCCCAAACTGTTCCCACAAAGTTGGGAGCATGAAATTGTCCAAAATGCCTTGGTATGCTGACGCCTTAAGAGTTCCCTTCACTGGAACTAAGAGGCCAAGCCCAACCCCAGAAAAACAACTCAACACCATAATCCCCCCTCCACCAAATGATTTTAACCAGTGCACAAAGCAAGGTCCATAAAGACATGGGTGAGAGAATTTGGGGTGGAGGAATTTGACTGGCCTGCACAGTGTCCTGACCTCAACCCGATAGAACACCTTTGTTTGTATATGTGAAGATCTAGTACAGTATCATTAGTGGTCGGAGCAGTTGCACTTGATATTTGAAATAGTGAAGTGTCTTCAGTAAGAAATAGCTGATGTTAGGTGCACAAGATGAGTAGCCATAGTTTCCCTTTCTTTCTCTCTGCGTCCAGCCTAGTTTTTGTCCCCATCTGGCAGTAGATTTAGTGCCCTCAGAGATTCTGCTGCATCCCATTCATCTCTTTTAAATTACCATGTATGCTTAACACAGTCTTCCTGCGGCTATAAAAACCCCAGTGTGTCTCAGCAAAAAATGAACAAGACAGCTGAGGTTTGTTGTTCTGATAAAATCCCCAATTTAACCACTTCAATATAGGGCACTTATACACCTTCCTGCCCAGACCAATTTTCAGCTTTCAGTGCTGTTGCAGTTTGAATGACAATAGCGCGGTCATCCATCACTGTACCCAAACTAACTTTTTATCATTTTGTTCCCACAAATAGAGCTTTCTTTTGGTGGTATTTGATCACCGCTGCGTTTTTTATTTTTTGCTAAACAAATAAAAAAAGACAGAAAATTTTGAAAAAAATAAAAGTTTTGCTTTTGTTTCTGTCACTCTAGCATCCCTGGGGTGCTCTAACATCTATGGGGCACTCTAATTTCCATGAGTTGCTCTAATGTCCATGGAACACTCTAACTAGCTCTAGCTTTGTCTATGGGGTGCTCTGACATCTATGACATCTGACATCTGCATCCATGGGGTGCTCTAATGTCTATGGGGTGCTCTAACGCCTATGTGCAGCCCTAAGGCCGTCTTTAGCTGGATAACCAGCCATTCCTAGTTTTCACTTTTTGCACAATGCATCACTGATTATGCAAATATTTAACCACAGGTCTAAGAAACCATAAATGTGGTTGAGTTTATAAAGATTAATGGTGTTGCGCTACCCTTTAACCATGTGTAGAAACAGATATTTTAAATAGATTATATAAAAAAGTAGTGATTGAATCCACAATCCTAGTGCTGCAAATCTATAAATACCGATACAAATATACTCCAAAATATTACCACATGTGTTGAAATACAAAAAAACATGTTGAATACATGTACCAATGTTGTAAATTACATAAATAACATCCAAAATACCAGTAATTAAATCCACAATCTTAGTGCAGTGAATCATCAATAATATGTAAAGTGCATGCTACAAATTCGTGGTTGCACACACGTTTTTATTTGTAGAATGCAGCTTAATTATTATTGATGATCCGCTGCACTAAGATTATGTATTTAATTCTTTTTGGTATTCTTTATGAAATTGACAACATTGGTGTATGTATTCAACATGTTGGAGCACATTTTATTGGTATATTCTAATCAGTAGATTTGAAGCATTGGTATTGTGTATTCAATTATCATTTTGTATGCAATTCATTTATAATATTTCAACATATGTGGTAATATTTTGGAGTATTTTTTTTTCTTTTTGATATTTATAGATTTACTACACTGGGATTGTGTATTCAATTATCACTTTTTTATACAATTTATTTAAAATATGTTTTTGCACCTGGGTTAGGGGTAGTGCAACACCATTAATCTTTACATATTTAGTTGTGGAATGTGGGAATACATTTGGATGCCAGCAGCAACCTGAAGTATTTATAATATTTGGAGTAAGTGGCAGCTCAGTAATATATTGTACACAGTACCATGAGTTTATTGCACAGAGTAGAATGCATGGGCATGTTGCTCCCTTCACCCTTACCTTCCCTGGTGCATGCCCAAGACCACAATTTCTTCACTCCTGCATTCAGGGTCGTCTGAGCCAGCAGCATCATCCTCCCTGCACACATCATCAGAATAGTGCATAGCCACTGCAAAAACACTGACGGCTGAAGCAATGTGACTTTCCCTCCCACACACCCTATATGGGAGGGGGTTAGCAAGGGAGCGTCTGAAAAGTTCAGTATTCGGTTAAGTCAGCACTTTGAGAGTTGCTGCTGTGTGAAGCTTCTCAGCCACAGCCTGAAGTGAGTAATGAGTCCGGGGATCAGGCAAGCTGAATGATTCAATTCCCGTACTGTCCGGGTGAATCCCGTACAGGTGTCAACCCTAATGCCCCGTACACACGATCGGACATTGATCGGACATTCCAACAACAAAATCCATGGATTTTTTTCAACGGATGATGGCTCAAACTTGTTTTGGGTACACACGGTCGCACAAAGTTATCGGAATTTCCGATCGCCAAGAACGCGGTGACGTACACCATGTACGACGAGACTAGAAAAGGCCAGTTCAGAACCAAGTGCGGCACCCTTTGGGCTCCTTTTGCTAATCTCGTGTTAGTAAAAGTTTGGTGAGAGACGATTTGCGCTTTTTCAGACTCGTGGTTTTCAGATCATTTTCTGCTGTTCAGTTTGTGCTTGTGGGTTTGTATCTGGTCTTCAGTGCATGCAGCAAGTGACGCATGACTCTTGTCATTCTGTTCTTGTTCGTTCGTTGCTGTTTTTCAGGTCGCTCTTCACAGGCCTTGCTGTTCTTCAGTGCGTTCTGTTACTGTGTTCTGAGCAGCCGACCGTTTTCTAGCCATGTTGCGTATACGTACTCCTCGTAGAGTTCGTGCTGTGCGGGGGCTTGGTGTTGGGGTCCTTACCTTGACACAAGTCCAGTCCATGAACAGGGTGGGGAGGAGTTCATGGACCAAGAATTAGTTGCTTCAGCGTGACCAGTTCTGTCATATGCCTTTGCTCCGTGAGATCCATGAGAATAATCCTGATGATTTCAGGAACTTTCTCAGGATGACGGACCCCGTATTTCACCATTTGTTGGCTTTGCTGACCCCTTATATTAGCAGGCAGGATACCTGCATGAGGCAAGCCATCACTCCGGAGCAGAGGCTAGTCGCCACCCTGCGGTACTTGGCGACGGGGAGAAGCCTGCAGGACTTGAAGTTCTCTACAGGCATCTCCCCCCGGGCTCTGGGGATCATTATCCCAGAGACCTGTTCTGCCATCATCCAGGTCCTGCAGAAGGAGTATATTAAGGTAAGATTTATCCTTTAACATCACATTTTATTGTATTTAATGTTTGATAATATATTGCATTTCTTTCCTCATTCCCTAATTACCATGATTGTAATATGCTGTGAATGTCCCTTTGTCCTCATGCATGCTGGATTTTTAGATAATTATTTTTGTTGTGTTTCATACATATTTGCCTTCACTTACCTCCCCAGCATGGTCTCCTGGCCCTATATTTACCTCATGTAGTCACTAACAATGTATTTTATCAGCTCCATAGTAGTGCTTTACCCTAAACACCCCCTAAAATGTTTTCAAATGTGATTTGTGCTTTAAATTCAGGCAGGGTGCCAGAGGCTTTTTTTGGGGGGTCCCCAAATAATTTTTAGCCCTCCCTCCCCCCAACTGCTAAGTCAGCTGATACCAATTCTCTATCTATCCTCAATGATCTATCTGCTGACTTTGCCATATACACTGCCTGTATACTTTCAAATGGTACTGTTTCAAGTTTCTGTATACTATTATTATCTTGATAGGTAATAGCAGAATGTCCAAATGTGCTCAAATGTGTACAATGTGTATTTATATCTTTGTACTATGACACTTCTTACCTGTCCAGTGGGCTGCCAGTAGTGTAACTAAGGAGGGGCTGTTCCAAGTAATACCCATTATTTAGGCATTCATCTCTCAATGAAGTGGAGAGGGTTACCTGTCCAAGAGTCCCCCCCCCTATAATGTTAAGAATGGCCCAAGAGGGGGGGAGGGGGAATCTGATAGGTGTACCTTATACTTTGGTCTTTAAAAACTTCCTCAAATAAATGTTATCTTGATGTTGGCCAAGAATGTTTGTGTCTAATCAGCTTTCCCTGTTTATGTGCAAAATGACTAAATTTTTTTTTGTTTGACTCCACAGTTTCCTTCCACGCCACAGGAATGGCAGACTGTGGCCTCCCACTCTGCCCAGCGGTGGGACTTTCCTAACTGCGGAGGGGAAATTGATGGGAAACACGTCCACATCATCCCAACCCCCAACTCGGGGTCGTACTATTATAATTATAAGGGGTTCAATAGTATTGTGATATTAGCGGACGTGGGGAACAATGGCCGGATGTCCGACGGTGGAGTCATCACCCAGACGGAGTTCTACAGGCATCTCCAGAATGGCAGCTTGGATTTGCCACCTCCAAAAGACAATGTGGAAGGACTCCCATTTATCTTCATTGCGGATGAAGCGTTTGCGCTGGGGGACCATCTTATGCGGCTATTCCCGATGAGGACCCTCACCCCGGAGCTCAGCAGCTCTGGCCTCCGTACAGGAGGCCGGAGCTGCTGAGCTGCCTTTGTGTACTCTGCCGGTGAGGCACCAAAGAGACTCTGTTAAGATAATTCCTCACAGCTCATTAGAAGGGGGATGAGGTGCCACTTCATTTGTGGAAGGAGTAACCAGATTAAAGGGCCAGGCCTGAAGACCTTTCACAAGGCTTTTTCATTATCGCTAGGATATAACTATGGATGTGATGAGAGTCTGTCTAAGGAGGATCCTATTGGTTTTCATGCAATCTATCTCCCCACGTGTATGGTGAAATCTGAGTGGAGGATTTTCAAGCGTATTTGACTGCTTTTGATTAAGTAGTCCGCTCATTGGGTTGAATCCAGGACATGAAAAGATGAATATATGTGAAGGTTTGTTTAATTGGACGTCTATTTATTAGGAGTTGACATAAAGCAAGATGCCTATGGAGCCATAGAGAGCCTGATTGGAGATCATCTGTTACTAATCACTGAGCCCAGGGGTGGCTCCATAGCGTGGATTGACACAGCTGAACACTGTGTCACACGCTCTAAGGTGAGCGCAACCACTTTGGGAGTCACCGAGGCACATCACGGCATGGTTTTGGCACTTTGATTCAGCAACTGGATATTTTTTCCTTTGAACACTATATGCACCAATATTTTCTTTTGGAACTCTTTACTGCACACTGTTATGTGAAGTTGTGTTGGAGGTTTTTCACAAATAAGGACAATTGTTGTCTCTAACATCACCTGTCACTCATATGGTTTTATTTAATATCACCTGTCACTTATATGGTTATATTGGAGTTTTGCATGTGACATGTATATAATATGTTATTTATAGTGCACAATTTTTTTGATTTATCCCATTGAGAATTATTGATCAATTAAGTGTTTGGTGCACTTTTCTGATATATTTATTTTATTACTTTATGTATGCAGAGTTGATTTCAGATCCATATCATTTACACATTGCACTTTAGATTTATTATATATGGCACCACTAGGGTGAACGGACACAAAAGATACACACCTAAGCGCAGCGCAATTTTTTGTTTATGTTTATTGCACGGCCATGAATACGTGATCTGCGTTTGCAGCTGGGTATTTATTTTAGTTGGTTCTCCATAAAGGCATTGGATTATTGTGGCTCGCAAGATTTTTCTTTTATTACACAACCAAATTAGTTTCACACAAGTAGGCCCTAAAAAATGTGGGCAAATGCATATGGCCAAAACAATGGTGTTTTATAGGCCGAACGAACAATGTTTTATATGAACGAACACATGAACATGAGAGTTGCCTTTTGAAACTGGATAACAGTTAAGAAAAGCACGAACATAATAAACATAAAGAATAGGAACACAGAACAATTACTTACTTTTTTGCACCACTCTCCGGATCTTTCGGTACTGCTCATGCTCTCTTAATTTTAGGTCCGACCACCGCTTCCTGAGCTGATCTTTCAATCGTCGTACCCCCGAAATTCCGGTTCAGACTCTAGACCACTTTCGCCATGAGCTTGGCCTTTCTGACATTGGGGTTGGGGTAAGGTCCATACTTCCCGTCATAGTCGGCCTTCTTCAGGATGTCGACCATCTCCAACATCTCCCCAAAGGACATATTCGATGCCTTAAATCTTTTCCTTTTGGATCCAGACGTTTCAGGCTCCGGAATTTCCTCCTCCTCCTCCTCGTGCATTAATTAGCACGCACCTGCTGTGTCTCCGCCATGTGCTCTTCCCCCACTGTGCCGAATGAAAAGGGGCGGGGAATAGACTAGAAAGAACGTCAGGGGCGGGCAGAGGTACACACATGCGCAGTGTGTATAAAGCGTAACATGCGTGCATAGTACATATGATCTGTGAGCAGAGGAAGGAGTATCGGAGGCGCCGATCGTGATAACAAAGGTAAGAGCAAAACTTGGGCCTATACTGCTTCTAGATTGAGGCCTATATTGTAACAAGTTTAGGAGAGTTTTGCCTGACATTAGGGTTTGTCTTGTGTTGTGTCTTGCAGATAAAATGGCTGGCTTCAATGACCATAACTTCCTCCCCCTGTTCATAGACAAGTACAGGGAGATGCCCTATCTGTGGCAGGTGAAACATCCACATTACAATAATAAACAAAAGAGGCAGACAGCGCTGGAGAAACTGCTGGAATTGGTGAAGCCGGTGGTCCCCACAGCAACCATCCCCTATTTAAAAGCCAAAATTGGTGGCCTGAGGAGCACTTATCTAAGGGAGCGCAAGAAGGTCACGGATTCCCAGAGATCCGGAGCTGCAGCAGATGACGTTTATGTCCCCAGACTGCGATTTCTGTCAGACCAGACTGGAGTCAGGAAATCCCTCTCAACCCTTCCTTTCACTCTTCCTTCCACCCCAGCTGAGGCTTCCGATGTCCAACCTGGGACTTCCAGCCAGGCAGAAGTGGAGGAGCCCAGATGGAGTCAGGTATAGCATTCTTCTAAAGATTTCTGGTCAATAAAGAAATGATGTTTACTAGATGATATTATTGATCACTAATTGCTGATTTAATAAAGGCGTTACATATCAATAGACAGTGGTGGGCAAAAATAATTGGGACACACAGATGTCATCTGCTGCTTTCAGGATCTCTGGGACTTCTGGACTAGACTGCACTCCCTTAGATATGGACTCCTCAGGCCACCAATTTTGCTGGAAAATAATTGATGTGTGCCCTGGGAGCCAAAGGCTTCGCCAATTTCTGCTGTTTCTGTGCCCCCCTCTTTGTTTGGTTCTGAGCCCTAATAAAGGAATTTTTGGTTCAATTATACTCGCATATGTGTGTTTTCCTTCAAAAAGGACAGTTTGTTTGTGAGGAGGCAGGTACATTTGTAAACTACAATGTGAAATCAACAAGGGACACCAACACCAAGCAACACCAAGCAACCTCCTTGAGATTAAATAATACAAGATAATAATGGTGTTGTGGTAATTGACACACAAAACACACACAAAAATATTATGGAGTAAAACCCAAAAAAACTAAGAAAATACATCAGCCTGGAAAAAATACAAACACAAAAAAATATAATCAGCCTTGAAAAAATACAAAACAAAAATAAAAAAAATCAGCCGTGAAAAAAATACAAAACAAAAATAAAACAACAAAAAAGAAATTTGGTCAGATGTGACAAATCAAAATATATTGAGGGAATCACGATAAATAATAAAGAAAGAAGTTTGTGAGAAGTCTGTGTGAATATGAGCAGCAAAACTACTTCATTATTCTCACATTATAAAGAAGAAGAGAGTGCGCTGTATTAAACAATTTAAAACATTGCAGCGTGACGAAAGTGCTGTATCCATTCCGAACGCTAATTTTACCAGACCGAGCTGTTCTGTCTCGGAATTTCTTCTGAGCATGTGTGGCACTTTGTGCGTCGGAATTGGCCAAACACGGTTGGAATTCATGCAATCGGATTTTGTTGTCGGAAAATTTTATAGCCTGCTCTCAAACTTTGTGTGTCGGAAAATCCGATGAAAAATGTCCGATGAAGCCCACACACGGTCGGAATTTCCGACAACACGCTCCAATCGCACATTTTCCGTCGGAAAATCCAACCGTGTGTACGAAGCATAAGTGTGGGATGTGTCCGGCGCTGCAAGATGGCTGCTCAGCTGTATCTGGGACCAGTGTGGAAGCGCAATCGGCCAGCAGTGATGCCACACCACCTCCGTTCGTAAGTAGGAGTTGTTCACAACATGAATGTTCGTAACTCGGGGACTGCCTGTAAAGTGATACCTGAATTTGAAATCAATTTAAAAAAAAATAATAATAATCACAATTTTAAAAATAACACACACTTTAGCAGACGACACAGGACTGTGTCACGTACAGAAGAAAATCATTGAGTTTTATTTTATGAACATCTGGAGAGAAGTTTTAAATATGTCTTTTTAAGCAAAGGTGTAGTTTTTTTTTAAATGGCACTTGTATAATTATGGGCTTTAACAAAATACATTTTTTGCACCTTAAAAGCTTTTGCTGCTCTACAAAACCCATCTGTCAAGATAACAACCTCTGAGAATATACACAAGTGCATGATGACAGCCTGTCTAGTGCTCATTTATAAAAGGATGTGTTATCCTCTCCCTCCAGCCATCCAGCCTAAATGTATTGCCACAGTGTGAATAATGGCTCAGTCTTATTAGGGGAGCTTTTTATGAACATTACATTAGTTTTTGCCTAATAATGTTAGAACTAGCTGATAAATATAAGGCAGATGCTGATATCCTGTGTCAGCCTGTTACAGATTGATTGTCATCCATAATGGTTTAGCAGAACTTATGCTGAGTCTACACAGTGAAAAACATCCCTGTAGAGGTGAGCCAATGAAATTAGGTTATTAAGAACTTGTAACTGAATTATGAAGATTTTACTATATAATCAAGATAGAATAGACCTATCAGGAGATGATAAATGTTGCCCATTTTAATGTGAACCCACAAGCATGAGAATAATAAGGGCCTCTAGCTACTAAAGAACTACAAGTCCCAGAATGTCATATCAGGTATGTAATACTTCCAAACTAAACATTCATCCCTTGACTAAAATTGTTAGTGCGGTTTAAGGCTGGATTCCCATCCATGCATTTTTAAATCATGTGTATTTCCTTTGAAATCAATTAACTGCAACTCGCCATAGGAATGCATTCAATGCACATCAGTGCATGTTGGCATGTGCTAATGCAATGCAAAGTACGTTGTGGTGTGCATTAAAACACACTTTATTTTGCATTACCATTGTGGTGCATTTACCCCCAAAGGAGCTGTTGATGTATGGGTCCCCTTATTCCAGATGACAACAATCCTTACGGCAATGCCACGCCCGCTGACACACTGAGGATAAAGAAGGAGTATTTATTCAGGCTATACTTTCCACCCAACAAAGCAAAAAAAATAAAAAAATAAAAAAAGTCACATAATAAATCGAAACTGTACAATACAGCAAGACAATACAAGGACCAAGCATTTCTAAACTCAATGCCCTCCAGGTACCTGAATCCTAAATCCAGGATGGGTCCTAACTAAAGGTAGTACTTTCCTAGAGGCTGAAAGGTCCTAGAGTCTCTTCAAAACATATCCCACTGGCCAGTGTAGTACTAAATGTTGAGCCCTAGTGTCCTTCGTCAGTGCACTCAAGAAAATTTGCAGTCCCATGGTAAGTCCCAAACTAAGTCCCAAGTTAGGGTGGTGCTGTCTCTTTAAAAGGAGGGTAATGATGTTGTAGGCAGCAGTCTCTTGAAACTATGCAGTCTGTTGTGAAGCCTCCTCGTGTTCTCCAATGTCCGGAACCAATGGAGTTAGTGGCAACTCTGGAAGATCTCTCCTAAAACCAATGAAATCCCTCTCCTCTCCTACAACTCTCTTCCAAAAGTGGTGACCTCTGGCTGAGTGCAGAAGCACAGTCCTACTGTGACACATCAGCAAAGTCTTGTGACAAGAAACATCTCCAATTCAGCAGCCTCCTCTCATCCAGCCACCCCAATCATCTCCTCTCACTATGTGAGACTTTCCTTGTACAGTCTTTGCCTTCCTTTTTCCTCCTCTCAAAGCACACCATCCCTCCTGGGGCTTGGAGTCCCATACAGTACTTTGCTTAAGTGAGACTTTCTCCCGGGGACTACATCCCCATAGTTCCAGGTGGCTCCCAATATTCCATTACAAGTCCCTGGGCAGGAATTGTAATGGAATATTGGGAGCCGCCTGGAACTATGGGGACGTAGTCCCCAGGAGACAGTCTCTGCAACATGCATTTTCTGTCCTTGGTGAAAATCTTCTTAGCCTGAAAAAAAATAATGAAGCCACCATATCTAAGGATGGATAAGCTGCAACATTTTAAATTTGAGGGGGGGGGGGTAATTAGATAGATGATATGACATTTTTTTCCCAACATATTTTGGACCACTGTTTTCAAAGTACATTGAAATGATGCCATTGGTAAATGTAGCTTATGACCACTCCCTCACTCTCCATAGCTAATGATGAAAAGTAAAATAATTTTTGGGAAATGGCAAACAAGGAAATGCAACACACCAATGCACTTCATAGTAATCAAGTCTGATAGCTGATATTTCCGAAATAACTAAGCCCTCTCCCTCTTCTGAAATAAATTTTAAAGCTGGCAGTAGGTAAAATAAAAAATAAAATGCAGTTTCCTCATAAAAAAATACATTTCAAATAAGAAAAGGTGGCATTGTATTATAACGCAATAATGGTAAAAGTCTCACTCTGAGAAAAGTGAACTGTTGGTTGCAGAGGTTTATTTTAACACATTGGGGAATCTCTGTAGGCAGTAATGGCCATTTAAAAGCTTGCTATCTCTCTAGTTATGCCTTACACAGCTCAATATTATAAGAGAATACAGAAATGTTTTGTATTCCTTGCATTTATCAGGCTGTATAGAGCCATATTTAAATGCTTTTGGTTTATTATTAGGAGACCAT
The DNA here is from genome assembly GCA_037952925.1 of Lithobates clamitans. NCBI lineage: Eukaryota > Metazoa > Chordata > Amphibia > Anura > Ranidae > Lithobates > Lithobates clamitans. Next base: position 6,318,277 of record JBBGZY010000008.1, on the reverse strand, counting down.
TAATTTTAATATTGCATCAAAGCCATTTATGTCATAATGATTATCTCCGGATAAAACTGAAATGTTTAGTTTTATTTGACTGTTTGTAACTGAATCATATACTGGTTGCTCTTGGGAACTGCAGTTGCAAAATATCCGCACCCAAATTTTACTTTTTCTATAATGGTATCACACTGACCTATTACATCTTACCTAATGTATTTCAATCAATTGGGGAGTCCAGCAACGGGAAATTCACTGTAATGAGATTTCTACCAGTGATGGAGGCTCACCCAAGGTGCAGAGTCTAATTGGTACCTTGGTGTTCACTAGAGCACCCTGGGGCACTGGGCTACTTTGCTGCAAGATGCCACCAGGTTGAGGCCTTTAGGATCACCCCATCAAGCATTAGCAGCACAGGGAGGCTTTGAGTATGGGGCCAAACTTATAGGTTGGGTTCTGGCAAAAACCAAGGCAGGCAAAGGTTATAATTTTCAGGCTGAGGGCAAAGCAGGTGATAGGCAAAAAAGTCAGTTTCAAGGCAGAAATTGAGGAAGGAGGCAAGTAAGCATAGTCGGGAACAAGAAGGATCAGTTACAGGAACAGGGAACACAGGCAAAGTCAGGCAATTTGAGTCTGCAGCAGAAGTCAGGCTAGCAGTTAAACAACATAGCTGTCAAAAAGTCACAGAATTTCTCTCATGATGTGGCAGGTACAGAATCATAAGGGAACATCTGGGATAAAGCATCGGGTTTCACAGTAGGTCAGATGAAAATTTGAATTGGACTTGACTTGGTAAGTCATTTAGCTGTCCTTACATATGCTAAGTTATTGTGCTCAAGATAGGAAAGCCTCTTCCAGTAAGGTAACACCATTCCTCCAAGATAGCTTTTATTGCCAACAATTCTCTATCACTTATATCATAATTTTTCTCAGATTGATTTATCTTCCATGAGAAGAAACAACAGGGTACAAGAGTGATTTGGTGTCCAACTCTTGGGAAAGAATTACACACACACTGTTTCTGAGGTGTCCACTCTAGGCTGAATGGCAGGGATGGATCTGGATGTTTCAGTACTGGTGCTGAGGTGAACAAAAATGTATACCTGTCGAAGGTGGACTGGGCTTATCCATGAAGTATCCATGAAAAGATTATGTCAGAACTGCTAAGTTGGGTGAGTGAGGCGACAATGGCAGTAAAGTTCTTTATGAACTTAATAATTAAAAAAAAAACCCATAACATCAGAGTATAATCAAAATAAATGTCCATAAATCTAAGATACTGAAAGGATTATGTGTAAAAAAAACAAAACAAAAAAAGCTTGAAAAATACAAATAAAATATCAATACAATTGTGAATGATAACAGTCCAATGAGTAAACTCCAACTCTGTTGTTCTGTGAAATAAAGTGCTTCAGTAATCAAAGAAATAGTGCTCCACCCAGAGTGAGATATTTAAATGAGCTCACCAGATAAATTTGTGACCATCAAGCATGAATATGATGGATGTGAATTTCCTTCAATCGATAGGTGTAATCACCACAATGTAAGCTTCTGTCTCCTTTTCCCATCAAAGGCTCTGCAAGGATGGCTCCACCAAATGAGTCACAAAGAGGCACGTGATAGTGTAATACTGATTCATTCGACTCGAACTTTGGGCTCATCCCTGCCAATCAGCTTCAAACTTCAGCTTGTTTGATTAAGGTTTTGATGATAAAACTTAGAAGCTAATTTGTTCCTATGCACAGCTGCACCGGATTCTTTCTAACAATACCACATCACTGAAGAAGGGAGGATTCCAAATCCAACTGATTTGTTCAATTTCATACACTATTGGAGTGAATGTTGTTCTTCAATTGGTTGGAGTTTCAAAAACTTTCTATTCACAGGTGATGCTCCTCATCTATATCCACAGCTTAGATCCCGACAGCATTAAAAGAGAAGTATAGCCAAAGCTTGTTTGACTGTACTTCTCCTATGGATCACAAGAGTTCAATTCATTTTGCACTCCTGTGACCCATTTTCAGCAGAGCGGACTGAAATCCACTCTCTGCTGACGTCGCCAATGTCAGTCCAGGCACCGTGTCATCCTGACAATGGGAGTCTGGATCCACCAGGTGCCTGGACTGACACCCGTCTGAGCCTCTCAGCGAACCGTTCTACCCCCTCCACAGCTCAGCGCTCCAATGCGTGAGGAGGGAGAAGAGCAGAGAAATGTAACTGACAGTCTGCAGCTCTCTGCTCATTAGCTCTGAAAGCGTAGTGATCGGCGATGTTTGATCACTCGGTTCTCAGTGTAGAGGTGCCGGGGGACAGATGCAGCATCCGACCAATGCTGCATCCACCTACAGTAGGTAAGTATTAATCAGGAAAAACATTTTTTCCTTTACTTCTCTTTTAAAGAACATTAAATGTCCATAAGAATTGTTAGGAGCTGGATTGTTTGTACTAATCCATTTTGAGACTAGTGTGTGTTCAATACGTCCAGAAGCTGTTTTATTACAAGTATAATGTTTGGCACTTTTCTTTCTGTACCCCAGTATTAAAATCCCAACAGCAGAAAGCAATGTTACAGAAGACTTTCAGTGAACATGCTACAGGGGATGTTCAGAGATACAATATGCGGATATACTACAGGTGTGCTTGAACACTGAAGACATGCTGCAGGACACAGATGGAGACTGGGACCTTGTTACAAGAGACTGCGAGAGATCATTACAACTACGACTGCTGAGGTCCAAAGGCTGTACAACAAGTATAAAAGAGTGGCCCTTCAGCCACTGGTCAGGCACCTTTTTTAAATAAAGTCCCAAAAGAAATAAAATACCATAAACATAATTATCTGTGAAAATTTTCATTCACTTGCGACATTCTTTTCTCATTTTCACAAATGGGATTTCTTAAAAGTACAAAAAAACTAGCAATTTAAACTCGTATCATCATACTAACAAGAGCATCATAAATTTGGCAGATGAACAAACACCTTCAGGATTGCAGAATTAGTTTTAAACCAATATAATTCAATACATTATACAGTCCCGAAGCTTGTTCAGAAATTATTTTAATATTAATATATCTTAAACAAGTTTGGAGTCACTTGGGTTCATGTAACACTTGATCCCCAGTACTTTTCTCTCACTAATCACACATTTCTAAGTTCTGTGAATTTATTTAAACGTATTCCAATTGACTCTTTGAGACAGAGAAGTTAATAAAATATGTGACTTGCTCAGAGGATGTCAAGCAGCCACATAAGCATTTTAAGTATTCAGAAGAGATTTCTTTTTGCTCAATCTTTTCAAACTGGGTCACTTTTTATTTTCATAAAGTGCACCCAAAGCGCATCAATTCATTTGCAGAAGGACAGATGCTTTATAGCAGAAGATGTTGCTAATTCACTGCAATTTTTCTGAAATCTTTTAAATTATTCCATATACATTTGAACAGAATGCTATTATAGGTATAATTATATTTATTGCATCTACAAATCAACTATACTTAGCTTTCTGATATTCTGCCACTCAGTGATTTATTCTCAGATTTAAACTTAATCACAGTTTCCTAATCCATTTATGCTATTGAACAAGCTCTTGAAAAAAGAATAGTACAACTAAAAAATCCATATATGCTAAGGGAAGAAGCTCTGACAATAATGGAGATGTCTTCTTGGGAGTCTAGTAATAGAGATATGTGGCACAGAGAAACACGTTATGCATTTTTTTCTGAAGACATGATTTATGTTTTAACAAAGTCGGTATTTTTTCAAATTATATTTTTTTCATTGAAAGTTTGTATAATACAATATGAGTAGCAAAGACTTTATCCTATAATGCCATTCACTCATGAATAAGGATACAATAGATGGATCCAATAAGGCATTACAAATTTTAGACTATATGTGTATAGTAGGTAGGGAGTAGGGTGGGAAGGTCCAGGGGTGGGGAGGGGCAGGGAGTGGTGGGGAGGGGTGGGTTTGGGGTGAAGGGGTGGGGAGGGGTGAAGGTGTGGAGGGCGGGGAAAGACAAAGGAAGAAAAATCAGCAATTTACATAGAATGACAATAAACTTTTGAATAATACTATATTGGTACCGAGTAACGTAACCTAAGAAACTACGCCAACCATGTGTGGTATATTAATGGAAGTGATATTATATAGTAATTGTATTTCTGCCTCTGGCTCTAATCAGGTGCTTAAAAAAAATACACCCCCTTCTGCCCCCGCCATAGGAGTCCATGCATCCAGCGTCCTGAAAGGGGGATGGATAGGGAGGCGGCAGCAGGGATGGGGGGGCGCGCCCATGCGCCCACAATGCATGGGCCACCACTGGCTATTAGTCTAAGGGTAGAAGTCCAGGTGCGGAAGGTGGCGTTGGCGGTGTCCAAGAAAGATCTAGGCGCTTTATGAGTTAATGTGATAGTTCCCAGCAGGTCTTGGAGATTAGCAGACAGTGCTTGTTGCTCTATAGGAAGCCATCTTTTATCTGCCGATGGAGACCACCAGAATCTTGTTTGGTCTAAAATAACTGCTTTGTAATACGTAGCAAGGTTTGAAGCTCCTAGGCCCGCCTGGAGTGTAGGAGTGTAAAAGGATAACCTATTCACTCTTGCTTTTTTGTGCTCCCAAATAAAGTTGTCTATAATTTTTTGCAGTGTCTTAAGATGGGTGGATAATATGGGTATAGGAATTGCCCTGAAAAAGTATAATACATGAGGCAGGAGGAACATTTTAGTGAGGGCTATTATTCCCACCCAAGATGCTGTGGCTTTGGATAGGTCGTTACTAGGGATAAGCCGAACACCCCCCAGTTTGGTTCGCAGCAGAACATGCGAACAGGCAAAAAATTTGTTCGAACACGCGAACACCGTTAAAGTCTATGGGACACGAACATGAATAATAAAAAGTGCTAATTTTAAAGGCTTATATGCAAGTAATTGTCATAAAAAGTGTTTGGGGACCTGGGTCCTGCCCCAGGGGACATGTATCAATGCAAAAAAAGTTTTAAAAACGGCTGTTTTTTCGGGAGCAGTGATTTTAATAATGCTTAAAGCGAAACAATAAAAGTGAAATATTCCTTTAAATTTCATACCTGGGGGGTGTCTATAGTATTCCTGTAAAGTGGCTCATGTTTCCTGTGTTTAGAACAGTCCGAGAGCAAAATAACATTTCTAAAGGAAAAAAAGTCATTTAAAAGTTCTCGCGGCTATAATGAATTGTCGGTCCTGGCAATACACATAAAAGTCATTGAAAAAAACGGCATGGGATTCCCCCACAGTCCATTACCAGGCCCTTTGGTTCTGGTATGAATATTAAGGGGAACCCCGAACCAAAATTTAAAAAAAAAATTGCGTGGGGGTCCCCTCAAATTCCATACCAGGCCCTTCAGGTCTGGTGTGGATATTAAGGGGAACACCATGCCAAAATGTAAAAAAAAAATGGCGTGGGGGTCCCCCTCAAAATCCATACCAGACCCTTATCCAAGCACGCAACCTGGTAGGCTGCAGGAAAAGAGGGGGGTGAGAAAGCACCCCCCATCCTGAACCATACCAGACCACATGCCCTCAACATTGGGAGGGTGCTTTGGGGTAGCCCCCCAAAGCACCGTGTCCCCATGTTGATGGGGACAAGGGCCTCACCCCTGCAACCCTTATCGGAATCTGGAAGCCCCCTTTAACAAGGAGACCCCCAGATCCCGGCCTCCCCCCTGTGTGAAATGGTAACGAGGTACAAATGTTACATAGTTACATACATAGTTACATAGTAGGCGAGGTTGAAAAAAGACACAAGTCCATCAAGTCCAACCTGTGTGTGATTATGTGTCAGTATTACATTGTATATCCCTGTATGTTGCGGTCATTCAGGTGCTTATCTAATAGTTTCTTGAAACTATCGATGCTCCCCGCTGAGACCACCGCCTGTGGAAGGGAATTCCACATCCTTGCCGCTCTTACAGTAAAGAACCCTCTACGTAGTTTAAGGTTAAACCTCTTCTAATTTGAATAAGTGTCCACGAGTCTTGTTAAACTCTCTTCTGCGAAAAAGTTTTATTTCTATTGTAGGGTCACCAGTACAGTATTTGTATATTGAAATCATATCCCCTCTCAAGCGTCTCTTCTCCAGAGAGAATAAGTTCAGTGCTCGCAACCTTTCCTCATAACTAAGATCCTCCAGATCCTTTATTAGCTTTGTTGCCCTTCTTTGTACTCGCTCCATTTCCAGTACATCCTTCCTGAGGACTGGTGCCTAGAACTGGACAGCATACTCTAGGTGTGGCCGGACCAGAGTCTTGTAGAGTGGGAGAATTATCGTTTTATCTCTGGAGTTGATCCCCTTTTTAATGCATGCCAATATTCTGTTTGCTTTGTTAGCAGCAGCTTGGCATTGCATGCCATTGCTGAGCCTATCATCTACTAGGACCCCCAGGTCCTTTTCCATCCTAGATTCGCCCAAAGGTTCTCCCCCCAGTGTATAGATTGCATTCATATTTTTGCCACCCAAATGCATTGTTTTACATTTTTCTACATTGAACCTCATCTGTCATGTAGTTGCCCACCCCATTCATTTGTTCAGATCTTTTTGCAAGGTTTCCACATCCTGCGGAGAAGTTATTGCCCTGCTTAGCTTAGTATCGTCTGCAAATACAGAGATTGAACTGTTTATCCCATCCTCCAGGTCGTTTATGAACAAATTAAATAGGATTAGTCCCAGCACAGAACCCTGGGGAACCCCACTACCCACCCCTGACCATTCAGAGAACTCCCCATTTATCACCACTCTCTGAACTCGCCCTTGTAGCCAGTTTTCAATCCATGTACTCACCCTATGGTATATGCCAACGGACCTTATTTTGTACAGTAAATGTTTATGGGGAACTGTGTCAAATGCTTTTGCGAAATCCAGATACACCACGTCTACGGGCCTTCCTTTATCTAGATGGCAACTCACCTCCTCATAGAAGGTTAGTAGATTGGTTTGGCAAGAACGATTCTTCATGAATCCATGCTGATTACTGCTAATGATACCGTCCTCATTACTAAAATCTTGTATATAGTCCCTTATCATCCCCTCCAAGAGTTTACATACTATTGATGTTAGGCTAACTGGTCTGTAATTCCCAGGGATGTATTTTGGGCCCTTTTTAAATATTGGTGTTACGTTGGCTTTTTTCCAATCAGCTGTTACCATTCCAGTCAGTAGACTGTCTGTAAAAATTAGGAACAACGGTCTGGTACCCCTACCATTTCACAAAAAAAGTGTGAACATTTGTAAAAATGACAAGATACGACTTGGGGACAAGTCCTTTATTAAAAAATAAGAATGTCCCACGTAGTCTTCTTCTTCTTCTCTTGCTCCGCCGACGGCCTGAAAAAGGAAAAAAAAACCTGCATGTCGCCACCGATCCACCCATGGGAGGCACTCACCATAATGACCGTCCTCTCAGGTGACAGTTCTTTTATAACTGAGGGCAGGGCCACATGGTGACGTCGCTGGGTGACCCCGCCCCCTCTGACGCTACAGTGAAGCCATAGGGATGTCCCTGTGCATCAGAGGGGGCGGGGTCACCCGGTGACATCACCGTGTGGCCCCACTCTCAGTTATAAAAGAACTGTCACCTGAGAGGATGGTCATTATGGAGGGTGCCTCCCATGGAGGAGGATCGGTGGCAGCGTGCAGGTTTTTTTTTTTAGTACACCCCTATGTGAAAATGTCAATATTTTGTGTGGCCACCATTTTTTCCAGCACTGCCTGAACCCTCTTGGGCATGGAGTTCACCAGAAATTCACAGGTTGCCACTGGAGTCCTCTTCCACTCTCCTTGACGACATCATGGAGCTGGTGGATGTTAGAGACCTTGCGATCCTCCACATTCCATTTGGGGATGCCCCACAGATGCTCAACAGGATTTAGGTCTGGTGACATGCTTGGCCAGTCCATCACCTTTACCCTCAGCTTCTTTAGCAAGGCAGTAGTCGTCTTGGAGGTGTGTTTGGGGTCCTTATGTTTGAATACTGTCCTGCGGCCCAGTCTCCGAAGGGAAGGGATCATTCTCTGCTTCAGTATGTCACAGTACATGTTGGCACTCATGGTTCCCTCAATGAACTGTAGCTCGCCAGTGCCGGAAGCACTCATGCAGCCCCAGACCATGACACTCCCACCATCATGCTTGACTATAGGCAAGACACGCTTGTCTTTGTACTCCTCACCTGGTTGCCACCACACACACACTTGACACTATCTGAACCAAATAAGTTTATCTTGGTCTCATCAGACCACAGAACATGGTTCCAGTAATCCATGCCCTTAGTCTGCTTGTCTTCAGCAAACTGTGGGCTTTCTTGTGCATCATCTTTAGAAGAGGCTTCCTTCTGGGATGATAGCTATGCAGAACAATTTGATGCAGTGTGTGGCGTATGGTCTGAGCACTGACAGGCTGTCCTCCCACCAGTTCAACCTCTGCAGCAATGCTGGCAGTACTTATACGTCTGTTTCTCAAAGACAACCCCTGGATATGACACTAAGCACATGCACTCAACTGGTCGACCATGGCGAGACCTGTTCTAAGTGGAACCTGCCCTGTTAAACCACTGTATGGTCTCAGCCACTGTGCTGCAACTCAGTTTCAGGGTCTTGGCAATCTTCTTATAGCCTAGGTCATCTTTATGTAGAGCAACAATTCTTTTTTTCAAATCCTCAGAGAGTTCTTTGCCAGGAGGTGCCATGTTGAACTTCCAGTGACCAGTATGAGAGAGTGATAACACCATATTTAACACACCTGCTCCCCATTCATACATGCGACCTTGTAATACTAACGAGTCACTTGACACCAGGAAGGGAAAACGCCTAATTGGGCCCAATTTGGACATTTTTACTTAGGGGTGTACTCACTTTTGTTGCCAGCGGTTTAGACATTAATGGCTGTGTGCTGAGTTATATTGGGGGGACAGCAAATTTACACTGTTATACAAGCTGTACACTCACTACTTTACATTGTAGCAAAGTGTCATTTTTTCAGTGTTGTCACATGAAAAGATATAATAAAATATTTACAAAAATGTGAGGGGTGTATTCACTTTTGTGAGATACTGTAACCTCTTCAGTATCATTTATTTGAAAGAAAGATGTGTTCTCGTTTGATCTGGTTCTGGTATCTAGGATTAGTGAGCAAAGATGAGTTTAGGTTTAGTTTATTTTTGTTAAATGGTGAGCTAAATATCTCCAATGAGACGGGAGCATGGTCTGACCATGTAATCGGTTCAATCTCAACTTTAGAGATGTGCTGTAGTGTAATTTTGACTACAAGGGACAGATCAATTTGTGAATAGGACTGCTGTGGTTGAGAGAAGAAGTTATAGTCCCTATCATTGACATGCAAACATCTCCAAGCATCAAATAAATTTGTATTCTCTAGAAAGGAGGCCAAGGTGGAAGATCGTTTGCAGGCTTTTTTGTGTCTAGTTCAGCATTCAAGATCTCATTGAACTTCCCACATATTACAGTGTGCCCTTGAAAGAATTGTTTTAGTTTGGCTCTTAATCCTCTGAAAAAGGATCGTTGGTGAATGTATGTTCAACAAGGTTGTCAATTTATTGTTTATAGTGGCCCCTAAAATTATGTATAGACCCGCTGGGTCAGAGAAAGAGGAATGTAACTGAAAATTGAGTGTGTGCTTGATGGCTATCATTACTCCCTTTGACTTAATCTCTGCGTTAGCAAAAAAGTAATGAGTAAAACTGCTATGTTTACATGTGGGAGGGTTAGATTGTTTGAAATGCGTCTCTTGGAAGCATAATATATATATATGAAGCCGTGTAGCTTCTTTCCATAGGATAGAGCGTTTATAGGGCATATTAAGCCCTTTGGCATTAATAGAGGTAATCTTAACCATAGTTTTGTAAGGATTTTCCTAGCAGCAGTTTGCCTAGAGTTTGCCTAGCAGACTCATCAGATGGAGGGGTGGATAAAATACCGTCGACCAGGAGTATATGTCATCCTCCGCCTCTTTAAGTGATGAAAATAAGTTGTAGGCAGCTGACAAAAGCTTCAGAGAAAGGAACAGAAAGTCAAGTGTTAGGTGTTGTTATCCTATCCTGAGTGAGATGCTGAGAGGCGTAGTTCTTCTTTTTTTTTTTTTTTAACAGAAATTTTTTTTTATTAAACAAATCAGCATTACAATACAAGAAATTAGTACAGACATTGCGGTAAGAATAATGACAGTAAGGTTTACCCTTAAGCAATAGCCATTATTTATCAGATATTCCATATATGCAAAGGTCAGAAGTTTCAATTAACCATACTTCTCATGGCTCATATCATCAATAATTCTTAGATAATATAAAGTGAATAGCCCAATACTCAACCAAACCCGGTAGGGGCAGCAGGGGGGAAATGGGTTGGGAGAAGAAGCGAAGGGGGGAGGGGAAGGGAGTTAGAGGGAGGGAGGGAGGAGGAGAGGGGAGGGAGAGAGAAAGGGAAGAGGGGGGGAGGGAGGGAGGAGAAGGAAGGGGATGAAGGGAAACGGGCCTAAGAAGAATAGACGTGAGATGTAGGATGTCCTCCACTATGTTTCACGTCCTGCCTATGGGGTAGGGGGTTCAGGGTCTCCGGAGGCGTCGACCCAGGACAACCAGATTTTATCAAACTTCCCCGGGCATTGCCTACTTTCATACGTCAATCTATACAGGGGGAGTACCTTATTCACTGACCTTATCCACGAGGCCAGGGTAGGAGGCTCTACCAGTTTCCATCGCAGTAGAATTTCCCGCCTAGCATAGTACAATGTGAAGGTTAGACACAATTTGCTATACCTATCACCCTCAACATCCTCCAGATGACTGAGCAATAGTATTTGGGGATCCACCGGTAAGTTTGATCCCATGACATTGCTCAGTGTGGATGCCACTGCTGACCAAAAGAGTCAGAGTTTGGGACAAGACCAGACCATGTGCCAAAAAGTACCCACTTCCTGTCTGCATCTCTGACAATTGGGATCTCTCTGAAGGTAGTTGTGCGCTAACCTCTGTAGGGTAAAATACGCTCTGTGTAGGAACTTGAATTGTATGAACCTATCCTTTGCAGCGATCATGGAAGGAATGTAGGATATTAAACACTCCTTCCATTCCTCCTCGTCTAAAGAGGGAATATCGACCCTCCACTTTTCCCAGGTTTTAGTTAGTTTGGCATCGTACTCTACTGTCATGTATAGATATAGTATTGAGAGGGGCTTCCCCATCACGTTGGAAGTCAAGAGCCTCTCAATAGAGTCTGGTTCCAGAGCAAGGGGGGCAGGGAACTGAGCCTCAAAGGCGTGCCTCAGCTGCCAGTATCTGAATTGGAAGGAGGACGGGATAGTGAAGGATTGCCTAAGGGCTTGGAAAGTCATAAGCCTGCCATCCTTAACTATATGTTTTAATGTAAGGATTCCCTTTTTTGCCCAGAGAGAGGGGTCCGGCAAAGTGTAAAAATGAGGGAGCATAGGGTTGCCCCACAGGGGCATGTGAGGTGAAATGTGATTGGGCTTCCCATATATTTTCCTAGCCTCCTGCCATACCCTTACAGTGGTTCGCATCTGGGTTGTCATAGACAAACTGGCCCTGAGACTACAAAACGGGAGGTTGCTCAAGGCAGCAAAGGAACCCAGAATGGCTGCCTCCAGAGTGACCGCCGGATTTTGTGTGGGTTGGGAGAACCACCACCGAATCGTGACCAGAACTGCAGCCCAATAGTAGATTTGAAAATTCGGTAGCGCCAATCCCCCCCCCCCCCCGAAAGTGGGAGATATAAGATCTGCTTGGCCACCCTGGGTGGCCTCCCAGCCCAGACAAAGTGTATCAGCAGGCTCTCCAGCCTTCGGAAAAAAGTCCTAGGGTCTGTTACGAAAGAAATATAGATATTTGGGAAGGTAAATCATTTTTAGTAAATTGACTCTGCCAACAGGGATCAGTGGAAGGGAACGCCAAGCAGCGCACCTAGCCGTAAGCTGTGTCATAAGTGGACGCAAATTGTTGTCCATGTAGTCTAATGCCCCATACACACGGTCGGATTTTCCGATGGAAAATGTCCGATCGGAGCGTGTTGTCGGAAATTCCGACCGTGTGTGGGCGCCATCGGACATTTTCCATCGGATTTTCCGACACACAAAGTTGGACAGCAGGAGATAAAATTTTCCGACAACAAAATCCGATCGCGTCAATTCCGACCGTGTGTGGCCTGTTCCGACGCACAAAGTGCCACGCATGCTCAGAAGAAATTCCGACACGGGACAGCTCGTTCTGGTAAACTTAGCGTTCGTAATGGATAAAGCACTTTCATCACGCTGCAATGTAAAAAATGGTTTAATACAGCGCACTCTCTTCTTCTTTATAATGTGACAAGAATTAAGTCGTTTCGATGCTCATATTCACACACACTTCTCACAAACTTCTTTCGTTACTATTTATCGGGATTCCCTCAATATATTTTGATTTCTCACATCTGACAACATATTTTTTTTTTTTTTACTTTAATGTATAATCTTTTTTTGTGTTTCTCTTTTTTTTTTTTTTTTGTTGATTTTGATTTGTACTCCCGAAAATGTTTGTGTGTTTTTTGTGACAAGTTCCCACAACACCATTGATATGTTGTTCTATTTAATCTGTAGGAGATTGTTTGGTGTTGTTGTCCCTTGTTAATTTCACATTGTACTTTAGAAATGTACCTGAATGCTCACCAACAAACTGTCCTTTTTGGATGAAAACACACACAGGAGAGTAGAATTTACCTCAAAATATTTTATTAAGGGGGTCACAACTATAAAAAAACAAAGAGGGAGGCAACGCTGGAGAAAGTGCAGAAGTGGGCGAAGCCTTGGACCCCCAGGGCAGACATCAATTATTTAAAAGCAAAATTGGTGGCCTGAGGAGTCCATATCTAAGGGAGGGCAGTCTGGTCCAGAAGTCCCAGAGATCCGGAAAGCAGCAGATGACATCTGTGTCCCCAGGCTGTGGTCATACGAGAGACTGCAGATTCTGTCAGACCAGACTGAACCCAGGGCAATCACTCTCAGGTCTTCTTTCCACGCTTCCTTCCAGCCTTTGGCTGTGGTGGTGGAGTTGTGGCAGCAGGAGGAGGAGGAGGATCGTCCCTCTCCATGACATCCGTCTTGTGTGTCAGTTCCCCACTCTCCCCCTTACGAAGGACTTTATAAATCAGGTCCTCAGAAATCTTGCATTGGCCCTCCTGCATGCCCAGCAATTTGGTGGCAGCCATGCAGGCAAAGGCCTCTGCAGGACTGGGGAAGGCTCTGAGGGACGCCGAAGCCTCCTGGATCAGCCTGTACACTGAATCCTGCACAGGACTGGGAGTGGCCTTCCTGGCCCTTTTATATGGCAGGCGGAGGGGAGGGACCTGAGACTCAGTCATGCTGCGACTTGTCCCAGGCTTCTCTTGGCTGCCACTTAGCCCCGCCTCCTCCTGGCTGCCACTAATCCCCGCCTCCTCCTGGCTGACACTAATCCCCGCCTCCTCCTGACTGCCACATTCCACAGCCTCCTCCTGGCTGAGGTCTTCCTGTGTATGAAAAAGGGACATAGTTTTAGTATTGTTTTCATCAATCACACACAATTTTCACCTCCTGACTGCTGCAAATTGAATGTTAACAAATATAACAGACTATCCTTCTGAGCCCAGCAGTTTTCATTCTTGTCCCAATTTTGGGTGCCCACTACTGTCTATTGATATGTAAAACACTTTATGAAATCAGCAAATAGTGATCAATAATAACATCTAGTAAACATCATTTATTTATTGCCCAGAAATCTGTAGAAGAATGCTATACCTGACTCCAGCTGGGCTCCTCCACTTCTTCCTGGCTGGAAGGCCTAGGTTGGACATCGGAAGCCTCAGCTGGGATGGAAGGAAGAGTGGAAGGAAGAGTAGAGAGGGATTCCCTGACTTCAGTGTGGTCTGACAGAAATCGCAGTCTCTCATAGTACCACAGCCTGGGGACATAAACGTCATCTGCTGCAGCTCCGGACCTCTGGGAATCTGTGACCTTCTTGCGCTCCCTAAGATAAGTGCTCCTCAGGCCACCAATTTTAGCTTTTAAATAAGGTATGGTTGCTGTGGGGACCACCGGCTTCACCAACTCCAGCAGTTTCTCCAGCGCTGCCTGCCTCTTCTGTTTATGGTTATAGTGGGGGTGTCTGACCTGCCACAGACAGGGCAGCTCTCTGTACTTGTCAATAAACAGGGGCAGGAAATTTTGGTCGTTGAACCCATCCATTTTCTCTGCAAGACACAACACAAGACAAACCCTAATGTCAGGCCAAACTCCCCTAATCTTGTTACAATATAGACTTCAATTTCGAAGCAGTATAGGCCCAAGTTTAGATCCTACCTTCGTTAGCACGATCGGCGTCTCCGATGCTCCTTCCTCCGCTCACAGATCGTACGTAAGACGCGCGCGTTACGATTTATACACACTGCGCATGTGTATAACTCCGCCCGCCCCTGACGTTCTTTCTATTCTATTCCCCACCCCTTTTCGTTCGGCGCAGTGGAGGAAGAGCACATGGCGGAGAGACAGCAGGATAGTGCTAAGTACAGCAACGAGGAGGAGGAGGAGGAGGAGGAAAGGCTGGAGCCTGAAACGTCCCGATCCAGAAGGAGATTGAAGGACTCAAATATGTCCTTTGGGGAGATGTTGGAAATGGTGGACATCCTGAAGAAGGCCGACTATGATGGAAAGTATGGGCCTTACCCCAACCACAATGTCCGAAAGGCCAAGATCATGGCGAAAGTGGTCAGGAGTCTGCAACGGAAATTCGGGGTACGACGATCGAAAGATGAGCTCAGGAAGTGGTGGTCGGACCTGAAATTACGAGAACATGAGCAGTACAGAAAGATCCGGAGAGTGCTGCAAAAAAGTAAGTAGTTGTGCTGTGTTCCTATTGTTCTTGTGTTTATTACGTTCGTGCTGCTCCATGTGCTTTTAGGAACTGTTGTACAGTTTAAAATGGCAACTTTCATGTTCATGGGCACATTATTCGTTCGGATCACACATTTTTCATTGCAAATATAAAATACCATTGTTTAGCCCATATGCATTTGGCCACCATTTTGACGCCCTATACTTGTCTTCAAAGAATTGGGTTGTGTAGATGGCTTTGTTACTAGAATGAAATGCAAACTAGATTGTGTGTAAGGAGAGGACACTGAGCAGCTGTTTTCACATCTGGACACTGGAGCACTAGTGTGGGACCCCAGAACACCCTTTTTATTAAGGGGCGACACAGGTGCTCCAGTGTATACTATAGGGGGGGTCTCCATCTGTGAAGCTTGTACCAAACAGGTAAAGTATTGCAGCTTGACAAAGGACACTAAAAAAGCTACATCTTGGAACTCGGCTAAAATAGATAATTGTACCCCACTTCCAAGCAATGTTTCATCTTTAGAGTTCTGCCATCAAATATCTGTGTGCTAATTATACCATTTTTGTTTTACATAGGGGAGAAAAGACTCGGAGGACACCCCTCATCCGAGGAGACCAGAGCCCCCCCCCCTTTCTGGAAGAAGGGAAAATCCCCCCAACACAAGATGAGCAGGAGGATGAAGACATGGTGGAACTAGTCACCACAACAGGTGAGTGTCTGCAACCACAGGCTCAGATAGGAGATGGATGGCGGCATTTTTTTTAGACCTAATTTAGTTTCCTTTCTTTTTAGGTGATCGTGAGGTTGTGGATGAAGATCCTTTCACATCCGAAAGTGCCCAGATCCTGATCGGGGAGATCATGGGGTGTAATTTACAATTGGAAAACATCAAGCAAAACATCAATGATGTTATTCCAAAATATAAAAACATCACTGATGTTTTGGGGCGAGTTTAAAGCCCCTCAAAATCACTTTCTTCTTTTGTCTGCTACAATGTGCGAAATGTTTTTGTGATTTTTCCCAAAGCCAAAATTGGAGGATGCACACAGTGTGCCAACATGTGCTATCTGCCATCACGGGAGATCAATGGACGCGTTTTGGGGGTGCAACCCCTTCCTCAATAATAAAGTAGCGGTGAGGAAGGGCTTTCTCCCCCAAAACACGTCCCTTGAGCCCCCGTGATGGCAGATAGCACATGTTGACATTGTGAAATTTGTGTGCATCTTCCAAATTTGGCTTTTCCAGGGGTGATTTCCCCCCATCTGAACGCAATATCAAACACAGTTCCTAAATACTCATGTCTGATATTGCCTTCAAGTTCTACCAAATGTGAACTTTGTAAGATCAAGATTTGTGTCTTTCTTGTTGGTTTTACACAGGCCTGTTTTCTATAAAATGCACATTTTGATTTTGGATAATGACACCACAAAATATGTTATACAACAAACATGTTGGTTTGTCATCAAAACCTTTGGTAAATGCAATGTGATTGTGCAGGTATTAAAAAGATTGCTCATCAAGAATGTGTGGATTATTGTCTCAACGCTACAACACTTTTGGGGTGATGTAATTGTTGTTTTATGAGAAAATGGGGGTAATTTCCTAAGGGCAAATCCTCTTTGCACTACAAGTGCAGTTTCAGTGCAGTTGCAAGTGCACTTGTAGTGAAAAGTGTCTTTGCATTTAGTAAATAACAGCCAACAGTGCTTTGTATAAGGTTACACAATCACGACATTTTCTGGACTCCACACATTTCTGTCAGGGTCAGCTAAAACAAACACAAGCAGTAAATGTCCACAAAGAAGAGCCTGGGGGGAGATGCCTGTCGAGAACTTGAGGTCCTGCAGGCTTCTCCCTGTGGCCAAATACCGCAAGGTAGCGACCAACCTCTGCTCCGGAGTGATGGCTTGCCTCATGCAGGTATCCTGCCTGCTGATATAGGGAGTCAGCGAAGCCAACAAACGGTGAAACACGGGGTCCGTCATCCTGAGAAAGTTCCTGAAATCATCAGGATTATTCTCATGGATCTCACAGAGCAAAGGCATATGAGAGAACTGGTCACGCTGAAGCAACCAATTCTTGGTCCATGAACTCCTCCCCACCCTGTTCATGGACTGGACTTGTGTCAAGGTCAGGACCCCAACACCAAGCCCCCGCACAGCACGAACTCTACGAGGAGTACGCATACGAAACATGGCTAGAAAACGGTCGGCTGCTCAGAACGAAGTAACAGAACGCACTGAAGAACAGCAAGGCCTGTGAAGAGTGACCTGAAAAACAGCAACGAGCGGACAAGTTCGCACAGAAAACTCCGATACGAACTGACTGCACGCACTGAAGAGCAGATACAAACCCACAAGCACAAACTGAACGGCAGAAAACGATCTGAAAGCCACGAGTCTGAAAAAGCGCGAATCGTCTCTCACCAAACTTTTACTAACACGAGATTAGCAAAAGGAGCCCAAAGGGTGCCGCGCTTGGTTCTGAACCGGCCTTTTCTAGTCTCGTCGTACGTGATTGACGTCACCGCGTTCTTGGCGATCGGAAATTCCGACAACTTTGAGCGACCGTGTGTAGGCAAAACAAGTTTGAGCCAACATCCGTAGGAAAAAATCCGAGGATTTTGTTGTCGGAATGTCCGATCAATGTCCGACCGTGTGTACGGGGCATTAGACTTTACCACTAATTTTTATCCCCAGGTATTTGAAATCATCTACCCATTTGAGCTGTGGGTGTGGTACCCTAGGGGTCGAGGGATGGAGCGGGAATAGAACCGACTTGTCCCAATTAATGCGAATCCCCGAATACCCACCAAATCGATTAATCAGATCGAGTGCAGTCTGCAAAGAGGACGATGCATCCGCTAAGTAAAGCAGAGCATCGTCCGCGTACAGCGATAACTTTTCCTCAATGGGTCCTACCTGAAGTCCCCTTACCCCAGGGTCGGCCCTCAACAATATAGCCAGGGGCTCCATCACCAGAGCAAATAGACCCGGGGAAAGGGGACACGCCTGTCGCGTGCCTCGAAACAATTGGAACTTCACCGAGAGACATCCATTGGTACGTATTCTAGCTGAGGGGCCATGATATAGCATGCGGAGCCATTTCGTGAAACCCAGGCCAAACCCGAATCGCGAGAGCACTTCCCATAAGTAGCCCCACTCGACGGAGTCAAAAGCCTTCTCCACGTCGAATGAGGCCACCGTCCCGTTAGTGACCTCGTCCGTCCTGTCTATGTGAGTATGGAGGCGTCTGATATTAATGTCAGTTCCCCTGCCGGGCATGAAGCCTGTTTGATCCCTATGGATGAGAGAGGTAATTACCAGGTTAAGCCTATTGGCCAATACTTTTGCCAGTACTTTTGCATTCACGTTCAGAAGGGATATAGGGCAATATGAGGAGCACAACGTGGGGTCTTTCCCTGGCTTGGGGATCACCACAATGATCGCTTCGCTCATTGTGTCCGGGAGTTTTTCAAAGCGCGACGACTCAGAGAAGAGGACCTGTAGTTTATCAACTAATTCTGTTGCATATTGTTTATAAAACTCCACAGGGATGCCATCGGGTCCCGGAGTTTTCCCTGCCTGCGTTGATTTAAGTTCCCGTAGTATCTCCAAGGACTTAATTGGAGCGTCAAGCTTGTCACGATACGTTACTGTAAGGGTTGGGATATCAATGTCATCTAGGTATGCCCCCAGATCCTCCCCTCTATAGTCTACCTATAGAGGGATTCGTAGAACTCCGCAAAACAACAATTGATCCCTTCCAGTGTGTGGATCAGCTGTCCCGAGGAGTCCCTAATATGTGAGATGCTCATCCCGCCTGCCTGTTCCCTAGAGAGCCAGGCCAACAAACGGCCTGACCGCTCTCCCTGCTCAAAAATCTGTTGGGATTGAGCCAACATTTTCTTCTGAGTAAGAGAAGTACGGAGACGAACCACCTTCTTCGTCATAAGTTGTAGATGCGAATAGTGCGCAGGGTCCCGGGTACGAACAAAAAGAGCCTCCGCACTACTCGCCTCCCTCTCAGCCCCTATCAAGTCTGCCCTACGCTCCCATCGGACTCTGGCAATGATGGTCTGGTAATGTCCCCTCGTCGTGGCTTTAAAGGCATCCCACACAACTGCGGGGTAAGCCGAGTCCACATTTACAGCCCAAAAGTCAAGCAATTCCGTTATAAATTGGGAGTCTACTGCGGTGTCTGAAATCCAAAATCTGGAGAGCCTCCTTATCCTTTCTACTGAGCCTAGGGAAAGATCCAAAGACAATAACAAGGGTGCATGGTCGGAAATTCCCCTAGGCAATATTTGTATGTCTGTGACCCGTGGGAGAACCTGGCTCCCTGCGAAGACCAAGTCTATGCGGGAAAAAGTTCTCTGGGAGGCCGAGTGGCATGTGTATGCCCTAGATTGGGGGTGATGCCACCTCCAGACATCAGTCAGGCCATAGGTATCCGCCCACTCAGCCAACCCAGGGCAATGATGTCCCGCAGGAGTTAGCCTGTCTAAATCCGGGTCTGGGACCAGATTAAAATCACCCAATATGATTGTTATCAGAGGCAAAGTCGGCCATCTTACCGGTGATCTGGTTGAGCACCAGCAAAGATGCCGGGGGAGGCAAATATAAGCCCACAATGGTCCACGTTAGAGAGTATATTTTAGCATGAATAATAACATACTGTCCATCGGGGTCCAGGGCCAAGTCCAAGAGCCGAAAAGGAAGTGACTTCAGTACCAGTATAGTAACACCCCTAGAGAATGTGGAGTGCGTTGAGTGGTAGTGGTGTCCCACTCATGGTTTTTTTAGGGCCAGAACCCTACGTCCTGTTAGGTGTGTTTCTTGGAGCACACATATATGTGGGTTATAAGATTTAATGAATTGGAACACCAGGGAGCGCTTGACCGGGGAGTTCAGTCCCCTGGTGTTCCAGGAGATGATGTTAAGTGAGGACATGACTACCGGGAATGTTAAGAATGTTAGGATCAATGGAATTCACGGCTCTCGGACTGGACCCCGGGACCCGAACCGGACATATCTGTAGACAGTGCAATGCTGATGAGTCAGTTATTTTAGTACAGATTTCAAACAAAAACAAAACCAAACTTAAAACAGATAAAGGGTGCCAATAACTAAAGTAGATGAAACTAGCCCCAATAGGGGAACTTAAAGCCAACCCCCACACCCTACCCGACTCTCAATTCCGAACTTATTCAGCTCGCCGGCTGCAACAGGGGGTCCGTGGAAGAGGCGAGCTCACCCCCCCCGAGACTTCACATGGGGGGGAAAGCAGCTTTTCAAGCGACTTACACACTTGAGAACTCCGCTTGTGATATAGCAGGCTGTGAGGACTTAGAAAGTCAGAGGAAGGGAAATACCCCATAGTGCGACCCCACAGTAAAGTCGATCCATCTTTGGGTGGAGATACCGAACAAAAACTCCAACACCCCTCAAGAAAACAAGCAAGTATGAAGGAACTTCATATTTCAACGGTCTCCTGACCAAGTTCTTTGGCAAGGGCATTATCTTAGAATTTTCCTGGAAGGGATAGTAAACGTCCCCCCCCCCAAGTCTGCCCACACCATGGATTGAACTGGGCATAACCTGTGCAACGAAATAAGTCATCCATGTGGGAATGTGTATTACCTCAGACCTGGGCCAAGGCTATGGTGAGTAAACAGTGAAAGGGATCATACAGTACATACCAGGTAAACCATCAACGGATCTGTGGTAGCGAGTCCAGCCAGGCTGAGGCCTCTCTTGGAGTGGTAAAGAAACGGGTTGTCTCGCCGTCCTGGACTCTCAGGTGAGCAGGGAAGAGTACACTGTAGCAAATGCTGCGTGATCACAGAGCCACCTTAACTTGGTCAAAAGATTTCCTGAGTTTCTGGGTCTCTACCGAGTAGTCGGGGAAGATCATCAACTTCGTGTTCTGGAATCTGAGGTTCTCAACATTTCTAGAGGCGCGGAGAACTTTGTCTCTATCTCAGAAATTGAGGAGACAAAGAATGAAGGTGTGAGGGGGGATCCAGGAGGCCCTGGCTTAGGCGGGATGCAGTGCGCCCTCTCCACCATGTAGTAAGGTGACCAGCGGGCCTCGGGTAAAAGTTCACGGAGCATTCCCTCTATGAATGAGGTAGGGTTGTTCCCCTCCGCCCCCTCCGGTAAGCCAACAATGAGAAGGCTATTACGCCGGTTCCTGTTCTCCGCATCCTCGGCTCTATATTCAAGGGCCTTTACTTTGGTTTGAAGAGTACGGAGTGATGCCCCATGTTCCGCAATAGTGTCTTCGGAGGTACTCAGTCTTTGCTCCTTCTCAGCGACTCGCGACCTGATTTTATCTATATTTTGGCGAATTAGACCCATATCCAGCTGAACTGTTTCAATCTTTGTTGTTAGCGTGGATTGGCAAGTAGCAATGGCCGCCATGACATCCGCCAGCCAGGGGGGCTGAGAGTCATCCGACTCCATAGTGTTTGTCTGCGGAACTCTGTGGGTGCTGCGTGTGTTAAGGGCCTCTGGAGAAGGACAGGTGGGCATCTGAGGGGAGTCCGGCTGCGGTGGGAAGGTCAACCTCTTACCCCCTTTACTATATTTTGTGCTGGAGTTCCTGCACCTCATTCATGTATTGGTGGCCGAGATCTGGGCAGTAATCAGCAACTGGCTGTAGGAGACTGTCCGGAGAGTCAGGGGTGTTAAGGCAGTAGGTAGGGTAGAGCTTATGTCCCCTTAACAGTCCTCCCCTCTCACCTGCAAATGTATGGCGCAGGAGCTGCTCACTTCAGGCCTACACAGGCCTACAGGGATGTTCAGCCCAGCCACCTCGCTTCACAACCGGGGTGAGTGGGATGTGGGCACTCCAGGTTCTGTCCCGGTTCCCTGGCAGTTAATCCCAGCCATCACATGGCCTCCTCCATCAGGCCAGCAGGATCCAGCACTTCCCCAATCAATCTGTCAGGGACCTGTCAGAACCAGACCAGCACATGTGCGTATGCCAATGCACCGACACGCTCCTGCTCAGGCAATTCAGCAATCTCCAGCTGTTATCATGCGTCGGCGCGGCACTCGGGCGTGCGTGCGGCGTGTGTGTGTGTACGCGCGCGGGTGCGTACGCGCGCACGTTTGCATTAGTGGCGTTTTGGCGCCAAGAGGTGCATAAAAGTCCTCCTGTTGCAGAAATGCGCTGCTGTCTCGTCTCAGCTCTGTGGATCTGCTTAACCTGTACCTGATTGATTGATTACCTATTGACCCGGCTTGTCTGACCATTCCTCCTTCTCCAATCCAACCCGGCCTGCCTGATTCTGCTACTGCATCTACCAATACCGTTGCTGACCTCTGCCTGCCTACCGACTCTGCCTCTGCCTACTGTACTAACCGCCTTGCTACCTGCTGACCCGGACTGTTTGACCTTGCCTGTGCCTGCCGTTTGTCTGAAGAGCCTGCATAGCCTGATGAAGGAGCACGCATGCTCCGAACGCGAAGCACCGCCCGCCTCACCCCGCTCCCGGAAGTGAAGACGCAGGTCAGCACAGCGCTCCACGGAGGATCCATGACCGATATCCTGGCCGCCCGGAGGCTCTGAGGACCCTCTGCACCACCGGAACATCTACCAGGACCCAGGTTACAGGACTCACATCCCAGGAACCCCTCCACTGGCCCGTGACACCCACATCCCCCGAGAGCATGTGGATGAAACTACTTTACATGCTGGTTTTTAGCAACTCAAATGTGAGTGTTTTTATCTATTGTAATAAATATTTTTAACATACATTCTGCACTTAGAGGGCGCCGTCCTTCTTTCTTTTTTATTTTTACCTGCCGTTTGTCTGCTGTGCTGTTGCACCCTCAGCTCCAGCTCCAGTGACTTCTGCATCTGCATCTTCAGTGATGCAGCCTGCTGCTTCCTGTCATCACCTTACCTGCAGTCCAGCCATCCCTGGAGGGATCTCTACTCTGCTCCAGCATCAGAGCCTTCATCTCAAGCAGGCACTCCTACCCCACTGTGCTCACGAGACCACTGTCCCCACTCCAGTGGCTCTTGAACCAGCGTTGTATGAGAGGTCTTCTCCTACAAGTCAGGCTCACTACCAGGTACCTAACAGTACGAAACAGCCATGACTGAGCCTGCAGGAGAGACCTCTCCAATGAAGGAGATCTGCACGCACCTTGCGGCCCTCACTCAAGCGGTGCAAGCCCTTCAGGACAATTATACCAGACTAGGGGGACAAGTTCAGAATCTCGCTGGCCCTAGTCCCATAGCTTCCTCCTCAGCCGCAGCTCCAACACCGCCTGCTCATGCTCCCTCCATGGTGATGCTCCCACCTGAACCAAGGGTCCCCATCCCAGAGAGGTTTTCCGGGGATTGGACCAAGTTTCGGGCCTTTCGCAATGCCTGCCAACTCTTCTTTGCTCTACAACCCCGAATTTTCACTGGAAGTTACCAAAGTGGGGTTTGTGATTTCCCTCCTACAAGGGGAACCCCAGACCTGGGCTCTCCGTTTACTGGAGGGGGACTCAGCCTTAAACCCAATCGTTACCCTCCTTCTTTGAAGCCATGGCTCAACTCTATGAGGACCCTCAGCGGACTGCCACAGCTGAGTCAGCCCTGTTCGCGCTCCAGCAAGGCCGGCTGAGGACTATGTCACTGACTTCAGATGCTGGAGCGCGGACACGCAGTGGAACAACGCGGCCCTGCATCATCAGTTCCGCATGGGCCTATCTGAAGGGCTAAAAGACGAACTTGCTCGAGTTGGCATACCAGACACTCTTGAAGCGTTGATTTCCTTGGCAATCCAGATTGATTGTCGTCTTCGAGAACGTTGATCCGAGCGCTCTGCCCAGCAAACCCGCCCGGCCTGGATGACAGCACGGGCTCCGGTTCCTGCAGCACGTTACTTACCTTCACCCAGTATGAATCCAGTCAACACCACCCCCTGAAGAACGAGCACGCCGTCGTCAACTTAACCTATGCCTCTATTGCGGTGGAACTGGTCACTAATTGCCCAGTCAAGATAAGTAAGTGCTCATCCTCTATGTCTGCCAACTCTACCCACCTTGCCATTCCTCTCTCGTTACAGCTCCAGGAAGAGATAATTCCAGTCAACGCCATCATTGACTCGGGAGCTTGCCGCTGCTTTATTGACTTGACCTTTGCCAGCCAACATAACATCCCATTACGGACTAAAACCCATGGACTTTCTGTTTTCTTAGCTGATGGCTCCCGCATTAGATCTGGACAAGTAATTCAGCAAACTCTTCCCTTGCCTGCTACTACTTCTTCTCAACATAAGGAACTGCTGACCCTTGATGCCATTACATCTCCTCTTTTTCCAATTATCTTGGGCATTCCCTGGCTTCAAGCCCACAATCCGCACATCAACTGGGTCTCTGAAGAAGTAAAATTTGTATCATGCTACTGTCAGGAACACTGTCTGGTGAGAGACCCCGACTCTTCAGCTACTCTGCTATGCCTTGACACTGACCAGAAACTATGCTAGTCCATACCTAAACATTACCATGAGTTCATCAATGTTTTTAGTAAGAAGGGGGCAGACTCCCTTCCGCCTCATCGCCCCTATGACTGCCCAATTGAGTTGTTGCCAGGATCCGAGATCCCATTCGGACGTATCTTCCCTTTATCGGAGAAGGAGCAAGAGGCACTAAAAACATATGTTGATGAGAACTTGGCTCAGGGGTTCATCCGCCACTCAACTTCCCCAGCAGGTGCCGGAATATTTTTTGTCACCAAGAAGGACAAGACTCTTCGCCCGTGTATAGATTACCGGGACTGCGGTTATCTTTACCAAACTCGATCTAAGAGGGGCTTACAATCTGATCCGCATTTGGGCTGGGCATGAGTGGAAAACAGCTTTTCGGACCCGATTCGGGCACTACGAATACTTGGTTATGCCCTTCGGACTCTGCAACACTCCTGCGACCTTCCAACATCTGATTAACGATGTTCTCAGGGACTTTCTAGACTTGTTTGTGATCGCATACCTGGATACTATCCTGATCTTTTCTGAATCTCTTGATCTGCATCGAGAACATGTCCGCAGGCTGTTGGGTCGCCTCCGTTTACACAGACTTTATGCAAAGGCAGAGAAATGCGAGTTCGAGCAACAAAGCATCCAATTTCTGGGACTAATAATCTCTCCAACAGGCATTAAAATGGATCCCCAGAAGGTATCCGCTGTGCTGGACTGGTCAGTACCCCTAGACAAGAAGGGAATTCAGCGGTTTATCGGGTTTGCAAACTTTTATAGAAAATTTATCATGGGATTCTCAGCCATAATTGCACCCATCACGCAGTTGACCAAACAGAATGCCCGTTTCTTCTGGAACCAGTCAGCCCAAGATGCCTTTGAGAATCTCAAAAAACTGTTTACCTCAGCCCCAATCCTCAGCCATCCTGAAATAGCGGTGGGTGCAATACTATCACAACGAAGGGGCAGCAAAGACCTAATGCATCCTGTGGGTTTTTTCTCCTGTAAACTTTCTCCCGCGGAGAAGAACTACGATGTTGGCGACCTGGAGCTGCTCGCTATTAAAACTGCTCTGGAGGAGTGGAGATACCTGTTGGAGGGAGCTGTGCATCCGGTATTAATATACACTGACCACAAGAACCTAGAGTACTTGAGATCTGCTAAACGCCTGAAGCCTCGGCAAGCCCGCTGGGCCCTGTTTTTCTCCCGTTTTTGTTTTCATATAACTTACCGGCCAGGCTATAAAAATATCAAACCGGATGCATTATCACGCATGCATGACAACCCGAAGGACGCATCCATTCCTGACACCATCCTGCCCGCAAACAATTTCCTACTCCTGCAAACGGATCTGCTCTCTCAGATTAAAGAAGCATCCGCTGAGTCATCTAGGCCTACAGGGATTACTCTGACATCCAGAGATGGATTGCTATGGAAGGGAAGTCAAATTTTTGTCCCTGAGAAGGTTCGGATCAAGGTCTTAACGCTTCTTCATGATCATCCACTAGCTGGCCATTTTGGGGTCTGCAAGACCCTGGAACTTGTGCAGCGCACATTCTGGTGGCCCAATCTGAAGGACTTTTGTGAGAAATATGTCAGTTCCTGCCCTACCTGCACCCAGAATAAGACGTCTAGAAATCTAGCTTGGGGTCTGTTAAAACCTTTGCCTGTACCTGATAGACCCTGGAAAATGATTTCCATGGACTTTATAGTAGAGCTTCCATGTTCTGATGGGTGTTCAGCCATCTTTGTGGTGGTAGATCGCCTAACCAAGATGGCCCACTTCCTTCCATTAAGGGGAACTCCATCTGCTATTTAAACCGCCTGCATATTCATTAAGGAAATCATCAGACTACATGGAGTACCTGCAAGCATAGTTTCAGACAGAGGGGTACAATTCACCTCACATTTTTGGAGAGCCCTGTGTGAAATCCTAAAAATTGAACTGGCCTTGTCCTCGGCCTATCATCCTCAAACTAATGGGCAGACAGAGAGGACCAATCAGACTCTTGAACAGTATATCAGATGCTTTACTTCCTTCACACAGGATGATTGGGTGTCCCTGCTACCCTTAGCAGAATTCGCATACCACAATGCCAAACATTCAGCCACCGGTCAATCTCCTTTTTTCGCCATTGTCAAGCTGGTGTCAGCTTGGCTGCCATCACTGTGGGTTGCTGTACAGAGGAAAGGATTGATGAAGCTCCTAGCTCAGGCTGCCATATAGCTCAGCGGCTCAGACACGTGCCACAAAGTCGATATTTTATGAAATGCATATTGCATCTTAAAGACTAAGTTCACTTTTCATATTAAATGGAAGCATTTTCAAATGTAATTTTGGCCAAGCCACCCCAATGTGATTATCTCTCACCTCATCTATTGCAGCTGTAGCACCCTCTACCATAGGTAGGTGCTAGAGGTGTAGTGTTGTAGGTTCTGTCAGTGCAGGTAAATTTAAACAGGCCTATGCTACGAGCTAGGCCTGTTTGTTTTGATCTGGAGGCAGGGAGTGGTTAATGTAGCAGTGGATGTGACTGACTTGTACTTCAGATTTTGGGTGCCTCTCCTGCTTTCAGTGAGAATGTTCTGGAAGAGGGACAGGGCTGAGATTTGGAGTGGCATGGAGTACATGTGAGGAGCCCTGACCAATCCCCAACTAGGATTGGCAGGGGGCAGGCCTCCTAGATATACTCACGGTCAGCCTGTTGGGGGGGAGTTGTCTGCTGGGTGAACTAAAGGATTGAGTGCTTGACTGCGTGCAGGAGGAACAACCCCATCTGGGGGGTTGCTACTCAGGCGGAGGAGCCCAGGGGCTTGAAGGGAGCCTCTCCTTACACGGTCATGGAGAGGTGTCCTGGAACAGGAGCTGGAGAAGCAGTTGGTAAATCCTTCAGAAAGGATTCGGTGAGTGAAGCACAGTTGAAATCTGGAAGAGGCATGCCAGGGAAGCTGGTTGCAGAGCCAGAGGAGAGACTGTGGGGTTTTGTGCCAAATGGTTGCAGCCTGATGGCACAGGATTTGCAAGTCGGGCTTGCTGGGATCAGTAGTCCATCATCAAATATCTTTTCCTACTAAATGTTCAGGGCCGCCAAGAAGGGGTACTGCAGGCCCCTCGCCCATTAAGAATCATCAAGTGAAACTGCTTCTAGGACTTATTCAGAGTGAGGCCTAGAGAGCTCAAGATGGTGGGACAGGATGTCTAATGCTGTGACAGAAAGGTGTTGTGCAGGAGGAGAAGTGTCTTGGAGGTAAAAGTCTGCAGGGAGAGTGCAGAGGAGGAGAATGGTCTGAAGTAACGCTGTCAAGATAAGAATCCACCATTTTTGTTCTATTCAAGGAAATGTAAAGCATAACCGCTATAATATTGCAAATACCAGTTTGTTCTATGGGCAGCCCATATCCCTTCCCCCAACCAAGTTCAATCCCCCAAATAAAACAACAAAACAAAGCAAAAGACTTTTCATTGTCTACAAGTGTGACATATGGATGTCTGCAGCAGGGTGAAAAAGCGTGGATGTTAGTAACTAGCAACACACCGCTACACAGCTTTGAAAATTCACCCGTTTAAAAAAAATGTTTTCTGATTCCATCACTTCCTGTAGATTATATCTCAGCATGCACTGGCTTTCTGCATTACAGAACACGGCATGATAGGGCGTGCTCACCATTCTGGACCATACCTCCCTCATTACTATACCACCTCTTGTTTTATTTTTACCCACTTTCTGTACAATCTGATTGTTCAATCGCTTTTAGATCTACCATCAGCTATGCAGTGTAAGGACCTGCCTGATTTGAAACAAATTGAATAGATTGTTCAGGTGGGTTATCCTATTCCATAGTTCTGGTAAATCTAAAGGAAAATTTACAGAGATTGTACGATCAGATTGCCTAGTGTATGGCCATTTTTATATAAGTACAAAAGGGAGTACAAGAGGGAGTGGATGGAGACAACACTCAGCTGTCAGGTTCACATCTCTGTGTGGCAGGAGCTCATGTTTCCACACTCATTTTCTTTTTTTTGGGGGGGGGGACGTTTTGAAGGGTTTCAGATCATCATGCATAGGGTAGCCATTCACATGGGCTGCCCTATGCATGACAAACACCAAAATAAGCCCCTGAACTTTTTTGGGGTGGAGCGTGGTGCTTTTTATAGTGCACTTTTTGGCTCATTTTTCCCATGACAAGCATAGGGCAACCCATTAATATCAATAGTCTGCCCTACACGTGGCAAAGTAGCCCAAGGGACATTTTGGTGCATTGTGGTTTGCACATTTTTTACTGTGCGTTTTGTACCGTTTGTCACTTGTTGCCTTATGCATTAAAATGTGTGTTTGCTTCTGTGTTTGGGGTGTCATTAACAATTAATGGCACCAGAAGTGCAACTAGCTCATTTTAGGTGTATAAAGGTGGGTGGGAGCAATCTCTTGGAGGAAAAGGGGTGGTGCAGGGTGGGTGTTAATGAGGTCAGCTGCGTCCTTCACTGGTTCTTCAGTCCTGAATACCAAATTCAGGATGGCTACTGGAGGACTTTTTACCAGGACACTGAGACAGAGGTAATGTCTAGTCTAGGACAAACAGAAAGCTTTTTCTTTCCTGCAAAAGAGTTAAATTAATGGTATTTTGGTACATAGAGGGGCTGAATTTTTTTATTTTTATTTTTTTAAGTTGAACTTAGCCTTTAAAGTGTACCCATTATCTTGCTATCCTGAAAACTATCCCCTAGACCTGTGATATTAGTCACCAAAGAGCTGCACATAATATTCAGTCATTGTAATGTTAAAGAAAACTGTTAGAGACTCCAGACATGCTATAAGAGATTGTCAAAAACTGCAGACATGCTGCAGGCGATTGTCAATGATTAAGGACATATTACAAGAGATTGTAAATGTCTGTAAATATGCTACAGGTGTAATAGAAGACTGTGTTTATACAGCAGGTGACAGTCAGAGATACAAGATACATTACTGGAGACTGTGCCATCATGGCCTTTTTATGTATCAATGCTTCCACATGTGTACACCCTTAAAAATGTCACCACATTTGATATGTATTATAGTACATTATTTTATACAACAATGTAAAATTTAAGAGATAAATGGCAGTATAGAGCAGAAAATGCAAGACAATCTTAAATAAATAGAACAAATCTTTTTTGAGGGGCTTTAAATTCTGACCCCTCCTTCTGTACCCCCCTCCCACCAATTTGCCAGCTTTCAGAAAAAAAAAGCTCCTTTTACTCATATAACTCCACTGTCCCTTATTTGGGGCATCTTCCAGATGTGTGGATTGGTGATCCGGGACTGCAGGGTTTACCTACGTAAATCAAGGCTGTGAAATCTTTTGGAGTCTAAGAGGGCCTTCCTACTCTGCTACAAAAATTAAAGAAGACGTGGCACCTGAAAACAGATTTAGATAAGTAAAGGGGGCTTTAAGAATTTTTTTCAAGTAATGTAGCAATTAGTTGGGGGGGGGGCTTAGCAGTGTGGCTTTAAAAGAGAAGTGCGTGTTTTGTAAAAAACAAACATCCATACTCTTCTTTGTGGATGATGCAGCATTGATCTGATGTTGCATCTGTGCCCTGCCGCTTCTACACCAAGAACTGAGCGACCAAAGGCCACTGATCTTTCAGTTCTCGGTCTTCAGTGAACAGAGAGCCTGTGAATGTCAGCCACTGGCTCTCTGCTGTGTCCCACCAGCACTCATTGGAGCGCCGGGCAGAGCGCTGAGAGAATGAGCT
Source organism: Lithobates clamitans (assembly GCA_037952925.1). Taxonomy (NCBI): domain Eukaryota; kingdom Metazoa; phylum Chordata; class Amphibia; order Anura; family Ranidae; genus Lithobates; species Lithobates clamitans. The sequence continues at coordinate 6,288,171 of JBBGZY010000008.1, read as the reverse complement.
AGATGCTTTTCAGGCATCTAGGTATATCCCAAGATTAAAGTCAGGATCCCTCCAGAGTCTGGACCAGCTGAGTGACGTCAGCAGACATCTGGCCAAATATGGATCCCAGGAGTGGAGAATGAAGTGCACTCCTGTGACCTACAGGAGAAGTAAGGCCAAAAGATCTTTGGCTCTACTTCTCTTTTAACTAGTTCAGTCTATTGAATAATATCCTTTCAATGTCCTGAGTTGTAATTCTTCAAAGAAACAGGGAGTTTAGAAAAAAGAAAAAAAGGCATAGAGAATTTGCCATTATATATGTTATTCCTGGGGAAGGGTTACAAATTTATATTCATGCATGTACAGAAAAAAACCCAGAACTAGAAACTTAAAGTGATTTGTAAAGTCTTTTTTTTTAAATAACAAACATGTTATACTTGCTTGTTCTATGCAATTGGTTTTGCACAGGGCAGCCTGGATCCTCCTCTACTCGGGCCCCTCTTCGGTGCTCCTGGCCCCTCCCTCAAGTTGAGTGCCCCCACAGCAAACAGCTTGCTATGGGAGCACCCGAGCCGAGCTGCAGCTCTATGTGTCCATTCAGACACGGAGCTGCCGTTCATCTGACCCCCTCTCTACCCTGATTGGCTAACTGACTTTGAGCGCCAATGGTGCCGCTGCTGTGTCCAGACATCACTGGACAGAGATGGCGCTCAGGTAAGTATTAGAGCAGTGGTTCTCAACGCCTGTCCTCAGGGCCCACTAACAGGCCAGGTTTGCAAGATAACTGAAATACATCACAGGTGATATAATTTTCTGCTCAGTGATTGCTGTATTCTAGTCTGCATCTCCCTGGATCCTGGCCCCCTCCCTCCTATTCAGTTCCTCCACAGCAAGCAGCTTGCTTTGGGGGCAACCAAGATGAGTCACAGCTCCCTGTGTCCATTCAGACACGGACCCCCAACCCGGCCCCACCACCTCTCTTCCCTGATTGGCTATCTGACTTCACAGCAGCGGGGGCCAATGGAACCGCTGCTGTGTCTCAGTCAAGCAGGAAGCAGAATCCGGATGGCTAAGATACTGGTGGACATCGCTGGACAGAGAGGGATCTCAGGTAAGTGTTAGGGGGGCTAAGGGGGGCTGCTGCACACAGAAGGCTTTTTATCTTAATGCATAGAATGCATTAAGATATAAAACCTTGTGTCTTTACAACCCCTTTAAGTTCCAGCAGAAATTGAAACATGGACATGGGGGACACAAGAACAATATGGCAACAGCCAAGTGACTAGGCGAGAGAGTTTTTACATATACAGTACTCTACGTATATCAAAGGAATTTGGCACATATCACTTCTACATGTTACTCCAGGGAAAACTGGAACACTGGAATTGATCTGGGAAGAAACTCAAAACGTAGTCCCAAAATACACTCATCAGCCACTTTATTAGGTACACCTGTTCAATTACTTGGTAACACAAATTACTAATCAGCCAATCACAAGGCAGCAACTCAATGCGTTTAGGCATTTAGACATGGTGAAGATGACTTGCTGAAGTTCAAACCAAGCATCAGAATGGGGAAGAAAGGGGATTTAAATGACTTTGAAGAGAATGGTCAAAAAAATTGAAAATATGCAGTGAGCGGCTGTTGTGTGGACAAAAATGCCTTGTTGATATCAGAGGTCAGGTGAGAATGGGCAGACTGGTTCGAAATGATAGAAAGGCAACAGTAACTCAGATAACCACTCGCTACAACCAAGGTATGCAGAATACAATCTCTGAATGCATAACAAATAGAACCTTGAAACAGATGACGAGCTACAGCAGCAGAAGACCACACCAGGTACCACTTCTGTCAGCGAAGAACAGAAAACTGAGGCTACAATTCACACGGGCTCACCAAAATTGGAGAGTAGAAGATTGGAAAAAGTTGCTTGGTCTGATGAGTCTCGATTCCAGCTGCGACATTCATCCATCCAGCATGGATGGATCCATCCTGCCTTGTATCAATGGTTCAGGCTGGTGGTGGTAGAGTAATGGTGTGGGGGATATTTTCTTGGCACACTTTGGGCCCCTTAATTGAGCATTGTTTAAATGCCACGGCCTACCTGAGTATTGTTGCTGATCATGTCTATCCCTTTATGACTACAGTGTACCCATCTTCTGATGGCTACTTCCAGCAGGATACAAGAAAAAGAACTGCTGCTCCAGGTGTATAAAGATAAGGCTGATTGGAGTATCTTGCGGAGTGGTAGCCCCAGTCCGCCTCCCTGGGGAAACTTGGAAAGAAGAAAGAAATGGCTTCACATCTAGAACTTCCGATTGCCTTTTTTTTTGTTTCACTAAGATAATACATACATACTTCCAGCAGGATAATGCACCATGTCACAAAGCTCAAATCATCCCAAACTGGTTTCTTAAACATAACAATGAGTGCATTGTACTCCACTGGCCTCCACAATCACCAGATCTCAATCCAATAGAGCACCTTTGGGATGTGATGGAATGGGAGATTCACATCATGGATGTGCAGCCCACAAATTTGAGGAATGTTTACAGCACCTTGTTGAGTCTATGCCATGAAGAATTAAGGCAGTTCTGAGGGGAAAAGGGGGTCCAACCCAGTACTAGCAAGGTGTACCTAATTAGGTGGCCAATGAGTGTATATATCCATTCTGTGCATCAAATGCAGTAGATCATCTGGCTGACACTGTATCTAGAGTCTTCATTGATAGTGGATGTAATGGTGTTACACCCAAATGACATCTACTTGTACTAACCTGTTTTTACACAAAATTGACAGAATATGGCATCATGGTTGAAGTTCCGCTTGTTTCTCTTGTAGTTTTCCCATTTTCATTACCCAAACTATAGTGTATTAGATACATTTTCAACATGCAAATAAAAATAAATATGTATTTTGTGAGTAGACTATAGTTTTTTATGTTGCTGTCAGAAAACACATCCTGGAGTCTCGGTCTCTTCTTTTATAGGAATCTGTCACTATTTAAAAAAAAAATTAATGAGCTGTTCCCTGCTAGGGATGAGCTCCCTGTTCAGTGTGAACACAGATTCGGATTGAACTTTGTTTGTTCGAGCATTCGTCTGAATGCAAGACTTTTAACCAGTCCGTCAAGAGCCAGACATCATATATGGTAGCAGTTTTTCCATGGCTACTATGTATGACAATTTCCTTCTCTATAGCCCCACTATGATAGCTTCCTACTATGTACCCTTACTCATTTGTGTGGGCAGACTGCGGTATCTGAACCCCCTATTTTTAAAGGGGCCTTCCATGTTCTGAAACACCCCTGCTTTCAGACCCCTATAACCAACAGACCAGGGATGTGAAAAAAGGGTTCTTGTCCTCATAAACATGGTGACCACGTGCTTTTCCAGGGGTTGCCCCCTAGCAAGGAGCCCCCCCCCCCCCCAATGTTGAGGGTATGTGATCTGTTTTTTTGTTTTTCATGGGGGTTCCCCTTATATTTCATGGCAGATCCAAGCATGAAGCCTGGCAGGACCCACACACTGTTTTTTGTTTGTGTGAAACCCACCTTGACATTCCTACAAGACCCTTGTTAACCCCTTATTGTTTGAAGGTAAAACAATGTTAATTCCTGAACACAATTTTGCAACTTTGACATGTGTTAAAAACCGTACATATCACAACTACTTTGTGTATCCGGGTGGATTATACCTTGGTTTTTCAGGACAAAAGGATACATTTGGTCTCTTTTGGTGGTAAAAGGTAATGGATATCTTCTGACTTTTTTTCATTATCAAAAGAAACCTGGCCTAACATAGGCATCTAGGAACATGGCATCTAGGGCAAGGTTCTGGTATAGATGAAGGGATTTTCAGGCTGCTTTGTATACAAACAGAAGTTAGCAGCTGGGAGCTCTCGTCTACTGGCAATTCAAATACTTTTTTTTATTTGTAAGGCCTCATGTACACGGACGTTTTTACAGCTGCTTTTTTGAGCATTTTTTGCAGCTTAAAAAGGCCTGTCTATGTTAGTCTATGGCTTCATGCCCACCTAGGCATTTTTGAGCTGCAAATGGCATAGGCGTTTTTAAGCTGTAAAAAAACGCAGGACCAGTGGGTTCTGAGAGACGTTTTTCAACTGTAAAAACGCTCTAACGCTGACAAACGCTCAAAAGCGTCATTCACCAACGTTTTTGATCCATTGAAACAAAAAAAAAATTTGAAAAAAAAGAAAAACGCTAACATGGAAAAACGCTCAAAAACGCTATTGCAAAAATGTTGAAAAAAGCTGAAAAAAGTTTTTAAAAAATCACTGCAAAGATACTGGCATTTTCATAACATTATTTTAACAGCCTGTGTGCATGAGGCCTTATAGGTTGTATACATAAGACAGATGCGCCTCTTCACTGGCAAGCTCAGGGCATCCCTCAGGCATGTTATTTAAAGGAATTTTGCATTTTTAATGTTCTTCTTTAAGCATTATTTACCCCCTTATGACAAAAGTCAAAACAAATCTGAATGCCCAAAACCAATTTTGCAACTTTGACATGTGTTAGCAAAACTATTCATACAGTATCATTGTAACCACTTGATATTCTGACTTCAATTGTTGTAATCCCTTCCTGAGACCTCTATGCCTGGCTGTATATACTGTAGCAGAGATACTCACCACGGACAATCTTCATCGGATAACTGAACCTACTTAATACTTGAAATCCACTTTTTTGCATGCAGAAAGCTGTGGCAATACAATAAGATGTGGCAGACATGATATAGAAGTGTTTGAGGTAGTTAAAATGAGTATTGTCTTTTCCTAGCCTTAGCGTGTCTTGTAGGAGGATGGAAAAAGTCACACACAAGAAAAGGGAAATTACCTCACAAGAAGAGGAAATAAAATACAGAAAATATCATGTAATACAAAAAACGGTCACAAGGAAGCATAATAAAAATGATAATATGATAATAGGTAGAATATTTACGAGTGCCTTCTTTTATGTGGGATCATGCTAAGTATGAGGATGTGGTGTTTTCCCTCATGATTAGAACTATTTTCAGTTTTTTTTTTCTTTAGTAGATTTGTCAACCAAAAACGTAATGGTATATTTTGGATGGTAAAATAGGAAGGGGCCCGCTATTTAGTAGTGTTCTGGATTTTTCCACTTTATGGTGTGTTACATATAAACATATAATGGTTAGTATAGCTATTTTGTAGCTTTTTAGGGATTTTGTTTGATGTGTTTTTTTAGTATACTTATATACTAGTGCCCCAGGATGACGTCAGACTTGTGACGAAATGCGTCAGCTAGAGCGACGTGCTGACGTCACCGCGTTGTAACGTCGTGATTGGACGGGCATTTCTATCGTAGCCGGCTGCCTTATGTTCTACACTGGTAACAATTTACCCACATGTAAGTGATACTGTTTTTACTTAATAAACTCCATCTGGTTTTACCTATGGTGATTCTTTTCTTGCTTTCCTTTGGGCTGGTTTAATCATCATTTCTGAGTGTGAATTTGAATTCTGGGTATTCAGATCATCTACAAAATCGTCAGTCTATAGTGGTGTATGTAGGCTGTCTGTGGTTCGATCGGCCATTTGTGGTTCTTGGAGGAAAAGGCCCTGGCTGGGTGTTAGCCACAAGCTTTAAAGCTTGTGCAGCTGGTAAGTGGGCACTCTTTGTGGTGGTGGATTCACTATTGTCTGTCATAATCACAGGAGAAAGTCACAGCACAGTGTGTTTTGGTCCATTCACCTTCCTTCTATATTGGAGGATTTTCAAGATTTCTCATTCCAATTTGGAGGACTCATTTGTTTTTTGTTAAATGGTTCACTAATGGGACTTGTTGATTTTTATTTTTAAGTATGTTTTATATCTCATTCATTGGGTTATATGTCAACATTTAGAGCACAGCTCCTATTATTTTCTTATTTTGCTTGTGCGTATCTCACTTTGAGCTGCAGCTGCATTTATAGGATAGGATACAGCGCAATTTTCTTTTTGCACTTATATATCAACCTACAGTATGTGGTTTGCATGGAATGCATTGAATGAGCCATGTTTTACAGTTCCAGGTATCATAAATTCAAGCCACACAAGGAGAGAGCGCATGAGTACTGCCAAGAAAGGTGAGACACTAAAAGCCGAAGAGACAGGCTCAGGCGGTATGCCCCGTTTCAGAGAGATTATCATGTTTCATAGGCTGTAGTCATTAAGGCAGGCTGGTTGGGAAGAATGCTTGGTGAAGGATCTCATTGCTAAAGAAAGTCTGTCTAATAAAATCTTGCTGCATCCTTATCACTAGAAGATGAAGTCACTGTGCTATTGCCCATTCAAAAGTAGTTAAAGGACAAGTTCACCTTTTGGAACATGTAACATGTTCCACCCTTCATTAAGGTGGAACATGTTCCAGCAGCTGCAGCCTCTCCTCCTCTGCCCCCCCCCCCCCCCCCCTATTCCCAGTGACAGCAGGCAGGCATATTCTCTGGGCGCCCGCTGTCACTGTTTGAAACGTCTACCTGTTATCCTTGTGCATCCTTTATGACACTTACCACCTATCACCCTAAATTACAAGGACACATTTTATTGCTTTAAAGAAAAATGTCAGCACCTAGAACATGAACCAATGTGCTCTCCTGACTGTCTTTTTCATTATTGGGCACCCCAGTCCTCTCTAGGTCATTATTTTTGTATTCCTATACAATGTACATCAAGGCAAAATTATTTAACAATTTATAAGCTATAACTACAGGTATATGTATAGTGAATGTACAGTAACTACAGTATATGTGCAGTTTCCAAAATGAGCAAAGTCCTTTCTTGCATTAGGCCCCTTTCACACTGGGGAGGTTTGAGGGGCTATTGGGCTAAAAATAGCGCCTGCAAACCGACCTGAAACTGCTGCTTGGGCTTTCACACTGGAGCGTTGCGCTGGCAGGAGGGAACAAAAAAAACTCCTGCAAACAGCATCTTTGGAGCGGTGAAGGAGCGGTGTATACACTGCTCCTAAACCACTCCTGCCCATTGAAATCAATGGAGCAGCGCGGCTACACCGTCGTCATAGCGCCGCTGTATTGGCGCTTTGAACCCTTTTTCGGCCGCTAGTGGGGATTAAAACCGCCCTGCTAGTGGGTAAATACCGCCGTTACAACGACAGTAAAGCACCGCTAAAAATAGCGGCGTTTTACCGCCGATGCCCCCACCACCCCAGTGTGAAAGGGGCCTTAAGAGAGGTATGGACTCCAGAGAGAGATATATCATTATGCCCCTGTACAAATCATTAGTAAGACCTCATCTGGAATATGAAGTTCAGTTTTGGGCACCAGTTCTCAAAAAAGATATTAGGGAAATTGAGAAAGTACACAGAAGGGCAACTTAAAAGAGGCATGGAGGAAAGGGGATATGATCAACATGTATAAATATATAAGTGGTCTATATAGTGAACTTAGTGTTCAGTTATTCACTTTAAGGTGATCACAGAGGACAAGGGGGCACTCTTTACATCACGAGAAAAAGAGATTTAATCTCCAAATACGGAAAGGTTTCTTCACAGTAATGCCCCGTACACACGGTCGGACTTTGTTCGTACATTCCGACAACAAAATCCTAGGATTTTTTCCGACGGATGTTGGCTCAAACTTGTCTTGCATACACACGGTCGCACAAAGTTGTCGGAATTTCCGATCGCCAACAACGCGGTGACGTACACCACGTACGACGAGACTAGAAAAGGCCGGTTCAGAACCAAGCGCGGCACCCTTTGGGCTCCTTTTGCTAATCTTGTGTTAGTAAAAGTTTGGTGAGAGACGATTCGTGCTTTTTCAGACTCGTTTTCTGCCATTCAGTTTGTGCTTGTGGGTTTGTATCTGCTCTTCAGTGCGTGCAGTCAGTTCGTATCGGAGTTTTCTGTGCGATCTTGCCCGCTCGTTGCTGTTTTTCAGGTCGCTCTTCACAGGCCTTGCTGTTCTTCAGTGCGTTCTGTTACTTCGTTCTGAGCAGCCGACCGTTTTCTAGCCATGTTTCGTATGCGTACTCCTCGTAGAGTTCGTGCTGTGCAGGGGCTTGGTGTTGGGGTCCTGACCTTGACACAAGTCCAATTCATGAACAGGGTGAGGAGGAGTTCATGGACCAAGAATTGGTTGCTTCAGCGTGACCAGTTCTGTCACATGCCTTTGCTCCGTGAGATCCGTGAGAATAATCCTGGTGATTTCAGGAACTTTCTCCGGATGACGGACCCCGTGTTTTACCGTTTGTTGGCTTCGCTGACCCCCTATATCAGCAGGCAGGATACCTGCATGAGGCAAGCCATCACTCCGGAGCAGAGGTTGGTCGCTACCTTGCGGTATTTGGCCACAGGGAGAAGCCTGCAGGACCTCAAGTTCTCGACAGGCATCTCCCCCCAGGCTCTTCTTTGTGGACATTTACTGCTTGTGTTTGTTTGAGCTGACCCTGACAGACATGTGTGGAGTCCAGAAAATGTCGTGATTGTGTAACTTTATACAAAGCACTGTTGGCTGTTATTTACTAAATGCAAAGACACTTTTCACTACAAGTGCACTTGCAACTGCACTGAAACTGCACTTGTAGTGCAAAGAGAATTTGCCCTTAGGAAATTACCCCCATTTTCTCATAAAACAACAATTACATCACCCCAAAAGTGTTGTAGCGTTGAGACAATAATCCACACATTCTTGATGAGCAATCTTTTTAATACCTGCACAATCACATGTGCATTTACCAAAGGTTTTGATGACAAACCAACATGTTTTGTTGTATACCAATTTTGGTGGTGGCATTATCCAAAATTAAAATGTCCATTTTATAGAAAACAGGCCTGTGTAAAACCAACAAGAAAAGACACAAATCTTGATCTTACAAAGTTCACATTTGGTAGAACTGGAAGGCAATATCAGACATGAGTATTTAGGAACTGTGTTTGATATTGCGTTCAGATGGGGGGAAATCACCCCTGGAAAAGCCAAATTTGGAAGATGCACACAAATTTCACAATGTCAACATGTGCTATCTGCCATCAGGGGGGATCAAGGGACGTGTTTTGGGGGAGAAAGCCCTTCCTCACTGCTACTTTATTATTGAGGAAGGGGTTGCACCCCCAAAACGTGTCCATTGATCTCCCGTGATGGCAGATAGCACATGTTGACACACTGTGTGCATCCTCCAAATTTGGCTTTGGGAAAAATCACAAAAAAATTTCTCACATTGTAGCACACAAAAGAAGAAAGTGATTTGGAGGGGGTTTAAACTCGCCCCAAAACATCAATGATGTTTTTATATTTTGGAATAACATCATTGATGTTTTGCTTGATGAGTTCCAATTGTAAATTACACCCCATGATCTCCCCGATCATGATCTGGGCACTTTCTGATGTGAAAGGATCTTCATCCACAACCTCACGATCACCTAAAACGAGTGGAACCCCAAAATAAATTAGGTCTAAAAAAAATGCCGCCATCCATCTCTTATATGAGCCTGTGGTCGCAGACACTCACCTGTTGTGGTGACTAGTTCCACCACGTCTTCTTCCTCCTGCTCAGCTTGTGTTGGGGGGATTTCCCCTTCTTCCAGAGGGGGGGGGCTCTGGTCTCCTCGGATGAGGGGTGTCCTCCGAGTCTTTTCTCCCCTATGTAAAACAAAAATGGTATAATTAGCACACAGATATTTAATGTCAGAACTATAAAGATGAAACATTGCTTGGAAGTGGGGTACAATTGTCTATTTTAGCAGAGTTCCAAGATGTAGCTTTTTTATTGCCCTTTGTCAACCTGCAATACTTTACCTGTTTGGTACAAGCTTCACAGATGTATCCCCCCCTATAGTATACACTGGAGCACCTGTGTGGCCCCCCTAATAAAAAGGGTGTTCTGGGGTCCCACACTAGTGCTCCAGTGTCCAGATGTGAAAACAGCTGCTCAGTGTCCTCTCCTTACACACAATCTAGTTTGCATTTCATTCTAGTAACAAAGCCATCTACACAACCAAATTCTTTAAAGACAAGTATAGGGCCTCAAAATGGTGGCCAAATGCATATGGCCTAAACAATGGTATTTTATAGTCCGAAAAAAAAGTGTGATCCGAACGAATAATGTGCCCATGAACATGAAAGTTGCCATTTTAAACTGTACAACAGTTCCTAAAAGCACATGGAGCAGCATGAACGTAATAAACACAAGAACAATAGGAACACAGCACAACTACTTACTTTTTTGCAGCACTCTCCGGATCTTTCTGTACTGCTCATGTTCTCGTAATTTCAGGTCCGACCACCGCTTCCTGAGCTGATCTTTCGATCGTCGTACCCCGAATTTACGGTGCAGACTCCTGACCACTTTCGCCATGATCTTGGCCTTTCGGACATTGGGGTTGGGGTAAGGTCCATACTTTCCATCATAGTCGGCCTTCTTCAGGATGTCCACCATCTCCAACATCTCCCCAAAGGACATATTTGAGTCCTTTAATCTCCTTCTGGATGGGGACGTTTCAGGCTCTGGCCTTTCCTCCTCCTCCTCTTCCTCATTGCTGTAATTAGCACGATCCTGCTGTCTATCCGCCATGTGCTCTTCCTCCACTGCACCGAACGAAAAGGGGTGGGGAATAGAATAGAAAGAACGTCAGGGGCGGGCGGAGTTATACACATGCGCAGTGTGTATAAATCGTAGCGCGCGCGTCTTACGTACGATCTGTGAGCGGAGGAAGGAGCATCGGAGACGCCGATCGTGCTAACGAAGGTAGGATCTAAACTTGGGCCTATACTGCTTCAAAATTGAAGCCTATATTGTAACAAGATTAGGGGAGTTTGGCCTGACATTAGGGTTTGTCCTGTGTTGTGTCTTGCAGAGAAAATGGATGGGTTCAACGACCACAATTTCCTGCCCCTGTTCATTGACAAATACAGGGAGCTACCCTGTCTGTGGCAGGTCAGACACCCCCACTATAATCACAAACAGAAGAGGCAGGCAGCGCTGGAGAAACTGCTGGAGTTGGTGAAGCCAGTGGTCCCCACAGCAACCATCCCTTATTTAAAAGCTAAAATTGGTGGCCTGAGGAGCACTTATCTTAGGGAGCGCAAGAAGGTCACAGATTCCCAGAGGTCCGGAGCTGCAGCAGATGATGTTTATGTCCTCAGGCTGTGATACTACGAGAGACTGCGATTTCTGTCAGACCACACTGAAGTCAGGGAATCCCTCTCTACTCTTCCTTCCACGCTTCCTTCCATCCCAGCTGAGGCTTCCAATGTCCAACCTGGGCCTTCCAGCCAGGAAGAAGTGGAGGAGCCCAGCTGGAGCCAGGTATAGCATTGTTCTACTGATTTCTGGGCAATAAATAAATGATGTTTACTAGATGTTATTATTGATCACTAATTGCTGCTTGAAAGTGTTTTACATATCAATAGACAGTAGTGGGCACCCAAAATTGGGACAAGAATGCAAAATGCTGGGCTCAGAAGGATAGTCTGTTATATTTGTTAACATTCAATTTGCAGCAGTCAGGAGGTGAAAATTGTGTGTGATTGATGTAAAAAATACTAAAACTATGTCCCTTTTTCATACACAGGAAGACCTCAGCCAGGAGGAGGCGGGGATTAGTGGCAGCCAGGAGGAGGCGGGGATTAGTGGCAGCCAGGAGGAGGCGGGGATTAGTGGCAGCCAGGAGGAGGCGGGGATTAGTGGCAGCCAGGAGGAGGCGGGGATTAGTGGCTGCCAGGAGGAGGCGGGGATTAGTGGCAGCCAAGAGAAGCCTGGGACAAGTCGCAGCCTGACTGAGTCTCAGGTTCCTCCCCTCCGCCTTCCATACAAAAGGGCCAGGAAGGCCACTCCCAATCCTGTGCAGGATTCAGCATACAGGCTGATCTAGGAGGCTTCGGCGTCCCTCAGAGCCTTCCCCAGTCCTGAAGAGGCCTTTGCCTGCATGGCTGCCACCAAATTGCTGGGCATGCAGGAGGGCCAACGCAAGATCTCTGAGGACCTGATTTATAAAGTCCTACGTAAGGGGGAGAGTGGGGAACTGACACACAAGACGGATGTCATTGAGATCGACGATCCTCCTCCTCCTCCTCCTCCTCCTCCTGCTGCCACAACTCCACCACCACAGCCAAAGGCTGGAAGGAAGCATGGAAGGAAGACCTGAGAGTGATGACCCTGGGTTCAGTCTGATCTGACAGAAGCTGCAGTCTCTCGTATGACCACAGCCTGGGGACACAGATGTCATCTGCTGCTTTCTGGATCTCTGGAACTTCTGGACCAGACTGCCCTCCCTTAGATATGGACTCCTCAGGCCACCAATTTTGCTTTTAAATAATTGATGTCTGCCCTGGGAGTCCAAGGCTTCGCCCACTTCTGCAGTTTCTCCAGCGTTGCCTCCCTCTTTGTTTATAGTTGTGACCCCTTAATAAAATATTTTTCGGTAAATTCTACTCTCCTGTGTGTGTTTTCATCCAAAAAGAACAGTTTGTTGGTGACGATTCAGGTACATTTCTAAAGTACAATGTGAAATTAACAAGGGACAACAACACCAAACAATCTCCTACAGATTAAATAGAACAACATATCAATGGTGTTGTGGGAACTTGTCACAAAAAACACACAAACATTTTCGGGAGTACAAATCAAAATCACCAAAAAAAAAATTAACAAAGAGAAACACAAAAAAAGATTCTACATTAAAGTCAAAAAAAAAAAAAAAAAATGTTGTCAGATGTGAGAAATCAAAATATATTGAGGGAATCCCGATAAATAGTAACGAAAGAAGTTTGTGAGAAGTGTGTGTGAATATGAGCATCAAAACGACTTAATTCTTGTCACATTATAAAGAAGAAGAGAGTGCGCTGTATTAAACCATTTTGAACATTGCAGCGTGACGAAAGTGCTGTATCCATTACGAACGCTAAGTTTACCAGAACGAGCTGTCCCGTGTCGGAATTTCTTCTGAGCATGCGTGGCACTTTGTGCGTCGGAACAGGCCACACACGGTCGGAATTGACGCGATCGGATTTTGTTGTCGGAAAATTTTATCTCCTGCTCTCCAACTTTGTGTGTCGGAAAATCCGATGGAAAATGTTCGATGGAGCCCACACAAGGTCGGAATTTCCGACAACACGCTCCGATCGGACAATGTCCATCGGAAAATCCGACCGTGTGTACGGGGCATAAGAGCTGTAAAAATGTGAAAAAGACACCCTCAAGAGCTGGTTTTGTACAGCTCAGTAGATTGTTTTAAAAGGGCCTGGATTCTTTCCTAAATGTACAAAATATAACTGGATACTAACATTTATAGGTAAAGTTGATCCAGTGAATATCTGATTGCCTATTTGGGGATCAGAAAGGATTTTTTTCACCTGCTGAAGCAAATCGGTTCATACTTTACTGGGGTTTTTTGCCTTCCTCTGGATCAACTGAGGGTAAAGGGTTGTGTATATAGGATTATAATATATATATAATATTATATACTTTTTCCCTTTTTTATTGGTTGAACTAGATGGACTTGTGTCTTTTATAACTCTGCCTTAGAAATGGCCAAAGTTGCAAAGAGTTATATGGCAACATTAATTATGCCTTAAAATTGGAATTTATATTAAATGCCTCAAATAGGTAAAACCAGTGTACTTAGAGAAAAGAGGGGGGTACCATCATTCAAAATTAATTAACCCAAAAAGTAGGGGGATTAACCCCCAGAAAACCTCAACACAAGGGGTTAAATTATGCCTTCCAAGATCAAATGTAAATAAACAGTGGTGACATGCAATACTCTTGGTGCAACATACAGCCTCTTCTTGAGCAGTATCCTCAAAATAACATTGGCACATCAAAACAATTTTCATTTTTCTGTTATTTTTTTTAATCTTTCAGTTACAGTCTTTGGGCAATTTACTACTTACAAATATTTCCACAGGTTTCCCCCACATCTCCCTAGTACACTTAGCAAACACCAGTATTTAAGAGAGAAACCAATCAGATGCATAGGTTATGTTAACTATTTCCCGCTACACCCAATGAAATAATTGCTTGGTAACTGACACAGCATATAAAATGTCATCCTGTATGCTAATACCATAGATTATATTCCATAGTCTGTGTGTGTGTGTTTGCTCTATTTTTTTTTTTATTTTTTTCTATTAACAATACACCTCCTCATATTTTTCAATTATATACCGCTGAGCTAAGGAAAGAAAAACTACAGCTACACACTCTACCTGTGACCTTTTGTATACCTCTATTATGCCATCCAGCTGCTACTTCTATCACAGAAAACACAGAAGCTACAGGCTGAATTTATCTTAAAGTCCAACTCCAGGAAACGTTAAAATTATCCTTTGCCCTCTCATTGCAGAGGGTTACTTGCGTGTTTCATCCAGAGGGGAGAAGAAGCACATTTACTTACCTGATCCTCTGCTCCACTAGCAGGCGTCACTCCCTTATGCTCCAGTGGTGGACTTTCCCTCTTTGTCATCATGTCCAATGCAAGGCTGTAGACTCTTTATTGTTGATCTTGATGACAACAGGACTTTAGACAGCTGGAGCTTGGGGGGGAAGAATTACTCAATCAAGTGATGTCATCACATCATTCAATATGGAGTCAGAACCCACACACAAGCCGTAATACCACTTGAGAGACCTTGAATGTGGCCGGCGGGCCCTGTCTTTGGCTTGAAGCAAAACTTGGCACTGGAAAGTGGACTGTAATAGCCATGCAACACACCTGAATAAACATCACTTGTGGGTCCACACAACCATCCAAACATTGCTTTGACCAAACACTGGCTATTAATAATGTGTGGCTAACCGTAGTATACACGATTGTAGGGAGACTCAATTTTGCTACATATGGAAAGTTACCACAACTCTTTAAGACATTTGTTCAAACAGGATTTGCTCTATACCTAAACTGTGGCCACATTTGAGATATCCTCCGTCAATTGATTGTGATTTATGTATCCTTTATACATGAGTCAATATGAATAGCTACATAGTCTTCTATTTTTGACAGCGTGCACTTGGAATTTACATAATCCTCCATCTTTAGATATTTAATTATATCATAGAATTTCCAGTATGTGGGTCAACAATCCGGATTGTCTTTTTAATAAATGTTTGTGTATGTTTTATGTTTTCTAAAGTATGAAGGTGATTTAAATTGGAATTTTGTCATTTATACAAATTCTAAATAAAATAATTGAATCAAATTGCTTGGTTATAGGTGCCTACCTTTTTGATAGTGTGTTCTATCACTATCTCCCCTTTCTTTTTTACTGGTCTAGCAGTGCAGAGGACCAGGTAAGTAAATCTTCTTTTCTGTGTCCCCTAGACCTAAATGAGCAGTTAACCCTTGCAGTAAGGGCACACAGCCCCACTGCAAAAAATCATTTTAATGTTTTCTCGAGTTGGGCTTTAAGTCCTGGTTTGAATAAAACATTCCACCTATTTAGGAATCCAGGACAGTGTAGCAGACCAATCCCGCAACAGCTGGTTATTCCTAAAATGGACCTGAACTCAAAAAGCAAAGATTTCCTATGTTATAGAAAACATCTTGATATGTTATTTGTGCCTGTGTTAACCTGAAAAGTGTGCCTTTTATCTTAAAATCCACCTGAAAAATAGAAGTGCACTCCCTGGTATGCAAGTGTGTTTAGGCATCCTGTGCTTGGTACTTTGGCTATGATTATTAGTCTCAAGAGATTTGGAGTGATATTCGTTGATGTCACTGCTGTGCTGCTTGCTGGAGAGGAATCTGCACTACATACATCTTTTTGTTTCTGCTTCATTCATTCAGTGGATTTGTGCTTCTGACACCTCTCTGGATGCTTTTGAATATTCCTATACCACTAAATAAGATCAACGGTCATCAAGGAACAGCTCTGGCATGAAGAAGCAAAGCCATGCTCCTCTACCAAGATAGCTGCCGTTACACAGAACTACAGTACAGTAACCCTACAGGCAATATTGGCTGTTATAGTTGGGCTGAACACCTCCCCGGTTGAGTTTAAGGCAGAACTCTCAAACACCACAAAAATTCAGACCCAAACTGCAAACACTATTAAAGTCTATGGGACCCCAACTTGAAAAATCAAAAGTGCAAATTTTGAAGGGTTATATGCAAGTCATTGGCCTTAAAAAGGGTATGGGGGCCTGGCTACTGCCTTGGGGGGGCATGTATCAATGCACATTTTTTTTTAAGGATCGTTTTTAAAGGAGCACTAATTTTAATGATGCTTAAAGTGAAACAATAAAAATTAAAAATTCTTTTAAATATAATGCCTAGGGGGTCCCCTTAGTCTGCCTGTAAAATGGAACCTCTGTACAGTGTAAAGAACCTGCTGCAGCAAAACTGCTATATATATATATATATATATATATATATGTAAAGAAAAAATGACATTTAACCACTTCAGCCCCCCCGGAAGAATTTACCCCCTTCCTGACCAGAGCAATTTTTGCGATTCGGCACTGTGTCACTTTAACTGACAATTGCACGGTCGTGCGACGTAGCTCCCAAACAAAATTGATGTCCTTTTTTTCCCACAAATAGAGCTTTCTTTTGGTGGTATTTGATCACCTCTGCGGTTTTTATTTTTATGCGCTATAAACAAAAAATTGCGACAATTTTGAAAAAAAAACATTATTTTTTACTTTTTGCTATAATAAATATCCCCCAAAAATATAAAAAAAACTTTTTTTTCCTCATTTTAGGCCGATACGTATTCTTTTACATATTTTTGGTAAAAAAAAATCGCAATAAGCCTTTATTGATTGGTTTGCGCAAATGTTATCGTGTCTACAAAATAGGGGATAGTTTTATGGCATTTTTATTGATAATTTTTTTTTTTTTTTACTAGTAATGGCGGCGATCAGCATTTTTATTGGGACTGCGACATTATGGGGGACACATCGGACAATTTTGACACATTTTTGGGACCATTGGCATTAATACAGCGATCAATGCTATAAAATTGTATCGATTACTGTAAAAATGTCACTGGCAGTGTAGGGGTTAACCACTAGGTGGCACTGTAGGGGTTAAGTGTGTCCTAGGAAGTGATTCTAACTGTGTGGGGGAGGGTGGAGCGTGATCAATGTCAGCGTCATTAGGCAGAACGGGGAGATGCTTGTTTACATTAGTATCTCCCCGTTCTTCCTCACCATGAGACAATCATGGATATGCCCGTGGACATCAAGTCCACGGGACCCGTGATCCCGGTCACGGAGCTCCCAGTGTGCGCGCCCGCAAGCCTCTTAAATGGCAACGTACAGGTATGTTAATCTGCGTGAGGCGGTCGGGAAGCAGTTAAATTGATTTCCCCTGCAACCTTTCTTTATTTTGTAAACAATGACTTGGGGAGCCAGTCTGTATGATCAGGCCACAATTTAGTGCACTCAGAACAAGATTAGAGATTTTTGGGATAAATTCTGGCGTGTCTTTGGCAGATTTTGGATGGAAATAAAACATTTTTACATCACAGTGAGCAAGCCTTATGTAAAGAAGCCAAATTATAGTACACTCAGGCCAAGATAAACAATCTTTTTAAAAGAAAGTCTGGGGTCTCTTTCACAGACTTTGGATAGAAGTAACAAGTGCAGAATGGGGTTTGGGTGTTGGTGGTGCATTCACAACCCTATAGAGGTACTCTTGAAAATAAATCTGTTTTTGCATGTTTTGTTAAGAAAAATAATGTCCAACAATAAGCTCAAAAGAGAAGTATTAAAATAAATTTACAAAACTAAATTGAAAATTGCTTTATTCTCTCATCTCGCCATCTTCTTCCTCCTCTTCTACTCCTCTTATATACAATACATTATTGCACCTTATTAGAACTTTTCCAAGATGTCAAGACAATGCCCCATTAATATACTC
Organism: Lithobates clamitans; assembly: GCA_037952925.1. Lineage (NCBI taxonomy): Eukaryota > Metazoa > Chordata > Amphibia > Anura > Ranidae > Lithobates > Lithobates clamitans. The sequence continues at coordinate 6,270,346 of JBBGZY010000008.1, read as the reverse complement.
TTCTGTATTGGTGAGCTGTATGTTCATGTAGCCATCCACAGAGACCAGTTATTCCTTGTATTCCATACCCCACTTCAGTTTCACCATTACTGGCTTACCAGTAAGGCCATTAAAGAATGGTTTTGGGTTTAGTGGCAAACTGAAGCTGCTGCTGATCTACAGACCAGTGAAAGGAAGAGAAAAATACCCAGCGGAATGCTCCAACAACACACCACCGGAGAGAGCAGGAAATGACTAGAGGTACCGTATTCTTAATAAAAGCAAGAATTGGCCTTTCTGTAAAAAAATTTAATTATATGCACCTGTCAAACAGGTGTAGAAAAATTGGTCCTTAGGTGTTAATTGTGCCCATGAAACCTATATCAAAAATAACTTTAAGGTAAAATCAACACCCACAAAGCTAGGCAGCTAGGTGTCTTGTAGAGATTCCAGATCCCAAAATCATTTAATCAGCTACATTAGCATCAGGGGCTTGATAGCTGCTGCTAATCCAGGACTGATTCATTTGACAAATGTCAGCCGCCAGCACTGAATGCCCATTTGGAAAGTACACTGGTTGTAGGCAGCCCAGAAGCTCAATTGCATACTGGGCAAGTTCTGGCCAGTGGTCTATTCTCATGACACAGTAGCCCAGTGGATTGTCTACTGTAAAGCTCTCCATGTCTGTTTTCGCCCCTAGATAATCTTCCATCACATGATGCAGATGTTGCCCATGGGATGTGGAAGCTGACAGGACTGGGTACCGAGGACTAAAATTTTTTTTAAATGCATCATTTAGGCGGCCTCCTTCTCTACCGCTCCTCCTTTGACCAGCAGAGGCTTAAACCTACCAGAGTCTGGAAAGGTTTTACATAAACTCCTCTTCAAGGTGTCCTCAAGATATTTCATTCTGTGCTCCCTCTGCGATGGTAGGATGAGTTTCAAGACTTTCTCCTTGCAACGGTGGTAAAGGAGTGTTGCCAACCAATAATGATCCTTCTCCTTGATGCCACGAATTCTCTGATCCTTTTGCAGGCTTTGAAGAATAAGGGAGGATTACATTATCTGGATCTGCCTCCTCTCAGCCAGGTACTGCTCCCAAGGTTTCTGTGGACTGAAACCCCTCTCTTATGCTACTTTCACACTGGGGCAGTGTTGGCATTAGTGGTAAAGTGCCTCTCACTTTAGCGATGCTTCACCGCTGTTATAGCTGCACCAAAGTGCCGTTTTTTTGGGTGGTTAAAAGCGCCCGTTATGCGGCACTTCTGAAGCACTTTTCAGGTGCTTCGGAAGCAGTGCCTATTCATTCCAATGGGCAGTGTGGGAGCGGTGTATACACCACTCCCACACCGCCCCAATGATGCTTCTTGCAGGACTTTTTTTTCTGTCCTTCAAGCGCATCGCCCCAGTGTGAAAGCACTCGGGCTTTCACACTGGGGTGGCTTGAGAGGCAGTTTTCAGACACTTTACAGGTGCTATTTTTAGCGCTAAAACACCTAAAAACTGCCTCAGTGTTAAAGGGGTCTTAAGGTTTGATGTATGTCTTCCTCTTCTTCAATGCCTCCAAAAATGCCAGAATCCTCTTTCTCCTCCTCTTCCTCCTCCTCACCCTCCTCCTCCCCCTTCTCTTGTGTGTTCTCTGGTGTCTGCATAAAGCGGGCCTTGAGAGGAAAGGAAGTCCTCCTCTTCCTCCCACTGCTCTGCCTCGAGTGCCTTGTCAATAATGCCATGCAGAGCATGCTCCAACAGGAACACAAGAGGGATAGTGTCACTGATGCATGCATTATTACGGCTCACCATCCTTGCCACCTTGGCAAATGGTGACAGTACAGTGCATGCATCCTTTATCAGCAGCCTTTGGCATGGGGAAAAAAAGCCAAGCTCCCCTGAGCCTGTCCTTGTGCCATACTCACACAGGTACTTGTTGATGGCCCTCTGTTGCATGTGCAGCTGCTGCAGCATTGCCAAGATTGAGTTCCACCTGGTGGGCATGTCACAAATCAGGAGGTTTTCAGGCAGGTGGAATTCCTGCTCAATTTTCGCCAGCCAAACACTGGCTCTCTATGACCACCCGAAATGGCTACAGATTCTTCTGGCCTGCTTTAGAAGATCTTGAAAACCTGGGTACCTGTTTAAGAAACACTGCACCACCAAATCGAGGACATGTGCCAGGCATGGCATATGTGTCAACTTTCCCTGTTGAAGGGTGGACAGAAGGTTAGTGCCATTATCACACACCAGCATTTCTGGTTCAAGCTTCTGTTGGCATCAACCACCTCTGGGCCTGCCCCTGCAGAGCTGAAAGAATCTCTGCTCCAGGGTGGCTCCTGTACCCTAGACAGATCAGCTGAAGCACTGCATGACATCTTTTAGCCTGACTCGTTGAATAGTTTCTTGAACGCTTAGGGGATACTGGTGGTTCATAGGACAATTTGGCAGAGGGGGGCATGGAGGAGAAGGAAGGGGAGGAGGGTCAAGAAGTTGGGAGTGAATTGTCCTGTGTGCTATAAAAGGCATGGGGGTCCAGACCCTGGAGACTAGGGTTTTTTTCTTGCTGCTGTTCTGTCAGATGGTTTGTTTTGGTCAGACTCGTTCGCTGCCATTGCTGGAGTCTGGATTACCCATAATATCCACTGCCCAGGAGGATTGTTGGAACCTGCAGCCCTTTCTAAAGATACCATCTATGGTCTCTGCCAAGAATGGACTCTTTCCTATGCAGGTATGCTGGGGCAGCCATAAGCCTGAAGTTAGGGACTAGGGATGTTAGGGAAATGGCTGTACTTTATTTTGGACTGTTATCATCATTAATTTATTCAAGTAAAGCATTTGAAACTTTGCCTGGTTTGAAGTTACTAAAGGTGTAATGCTAGTAACCTGCACAGAGTGGTTACCAAAGGTCTCTCTAGCAGCCTGTTGTAAGCGTGTACATGTGGCAGGTGAGAGCCTCTTGCAGCGAGAGAGATGTTGCCACCACTCTTTCAGCAGTAATCCATCTCCCATAGCAACAGGAGCAGATCTGCATCACCGGGGCCCTCATCCTGTACACAGGTACGGAAGAGAAAGAGTTAACAGAAGTGTACGCATGGAGTCCACGCTAGGTGCATGGTGGGACCCCATACCGTTACTGTGAGTGGAGTAGCGTTGATATGCTAGTCAGGTGTGGAGGACAAGGGCTCTACGTGTCCCTCAAGTGACCGTAGTGATGTACAGTAACATCGAGAGAGTTTATTAGGGATCAGTCGGTTGTTTCAGTAAAGGTACCCCCTGTGTAAGGCAGGGACCATATTCAAAGCGCCTAGAATAGCCCAGAAGAACTCACCCCAGAGTAGGTCTCTCATGTGACCCTTGCTTTGCGTCCAACGAGGAGGGAAACATGGAAAACGTGTTGACCAGCCACACCCCACCTAGTGCGACCCTGTACCCAAACAAAATTGACGTCCTTTTTTTCCCACAAATAGAGATTTCTTTTGGTAGTATTTGATCACCTCTGCGGTTTTAATTTTTTGCACTATAAACAAAAAAAGAGCGACAATTTTGAAAAAAAAGCAATATTTTTTACTTTTTGCTATAATAAATATGCCCCAAAAAATGTAAAAAAAAACAAATTTCTTCCTCAGTTTAGGCCGATATTTATTCTTCTATGTATTTTTGGTAAAAAAATGCAATAAGCGTATATTGATTGGTTTGCGCAAATGGTTTACAAAATAGGGGATATATTTATGGCATTTTTATATATTTTTTTTTTTACTAGTAATGGCGGTGATCTGCGACGCGGTGGACAGATCGGACACTTTTAACACTTTTTTGACACTGTAGGGGGATGGGACTGCCTGGAGTAGGAGACCGATCGCTGTTCATACTTTGTATGAACAACAGATCTGTCTCCTCTCCCCTGACAGAATGGAGATCTATCTTCATTGACAAATCTCCGTTCTGTCTCTCGGGTGCCCAGCGGACATCGTGGGAGCGATCGCAGGTGGCCAGGGGACATCGCGGCCGATGGACACACGCACCGGCTCCGTCGTCGCTCGCGCCTCCGGCGGTGTACGCGCCCCCCCTTGTGGTCTTAAAGCGACTGATGTACAGCTATGGTGATTTGCCCAGGGGAGCCAACCTGCCACAGTATAACTGCGGCAGCTGGTCCTCTAGTGGTTGAAGTGTTACTAAACCCAGGACCCTGCATTCACTATATCTGGTCTCCCACAGTACACAGAATGGAATAGTTTTAGTAAATGTAAACTGCTAAATACATTTTTTCATCAGCAGTTAGAGAAGTCTTGTGACTCTATCAGTGTCTGGTTAAAACTTGTAGGAGGAGTTTTCATTCTCCCAAGATTGTCCTATGCTTCATGGAAATTGATCCTCTTGCGGGACTTTAAAGGGAACACCTACTCACAGGTCATAAAGAGTATAGAGGATGTAAGGATTGTATGATAAAGTGTGTATTAGTAGTATAGATCTTTAAATGGATCTGTGGTACATGGGGTAAATATGCAGCATGCGTGATACATACAAAAAATAGCAATACAAAAATGGAACACATATGCGGGGAGTACCCAACGCGTTTCCTCAGGGGTATCAGATTGGAATCAGCAAACAAAAGATGTGTCTATAAATTAAAAAATAACAGTCATAAACCAATTGTAAGGAAGTTGTAATCAATATACATAACCATAAGTATAAAAAAGAAAGGTGATGGTTAAGATACGAGTATACAGTATATGTGAAAAGACACGGTAATTACTGACCATGTAGTATTGCTTGGAGGGCATGTGTCTAATGCTGAATCCATATTAAAAAAGAGGAGAAGGGGGTCCGGGGGGAACGTAACACCACTGGATGTAGAGGTATGTCCTGGTCCACAACCCGCAAGGCCTGTGTGCCCACCCAAGGCGCAGCCACCAGGGAGAAAATCCCCAACAGAGGGCGTCAAAAAAAGGCCACCAGTGAATGGGATGATCCTGGGAGGGCTCCAGTCTGTAAGGAGCAAGAGGTGGAAAAGAGGGTAGGGTAATGGAGAGGCAAGGGGGGTATATATAATCATGTATGTGGGACATGGATATTGGTGGGACCCCAGGGGTATAGCACCCCAATAACAGGCTAATAAACATAAGTAGCATACCTGAGTCAGCCCATCAGTGGTTTACTGGGGGGAAGCTGGGAGGGGTATAAGCAGAGGACGTCTGGACCTGGGTCCTGTGTGGCTGGGTGTAGTACCCCAGCTGAGTGACCCCCGAGGTCGGGGGGTCCCTGGTGCTGCAGCCCAGGGGGTAATGTGGTACCGGCCAGAGGATGTTTCAAGGCACTAAAGAGATATTGGACAATGGTGCCAGGCCAGGGGAGGCTTGCAGAGTCCAGTCTGCAAAAGGGGTAAAATAGGGACAGTGAGTTAAGTATATCCCTGGAATGGCGTGAGTCCAGAGTGTGGCTGTCTTACCTGATGGGGTCCCAGGTGCAGGATGGTGTGACAGAGATCAGCGTTCTAAGTGTGGAGGACGCTGTGGGGTTGTAACTGAATCAAGGCCTCTTCATATAGTGAGGTCGTGCCTGCGATTGGTCGCGGGCGCGACAAATGGGTGGGGAGGTAGACGCCCCCCGAGCTTGGGGCGCGCGCACCGGCCCCATTGGACACCGCCACCGGAGTGCATGTGAGCGGTGACGTTTATCCCCGGGCGCGATGACGTATGCCGCACGGGGCAGAGCCGAGACCCGCGCCAAAGGCCCGCGCCGCAGGAGTCGGGAGAAGGCGGTGTCTTGCCGAGAAAGTTCCCTCGGCGGATAAGTTCCTCCCCTGTACTGTGCAACTACTGTCAGCTGGCGGAGATAGCCAAAGCTCAAACACTTCAATCAGCTGTACACGGCGCCTGCGCTCTGGGTCCAGATTCCTTCCCCACCATCCAAGTGGACCTGGAGGGGGAATCTAAAAGTGCCGAGCGCAGCGAGGCCGTGCCCGAAGCGTGGCGAGTGAAGCCGCTGTTTTTTTAGCTGTTCCGCTTCGGCTATTTCCGCTGGATCGTACTGCGCATGCGCAGTACAGTGAGGAACTTATCCGCCGAGCGGAACTTATTCGGCAGAACACCGGACCAGGTTTGGATCCAGCGTCTCCTGGTTACAGGAACGCCACCCGCGGGGCGGCCCCGCAGCGCGAGGAGGAGGGGCAGGAAAGACCCAGTAGTGGGTTGGATGTCAGGGACTGTAAACAGGATTGCACACAGGGAGAGAGACAGCAGAGTGGAGATTGAGCCAGGAAAGAAAGAAGAGAATTGTGAAAGGAGATTGTAGGAAGGAAACGGTGGTAATGATGGTCAATGGAAACAATAAATACATAAAATACAAAGTATACCCCAGGGATCTTCTGGGCAAAAATCTGAGGGGCAAGAAAATTTGCTATATACATAATATACATTATATACAGTATACAACTATGTACAAAAGGGATGATAAAATATGAATGAGTATGATTGTGGTGAATGGAGGGGGGGGAGGGGGAGGAAAAAGATATATGAATGTACGTACACTCAAGTTAGGGGGAGATCTCATCTGGTTCCCATTCAGGCCCCCCCCACAAGAAACCCTCCAGGAAGGGTCTGAAGGATGTGCACGTATTTAACCCTGGGGGTTGGGTGGCTCTGAGTCTGAAGATCCACCTCTGTTCTAATTGCAAAAGTGTTTTGTTCATATCTCCTCCACGTATACCGGTGTGTACACGATCAAGGATGATGAACCAAAATTTAGGGCAAATGCCCTCATGTATGTTGGTAACGTGGCAACCCAAGGGTAGGTTGGGGTTGCAGGTTTGCATTGCGGTTATGTGTCTGTAAGCCCTGCGCCAAAACTCCTGGATGGTTTTCCCTATGTAAAAACATGTGCATTCACATGTAAGTAGGTAGACTACCCCACATGTTTTGCAATTGGCGTAGTGTCTGGGTTTGAAGAGTTCACCATTGGGCAGGGTGATGTGTTTGGAAGTGTTAAGAAACCTGCAATAATTACATCCGCCACACGTAAAAGTACCTTTGTTTTTACATGGGTCATGTTTTCCCCTGCCTTTGAACTCACTACAGACCAGCTGGTCTCGGAGAGAGCCCATCTGTAAGTGAATGCCGGTGTGAGGGGTACGAAGGGGCCAATGGGTGGATCCATGGTGAGCATGTTCTAGTATTTGGATATGGTTTTCTTGATGGCCATGTGTTGGTTAGAAAACCTTGTGATGATGGAGATTGGTTGGGATTTGGGTTTTTTTGTTGAGGGATTGTATAATATGTTACGTGTTCTGGCACAGACCCTCCTATATGCTTTTTTGAGGCAAGAATTGGAGTAACCTCTGGCGCGTAATCCTGTTTGTAAGATTTTGGCTTCTTTGATGAAAGTTGTATCATCAGTACAGTTTCTTCTGGTGCGGAGGTGTGACCTCACTATATGAAGGTGCGACCTCACTATATGAAGAGGCCTTGATTCAGTTACAACCCCACGGCGTCCTCCACACTTAGAATGCTAATCTCCGTCACACCATCCTGCACCTGGGACCCCATCAGGTAAGACAGCCACACTCCGGACTCATGCCATTCCAGGGATATACTTAACTTACTGTCCCTATTTTACCCCTTTTGCAGACTGGACTCTGCAAGCCTCCCCTGGCCTGGCACCATTCTCCAATATCTCTTTAGTGCCTTGAAACATCCTCTGGCCGGCACCACATTACCCCCCGGCCTGCAGCACCAGGGACCCCCCGACCTCGGGGGTCACTCAGCTGGGGTACTACACCCAGCCACACAGGATCCAGGCCCAGACGTCCTCTGCTTATACCCCTCCCAGCTTCTCGCCAGTAAACCACTGACGGGCTGACTCAGGTATGCTACTTATGTTTATTAGCCTGTTATTGGGGTGCTATACCCCTGGGGTCCCACCAATATCCATGTCCCACATACATGCATATATATACCCCCCTTGCCTCTCCATTACCCTACCCTCTTTTCCACCTCTTGCTCCTTACAGACTGGAGCCCTCCCAGGATCATCCCATTCACTGGTGGCCTTTTTTTGACACCCTCTGTTGGGGATTTTCTTCCTGGTGGCCGCGCCTTGGGTGGGCACACAGGCCTTGCTGGTTGTGGACCAGGAGCAGGACATACCTCTACGTCCAGTGGTGTTACGTTCCCCCCGGACCCCCTTCTCCTCTTTTTTAATATGAATGCAGCATTAGACACATGCCCTCCAAGCAATACTACATGGTAAGTAATTACCGTGTCTTTTCACATATACTGTATACTCGTATCTTAACCATCACCTTTCTTTATATATTTATGGTTATGTATATTGATTACAACTTCCTTACAATTGGTTTATGACTGTTATTTTTTAATTTATAGACACATCTTTTGTTTGCTGATTCCAATCTGATACCCCTGAGGAAAAGTATATCTCGAAACGCGTCGGATACTCCCCGCATATGTGTTCCATGTGTATTGGAGTTCTATGATTGTGAATTATTCTCTGCATTTTTGTATTGCTATTTTTTGTATGTATCACGCATGCTGCATATTTACCCCATGTACCACAGATCCATTTAAAGATCTATACTACTAATAAACACTTTATCATACAATCCTTACATCCTCTATACTCTTTATGACCTGTGAGTAGGTGTTCCCTTTAAAGTCCCGTAAGAGGATCAATTTCCATGAAGCTAGTTTAACTTGGGATGTGGGTTCACCTACCCCTTAGACCAACCCAGCACCAAGCCCTGCCTATTTAAGATTGTCCTATGAGGCTGCAGGACCCCTGAACCTCTGTCAGGACAGTGCTGATTGGCCCTGTGCTGATCAAACAATTCTCTAGCAATACACACCAAACTGAGAATGTGCAGCTAGCCTCTGTACTATCTGGGGATGGTTTGGGGACTCTGGAAAAAGGGGAGGATCAGAGGATACACAATCAGAGGATACAGAATCAAACAGCCTTTGTACACAATGCAGAAGATTAACCCTTAGATTCCACAGTGAGTATAACAAGCATGCTTTACTGCATATACACACTGATTTTACTCTTGTGGGTTTAGTAATACTTTAAAGCGGTGTTCCAGTCATAAATTATTATTTTTAAAGTCAGCAGCTACAAATGCTGTAGCTACTGACTAAATGACAATAAGGACACTTACCTTTCCTGGGAGCCCGCGATGTCAGCCCCCGAGGGAGATCCGTCCATTGGATTGGGTTCAGGTGCCGCCATTCCAATTAAGGGAAACCGGCAGTGGAGCCTTGCGGCTTCACTCCGGGTTTCCGACTGCGCGTGCACAAGTCCCGTGGTGCTTTGTGAATGGCCAGCTTGTCTTCTGGGACCTGTGTGTGTCCCAGAAGACAACAGGGATGCTTGCAGAAGAAAAGGAAGTGACATTGCGGGCCGCGGCCTGGCTGAATCGGAAGTACACTTGTACTTCCAAAAAAGGTACTAAAGGGAAAAAAAATTTCAATATCCAAAAACGAGGGATGGAGGGGTGGTCTTTCTTTTAAGACCACCCCTCAAAAGTGGGTGGAACTCCTCTTTAAAGCAGATTACGCTGATGTTTTGAGAAAGCTATTTGCATGATTTGCTTGCTTTACATACAGTGACCCAAGCACCAAGACCCAATGATTGACAAGGTATGTAAAAAAAGAACAGAAAAAATGTTTTATTCAAAAATTCACTAGCATGTTGATGGGGAGTGGGTAGGGAAGGCAAAATATACACTGAGCAAAATTATAAACGCAACACTTTTGTGTTTTCCCCTACTTATCATGAGCTGAAAGATCTATGACTTTTTCTAGGTACACAAAAGGCCTATTTCTCTCAAACATTGTTCACAAATCTGTCTAAATCTGTGTTAGTGAGCACTTCTCCTTTGCCAAGATAATCCATCCTCCTCACAGGTGAAGCATGACAGCATGATTATTAGACAAGATGCAAAAATACTCTTGCGCACAGGTGTATTAGCTAAAAGATCCCAAGGGTTCAGGAAGGACTGTGGATTTCGGCCTTGCTGCTCTTAAGGATGGGATTGTCCTAGTATTAAATGAAAAGAAAGAAAAAAGAGCGCACCACCCTAGTGCATTATCCTTGACAGATTTATTGATTAACCACTTCAGCCCCGGAAGGTTTTACCCCCTTCCTGACCAGAGCACTTTTTACAATTCGGCACTGCGTCGCTTTAACTGCTAATTGCGCGGTCATGCAATGCTGTACCCAAACGAAATTTGCGTCCTTTTCTTCCCACAAATAGAGCTTTCTTTTGATGGTATTTGATCACCTCTGCCGTTTTTATTTTTTGCGCTATACACGGAAAAAGACCGAAAATTTTGAAAAAAAATGATATTTTCTACTTTTTGTTCTAAAAAAAATCCAATAAACTCAATTTTAGTCATACATTTAGGCCAAAATGTATTCGGCCACATGTCTTTGGTAAAAAAAATGTCAATAAGTGTATATTTATTGGTTTGCGCAAAAGTTATAGCGTCTACAAACTAGGGTACATTTTCTGGAATTTACACAGCCTTTAATTTATGACTGCCTATGTCGTTTCTTGAGGTGCTAAAATGGCAGGGCAGTACAAAACCCCCACAAATGACCCCATTTTGGAAAGTAGACACCCCAAGGAATTTGCTGAGAGGCATGTTGAGCCCATTGAATATTCATTTTTTTTGTCCCAAGTGATTGAATAATGACAAAAAAAAAAAAAAAAATTACAAAAAGTTGTCACTAAATGATATATTGCTCACACAGGCCATGGGCATATGTGGAATTGCACCCCAAAATACATTTAGCTGCTTCTCCTGAGTACGGGGATACCACATGTGTGGGACTTTTTGGGAGCCTAGCCGCGTACGGGACCCCGAAAACCAAGCACCGCCTTCAGGATTTCTAAGGGCGTACATTTTTGATTTTACTCCTCACTGCCTATCACAGTTTCGGAGGCCATGGAATGCCCAGGTGGCACAAACCCCCCCCCAAATGACCCCATTTTGGAAAGTAGACACCCCAAGCTATTTGCTGAGAGGCATGGTGAGTATTTTGCAGCTCTCATTTGTTTTTGAAAATAAAGAAAGACGAGAAAAAAAAATTTTTTTTTTCAATTTTCAAAACTTTGTGACAAAAAGTGAGGTCTGCAAAATACTCACTATACCTCTCATCAAATAGCTTGGGGTGTCTACTTTCCAAAATGGGGTCATTTGGGGGGGTTTTGTGCCACCTGGGCATTCCATGGCCTCCGAAACTGTGATAGGCAGTGAAGAGTGAAATCAAAAATTTACGGCCTTAGAAAGCCTGAAGGCGGTGCTTGGTTTTCGGGGTCCCGTACGCGGCTAGGCTCCCAAAAAGTCCCACACATGTGGTATCCCCGTACTCAGGAGAAGCAACAGAATGTATTTTGGGGTGTAATTTCACATATTCCCATGGCATGTTTGAGCAATATATCATTTAGTGACAACTTTGCGCAAAAAAAAATAAAAAAAATAAAAAATTGTCTCTTTCCCGCAACTTGTGTCACAATATAAATTATTCCATGGACTCAACATGACTCTCAGTAAATAGCTTGGGGTGTCTACTTTCCAAAATGGGGTCATTTGGGGGGGTTTTGAACTGTCCTGGCATTTTATGCACAACATCTAGACGCTTATGTCACACATCACCCACTCTTCTAACCACTTGAAGACAAAGCCCTTTCTGACACTTATTGTTTACATAAAAAAATAATTTTTTTTTGCAAGAAAATTACTTTGAACCCCCAAACATTATATATTTTTTTTAAAGCAAATGCCCTACAGATTAAAATGGTGGGTGTTTCATTTTTTTTTTTTCACACAGTATTTGCGCAGCGATTTTTCAAACGCATTTTTTGGGGAAAAAACACACTTTTTTACATTTTAATGCACTAAAACACACTATATTGCCCAAATGTTTGATGAAATAAAAAAGATGATCTTAGGCCGAGTACATGGATACCAAACATGACATGCTTTAAAATTGCGCACAAACGTGCAGTGGCGACAAACTAAATACATTTTTAAAAGCCTTTAAAAGCCTTTACAGGTTACCACTTTAGATTTACAGAGGAGGTCTACTGCTAAACTTACTGCCCTCGATCTGACCTTCGCGGCGATACCTCACATGCATGGTGCAATTGCTGTTTACATTTGACGCCAGACCGACGCTTGCGTTCGCCTTAGCGCGAGAGCAGGGGGGACAGGGGTGCTTTTTTTTTTTTTTTTTTTTTTTCTTTATTATTATTATTTTTTTATCTTATTTTTAAACTGTTCCTTTCATTTTTTTTTTTTTTAAATCATTTTTTATTGTTATCTCAGGGAATGTAAATATCCCCTATGATAGTAATAGGTAGTGACAGGTACTCTTTTTTGCAAAAATTGGGGTCTATTAGACCCTAGATTTCTCCTCTGCCCTCAAAGCATCTGACCACACCAAGATCGGTGTGATAAAATGTTTTCCCAATTTCCCAATGGCGCTGTTTACATCCGACGAAATCTAAGTCATAAAATGCTCGTAGCTTCCGGTTTCTTAGGTCATAGAGATGTTTGGAGCCACTCTGGTCTCTGATCAGCTCTATGGTCAGCTGGCTGAATCACCGGCTGCATTTTCAGGTTCCCTGTTGAGACAGGAGAGCCAAAGAAAAACACGGAAGATGTTGGGGGGGGGGCATTCCCTCCCACTGCTTGTAAAAGCAGTCTAGAGGCTAATTAGCCACTAGGATTGCTTTTACATGAAAGCCGACCGCTGGCTGAAAAGAATGATACCAAGATGATACCTAAACCTGCAGGCATCATTCTGGTATAACCACTCAAAGTCGTGAATGGCGTACCTGAAGACAAAAAAATGGTTAACAATAAAGCACAGTAAACGGTAAGGTATAAAAAATTGCATACCTGAAAAGCAAACATGATAAAACATAATAACAATAAAACATTGCAGAATAGAATACAGTAAAAAAGAGCAGAACAATAGAGAGAGAGAGAACAATAAAACGACAACTATTTTTTTTTATTTTATATTTTTGTTTGTATTTTTTTTTTTTTACACTTTTTTTTTGTAACTGTAACTTTTATAACTGTAACCGGTTCCAGGTTCGGGTCTCTCAAAATGCGATGGCATCTTGGGAGACCCTGTGAAAGTGTGCCTAGTCTGTGCAATGCTGTACCCTACGCTAATACTCAACTAGTGAATGGTAGCGTTCAAAACATTCACCAATGCAAAGACCAGGATTGTCAGGACAGGAGGGACAATAATAGCGGGTGTCACGCCTATATCCGCGCTTGCTGCAGACACGACATCTTTTTTGGGGGGGTTCGTTGGGTAGGGGTACTCGGGAGGACATAAAGAAAATGCCTCTCATGCAGCCGACTGCATTTGGTTGGGGATGTGAATGGGGAAGTACGGGCGCTGCAGAAGCGGTGGGTTCCCAATTAGGATTGGCGAATGCAGCAGGAAAGGCATTATGGGCACGATGGGCCTGTGTTTGTCTTTTTGGTGGCAGCGGGACACTACTTGTGCTTGCCACCTCACCAGCTTGAACTGCACTTATGGGATTCGCCACGTCACCAAGTGTTACTGCAGTGCGGGTTTGACTACGACCGGGGGTGTACTACGCCGCTGGTGCTTGCCAGTTCACCAAAACACTACCAAAAAAACTGTTAGCGATCGCAGGGATCAGGCCTGACTCTGCAAACGCTGCAATTATGCGTTTAGTGTTTTGTAAGTGACAGTGATCGATTGATACTGCACTTGGGTGGGCTGGGCTGGGTCGGGCGGAGGGGCAAAATGCAGGTGCTAGCAGGTATCTGGGCTGATCCCGCTAACACTGCGTGTTTGGGAACCCTAAACTGCTGGGGACGCTAGTATAGATCTGATCGGATCAGATACTATACCACTAAGGGAGGCGTATGCTGCGTGCGTGGGTGTTAGCGGTACTGGCGCTAACCTGACGCTGCCTGGGGCTGGTGCTTGCCAGTTCACCAAAACGCTACCAAAAAAACTGTTAGCGATCGCAGGGATCAGGCCTGACTCTGCGAACGCTGCAGTTATGCGTTTAGTGTTTTGTAAGTGACAGTGATCGATCGATACTGCACTTGGGTGGGCTGGGCTGGGCCGGGCGGAGGGGCAAAACGCAGGTGCTAGCGGGTATCTGGGCTGATCCTGCTAACACTGCGTTTTCGGGAACCCTAAACTGCTGGGGACGCTAGTATAGATCTGATCGGATCAGATATTGATCCGTACAGATACTATACCACTAAGGGAGGCATATGCTGCGTGCGTGGGTGTTAGCGGTACTGGCGCTAATCTGACGCTGCCTGGGGCGACGCATATCACCGCCGGGCGATCGGGGGGCTAAAGCTTTATTCGGTAATAAACGGCGGGTGCCCTGACACTATAAAAAATAAACGAACTAACCAGCGTCACCCGTAACAGTTATTCGGTGATCAGTGGTGAAAGGGTTAACTAGGGGGCAATCAAGGGGTTAAAACATTTATTAGGTAGTATATGGGGGTCCCTGTCGCTATAAAACACTGACGGCGAACCTAAATATTTACGTCCCTAACTACCGTCACCAGCGACACTAATACAGCGATCAGAAAAATGATCGCTTAGCGACACTGGTGACAGGGGGTGATCAAGGGGTTAAAACTTTATTAGGGGGGGTTAGGGGGGTATCCTAGACCTAAAGGGGGGTAATACTCACTGTCCCAACACTGTAACTGTCACAAACTGACACTATGCAGTAATCAGAAAAAAAAAAAAAATACTGCTAATGTCAGTTTGTGACAGGGGGGGGGGTGATTGGGGGGGGATCGGGGGGCGATCGGGGGGAGATCGGGGGTGTAAAGTATGCCTGGCATGTTCTACTGTGTGTGTGTGTGTGTGTTGTGTGCACTCACTTGTCTTCTCTCCTCGGCGCTGGAACGGAAACTGCCAGACCGAGGAGAGATGACATCACATCCTCTGCCTGTGTGAAACTACACACAGGCAGAGGAGGATTCCCATTGGCTGGGAGCGATCGCGAGGGGGGGCCACGATCGGATGGTCTCCCCCTCGCCTCCCGACGCTCCCAGTCAAATGCCGACCGCCGATGGCACCGGGGGGGGGTCCGATCGGACCCCCCGCCCGCGGGAGGCAGATCACGTATGGGTACGTGATTCTGCCTGCCCGTGCCATTCTGCCGCAGTATATATGCGGTAAGCGGTCGGCAAGTGGTTAAAAACAAGATAAAATCTACTCACAAAGGTCGAAGAGAAAATCGCATTGTATATGACACAGAGGCGAATAATCCAGTGGTAGCAGTTTTCCAGGTCCCAGGAAGGAGGCGTACGGACTACTGCTGGCTAACGCATTTCGAAGGTTACTCTTCTTCATCAGAGCCTCTGATGAAGAAGGGTAACCTTCGAAACGCGTTAGCCAGCAGTAGTCCGATTAATGATTATTAGACAGCATGATTATTGCACAAGTGTGCCTTAGGCTGGCCACAATAAAAGGCCACTCTAAAATGTGCAGTTTTATCACACAGCACACTGCTACAGATGTGGCAAGTTTTGAGGGAGTGTGCAATTGGCATGCTGACTGCAGGAATGTCCACCAGAGATGTTGCCCTTGAATTGAATGTTCATTTCTCTACCATAAACTCTACCATAAATCTCCAAAGGCGTTTCAGAGAATTTGGCTGTAAATCCAACTGTCCTCACAAAAGCAGATCACGTGTAACCACACCAGCCCAGGACCTCCACATCCAGCATCTTCATCGCCAAGATCGTCTGAGACCAGCCATCTGTACAGCTGCTGCAACAATCGGTTTGCATAACCAAAGAATTTCTGCATAAACTGTCAGAAACTGCCTCGGGGAAGCTCATCTACATGCTAGTCATCCTCATCGGGGTCTTGATCTGACTGCAGTTTGCCATCATAACTGACTTGAGTGGGCAAATGCTCACATTCGATGGTGTCTGGCACTTTGAAGAGGTGTTCTCTTCACGGATGAATCCCCATTTTCACTGTACAGGGCAGATGGCAGACAGGGTGTATGGCTTTTGTGTGGGTGAGCGGTTTGCTGATGTCAACGTTGTGGTTTGAGTGGCCCATGGTAGCGGTGGGGTTATGGTATGGGCAGGCGTATGCTATGGACAACGAACACAGGTGCATTTTATTGATGCCATTTTGAATTCACAGAGATACGTGACAAGATCCTGAGGCCCATTGTTGTGCCATTCATCCACAACCATCACCTCATGTTGCAGCATGATAATGCACAGCCCCATGTTGCAAAGATCTGTACACAATTCCTGGAAGCTGAAAACATCCCAGTTCTTGCATGGCCAGCATACTCACCGGTAGGGATGAGCCGAACACCCCCCTGTTCGGTTCGCACCAGAACATGCGAACAGGAAAAAAGTTCGCTCGAACACGCAAACACCGTTAAAGTCTATGGGACATGAACATGATCAAAAGTGCTAATTTTAAAGGCTTATATGCAAGTTATTGTCATAAAAGGTGTTTGGGGACCCGGGTCCTGCCCCAGGGGACATGGATCAATGCAAAAAAAAGTTTTAAAAACGGACGTTTTTTCACGAGCAGTGATTTTACTAATGCTTAAAGTCAAACAATAAAAGTGTAATATCCCTTTTAAATTTCGTACCTGGGGGGTGTCTTAACATTTTTGACAGTTTTTTAGTGAAATGGTAGGGGTAAGTACCCCCTTACCATTTCACACGGCGGGGGGGGGGCGGGATCTGGGGGTCCCCTTGTTAAAGGGGGCTTCCAGATTCCGATAAGCCCCCCACCCGCAGACCCCCACAACCACCGGCCAGGGTTGTGGGGATGAAGCCCTTGTCCTCATCAACATGGGGACAAGGTGTTTTGGGGGGCTACCCCAAAGCACCCTCCCAATGTTGAGGGCATGTGGCCTGGTACGGTTCAGGAGGGGGGGCGCACTCTCGTCCCCCCCCTATTTTCCTGTGGCCTGCCAGGTTGCTTGCTCGGATAAGGGTCTGGTATGGATGTTTGGGGGGACCCCACACCGTTTTTTAATTTTTTTTTTTGGCGCGGGGTTCCCCTTAAAATCCATACCAGACCTGAAGGGTCTGGTATGGAATTTAGGGGGAACCCCACGTCATTTTTTTTTTACATTTTGGCCGGGGTTCCCCTTAATATCCATACCAGACCTGAAGGGCCTGGTATTGAATTTAGGGGGACTCCCACGTCATTTTTTTTTTTTAATTATGGTTCGGGGTTTCCCTGTGGGGAATTCCCATGCCGTTTTTATCAATTAACTTCTATGTGTATTGTCGGCAATGCAATAGACGCAGGTAGTTTTCAATGTTTTTTTTCCTTCGAAATGTCATTTTGCTGTCAGACTGTTCTAAACACGGGAAACATGCGCCCCTTTACAAGCATACTATAGACACCCCCCAGGTACGAAATTTAAAGGGATATTACACTTTTATTGTTTGACTTTAAGCATTTTTCAAATCACTGCTCCTGAAAAACTGACATTTTTAAAACTTTTTTTTGCATTGATCCATGTCCCCTGGGGTAGGACCCGGGTCCCCAAACACTTTTTATGACAATAACTTGCATATAAGCCTTTAAAATTAGCACTTTTGATTTCTCCCATAGACTTTTAAAGGGTGTTCTGCGGCATTCGAATTTGCCACGAACACCCCAAATTGTTCACTGTTCGGCGAACTTGCGAGCAGCCAATGTTCGAGTCGAACATGAGTTCGACTCGAACTTGAAGCTCATCCCTACTCACTGGACATGTCACCCATTGAGCATGTTTGGGATGCTCTGGATCGGTGTATACAACAGCGTGTTCCAATTCCTGCCAATATCCAGCAACTTCGCACAGCCATTGAAGAGGAATGGGCCAACATTCCCTAGGCCTCAATCAACAACCTTATCAACTCTATGCGAAGGAGATGTGCTGCACTGCAATGGGGCAAATGATGGTCACACCAGATACTGACTGGTTTTTGGACCCCCCGGACCCCCCACAATACAGTAAAACTGCACATTTTTAGAATGGCCTTTTATTGTGGCCAGGCTAAGGCACACCTGTGCAATAATCATGCTGTCTAATAAGCATCTGGATATGCCACACCTGTGAGGTGGATGGATTATCTCGGCAAAGGGGACGTGCTCACTAACACAGATTTAGACAGATTTGTGAACAATATTTGAGAGAAATAGGCCTTTTGTGCACATAGAAAAAGTTGTAGATCTTTCAGTTCAGCTCATGATAAATAGGGGCAAACATAAGTGTTTATAATTTTGCTCAGTGTAAGTAGACTAAAATTCAGCTCATACTGTATATCATGTTCTCAAGTCTGCTGCTCCTCAACATTTAGCTAACCCCAGAATAGCCTTTGATCACAGCTACACTTGCCTTTCCTGATGATTATGTCTCCCCTAACAACTAATAGATGTTGTAGATCAACAGAACAAGAGGTAAAGGGTGACTAAGAAATAAAACAAAACAACCAGCTCAGTAACGGCACAGAAATCATAGTGATTGAGATGGATGGGAGATATCTATATTTTGGTTCATATAATGGACCCTTTATCAAGAGGATTAGTCCCTTTTATTGCAAGAGCTGAAAGTTAGTGTAATTTATACCCCACAGTAAACGTTATTGATTCTTTTAAGATCGGAGAGTGCTTCACCTTTGTGATATATCTATATAGCAACCCGTAGATTGTTTACTCTGGAGGAAAACTATTCTGCCAATTGAAAATATACTTGAAAAGTGACATGTAGACACATTGATTTACATCTGAACTCTTTGTGATGTTTTGGAGGCCAGAGAAGGACAAAACTGCAATTGAATTCATAATGCAATCAAACACAATACAATAATCAATTTTGTTGCAAACATATGGCATACATAGCTTGCATAACAAGCTTATTTTGTTACTTTCAAATACAAAAAGTAATATTGTTATATGGATGCTGTAATTAGTTATGTTCATTGTTCATTATTTATAGGGCGTGTTTCATATTGTATATGTTTGTATACATATTTATGTATTACTATACATTTGTTGTATATTTATAAAGAAAGAGTTACAATGGAAAAATATCAAATAGAAGACATAAAATCAGAGAAAGTAAATGATAAAGTTATTTTTTTTAAAACTGACAAATAGTGTAACATTTTTGCATGATTACCTGGGCTTTAAAGTGGGAGAAAAATTCCATCTCTGACTTTTGCCTATAGGTAAGCATAAAACGTGCACCGTTTAGGAGATATTTACTGTACATGCAGCCAGTGACATCACTGGTGCATGCGCCCTGAAGGAACAGCCACACAGGCTGTTCCTTCAGAGCTCTGTGCCATAAACTGCAGCTCCCGTGCACATGCACAGGAGTTCCATCATCGTGGCTCAGGCCAGTCACACAGCCAGAGTCCACAAACCCGGAAGGAAGATAGGTGAATATTGGAGCCCCCGCAGCTATGAGCATCTCGGTGCTAGAAGGGCTTGCTTTTAGGGTAAGTTTAACATAATGTGCTAGTGTGCGATGCATACTAGCACATTATTACATTAGCTTGCAGGGCACAAAAAAAAAACAAAAAAAGTCCAGCGGTTTACTACCGTTTTAAGAGAATAAGTGTCACCCTTGGCAGTGTCCTTTGTTGAATATGTTTAAGTTTTCACAAGTTTATAAGAATTTTGCCATCCTTCACATTGTTCTTAAGAAGCTCCCAGTTGCCTGACTTTGATACTGATTCTTCTTCTCAAAAAGTAACCGATTCAGAAAAACTTCAAGGGTTAAACGCTTGTTCTGCCTAGGGGTGCATGAATAAGGTGTAAACACTTACCTTATTCCTCACTCCAGCAGGGTCCCTCTAGCACTGCAATTATTCCCCTGCAGCCTGCGTTGTGATCTGTGACCATTTGCAGTCACACTCCAGCCTAAATGCAGGGTACAATACAGGGTTAATGTTCTCTATTGTACAGGATAATGCCAAGGTTCCACCCACAGACCAGAACTTTGGGCAAAGGTAAGTACTACAGTCTGTATGTTAACCCCTAGAGCAGGGTTTCCCAACCAGGGCTCCATGAAACCCTAGGGTTCCTCCAGAGGTTACTAGGGGTTCTTTGAGCAAGGATCATTTCTGCCTCTAAGATAAGTTCCCACTGACAGCATTGATCTTTCTTTATCATACATCACGAGACACAGAATGAGGTTATTATTCCTTACTTACTGGTTATACTTCATCTCCAGGTAAATGGACACTGGTAGACCAAAGGTCTTTAGACAGGAAGTGACCTCCTATATAACCCCTGTCATACAGGAAGTACTTCAGATTTTTTACCAGTGTCTGCAAGGTGGATGGGCACGTTTGTTGGAGCTCTCTAGAGCTCTAGGTCTTGAAGTCCCAGCAGGGTTCTAAAATTAATCAAGAGATTGACCAATCGGATTCATTTGAAACAAGTTTATATGCTAAGATAGATGGTACCCAAGCCTTGCAAAGAAGACGCAAGGATCCTGCAAGGTTTTGCCTGTAATGCGACCTCCGGGGGCTGGACCCTGCGTAGTGGAATCCTGGACACCACAGAGCTAAGGCAGGGTGCTGTACAGGTCCAAGGGAGTGGATCCTAAAACATGAAAAGGGTACCCAGTCCTTGAAGGTCCTCAAGTGACCGGAACCCGCCGTGATGGGTGAAGATTGGGCTCTTAGTTTCTGAGGTTGCCCTGTATCTGGATGGGTAAGTTAAATTCCCCCACTTATTTACTTATTGTGGGGTGCCCCATGTGTGTAACAACCTGTCAATCTAGCTAAGGCCGGACACCTGTGTAGCGGTGACCACAGGGGGAGTTTTGGGCTCACTGTTGATGCACGAAAATTTGTACACGGGACCATGACTGCGCACGTGCATGTGCAGATGCAGAGTGTCCCAGCGCACAACCATCTTATTTAAGCTGAGAGTGGCTGACATGCGGCGCTTCCAGGGGACAGCAGTGGGACACAGAACAAGCTCCGAAAACCTTTCACATCAGCAGTTCTTTCCTCCTTACCCGGGTCACGTGAGTCACAAGGTGTTGGTTGGCAAGCTAAAGAGCTTAGCAGGATTGTTGCATAGGGGCTTGGTGAGCCCTATTAAAGGGTCTCCCTTCTGGGGTAAAATACTAAACCCACCTATTGTGGCTTGCAATGTCTTCAAAAAAGAGGAGCGGGGCTAACACTACAGGAAAGGGCACACCTATGTCGTCAGTAGCTCATTAGGAGCCTAGTCGAAACCCCTCGGGGGATAATGTTGTATCCCCTGAGAGACCAGAGGCTTCTGGCAATCTGAGCCACTGATATTGTGCCTACAGTCAATGCTGCTGCTTCTGCCTTTATCACCTGGGATGCTGGCATGATTGCCTCCATTCTGCAGGGTGGCAAAAAGCGTGACAGATCCCCCTCCCCTGAGCCTCCTAATTTGGAGCAAGAATGGGTTGAGGGTGGCAAAGAGCTAAATGCCAAGGATTCTGTGGAGGGCCTGGCAGATGAGTCAGCTTCTGAGGAATCTGGGCCAGAAGATGTCCAGTTGGTATTAACCTCTCAGTCGCAGAGGCTTTTGATCCAGACTCTTACCGAGATGGTTCGTTCTGCCTTCAAGTTACCTCCTGCAGAGGTTTCTGTACCTCCCTTGTTCTCTTTGGGGTCCCTGAAGCCTCCTCAGGCTGTACAGGCTTTCTGCTTGCACCCGCTGTTGGAACATGCAGTGTATGCTGATTGGGAACATCCTGACAGGATTTTTGTTCCTCTGAATAGGTTTTCCCTTTTATATCCCATGGAGGAAAAGTTTGTTAAGAAATGGAGCATGCCAGCTATAGATTCGGCAGTCTCTTTTTTAAACAAGAACCTAACTTGTCCAGTGGATAAAGCACAGGGCTTGAAAGACCCTGTTGACAAGAAACTGGAGTCATTATTGAAGGCTTTCTTTTCTTTGGTCAGTTCAGCTATTCATCCAGCTGTCACAGCAATTGTAGTATACCAGTCCTTAAGGTGTCAGGTCAGATGGCCTGATAGGCCTAACCAGGAGGATCATCTTGCTGAAAATAACTCAGATATTCCTCAAACGCTGTGTTTTGCTGTAGATGCCTTAACCACTTCCCACCCAGCCTATAGCAGAATGATGGCTGGGCGGTGGTTCTGTTATCCTGACTGGGTGTCATCAGTGCTGCATATCAGTGCCGCCTATTGGTGTCCATCAGTGCTGCATATACGTACCGCCTATCAGTGCCCATCAATTCTACATATCAGTGCCTCCTCATCGGTGCCCATCACTTCCACCTTATCAGTGCCAACTCATCAGGCCCATTAGTGCCCATAAGTGCCGCCTCATCAGTGCCCATCAGTGAAGGAGAAAACAACATTTTATAACTGAAACCCCCCTTTTTAAAAAAAAAATGTTTTAGTTTGTTTAGCAAAGAATAAAAACCCCAGTGGTAATCAAATACCAAAAGAAAGCTCTATTTGTGGGACGAAAATGATAAAAAATTTAGTTTTCGTGCAGTGTTGCATGACTGCGCAATTGTCAATCAAAGTGCGACAGCACTGAAAGCTGAAAATTGTCCTGGGCAAGAAAGGGCGAAATTGTCCAGTATTGAAGTGGTTAAAGGATTCTATATAGCAAGTCTCTCGTCTGGCTCTCCTGTCTGTACACATGTGCAGACTTGTGTGGCTCAAGAACTGGTCAGTCGAGCTCCGCTGTAAGAAGTTATTCACAGGGTTCCCCTTCCATGGGGAACGTTTGTTTGGTGATGATCTGGGCAAGTACATCCAGAAGATTTCTGGGGGAAAGAGTTCTTTACTCCCTGTAAAGAGAAGGACCAGGCATCCCTCATTTAAAACTTTGGAGACTTCCTCAGGTATTTCAGCGACAAGGCAGTTCCGCCACCAACAGGGAGATAGATCCAGGGGCAAGCCGCAGGGCCAGAAAAAACCCCTGGGTCTAGAACTCTTCTAAACCTGGCACCAAACCCTTCTTTTAAGGGGACGCCCCCACTCTATCGGGTGGGGGGAAGGCTGCTCCAATTTGCGGACATTTGGAGAACAGTGGTGCAGGACGAGTTGGTCACCTCAACAGTGTACCGCGGTTACAAACTGGAATTATGGAGGATCCTCCAAAAAGAAAAACATATTGTTTTAAGCACTAGAGCAGTGCATTAGGGAGTGATCATACAGGTTCCGGTGTCTGAAAGAGGCACATCGTTTTATTCAAACCTGTTTACGGTTCCAAAACCAAATGGGGACATAAGGCCAATCTTGGACCTAAGATTCCTGAATCAACATCTGTTAATCCAATCCTTCAGGATGGAGTCAGTCCACTCGGTAGTAGCCTTGCTCCAGATGGGAGACTTGTTAGCCTCCATCAATATCAAGGATGCGTATTTACACGTACCTATCTTTCAGCCTCATCAGAGGTTCCTGCAGTTTGCAGTAGAGGAATGTAATTTCAAGTTTGTGGCACTGCCCTTCGGGCTTGCCACAGCACCCCGGGGTGTTTACAAAGATCCTAGCACCTGTACTGGGTTTTTTAAGGGCCCAGGGGATCTTGGTGCTCAGATACTTGGACAACCTCCTGCTCAGAGATCACTCACTACAGGCCCTGGAACACAGTGTAGCCTGCACAGTGCGGTATTTAGAAAAGCTTGGCTGGGTCATCAATACTGAAAAGTCAGCCTTGAGACCAGCTCAGAATCTCAAGTATCTAGTCACAAATAAAAAAATAGGGAACCAACTAGATGAGGGTACACATAAGTACCATCAGGTAATTATCCACATGCTTGAATCGAGTGGACTCAGTGGCCAAAAGGGAGCATATGAAAAAATATGCACTATACCAAAAAGAGGGCACTGTGCTGAGTGCCACACAGAAAGAGCCCAGGGAAATAATACCATGAATTTATATAGTACTGTATATTAATTTAATGATTTATTGAAAAAAAGAGTATGACCAAATAACATACAAAATAATAACAGAGATCCTGCACCTAACATCATGTAGACAACGTTATCTGGGACCAAGGACAAACACACATAAAAACATGAAACAAAGCATAAGACAGCACCCAAGCAAAAAATAAACTGTATATAGCATCAGAGCACTACGAATGAGTGCCAATTGAGATGGCTATACCACCAGCAAGGCAGTCCTACTAATAAAAATACAAGTAACGGACATTGCAAAAATGAAAGAGGAAAGAATCCAAAAAAAGCACCAATCCGTGGCTGGAAGAGATACCGCTAATATGGAACAGTACTGGGGATAAGGGGAGGGCAAAGCACAGGAGTTAACAGCTGCATGTCCACAGGTACTGCGGCATCCACTGAATTATAAATGGCTATAGACCAGCTAAACCTGCTATAGACTATCAATGTTCCTGGGATCAGAATGAAATGGATGCAGTAATTCAATGAGCAAAAGTAGTGCATGAATGTGTGACTCACTATCAGCAGAAAGTTGTAGGGGCAGCAATATGCAGCACAGCTGTACCAGCTAATCAGAACTCCCGTGCTCTCTCCTTATGGCTTAATTGGCAGTCACATACCTCCAAAGACGGTTCACTCATGGAGTGTAGAAAGTGGAGAGGTATTGCTGGCATGGCTGGCAGGCCACTGCTGCTGCACAACTCCCGTGTCCCGCTGTTACCAAAGCATGGACCTGCACAAGACAAGGCGGTGGTATCAGCTTGATTTTTGGGAAGGTGTCTAACGCTCAGAGGAGTGACCTCAATGTGTTTCACTGGGAAACCCCAGCTTCTTCAGGACTAGCATCCCCCTCAAGTATCTAGGCCTGATCCTGGATACAGCCCAGGCAAGGGTATTACTGCCACCAATAAAGATCTGTGCCCTGAAGGATCATGTGCGTCAGGTAAAGGGCACCAGGCGACCCTCTATTCGGCTCTGTATGAATCTTCTGGGAAGGTTGGTGTCCTCCTTCGAGGCAGTTCTGTACACCCAATTCCATTCCAGGCCTATACAACAAGACATCTTGTCGGCTTGGAACAGGAGAGCACAAGCCCTGGATTACCCCATGTTCTTATCTCCCCAGGCACTCTTAAGCCTAAGCTGGTGGTTGCAGGATTGGAACCTGCAAAAGGGGAGATCCTTCCTCCCAATGTATTGGAGAGTACTGACGACAGATGCCAGTCTGTCGGACTGGGGAGCGACCCTAGAGTGGCTCATAGCTTAGGGGTGATTGTCAAGGGCAGAGCAGAGCCTGCCCATCAACATCCTGAAGTTACGGCCAGTACGTCTGGCACTACGGTCCTGGACAGTGGAGCTTCAGGACTGCCCCATCA
This sequence comes from Lithobates clamitans, assembly GCA_037952925.1. Classification (NCBI taxonomy): domain Eukaryota; kingdom Metazoa; phylum Chordata; class Amphibia; order Anura; family Ranidae; genus Lithobates; species Lithobates clamitans. Next base: position 6,245,041 of record JBBGZY010000008.1, on the reverse strand, counting down.
GGATTCAATCCGACAATGCCACTGCAGTGGCCTATATCAACAACCAGGGTGGTACCAGGAGCCATTCAACTCAGGAGGAGGTGAACCATATATTAACCTGGGCAGAGGGACATGTGCCGGTTCTATCGGTGGTCCATATCCTGGGAAGAGAGAACTGGAAGGCAGATTATCTCAAGCCCCAGCAGATCTGCCCGCGGGAATGGTCTCTACACTCAAACATGTTTCAGGAAATCTGCCAGCATTGGGGATGGCCAGAGGTCAATATTTTGGCATCCAGGTTCAACAACAAGCTACAGTAGTTTGTGTCCCAAACAAGGGATCCCCTGGCAATCAGAGAAGATGCTCTAGTAGTTCCATGGAACCAGTTCTCCCTGGTTTATGCTGTGCCCTCGATCCCTCTCCTTCCACATTTGTTGCACGGGATATGGAGAGAGGGGGTTCCAGTCATCCTGGTGGCACCAGCCTGGCTCAGAAGGCCCTGGTTCCCAGAGATCCTGAGATTGGCAATAGATGGGCCATGGGCGCTTCCACGCCACCCCAATCTACTTTCTCAAGGTCCTATATTCCACCCCAATTTACAGTCTCTAAATTTGACAGCATGGCTACTGAAGCCAGGGTGTTAAAGGATCGTGGCATCTCTGGATCGGTGGTGTCTAACCTAGTAAATGCCAGAAAATGGTCACTGAGAAGATCTATTATAACATCTGGAAGACTTATATTGCTTGGTGAGAAGCCGGAAAATGGCATCCTCAGAAATACGTATTTGGGAGAAAAAGACAGAGAAGTCAGCTGTGGAAATCACATTGGCTGTGGAAATCAGATTGTCAGTATTCTTCCAAAGGCCCTTAGGCTCCCATTCACTGATCCAAACCTTTATGCAGGGGGTAATTCGTTTGCTTCCCCCCATTAGGTCACCTATGTGTCCTTGGGGCTTAAACCTGGTACTGCCTGTGTTACAGAAACAACCGTTTGAGCTTATCAAGGAAATTCCTTTAGTCTTGCTGTCACGAAAGCTAGCCTTCCTGATGGCCATCACCTCAGCTAGAAGGGTGTCAGAGTTGGCGGCCCTTTCATGCAGGGACCCATGCTTGATCCTTCACCACGACAGGTTCGTGTTACGACCTGTTCCATCCCTTTTGCCAAAAGTGGTGTCGGCCTTTAATTTGAATCAGGACATTGATTTGTCTTTTTTTTTCTCTCAGCGTCGTTCGGCAGAAGAGAGACGACTGCACTCCTTGGATGTAGTGTGAGCAGAGTTTATTTGTCTAGACTCCTTTATTGTTTTACCAGAAAGACCCAAGAAGGGGCAGGCAGCTTCCAAAGCTTCCATTGCCAATTGGGTCCACCAGTTGGTCATTCAGGACTATGATCTGAAATGTTAGGGTTCCTCCCTTTAGGGTGAGAGCCCATTCTACCAGGGGTGTAGGAACCTCCTGGGCTTTTGACCATCAGGTATCTGTGGCTCAGATTTGTAAGGCTGCTACCTGGTCTTCAGTGCATACAGTCACAAAATTTTATCTAGTGAATGTTCGAGTTGCCGAGGATTCGGCTTTTGGCCACAGTGTACTGCAGGCTGCCATATAGGACTGATGGCTATTGTTTTGGCAGGGTGTCTCCCTCCCCTCAAGGCTATTGCTCTGGTACGTCCTGGTAAATAGGGATGAGCTTCGTGTTCGAGTCAAACCCATGTTCGACTCGAATATCTTCTGTTCGCCATTCGCCGAATTGCGAACGATATGGGCCGTTCGCGCCAAATTCGTGTGGCGCGTCACGGCCCATAATTCACTGCGGCATCGCAGTTCATTGCTGGCTGATGATTGGTCAAGCATGCACTATGACCCGCATGCTTGGCCAATCACAGCGCCGTCTGAACAGAGAGCCGTAATTGGCCAAAGCCAAGGAGCTTTTGGCCAATTATGGCTCAGGGGATTTAGTACACGCCCCACACTATATAAAGCCACCTGCATGGCGGCCCTGCGTAGTGTGTTCCGGCGTTCATAGATAAAGAGAGAGACAGACAGACAGTGTCGTTTGATTTGAGTTAGATAGATTAGGCAGAACAGTCAGTCAGTTAGCTGCACTAACAGTGTATTGTGTATATATATGCATCCCAGGTGTTGCATATATATATATATATATATATATATAATATATATATATATATATATATATATATATACACACTGTATTCAGTTTAGCTAGATCTGTTCCTGTTATCTTCTTACTGACAGGCAGGCTTTTCTTGTTACAGTATTTACAGCTACCTGAAGAAAATTGCTGGTGTTCTTTTGATCCTATTAGTACCACAGTCAGGCAGCTAGACTATTTACAGTTAGTGCAGTGCGTCCTGCTCACAGTGTTCAGCTAAAGCTACAAGTTAGTGGGGTGCGTCCTGCTCACATTGTTCAGCTAAACCTACAAGTTAGTGTGGTGCGTCCACCTCACAGTGTTCAGCTAAACCTACAAGTTAGTGCGGTGCATCCTGCTCACAGTGTTCAGCTAAAACTACAAGTTAGTGCTGTGCTTCCTGCTCACAGTGTTCAGCTAAAACTACAAGTTAGTGCTGTGCGTCCACCTCACAGTGTTCAGCTAAAACTACAAGTTTGTGTGGTGCGTCCTGCTCACAGTGTTCAGCTAAACCTACACGTTAGTGGGGTGCGTCCTGCTCACAGTGTTCAGCTAAAACTACAAGTTAGTGGGGTGCGTCCTGCTCACAGCGTTCAGCTAAACCTACAAGTTAGTGGGGTGCGTCCTGCTCAGTGTTCAGCTAAAACTACAAGTTAGTGTGGTGCGTCCACCTCACAGTGTTCAGCTAAACCTACAAGTTAGTGTAGTGAGATCTCTGCACAGTGTTCAGCTAAACCTACAAGTTAGTGCGGTGTGTCCTGCTCACAGTGTTCAGCTAAAACTACAAGTTAGTGCTGTGCGTCCTGCTCACTGTGTCCAGCTAAACCTACAAGTTATTTTTTTGCGAGCTCTGCACAGTGTTCAGATAAAGCTACCTGTAGAAGGTTGGTGGTGTTTTCCTGATCCTATCACTACCGCAGGCAGCTAAAAAAGCTACAAGTTAGTTTTTTGCGAGCTCTGCACAGTGTTCAGCTAAAGCTACCTGTAGAAGGTTGGTGGTGTTCTCATACTACAGGCAGGCAGTTAATTTTGCTAACTGCAGTATCAGTACATATATATATATATATATATATATATATCTCCCAGCTTAGTGCAGCTACAGGCCATTAGTATGTCTGGAAGGCCAAGAAGGAGAGGCAGACAGTCACAAGCCAATAAGAGAGGGCAAGCAGGCTCTGTGTCTAGTGCTGGTTGTGGAGACGGTGCATCCTCATCAGCACGTGGCCGTGGGACACGCTTGGCCTTTTTTTCGGCAGGTGGCCGTGTTGAGCCGCAACATGCTGAAGACTTGGTCGAGTGGATGACCAAGCCGTCCTCATCCTCCTCATCCTCTCTCACCCATGCTCAGGGTACTTTGTCTGGCAAAGCAGCGGCCTCTTCCCTTGGCTCAATGTCATCAGTGACTCCTTCCCTAGCCCCACCATGTCCTCCTGAGGAGTCCCTCGAACTGTTTGACCACAGTGTTGGGTACATGCTCCAGGAGGATGCCCAGCGTTTGGAAGGCTCTGATGATGATACTGAGCTCGATGAAGGCAGTAACGTGAGCACGGACAGAGGGGGTGCCCAAGAAGGACAGCAATCTGGCAGTCATGCTCACCCTGCTGCAGCATACTGCCAGGTTTGCTCCAGTGATGAGGAGGGAGGGGATGATGAGGTCACTGACTCAACGTGGGTGCCTGATAGGAGAGGGAGGAGGAGGAGGAGGCGACACATCACCAACGAGGCAGGATGCCCTTCAGGGGCCAGCCTAAGGGCAGCACATTGACTGCATCACACCCCAAAGCTCCACATGTGCAGGGCGCTGCAGTCTCTGCGCGTTATTCAAAAAGTTTTTTGGTGTGGGCCTTTTTTGAGACAAGTGCATCAGATCGCACCGCTGCTATTTGCAACATATGTCTCAAGCGTATCTCGCGTGGCCAAAACATCTCCCGCTTGGGTACCACATGCTTGACCAGACATATGTTGACCTGCCATGCAGTTCGTTGGCAAGCGTATCTAAAAGACCCACACCAAAGAACAAAGAGGACCTCTCCTTGCTCCTCATCAGCTGAGATCTCCAACCCCACTATACCTTCAGTCCTCTCTGAGACCTGCACTGAGAGGAATGAAGGTGTAGAATTAGGTGTGTCACAGCCAAGTACTTGTGGGCAATCTGCTTTTGGTACATCGACGTCAGATTGTACCAGGCAAATTTCCCTGCCCCAGCTGCTGCACCGCTGAAAGAAGTTTGCTCCCAGCCATCCACATGCCCAGCGGTTGAATGCTAGCTTGGCAAAATTGCTAGCACTTCAACTGCTGCATTTTCAGTTGGTAGACTCTGCCCCCTTCCGTGAGTTTGTGGAATGTGCGGTTCCTCAGTGGCAGGTACCCAAACGCCACTTTTTCTCACGGAAGGCGATTCCGGCTCTCTACCGGCATGTGGAAGGCAATGTCCATGACTTGCTGGACAGGGCGGTCAGCGGTAAGGTGCATATTACCGCTGACTCATGGTCCAGCAGGCATGGACAGGGACGTTACCTAACTTTTATGGCGCATTGGGTGACTCTGCTGGCAGCTGGGAAGGATGCAGGACAAGGTGCAGTAGTGTTGGAGGTTGTTCCACCACCACGCCTCCAAAATGCTAATGATCGTGACACACCTCTCTCCTCCACCCCCTCCTCTTCTTCTTCCTCAATGGCCTCTTCCTGTGCTTTGTCCTTGGAACCAGCGGTGCTCCGTAGCCATTCAAGGGGCTACGCAAGTACGCAGGCCAAAAGATGCCATGCAGTGCTTGAGCTGGTGTTCTTGGGGGACAGGAGCCACACTGGGGCAGAGGTTCTGTCAGCTCTGCAGGGGCAGTTTCAGAGGTGGTTGATGCCACACCAACTTAAGGCAGGAATGGTGGTTTGCGACAATGGCACCAACCTCCTCTCTGCCCTCCGACAGGGACAAATGACCCATGTGCCCTGTTTGGCTCATGTCCTTAACTTGGTGGTGCAGCGGTTCTTGGGCAGGTACCCAGGCTTACAGGATGTCCTGAGGCAGGCCAGGAAAGTCTGTGTGCATTTCCGCCGGTCATATAATGCCAGTGCTCGGCTGGCGGACCTCCAAAAGAAGTTTAACCTGCCCAAGAACCGCCTAATCTGTGACATGCCCACCAGGTGGAACTCAACGTTGGCCATGCTGCAGCGGCTGCACAGGCAGCAGAGGACCATCAATGAGTACCTGTGCGACTATGGCGCCAGGACAGGGTCAGGGGAGCTTGGTTTTTTTTCCCCACACCAGTGGGCCATGATCAGGGATGCATGCACTGTCCTGTCACCATTTGAGGAGGCCACGAGGATGGTGAGCAGTGAGAGTTCATGCATCAGTGACACTGTCCCCCTTGTCCACCTGTTGGAGCACACGCTGCATGGAATAATGGACAGGGCACTTGAGGCAGAACAGAGGCAGGAAGAGGAGGACTTCCTTAGCTCTCAAGGCCCCCTTTATCCAGACAGTGTTCCTGTGTGCCCGCCGATCACACAGGAAGAGGACGAGGAGGAGGAGGAGGAAGATTGTGTCAGTATGGAGGTGGAGCCTGGCACTCAGCATCAGCAGCAGTCTTTAAGGGATCAGTCCCAAGAAACACATGGACTTGTACGTGGCTGGGAGGAGGTGGCTGCGGACCATGTCGTCCTTAGTGACCCAGAGGACTCCGGACCGAATGCCTCAGCAAACCTACGCTGCATGGCCTCCCTTATCCTGCAAAGCCTGCGTAAGGATCCTTGTATTCGTGGTATCAAGGAGAACGACCAATACTGGCTGGCAACCCTCCTTGATCCACGTTACAAGGGTAAGGTTGCGGACCTTATCTTGCCATCGCAGAGGGAGCAGAGGATAAATCATCTTCGGGAGGCCGTGCAGAAAGGTCTGTGCAACGCGTTCCCAGAGACTGGGAGGTTACAAACTCCTGTTTCTGGACAACGTGTTGCTGAGGCTTCGGTCAGTCAAAGAAGGAGCTGTGGAGAAGGTGGCCATCTGACTGATGCGTTCAGACAATTTCTTGGTCCGCAGCCCCAAGGTATGACCGGTTCCAGGAATCATCGCCAGCGTCTGTTTTACATGGTGCAGGAATACCTAGGGGCAAGATCTGACTTGGACACCTTTCCCACCGAAAATCCTCTGGGTTACTGGGTCTTGAGGATGGATCACTGGCCAGAGCTTGCACAGTATGCAATTGAGCTACTGGCCTGTCCTGCATCCATTGTTCTTTTGGAACGCACATTAAGTGCTGCTGCAGGCTTTGTAACCGATCACAGGGTGCGTCTGTCCACCGACTCGGTCGATCGACTGACCTTCATAAAAATGAATCAGTCTTGGATCACCACCACCTGATGCTGATGTAACCGAATTATTTTTTTTGAAATCTCAGATCCTTTCAAAGACTGCCTATGCTGATGCTGAGTGACTATCCCTGAGTAATTATCCTCTTCCTCCTCAATGATCACGCTGATAGCTTGTAAGAACATTTTTGGATCTGGGCACCATCACCAGTGCCTAAGGCCCAATTTTTAAGCCCCTGTTTAACAGGAGTGTGTAATTACAATTTTTGATGCAATACTTTGCAGCAGGGCTCGTTTCTACGTTCCAACTAGAGTATCTGTGAGGGGTTGCAGTGTTGTGGCACCAGCACCAGTGCCTAAGGCCCAATTTTTCAGCCCCTGTTTAACAGGGGCGTGTAATTACAATTTTTGATGCAATACTTTACAGCAGGGCTCGTTTCTGCGTTCCAACTAGAGTATCTGTGAGGGGTTGCAGTTTTGTGGCACCAGCACCAGTGCCTAAGGCCCAATTTTTCAGCCCCTGTTTTACAGGGGCGTGTAATTACAATTTTTGATGCAATACTTTGCAGCAGTGCTCGCTCCTGCGTTCCAACTACAGTGTCTGTGAGGACTTACAGTGTTGTGGCACTAGCACCACCACCAAAGGCCCAATTTTTCTGCCTTTGTTCAACAGGGGCATGTAAATACAATTCTTGAGCTAATATTTCACAGCAGGGCCCTGTGAGGGCTTACAGTGTTGTGGTCACAACACCTCCTAAGGCCCAAATTTCTGCTGAGTATATAGGGCAGGCCCCTACTTTCAAACATCTAACTTACAAACGACTCCTACTTGCAAACGGAAGGAGACAACAGGAAGTGAGATAAAATCTACCCCTAGGAAGGGAAATTCTCTCCTGTAAGAGTTAATATGGGAAAAACATTTCTCCTTTCCACTGATGCTTTCCAATCCTTGTTCCACAAAAACCCCCAAATTTTCAAAAAACATTTGTCATTGGGACAAAAAGTGAGGTGAAATCTTCTGAAGAGGAGGACACAGGGCCGGATTAACATAGGGGCTGATGGAGCTGCAGCTCCAGGCCCCTGCCTTAAAATCGGCCCTCCCAGCCAACATTATAAGCCCAATTTCTCCCGTCCATAAACGTCTATGGGACAGGAGACGCTGTGTGTAAATGTAGGGGTGTCTGGCTGCATCTGTGTTGGCTTACTGTGGTTATTAATGTCACAGTGCACTGTTCCCCCCTACACAAATGGCTCTGCCTTCCCCCTCCCCTCTCTCTTCTCTCTCTGTGTGCAGTGAAGGAGCCGTGTGGGCTGGGAAATTGTGAACAGACAGAGCAGCCGGCAGATAGAAGGTGAACTGAACACATATCTGAGTGATAAGCTTCCGACCATCCAAGTGTGAGCTCAGTGACTGGACTCTTATCTCCCTTCTCTCCCCCTTTTTTTACCTTTTATCTTCAGCAATGGCTGTTATAACTGCAGTCAATATGTAGATTTGGCTCTTTGTGCTTTTAGGTGGGTTCACACTGCTTTGCTGTGTTTTGGCCCATTGCTGGTGTATCCGCAGTTTTCCTGCGTTTTACCCACAGTCCTATTGATTTCTATTAGGTTGCATGTTTTTTCTGAAAGCACACCAAAATTCCTGCGTGCTGCATTTTATCTTTGGCGCACTGTCAGAAAATGCGGCAAAAATATGCAACCTGATATAAAGCAATAGGTCTGCAGCTAAAACTGCAGATACACAAGCAGTGCGCGCGCCCAAACTGCAGCACACCAGTGTGAGACCAAAGGCTTGTACACACAACCCTCTATAGAACTTGGTCTGATCAATACTGCTGGCATTCAATTTACACACAACTATACCATCACAGATGAGGAGGGGTGGGGGCTCCAGGAATTTGTTTGACTATGCAGGCCCTGTCCCTTCTTTCCATCCTGGAAGAGTCCTGGAGGGAGTGGCAGGCTGCTGGTGGCAAGTGACATGCTGTATCTGGGGTCAGGCTGCTGGTGGCAAGTGGCACATTGCATCTGATGGCAAGTTACACACTGTATGTGGTGGCACGCTGCTAGTGGCAGGCTGCTGGTGGCAAGTGACATGCTGTATCTGGTGACAGGCTGTCAGTGGCAAGTGGCACACTGTATCTGGTGAAAGGCTGCTGGTGGCACACTGTATCTGGTGGCAGGCTGCAGGTGACAAGTGGCACACTGTATCTAGTGGCAGGCTGCTAGTGGCAAGTGGCACACTGTATCTGGTGGCAAGTGGCACACTGTATCTGGTGGCAGGCTGCTGGTGGCAAGTGGTACACTATCTGGTGGCAGGCTGCTGGTGGCAAGTGGCACACTGTATCTGGTGGCAGGCTGTGGTTGGCAAGTGGCACACTGTATCTGATGGAAGGCTGCTGGTGGCAAGTGGCACACTGTATCTGGTGGCAGGGTGCTGGTGGCAAGTGGCACACTGTATCTGGTGGCAAGTGGCACACTGTATCTGGTGGCAGGCTGTTGGTAGCAAGTGGCACACTGTATCTGGTGAAAGGCTGCTGGTGGCAAGTGGCACACTGTATCTGGTGGCAAGTGGCACACTATCTGGTGGCAGGTTGCTGGTGGCAAGTGGCACACTGTATCTGGTGGAAGGCTGCTGGTGGCAAGTGACACTGTATCTGGTGGCAGGCTGCTGGTAGCAAGTGGAACACTGTATCTGGTGGCAGGGTGCTGGTGGCAAGTGACACACTGTATCTGGTGGCAGGCTGCTGGTAGCAAGTGACACACTGTATCTGGTGGCAGGCTGCTGGTGGCAAGTGGCACACTGTATCTGGTGGCAAGTGGCACAATGTATATGGTGACAGGCTGGTGGTGGCATGTGAAACACTGTATCTGGTGGCAGGCGGCACACTGTATCTGGTGGCAAGTGGCACAATGTATCTGGTGACAGGCTGCTGGTGGCAAGTGACACACTGTATCTGGTGGCAGGCTGCTGGTGGCAAGTGGCACAATGTATCTGGTGACAGGCTGTCGGTAGCAAGTGGCACACTGTATCTGGCGGCAGGCTGTGGTTGGCAAGTGGCGCACTGCATCTGGTGAAAGGCTGCTGGTGGCAAGTGGCCCACTGTATATGGTGCCATGCTGCTGGTGTCATATGGCCCACTGTATCTGGTGGCTGGCTGCTAGTGCCAAGTGGCACACTGTATCTGGTGGCAAGTGGCACATTGTATCTGGTGGCATGCTGCTGGTGTCAAGTGGCCCACTGTATCTGGTGGCTGGCTGCTAGTGGCAAGTGGCACACTGTATCTGGTGGCAAGTGGCACATTGTATCTGGTGGCAGGCTGCTGGTGTCAAGTGGCCCACTGTATCTGGTGGCATGCTGCTGGTGTCAAGTGGCCCACTGTATCTGGTGGCTGGCTGCCAGTGGCAAGTGGCACACTGTATCTGGTGGCAAGTGGCACATTGTATCTGGTGGCAGGCTGCTGGTGGCAAGTGGCGCACTATATCTGGTGGAAGGCTGCTAGTGGCAAGTAGCACACTGTATCTGTGGCAGGCTGTGGGTAGCAAGTGGCACACTGTATCTGTGGCAGGCTGTGGGTAGCAAGTGGCACACTGTATCTGGTGGCAGGCTGCTGGTGGCAAGTGACATGCTGCATCTAGCGGCAGGCAAGGGTGGAAAGTGATACTCTACATATGGTGGCAGGCTATGGGTGGCAAGTGACAAGCTGCATCTGGTGGCAAGTGACAATCTCAGGTTCCCACTGATTCTGCATGATGGTGAGTTGAACTATTTCACTATATATTACAATGTAGTAACTGAAATAATGGAATTTGATCATCCTGACACCATATCAAGCATGGTGTCAGGATGATTGATTTTAAGTACTAACACCAGCCATTTGCCTGGCAAATCACCTCCACTGCCGATTTCCCTGCCAACCCCGAGACTACATCCTCCACCCTCATCTTTTTTTGGGAAGAGGGGGTTGTCCCTAAATGACAGTTTGGAAATGTGGTCTCCCTATCTTGCTGCTGGTGAGAGACCGCATAGCAGGTGGTATTGCTGCTGCTCAGAGGCTGCACGGCTGGTATTACTGGTGAGAGTATATTTAATTAATTTTAGCGAAAAACTGTTTGCATTTTCATTTTGTTTCCATAAAAAGGCCCACCTAAATTCTCAGCACCAGGCCCATGATGCTCTTAATCTGGCCCTGGGAGGACAGACAGCAAAACAAATGTCACAGGGGTGATAACCCTTCCCTATGTTTTCCAAGAAGCTTAAAAAAGATTTTTTGGCTGGAGCTAAACACGTTAAAAATGTACCCGTTCAAAATTACAAACAGATTCTACTTAACAACAAACCTACAGTCCCTGTCTTGTTTGTACCGCCTGTATACTGCTGTTCAGAGTATATAGGGCCTGGTAACCCCACACCTTTCCTTATTTTAATTTGGATGTGGGGTTCCCCTTAATATCCATACAAGACCCAAAGGGCCTGGTAATGGACCGGGGGGGTACCCATGCCGCTTGTCTCACTAATTTTCATCCATATTGCCAGGACCCGACATTACATTAAACCCGCAAGTTTTAAATGAGATTTTTTCCTTTAAAAATGACATTTTGTGCATGGACTGTTCTAAACACGGGAAACACGCGCCACGTTACAGGCATACTATAGACACCCCCCAGGTACGATATTTAAAGGAATATTTCACTTTTTTTTTACTTTAAGCATCATTAAAATCAGTGCTTCCGAAAAAACGTCCGTTTTTAAAAGTTTTTTTTTGCATTGATACATGTCCCCTGGGGCAGGACCCGGGTCCCCAAACCCTTTTTAGGACAATACCATGCAAATTAGCCTTTAAAATGAGCACTTTTGATTTCGAACGTTCGAGTCCCATAGACGTCAATAGGATTCTAACGTTCGTGCGAATTTTCGGTCCGTTCACAGGTTCTGGTGCGAACCGGGGGGTGTTCGGTTCATCCCTAGTATGTATTGTGTACTGTGTACACCACCAGAAAAGTAGTAGCAACTGCACTAGGGGTGCACGGTACTGTGTGCACCAACAGAAGTGTAAAAACAACTATGGGTGTACTGTATTGTGTACACCACCAGAAAAGTAGTAGCAACTGCACTATGGGTGCACGGAACTGTGTACACCGCCTGAAGTATATTAGAAAAAGTACACCAGGAATGGCCTGCAGTCAGATATAGCTAAACTGGATGCAGTGTATATACAGTGGGGATGGAAAGTATTCAGACCCCCTTAAATTTTTCACTCTTTGTTATATTGAAGCCATTTGCTAAAATCATTTAAGTTCATTTTTTTCCTTATTAATGTACACACAGCACCCCATATTGACAGAAAAACACAGGATTGTTGACATTTTTGCAGATTTATTAAAAAAGAAAAACTGAAATATCACATGGTCCTAAGTATTCAGACCCTTTGCTCAGTATTTAGTAGAAGCACCCTTTTTATCTAATACAGCTATGAGTCTTTTTGGGAAAGATGCAACAAGTTTTTCACACCTGGATTTGGGGATCATCTGCCATTCCTCCGCAAAGATCCTCTCCAGTTCTGTCAGGTTGGATGGTAAACGTTGGTGGACAGCCATTTTTAGGTCTCTCCAGAGATGCTCATTTGGGTTTAAGTCAGGGCTCTGGCTGGGCCATTCAAGAACAGTCACGGAGTTGTTGTGAAGTCCTTCATTATTTTAGCTGTGTGCTTAGTGTCATTGTCTTGTTGGAAGGTAAACCTTCGGCCTAGTCCTGAGCACTCTGGAGAAGGTTTTCATCCAGGATATCCCTGTACTTGGCGGCATTCATCTTTCCCTCGATTGCAACCAGTTGTCCTGTCCCTGCAGCTGAAAAACACACCCACAGCATGATGCTGCCACCACCATGCTTCACTGCTGGGACTGTATTGGACAGGTGATGAGCAGTGCCTGGTTTTCTCCACACATACCACTTAGAATTAAGGTCAAAAATTCTATCTTGGTCTCATCAGACCAGAGAATCTTATTTTTCACCATCTTGGAGTCCTTCATGTGTTTTTTAGCAAACCCCATGCGGGCTTTCATGTGTCTTGCACTGAGGAGAGGCTTCCGTCGGGCCACTCTGCCATAAAACTCCGACTGGTGGAGGCTGCAGTGATGGTTGACTTTCTACAACTCTCTCCCATCCCCCGACTGCATCTCTGGAGCTCAGCCACAGTGATCTTTGGGTTCTTCTTTACCTCTCTCACCAAGGCTCTTTTCCCCCGATAGCTCTAGGAAGGGTTCTGGTCGTCCCAAACGTCTTCCATTTAAGGATTATGGAGGCCACTGTGCTCTTAGGAATCTTAAGTGCAGCAAAAAATTTTTTGTAACCTTGGCCAGATCTGTGCCTTGCCACAATTCTGTCTCTGAGCTCTTCAGGCAGTTTCTTTGACCTCATGATTCTCATTTGCTCTGACATGCACTGTGAGCTGTAAGGTCTTATATAGACAGGGGTGTGGCTTTCCTAATCAAGTCCAATCAGTATAATCAAACATAGCTGGACTCAAATGAAGGTGTAGAACCATCTCAAGGATGATCAGAAGAAATGGACAGCACCTGAGTTAAATATATGAGTGTCATAGCAAAGGGTCTGAATACTTAGGACCATGTGATATTTCAGTTTTTCTTTTTTAATAAATCTGCAAAAATGTCAACAATTCTGTGTTTTTCTGTCAATATGGGGTGCTGTGTGTACATTAATGAGGAAAAAATGAACTTAAATTATTTTAGCAAATGGCTGCAATATAACAAAGAGTGAAAAATTTAAGGGGGTCTGAATACTTTCTGTCCCCACTGTACATATAAGTGTATTAAATACACTGCAGCTAACTGAATAACCTGCCTGCTTGCTCAATCTAAATTACACTCTCTCTCTGTCCATGCCAACAACACACCACATGGGGCTGACGTACAGGCAGCCTTATATAAGGTGGGGCATGGACTTAGTCTCCCTGAGCCATGATTGGCCAAAGGCACCCTGCCTTTGGCCAATTATGGCTCTCTTAGCTGAGGGCACTGGGATTGGCCAAAGCATGCAGGTCATGATGCATGTTTTGGCCAACCATCATACAGCAATGCACTGCGCTCTCGCAGTGCATTATGGGGCATTACGCTCAAATTTGGCGTGAACGCCCCATGATGTTCGTTTTTCGACAAACGGGCGAACACACAAGTATAAGGGTAGTATAACGCATGTTCGACCTGAACATAAAGCTTATCCCTAGAAACTATACACACTGTATTAGATACTGTGTACACTGCCTGCACTGTATTAGAAATTGTACAATGGCTGCACTGTATTGTATACTGTGTACACCACCAGAAGTGTAGTAGAGACTGCACACACTGTATTAGATACTGTGCATACTGCCTGAAGTGTAGTATTAACTGTACACACTGTATTAGATACTGTGTACACCGCTTGAAGTTTATTAGAAAATGTACACGCTGTATTAGATACTGTGTACACCACCTGAAAAGTAGTAGAAACTGTACACACTGTATTAGATACAGTGTACACCACTAGAAAAGTGGTAGAAAATATACACACTGTATTAGATACTGTGTACACTGCCTGCATTGTATTAGAAACTGTACAATGGCTACACTGTATTAGATACTGTGTACACCACCAGAAGTATAGTAGAAACTGTATATATATATATTAATACACTGTCACTACCTGCACTGACTGAATCTCGAGTAAACACTGAATATATAGTCTATGCTAAATGCAGCGTATATATATATATATATATATATATATATATATATATATATATATATATATATATATATATCTCAAATATACTGTAACTGACTGAATAACCTGCCTGCTTAATCTAACTCAAGCTATCTCTCTGTCCACGCAAACAACACTACACACGGCCGCTATGTAAGCAGCCTGTCTTTGGCCAATTATGGCTCTCTCAGCAGAGCGTGCTGTCATTGGCCAAAGCATGCAGGTCAGATGCATGCTTTGACCAACCATCATACAGCAATTGGGGCATTCCGCAGCGCTCAAATTTCCAGTGAATGCCCCATAATGTTCGCTGTTCTGCGAACGGGCGAAAACCCGATGTTCGAGTCAAACTTATGTTTGACCCGAACATCGAGCTCATCCATACCAGTAGGTAAGGAATAATAGCCTCACTCTGTGTCCTGTGATGTACTCAAAGAAAAGGATTTTACAGGTAAGTATGACAAAAAAAAATTCTAATTTTTTAGCTACCGGTAATGGAGTATGTGACACACCTAGCCAGGACAGAGGCTTTTGGAGGGGACTAAATGCGGGCCTCTTGCCCACCGATTATGGGCCCTGGAATTTGGCGGAATGGTGCTCTTTGGGAGCTGTATTCCTGGGGGTCCTGGAGGTGGTGTTACTTTGGATTCAGGTCCATGTTCCCCCAAGACACACAGACTCTGGGAACCCTTTATAAGCCATATGGGAAATGGTGACTGGGAAGGTATGTCTTGGATTGCTTAAAATGGAACAGTAATACTTATCCACAATATCTCCCAGGATATATGTAAAGACTATTATTGGTTTGTTTGATTCTGAACTCAACATGTTAATTGAGTGAGCTGATCACATTGGCCTCTAGGACTGGCTAGGAGACGAACAGTCTACTCCTACTATAGTTTGCTGATGACTAGGCTGAGAAGGGGGGGGTCACTGTTTGTATTGTTAATTGTAATTAGCTCCTGCTATTGTGAGAAAATGTCCTGCGGTTGTACTTATGATAATGTATAATGTACTGTGTGAAGCTCGGAGACAACAAGTCTGACCTGTAGTGAAATCCTGAAGGGCACAGAGTCACATCGTCTGCTTAAAGGGATTAGTTAATTAGCTCATGTTAATTTGTTACAGGTGTATTGTTGGAGTAATATGAGCAGGAGGGGGGAACCTCCTCTTCTACTGTATATAAGACTGTATTCTGATTATAATAAATGAGTCCATGTTAGCATCTAAGCAAGTCTCGCCTTGTTTTGTGCTTGGGAGCAGTTGGAATATCTGATATCTTTATCCAGACTGGGAGGAAGTGGTATACTTACGGAAACACTCAAGCGGAGTGTGGGACGTACCGTGACATTGGTGGCAAGCAGTGGGATGCTTCCTGCAGTCTGGGACATCCAAACCTCCATCTGGATCCAAGATCAGGATAGTAGACTTCGGTCACCCCAGCAGAGATATGGACCTGGCATCAGAATTCCCAGCACTGCTGCAGATTGTCCTTTCAGCATACTCCAGGACTGTGTCTGAGGATGAATACCTGGAGCTTAGGCAGAAAATTCGGGTGGAGCTCTGGATTGGAGCCCTCCAGCTCGCTGGTATAAAACAGGGCAAGTGTTTTCTGACCCAAGAGCAACGAGCCAGTGACCAACGGGCATTGCGGATGGCATTCCTGGGAGAGCAGCCCCAGGAGCAATGGGTGACTGAGTTGGACAGGCTGGTCCAGCAGGAGATAGAGCTGGACAATCATTATCGGGCTCTTCAATGGCACACAGAGCAGGGATATTTAGGGGACAGAGTAAGCGGAGTGTGGGACGTTCCGTGACAGAGTAATTCTTTAGTAATTTTTATTTTTATATATAGTTTTAGATATAGTAATTTTTAGCAGGGGTTCCCTGAGTAATTCTATAATAATTTTTAGTTTTAGATATAGTTTTAGATATAGTAATTTTTAGCAAGGGTTCTCCAAGACCGGGAAGTGTTTCAAGGGTTCCCCTGTGTTGAAAAGTTTGAGAAAGGCTGCCCCTAGACATAACAATTTAAAACCAACTTCAGGTTATTTGTCACTTCAAAAAGTCCATCACGACCAAGCTGGTGCAAACAAATGCTTGCTTAACTAACAGATGCAGCGGCTGTGTGCACTGTATTAAACTGTATGTAGCCTCAGCTTATACAGTATACAGAGCTGTGTCCAGGCAGTGGGACAGGAACTTCCCTTCCTGCTTCCAGGACAAGATTGAGTTGGACTGAGTACTGCTCAGCCGTTCACAGGTATCACTGTATTTTATGAAAAAATAAAAAAACTTCTTCTGATAGGCTGAGGTGGAGATATGATATTATCCGCCTGCATCCCCACCTCGTTTAGAAAATACAATGATTCCTGGGGAAGGGTGATCAGCGTTCAGCCTGACTTGTTAGTTCCGGGTGTGGGACAGGACTTTTCCACCACACTGCCGGAACACATCCCTGTATACTGTATATAGCTGAGGCTGCATGCAGTTTAAACAATGATTGTAGTCGCTGCATCTGTTAGTGCAGCAAAAAGTTCATTTGGGCCAGATTGGTACAAACAAGTAATCTGCCCCACTGCAAGGGTTTTTTTTTTTTTATTGATGAAATTGTGCTTTAAAGTGAATGTAAAGGGTTTTTTTTTTTTAAATAACAAACATGTTATACTTCCTTGCTCTGTGCAGGGGGTTTTGCACAGAGCGGCCTCCATCCTTTCTCTGGGGTGCACTGGCAGCACCCCTGGCTCCTCCTTTTCATCGAGTGCCCCCACGGAGAGCCGCTTTCCATTGGGGGAACCCGTGCAGGCATGCTCACGAGTCCCGCTGCTGCGTCCATTGACATAGACAGCAGGATTCGGCCCCACCCCCCACTCTCTTGTCACTGGATTTGATTGACAGCACTGGGAGCCAATGGCTCCTGCTGCTATCAATCTATCCAATTAGAAGAGAGACAGCAGCTGGAGTCGCTGGGTTCGTGTTCATCGCTGGAATGATCGGGCTCAGGTAAGAAAAGCGGGGGGGCCTCTGGGGGCAGCTGCAACACAGAAGGTTTTTCACCTTAATGCATAGAATGCATACCGCGTGACATAAAAAATTGAAAAACCCACCATTTTATTCTCCAAGGCCTCTGCTTTAAAATAAATAATGTTTGGGGGTTCTAGATAAATTTCTAGCAAAAAAATACAGATTTTCACATGTAAACAAAAGTGTCAGAAAAAGGCCTAGAGGTCAAGTGATTAAATACATTTCTATTTCTGCAACAGGATTCTGAGTGCTTACTGACACGGCACCACGCTGCACTTCCTCAAACACTGAGCATCATTTAGAGCAGGGGTCTCAAACTGGTGGCCCTCCAGCTGTTGCGGAACTACAAGTCCCATCATGCTTGTAACTGTCAGCCTTGCAATGCCTCATGGGACTTGTAGTTTCACAACAGCTGGAGGGCCGCCAGTTTAAGACCCCTGATTTAGAGTCTCCCTATTTGTGTGAAAGATAAAAGCTCAGCAGTCATGTGATTCCAATTAAAACACAGAGAAAAGGGTATTTAGAGAAATTTAAACAAATGACAGCAATGATCTTTGTCTTGGCATTTTTGATGTACAGCTATTTATCTATAAAGACTACTAGGCTTTACCAATGCTTTAAGGAATCTATCGATGGGTATTCTAATCAAACACACACAGCTACATTCAAATGATAGAAGCATTTGACATGAAAAGGCCTGTTTGACCTGCTTTCCTGCAGCTCAAACTAGGGATCAACCGATTATCGGTAAGGCCGATTATTGCAGGCCGATATTGGCATTTTCTGAAAAATTAGTATTGGTCACAAACTAGACTGATATTACTGATACTGCTCCAAGGTGTTTTACCAGGTTGACGCCTGCAGCTGCAGGCATCATCCCAGTACCGTTCTTTAGAGCAGACAATCGACTATATTGTAATAACAACCGATGTGGCTCAACAGATGCTTGGCTGTTATTACAAAGAGCGGGAAGGGACAACCCTCACCTTCCACCGCTCGCCCGGGGTCTCCCGTCACATCCGCCGGATGGCCGTAGACCCAAACAAAGCCGATGCTTCGTTCAGATCTCAGATCTAGTAACCCGGAAGCGACGTCATGACATCACTTCCCGGATTGCTGGCATCTTAAAGGCACCAGTTTTAAAAATAGAAAGTATTCAAAAATGCAGATCTTGACGTTTTGAATACCTTTAAGTGCAGAGGAGGGGTTTGGGGTCTAATAGACCCCTGATCCCCCCATAAAGAGTACCTGTGCTGCCTATTACTGTCACTAGGGATGTTTACATTCCTTGTGACAGCAATAACAGTGATAACTTTATTTTTTTTTAATGTACAGAATATTGGCAGACAATATCGGCTATAAGCCTGAGAGGTTGCCTAAATATCGGTATCATATCAGCACCGAAAAAACAATATTGGATGATCCCTAGTTCAAAACCACTTTAAGGCCTCATGCACACTGGACATTATAATAACGTTATAAAAATGGCAGTAGCTTTGCAGTGAGTTTTTCATCGTTTTTGCAATAGTGTTTTTTCAATAGCGTTTTTAAGTTTTTAAATCAATGGGATTAAAAATATTAACCACTTACAGACCGGAAGATTTGGCTGGTTAATGACCAGGGCATTTTTTGCGATACATCGCTGCTTCGATTTAACGGACAATTGCGCGGTCGTGCAATGCTGTACGCAAACAAATTTGAAGTCCTTTTTCCCCTTTTTTTTTCCTTTTATTTTTTGCGCTTTAAACAAAAAAAGAGCGATAATTTTGAAAAAAAAAAAATATTTTTTACTTTTTGCTATAATAAATATCCCAAAAAATGTTTTTTAAAAAAAATTTATTCCTCAGTTTAGGCCAATATATATTCTTCTACATATTTTTGGCAAAAAAAATTGCAATAAGCGTATATTGATTGGTTTGCACAAAAATTATAGCGTCTACAAACTATGGGAAAGATTTATGGCATTTTTATTATTATTATTTTTTTACTAGTAATGGCGATGATCTGTGATTTTTAGCAGTACTGCGACATTGCCGCGGACGTCGGACACTTTTGACACATTCACACAGCCAAAAACACTCCAGCCAAAAACAGCTGATAACTGCCTATGTGTGCATGGACACATAGGATAACATGCTGGAGAGTTTATGGAACGTCTGAAGCCAAAAACAGCAGCTGTAAAAATGTCCAGTGTGCATGAGGCCTAATGCTGCATCTGCAGAAATGCAACTCAGCGCATAGCAGGTCAAATGCAACCTTTGAAGGACCATTTGTACTGCTCAGCAAATGTCAATGGGATTTTGTGTTTAATGTATGTTTCATGCACATCAACATGGGAAAATAACAGCCATGGGCATGAGCCCCATATCTGTGCATAAAATGAACAAAGTAAAACATGGTCTACGACCTTCCGTTTTATGCACTGGGCACAATGATACAGGCAATATTTTTTAGATTACTGGGCCAATAATTTTTACAGACATACATTTGTTTTGTTTTTTCGCAATATAAAAATAGTGATATATAATAGCAATATATAGTTATTTATTAGGATAACTCGACCAGTAGCACATTCATGGCCCTCCCAGCTCCAGCTTATATATCGAACAGTACAACCAGCACTGCTATGCTTTACATATGCCATTATCCAGCATTACAATGCATGAACAGTGATTATTGATGAAATCTTTATTATTCATAACAAGAAATTAAATTCTGCTTTCAGCAGTTTAATGCAATGAAAAAGAATACATTGATTTTTAGTTAGCCAATTTGTATTACTGCATTCTACAATCATATTTCCATATGACAAAAGGTCAGATTAAAAGTTTTGCATTAAAGAAACATTGTAGCCACAAAATCACATATTTCAGGATTTTCGGAAATGTAAAAATACATTTAAGAAGAAATTTGTGTGTACATTCTCTTGTTCTCAACAAAATCTATACCGCCCTTTTGGAAAATAAGAAAACAAGATTGTTTGTTGGCGGGCATTCAGCAAGGCACTTTGCCTACATGATTAATGGGCATCCTAGATGTCTTTTATGTTCAGAGATCAGTTACTTTACTTAACAATATTAGCAATTTCAGGGTCATTGCCCTGTTGTGTGAAGAACTTCAAAGCTGCTTTGAAGGGATGCAAAACGATTGTCTAGAAAATACTGCCTATGCAGTCATAAGATGCTCCCCATGAAACGAAAAAATATCTGTATGGCACTTAAGGCAATATAAAACCTTTCTGACACATTCGCAGATAAAATGTACACAATATTTCTAACAGGATGGCATATATTTTCCTATAACATGTGTATGCCTTTACACTTTCTAAGAAGGTTTTCAATAGCCCCAAGCATTCAGGTACTTTATATAGAATACACATAAACATATCAAATGATGTCAGTTTTCAAAAGCTAAGACTACAGTACTAGGATCAGACAGCAACAAAAGTAGCAGAGTTTATATCAAGAAGTGCATAATATGTCCTCATCTGGAGCTTTTGAAGTATAAATCTACCTTTCTGGTCAACTGGTCATTGTAAAGTGGGACAAAAAAAACCAAGCTTTGCAAACAGTATTTCTAACCTACATAATGCCGTATTTATAACCGTATCTTGTGATATCATATTTGTGTATTTGAGATTTTCTATGTCAGTAGTGCTACATAATTAACCATGAGGTACCCAGGTTATCTATGTTATGGGGTTATATTTTTAGGCCTTGTTCACACCTATGCATTTTTTAGTGCGTTTTCAGTTTTGCAGAAACACACTACAGTCCATTTACCATGGTTTCCTATGGATGTAGTTCACATTTGTGCATTTTATGGAAAGGGCCAGGGACTTTTTTCTGGTTTTTGGTTCCATAGACTTCAATGGATCAAAAACGTGTATTGAAAAACGCAAAATGCACCTGCAATATGCAAACTGCAACCTGCATAGGTGTGAATCAGGTCTAAATTTAAAAAAGGTAATATGGACCCCTGAAGACAAAGATGCTTTAGGTGGGGCTTTGTGAATAATATCAAGCTGCCACAACAGACCCAATGTGGTCATGTGAGTGGAATAGCAGCTTATACTGTCACTATGGATGAGCCGAACATCCCCCGATTCGGTTCGCACCAGAACCTACGAACGGATTGAAAATTTGCACGAACGTTAGAACCCCATTGAAGTCTATGGGGCTCGAAAGTTCGAAATCAAAAGTGCTAATTTTAAAGGCTAATTTGCATGGTATTGTCCTAAAAAGGGTTTGGTGACCTGGGTCCTGCCCCCAGGGGACATGTATCAATGCAAAAAAAAAGTTTTAAAAATGGCAGTTTTTTCGGGAGTAGTGATTTTAATGATGCTTAAAGTGAAAAAAAAAGTGAAATATTACCTGGGGGTGTCTATAGTATGCCTGTAAAGTGGCGCGTGTTTCCCGTGCTTAGAACAGACCCTGCACAAAATTACATTTTTAAAGGAATAAAAGTCATTTAAAACTGCTTACGGCTTTAATGTAATGTCCGGTCCTGGTAATATGGATGAAAATCAGTGAGACAAATGGCATGGGTAACCCCCCCAGTCCATTACCAGGCCCTTTGGGTCTTGTATGGATATTAAGGGGAACCCCGCACACAAATTAAAAAAAGGAAAGGCGTGGGGCCCCAGGCCCTCTGAACAGCAGTATACAGCTGGTGCAAACAAGACAGGGACTGTAGGTTTGTTGTTAAGTCGAATCTGTTTGTAATTTTTAACTGGTACATTTTTAAAGTGTAGCTCCAGCCAAAAAATCTATTTTTAAGCTTCTTGGAAAACATAGGAAAGGATTATCACCCCTGTGACATTTGTATTGCTGTGTGTGCACCTCTTCAGAAGATTTTACCTCACTTTCTGTGCCAATGACAAATGTTTTTTGACAATTTGGGGTTTTTAGTGAAACAAGGATTGTGATAAAGCATCAGTGGAAAGGAGACACGTTTTTCCCATATTAACTCTTACAGGAGTGAATTTCCCTTCCTAGGGGTAGATTTAATCTCACTTCCTGTTGTCTCCTTCCGTTTGCAAGTAGGAGTCGTTTGTAAGTTGGATGTTTGAAAGTAGGGGCCTGCCCTATATACTCTGCAGAAATTGGGGCCTTAGGTGTTGGTGTTGCCACAACACTGTAAGCCCTCACAGTTACTATTGGTGGGCGCAGGAATGGGCTCTGCTGTGAAATATTAGATCAAGAATTGTAATTACATGTCCCTGTTGAACAGGGGCAGAAAAATTGGGCCTTAGGCACTGGTGCCACAACACTGCAACCCCTCACAGATACTCTAGTTGGAGCGCAGGAATGAGCCCTCCTGTAAAATATTGCATCAAAAATTGTAATTACACGCCCCTGCTAAACAGGGGCTGAAAAATTGGGCCTTAGGCACTGGTGCTGGTGCCACAACACTGCAACCCCTCACAGATACTCTAGTTTGAGCACAGGAACGAGCCCTGCTGCAAAGTATTGCATCAAAAATTGTAATTACACGCCCCTGTTAAACAGGGGCTGAAAAATTGGACCTCAGGCACTGGTGCTGGTGCCACAACACTGCAACCCCTCACAAATACTCTAGTTGAGTGCAGCAACGAACCCTCCTTGCAAAATATTGCATCAAAAATTGTAATTACACGCCCCTGTTAAACAGGGGCTGAAAAATTGGGCCTTAGCCACTGGTGGTGGCTCCCAGAACCAAAAATGCTCTTACAAGCTATCAGCATGATCATTGAGGAGGAAGAGGATAGTCACACAGCATAACAGGATAGTCACTCAGCATCAGCATAGGCAGTCTTGAAGGGATCTGACATTTCAAAAAAAATTTGTCTGTTACATCAGTATCAGGTGCTTGGTAGCTGGGGGTGATCCAAGACTGATTCATTTTTATGAAGGTCAGTCGATCGACCGAGTCGGTGGACAGGCGCACCCTGTGATTGGTTACAAAACCTCCAGCAGCACTGAATGTGCGTTCCGAAAGAACTCTGGATGCAGGACAGGCCAGTAGCTCAATTGCATACTGTGCAAGCTCTGGCCAGTGATCCATCCTCAAAACCCAGTAACTCAGAAGATTTTCGGTGGGAAAGGTGTCCAAGTCAGATATTGCCCCTAGGTATTCCTGCACCATGTAAAACAGACGCTGGCGATGGTTGCTGGAACCGATCATACATTGGGGCTGCGGACTAAAAAATTGTCTGAACACATCGGTCAGACGGCCACCTTCTCCACCGCTCCTTCTTTGACTGACCGAAGCCTCGGCAACACGTTGTCCAGGAACAGGAATTTGTAACCTCCCAGTCTCTGGGAACGCGTTGTACTGACCTTTCTGCAAGGACACCCGAAGATGTTTCATCCTCTGCTCTCTCTGCGACGGCAAGATAAGGTCCGCAACCTTACCCTTGTAACGAGGATCAAGGAGGGTTGCCAGCCAGTATTGATCCCTCTCCTTAATACCACGAATATGAGGATCCTTCTGCAGGCTTTGCAGGATCAGGGAGGCCATGCAGCGTAGGTTTCCTGAGGCATTCGGTCCGGAGTACTCTGGGTCACTAAGGACGACATGATATGCAGCCACCTCCTCCCAGCCATGTACAAGTCCATGGGTTTCTTGGGACTGTAAATGATCCCTTAAAGACTGCTGCTGATGCTGAGTGCCAGGCTCCACCCCCATGCTGACACAATCCTCCTCTTCCTCCTCCTCCTCCTCATCCCCTTCCTGTGTGATCGGCGGGCATGCAGGAACACTGTCTGGATAAAGGGGGCCTTGAGAGCTAAGGAAGTCCTCCTCTTCCTGCCTCTGTTCTGCCTCAAGTGCCCTGTCCATTATTCCACACAGCGTGTGCTCCAACAGGTGGACAAGGGGGACAGTGTCACTGATGCATGCACTGTCACTGCTCACCATCCTCGTGGCCTCCTCAAATGGTGACAGGACAGTGCATGCATCCCTGATCATGGCCCACTGGCGTGGGGAAAAAAAACAAGCTCTCCTGACCCTGTCCTGATGCCATAGTCGCACAGGTACTCATTGATGGCCCTCTGCTGCGTGTGCAGCCACTGCAGCATGGCCAACGTTGAGTTCCACCTGGTGGGCATGTCACAGATTAGGCGGTTCTTGGGCAGGTTAAATTCCCTTTGGAGGTCAGCCAGCCGAGCACTGGCATCATATGACCAGCGGAAATGCACACAGACTTTCCTGGCCTGCCTCAGGACATACTGTAAGCCCGGGTACCTGCCCAAGAATCACTGCACCTCCAAATTAAGGACATGAGCCAAACAGGGCACATGGGTCATTTGTCCCTGTCGGAGGTCGGAGAGGAGGTTTCTGCCATTGTCGCAAACCACCATTCCTGCCTTAAGTTGGCGTGGCGTCAACCACCTGTGAACCTGCCCCTGCAGAGCTGACAGAACCTCTGCCCCAGTGTGGCTCCTGTCCCCCAAGCACACCAGCTCAAGCACCGCATGGCATCTTTTGGCCTGCGTAGTTGCGTAGCCCCTTGAACGCCTACGGAGCACCGCTGGTTTCCGAGGACAAAGCACAGGAAGAAGCCATGGAGGAAGAAGAAGAGGAGGGGGTGGAGGAGAGAGGTGTGTCAGAATCACCAGTAGTAGCATTTTGGAGGCGTGGTGGCGGAACAACCTCCAACACTACTGCACCTTGTCCTAAATCCTTCCCAGCTGCCAGCAGAGTCACCCAATGCACTGTGAAACTTAGGTAACATCCCTGTCCATGCCTGCTGGACCATGAGTCAGCGGTAATATGCACCTTATCGCTGACCGCCCTGTCAAGCGAGGCATGGACATTGCCTTCCACATGCCGGTAGAGAGCCAGAATCGCCTTCCGTGAGAAAAAGTGGCATTTGGGTACCTGCCACTGAGGAACCACACATTTCACAAACTCACGGAAGGGGGCAGAGTCTACCAACTGAAAAGGTAGCAGTTGAAGTGCTAGCAATGTTGCCAAGCTAGCATTAAACCACTGGGCATGTGGATGGCTGGAAGCGCCCTGCACATGCGGAGCTTTGCGGTGTGATGCAGTCAGTGTGCTGCCTTTAAGCTGGCCCCTGGAGGGCATACTGCCTTGTTGGTGATGTGCCTCCTCCTCCTCCTCCTCCTCCTCTCTCCTATCAGGCACCCACGTGGAGTCAGTGACCTCATCATCCCCTCCCTCCTCATCACTGGAGAAAACCTGGCAGTATGCTGCAGCAGGGGCAGTATGACTGCCAGATTGCTGTCCTTCTTGGGCACCCCCTCTGTCTGGGCTCACATTACTGCCTTCCTCTAGCTGAGTACCATCATCGGAGCCTTCAAAATGCTGGGCATCCTCCTGGAGCATGTACCCAACACTGTGGTCAAACAGTTCGGGGGACTCCTCAGGAGGACATGGTGGGGCTAGGGAAGGAGTGACTGATTCCATTGAGCCGAGGGAAGAGGCCGGGTTGGCAGCTGCTTTGCCAGACAAAGTACCCTGAGCATGGGTGAGAGAGGATGAGGAGGATGAACACTCGACCAAGTCTTCCGCATGTTGCGGCTCAACACGGCCAGCTGCTGAAAAAAAAGCCAAGTGTGTCCCACGGCCACATGCTGATGAGGATGCACCGTGTCCACGACCAGCACTGTTGCCTCTAGACACAGAGCCTGCTTGCCCTCTTTTATTGGCTTGTGACTGTCTGCCTCTCCTTGTTGGCCTTCCAGACATACTAATGGCCTGCTGTGAGATGTAGCTGCACTAAGCTGGGATATATATATATAATGTGTTATTCTTCTGGTCACTGGCTGTGGACACACTTTATGGCATATGTTAATTTGAAGGTGGTGGAAGACTTTGTGGAAAGAGTTCTTGAAGGTATTTTTTCACTATATTGTATATGCACTGGAATTTTACTTTATTGGATATAATGTGTAACAGATGGTAACGTTATTGGTTGCAGAACTGTTTTTCGGTCACACAATGGCAGTAACAGGTGTGCCTTGTTTAGCTAGTATCTTACCTTAGGTGAAAAAAGGAAAAAATACTGCGCTAAAGTGCATAGACAAATAATAAATATAAGAGCAGCTGCTAAAACTATGAGATACACATAGAACAAATACAATAAAATAAGTCAAAAACAATTCGATGTGTCTGAAATGAACAATTGAATGTGACTAGGATGAATGTTGAAGACACAATCCAAAAGGACACATATGTGAGTGCTGACCAAAACACCTCTTGACAACAGTGCACCACCACCACATAGATATGTGCTTAGCAGAGGCTAGGGATGAGCCGAACACCCCCCGGTTCGATGCGGAGCAGAACATGCGAACAGGCAAAAAATTTGTTTGAACACGCGAACACTGTAAATTACTATGGGACACGAACATGAATAATCAAAAGTGCTAATTTTAAAGGCTTATATGCAAGTTATTGTCATAAAAACTGTTTGGGGACCTGGGTCCAGCCCCAGGGGACATGTATCAATGCAAAAAAAAAAATTTAACCACATGTCGACCGGGCCATAGCTGAAAGACCGCTGCAGCGCGGTCGGCTTATTCTGGGTGGCGTCCATGGAAGTCCTCTCAGAATCCTGCTCTCGCGCGCCCTCTAGGGCACGCACCCGAGACCATCTGTGACTGCCTTGTCCACGGGACCCGGCGCATCACAGATCACGGTAAACAGCCGCTGATCGCCGTACCTGAAGAGCCTGGTATGGAGTTTGGGGGGACCCCCATGCATTTTTTTTTACATTTTGGTTCGGGGTTCCCCTTAATATTCATACCAGACCCAAAAGGCCTGGTAATGGACTGTGGGGGAATCTCATGCCGTTTTTATCAATGAACTTGTATGTGTATTGCCAGGACCGACAATTCATTATAGCCACGAGTACTTTTAAATGACTTTTTCTCCTTTAGAAATGGCATTTTGCTCTCGGACTGTTGTAAACACGGGACACATGCGCCACTTTACAGGCATACTATAGACACCCCCCAGGTACGGCAGAACTGAATGAAAAACAAGAAAAAAACTGGGAAAATGCAGGCTTTTTATTGCAGAAGAGGCATGCAATGTCTCTTCCGCAATAAAGTACACTTACCTGTCCATTCACAATCTTCTGCGGAATGTACACTGAGCTGCGCATGCAGTGTGGCACCGTCTAGGGATGACTGCACTCCCACGCATATGTGGGAGTGATGTCATTCCCACACCGCTGGTCAAAATGGTTGAAAACCAGCACTGGGAAGAACCCGGGAAGGAGATGCCAGTGCTGGCGAGGAACCTCACAGGCATTGCACCACTGGAACTGAGGTAAGTATTTGTGCTCTCAGTTTTACCTTAACATGGCCCTTAAAAGAATTTTACTTTTTTTTTTAGTTTAAACATTTAAGTTGTTTAGCATTTTTTATGCACTCCTTGTACAGCAAATATCAATATTTTTTTTTAAATCGTCTTTTTACATGTATACGGAATGATTATTTGTACTTATAATAATCTTAAGTGTTTTATGTCTATGTTTTGATTTGTTGACATATTTTTGATGCACATATTCATTTCAGTATTATTAGTTATATGTTGTTTTTTTGTGGATACGTTTGTGGTTGCGCTGCACTTTGTTAAAGGTCTTGATTTACAGCAAGTGATTGAACACACTGTATGTGTGTTCAAGCTGCATCACTTTAGATTATATTTAGTCTTAAGGCAACCGTTGAGGTTTCTCTTTGTTGGTTTATTCCAATAGAAGTGCTACTATAGCTAAAATTGCTAAAGGGTTAACGTTGGTTCTGACAGAAAGGTGTCAAAACACACATTGCATAGCAGTTTGTTGCGCAAGGGGCTGCGTAACCTCAGACCAGTTAGGGTGGCCTTGCTGTCCCGTGTCCACAATCAAAAGCACCTGCAATAGGCATGTCAGTATCAGAACTGGACCACAGAGCAATGGAAGAAGGTGACTTGGTCTGATGAATTCAAGAATGATTTGAGGAACATAACAATGAGTTTGAGGTGTTGAGTTGGTGTCCAAATTCCCCAGATCTCAATCTAATCAAGCATCTGTGGGATGTAACCTTGTAACTTACAGGATTTAAAGGATATGCTACTGATGGGTTATGGTGGGTGTCATAATGGTATGTCTGATCAGTATATAACAATTAGTTTGTGCCTGACTTAGTGTATACACATAATGGTTTATACATTTTGATAAATTTATAGACCCTGATGTTCTGACTATGAATCACATTGCTTGAGGCTGCAAAGTGCCGAGACAGTTCAAATACTCCCAAATATGACTCTTTTATGAAAGTAGACAACCCAAGACATTTGTTAAGAGGCATGTTGAGTATTTTGAACGTCCCTTTTTCCCACAAGCTTTCAGAAAATAGTAAAAATAAATGAAGTTGTAATTTTAACAAGTAATTTCTCACACACAGCATGGGGATTCTTGGAACTACACCCCAAATTGCTTTCTGATACTCTTCCCAAGTATGGGGTTGCCACTTGTGTGAGACTTTTTTTACTGATTAGCTAAAAATAGGAGGCCCAAAATTCAAGGAGCAGTTCCACTCTTTCAAGGGACATAAATGATGTATGTATTTGCCTGAATGTTTTCAGAACAATAACCAAAGCATGGCAAAGCAGTAAGAAACAATTTAAGTGCTGCGCAAACTGTTGGCGCTATATAAATCCTGTATTATAATAATAATAATAATAATTTAACAAGTAAACAGAAACAGTTAAAAAATAGAGTGTTACTAAGTCAATAACAAGCAGACCAATGACTTTACCCCTAGCTCCTACACTAAGGGGAGTCCTGACTAAGGGGCAATGCAAAAATGGTAGTATGACAATCTCAGGCAAACTGTCTCCCACTCCCTCCCAGAGGAGAGGAAGCCAGCAGTGCTGTGGTGGGCAGGGGGCCAGGGGAGCACACAGGGGCAACAGAAGTAAGGGGACAAGAGAGGCAGCATTTACTGGAATTGATCCTCTTTTCTCCGGCAAGCAGCTGAATGCCAGGTGGGAGAGAGAAGAGGGGAAGCAGGTTCCAGGTGTAGGCAAGGAAGGACATGATCTACCTGTCACCTACACATGGTTGACGGGTAGATCGCAATCGCCGTGTTGCAGCTCCCCGGTGTCCCATGAAGTCCTGAGTGGTCAATTGTGTGCAGAGGCTCCGTCAGAGACTCTTTACCTAGATCGGAGTTGCGGTGTGTCAGATTGACACACCGCAACAATGATCGCCACGATGCGCGCCCCCGGGGGCGCGCAGCGGCTTAATATCCTGAGGATGGCATTATGACGCCCAGTCAGGATATTGAAACCACTTTGCCGCCATCATTCTGCTATATGGCAGATGGCAAGTTTTAAGTGATTGTAAAGGCTAAAGGTTTTTTACCTTCATGCATTGTATGCATGAAGGAAAAAAAACCTTCTCTGTGCAGCAGCCAGCCCTCATAATACTTACCTGAGCCTTGAGCCTGAGACAGCAGTGAGAGCCATTGACATACTTTGTTTTTTAAGTAGTGTATAGAAGAGTGCCCTACAGGGAGCCTCTAAGAGACCTGTTCAGGATTTACAGATCTCACAGACTCCTATCTTACACATTTTGAGACCTCTAATCTACTCCAGCTTTTACACCTCCCAGGCAGGCAATTTAGATTCAACTTAGGCACACAGTCAGTGCCCTATGGCTTGGGGAGCATACAGGAGGTATCTGCTAGTACTGAGGTTGGGTATGCTGTGAAAAGCTATGTATTTTGAAGCTGACAAGCAGTAGGCTTATGCTGCTGGTTAGCTAGGACTGCTATTGTGTAGTTAATAAAAAAGATATACAAGAAATGGTGGCACCGTAGCATATACAATGTAATTTTAAGTCCATACAAGAGTCCTTTGAGCTATATAGCTCTGTGTGAGATGACAGTCTGTAAAACCAGGGCAGCCTTGCAGGGGGAGTTGAAGCACACTCTAAACAGGTAGAAAGAAAACAGAAGATAGGCGCCGCTTACCTAAGACTGTATTTGTTTAATAAGACAAAGCGTATTAAAAATTCACATTGAAGAATCTTTACAAAGGCACAGTGGAGTCCAGTGTAAATTGTCCAATCTCCGTCCCTGCTATTAACGATGGTCTCGTCCTGTTGCGCTGTATAAGGCCAGCGTCCTGTCCTACCTGTTAGATCTTTTAAAACCATACAGGTGGCAAAGTGATTACATCTGGGTGTCTCTGGATGTCAATTTGCTATATAATTTTAAACGCGAAGTACTAATGCGCCACTAAACGTGTACACGATAAACGTGATAAAATGCTTAAAATGCAAAAGATATATATAAAGCAGCTGACTTCTAAAGTGTTGCCAGCACCAAAAATATATGTGATTTGTAGTGAAGCAGCGCTAAATAACTCTTCAACAATACTAAAATGTAAAGTGCTAATAATAAAATGCTGATACCAATCTCACTTCCCAATGTGCAAAATTGTGCAATAACAATGGCATCAGGTACTAAGCAATAGTCTCTATAAGTGTGAGTGCTGCATAAATGTCACTGATTCCAAAAATGTGTCAAAAGTGTCCGATTTGTCTGCCGCAATATCGCAGTACCGCTAAAAATCGCAGATCGCTGCCATACTAGTAAAAAAAAATAATAATAAAAATGCCATAAATCTATCCCCTATTCTGTAGATGCTATAACATTTGCGCAAACCAATCAATATACACTTATTGCGTTTTTTTGCCAAAAATATGTAGAAGAATACATGTTGGCCTAAACTGAGGAAAAAAAATTAAAAATTGTGATATTTATTATAGCAAAAAGTAAAAACTATTGTGTTTTTTTCAAAATTGTCACTCTTCTTTTGTTTATAGCGCAAAAAATAAAAACCGCAGAGGTGATCAAATACCACCAAAAGAAAGCGCTATTTGTGGGAAAAAAGGACAAAAATTTTGTTTGGGTACAGCATCGTACCACCGCGCAATTGTAAGTTAAAGCGACACTGTGCCGTATCGCAAAAAATGGCCTGGTCAGGAAGGGGGTAAATTCTTCTGGGGCTGAAGTGGTCAAAGAGCACCCTGGGATTTAGATCTTGTGGGGAGCTTTCCAAAGGAACCATACAAAAGTGTTTTTAAAAATGTTGACAGTTTGTCTCTTCTGTATTGGGAGCTTCTCTCTGCTCGGCTTACTGTCATGGCATGACTTTTTTTCCATGACAAAGTAACTACTGTGCCCATTTGCAGAAGTTACATCATCCTAATCTAGCCAATTAAGTCAGCCAAAGTCTCCAAATCCAGAACAAGACCCAGTAGAGAGGGAAGCAATGTCAATTGAGCGACAAGAAAAATTTCAGCAATTGCATTGCTGGAGAAGGACATTTTATAAGGATAAGGTCTTATCATAATGTGCAAATATGCCTACAAGTTTACCTGAACATTATGGAAAAAAGGTCAGGTGGCCCACAACATTTCCACTTGCAGCAGTTGAAAGGAATGAAAAAAACTGACGTTTGATTTCTGGTTGAAATTTGGGATCAACAGTTGCTATGGGGATCATATAGTTATGTCCCTGTTATACTGTATGTACTTCATTTAGTTACAGACCTACCTTATATAAGGTTAAACTGTACTTTTTTTTTTACTTTAAATTGAGACGGCCACATCTTTAAAAAAAAAAATTATATTGTTCCATTAACTTACAAAGACCATGCCAAAACAGTTTGGGTTCATGCATACTGCAGCTTAAAAAAAAGCTGCTTGTTATTAAATACCACTTAACAAGTGTTAAGCATACTGGTATATAGCAGTCTGTGGCAACTTTTTTCCACTTTCTACAGTACTTTAAACTTGGCATACTTACTGTATTTTTTGTAAGCAGATCATAGTAAAGCAGAACAGACACTTTAATGCTGTTCTTAAGAGGAACATGGTCCAATACAGCAATTAATATTGGACCTGTTGGAAGAAATATATAATTTCACTCATTTTAGTTCAAATAGCTGTAATATTCCACAATGCAGAGCTTCATTTTCCATATAAAGTCATATAGCTCCCCCAAGAGGATCTTCAGAAAAAATACTTTAGTTAATAGTCCTGCAGTTACCCTTCAATGTTAAAATAGTAACAGTTATTAGCTTTTTTACAATCATTGAGTTTATTGGTTTACATTAGCAGACATATGGTTCATTTATTGTCTAACTATATTAAAAATTGCTCAGATTTTTGTGATATCATCAAACTTTATACCATACGGTGGATATTAATGCTAGTTTTACTGTAACCATAAACCTGTATGTTTTGTTTCTTAGTGTACAATGTTCTTGTGGAGATGACATGTTTTTCAGTATATCAATAATGTTTTAAAGGTTTTCTTTTCTTTTTTTTTTTCCTCTTTTTTTTCCTAAAGCTGATAGTTTGTGAGTTTTTACAAAGTAATTTAATACTCGCAGAATAGTAAAACTATTCTTGTTTTCTCTGTAAAAGGAAGAGGTGCCCTCTTCACATGACAAGGGGATAGAATTCAGCTACTATGATGTCTGTGGACAACCGTAAGTAATGTCATGTTTAAAACAGAACACATAAGTACACAAGTAGAAAATGAAACATATTAAAAAAAACATACAGTATACAGCAAATATTTTGACTGCTTCTAGCTCATTTTCTTAGTAACTTTACTTCCCAATAAATGTACAATGCTGTCACAAGTAAAACGATACCTTTGCGTAAAAATTCAGTTTGCAAAGAATACACAATCATGCACAAAGACATTTTTTTTAATAAAAAAGGCTTTTTGCGTGCACATGATTGAATTGGACAATATCAGAAAAACATTCAATTTACGCCATTCACTAAGCTACGAGTTTCCTTTTTGCAAAGTGAATGTTCTCTTTGCAGAGAAAATGTTCACACAGATTAGGGAACATTTGAAATGCAGTTAGTGATTTCAATGGTTGTCTGATTTTCTTCAGTTTGCCTGACCTGTATGCAGCATTCATTTAAACATTCTTAGCCAGCGAAAAAATAGGTTTGTATAAAGCTAAAAGCACACTAATAGGTCATGACTTTTTTTTTTTAAATAAAGAATACAGCTTTTTTAGGTCTTGACAATTTAATATCTTTCCTAGATTAATGTACAACGGCACATGTGCGGCAGCCTGAGGTGAAGGTAATGTTACCTTAGAGCTCCGCTCCTCGGGAGTTTTCATCGGAGGACTACAGGTCCCAGTGAACCAGCAAGTATCCCAAAACTGCAGAAAATCCTACCTAATACTGTCAGCTTCACTGACAATGGTCTTGAGAGCTCCTCAAATGAAAATTAAAGCAGGAAAAACGAAGGAAATGGCACACAGGCTGACGGCTGGAATGGCGGCGGCATTCCTCTCCCCCACAGCACAGCGATGAATACACTAAAAAATCTTTACCTCACAGTCAGCACAGCAGTGAATACACTGGAAAATCTTTACCTCACAGTCAGCATAACGGTGAATACACTGAAAAATCTTTACCTCACAGTCAGCACAGTGGTGAATACACTGGAAAATCTTTACCTCTCAGTCAGCACAGCGGTAAATACACTGGAAAATCTTTACCTCACAGTCAGCACAGCGGTGAATACACTGAAAAATCTTTACCTCACAGTCAGAAGACACAGGCTGCTAACGGTGAGTCTGAGTCTGAATATGAATACTGTGAATTACAAGCTGCTACACAGTCTGACATCTTCAAAAAATTTGAATGTATGCTTCAGAAAGCCCTCAAACAGACTTCTGATCATATATCATTTAGAG
Organism: Lithobates clamitans; assembly: GCA_037952925.1. Taxonomy (NCBI): domain Eukaryota; kingdom Metazoa; phylum Chordata; class Amphibia; order Anura; family Ranidae; genus Lithobates; species Lithobates clamitans. The sequence goes on along the minus strand of JBBGZY010000008.1, from coordinate 6,211,085 downwards.
GACCAAGAGAACAGAGATCGTCGATCGAATCTGCGAATCAGGGGAATCCCTGAATCTGTTCTAGACCTGCAGGCTAATATCACGGCGCTCTTTCAAGAATTATTACCTGGAACCCCTATTGACAGGTTTGAAATGGATAGAGTGCATAGAGCGTTAGCCCCACGCAAAATAAATGGTCCTCCGAGGGATATTATAGCTAAATTGCACTTTTACAGAACCAAAGAAGACATACTAACAGCTGCCAGAGGGAGAGAATCTCTTAGCTTCCAGGGCAATACCTATCAACTCTTCACGGATTTGTCCCCACTAACGGTTGCAAAAAGACGTGCACTTAAACCTCAACTCCAGGTACTCCAGAGAAATCAAATTTCCTATCAATGGGGATTTCCTTTTTGTCTCAGATTTACTCATTTGGAAACAAAATATGTTTGTCGCTCTTCAGAGGACTTGAAGTCAGCCCTATTTGATATGGGCCTAGCCGAAGCAATCTTACCAAATGACCAGTCTCATAGGCGCTCAGCTTTTCGTTCTACACAGAAAAACAAAGACCCAAAACCCAGCTATTCCACATCTTCCCATCAAAATCTTAACAAGCGAGGTCGATATGAACATTCACCACTAAACAATGAGGATTCAATGGACTGACAATCTAAGCCAGACTAGTTATTTGTCCTTGCTACTTTTGTCCAGCACAATATTCTGACAGAGTTAATAAACTGGCCATATTCATGACTAAAATGAGTTATGGCTACATACTACTGTTATGTTACAAATTTTTTGTTTTTTCTTATATTAACTTTTTTCTGTTTTTTTTTCCTCTCAAGTTTTTGAACTTTATTTTTTTCTTTTTTTGTAACAATTTAAGCGAAATTTTTCCATGATAGTAATGGAATAGTTCCTGTGGTCCTCCGATGTTATACATCCCTTAGGAATTTCTTGTTGCCCTTTATTCCACCTAAGGGCTCCTACCCTCTCAGAGAGTTCTAAAAACTCTCCTGAGATGCTCCTACACAAATTGTCTTCATATTGGGTTTGTTCGATTCTCCTCTCCTTTTTTCTTTTTCTATTCTATTGCTTCTTTCTTTAATCTTTGCTATTCCCTCCTGACTCTCGGGTTGGTGATCTTGGCTCTCGGTGAGTACTCTGCTTGTTATGCTATAATATTCGCATTCGTTGTTTTATGGCTCCTATAAATATCTTGTCATTAAATGTACAGGGGTTTAATACCCCACATAAGCGAACCAAGGCTTTACGCTCTTTTGCTATGAAAAAAGCTAATATTATATGTTTGCAGGAAACGCATTTTACTGACAAAGTTTATCCCAAATTTCTTTCATCATCATATCCACAATTCTATACTGCTTCAGCTACGGTTAAACAGCGCGGAACTCTCATTGGTTTTCACCGTTCCACTCAGTTTAACCTTGTATCCAAAATAACAGACCCTGAAGGACGATATGTTCTCCTAACAGGATTTATTTCTGATAATCCTATTACTATTGTGTCTTATTATGCCCCTAACAAACGCCCAACTGCTTTCTTATTCCACCTTTTTCAACTTATAGAAGTACATAAGTTTGGTACTGTTATTTGTGGGGATTCTAATGCTACTATTTTCCCGTTCTTAGATAAATCTCCCCCTGGACCTACCACAAACTCAATAAACCTAACTTTTCAACATCTACTCACCACTCATAGCCTGGTAGATACTTGGCGAGAGATGAACCCTATTAGTAGGCGCTTCACTCATAATTCTTATCCGCATAACTCTTTTTCACAAATAGATCATATTCTAATCCCGTCAAGTATGCTACCAGAAATCATATCATCCAAAATCATTCCTTTTCCATGGACAGACCACTGCGCAGTATTCATTACCATTGCTTCCACAATTCCTAGATCACATGATACCACTTGGTGTATAAACGATTCAATTCTGAGCCACCCTTCTCATCGTGTTGAGATTGAAAAAGCACTTTCTGATTACCTAAAATCCAATGATACAGACGATGTCTCTGCTATTACATTATGGGAGGCGCACAAGGTAGTCATTAGGGGTAGACTGATACAACAAGCAACTAACCTTAAAAGAGAACGCAAACTGTTGTTTGCAAAACTTGAATCTACCTTTAATGACTGTCATCAAACTTTTCAAACCTCCCCGAATGCTACCAACAGTACCAAACTAGAAAAAGCCCGCCTGGATCTAGATCTTTTTCTTACTGATATCGCAGATAAACTTATAAGTAAACGCCAGCATGTCCAATATCGCAGGGCAAATGAACCTGATACACCTATGGCCAGAATTTTAAAAAATTCACAACACATATATACGCCTATCAGATTGAAAGTATCCTGGGAATCTTACACTAGTAACCCAGTGAAAATACTTGAAATTTTTCGCTCTAAGTTATCTAAACTATATTCTTCTGCCTCAAATTTTGATAAAACTAAAGCAGACACACTATTCTCCAATATCACGCTTCCTAACCTTGATCAACAACAGAAAGATCTTCTTGAATGTCCAATTACAGATACTGAAGTCCTTAACGCAATAAAATCTTTAAAATTACGTAAAAGACCAGGCCCAGATGGATTTTCGGCAACATATTATAGACAATTTGCATCAATCTTAACACCTGTCTTAACTAAAGCCTTCAATTCGATCCTTAAAGGTAACTCATTTAGAACAGAGACTCTCACCTCTATAATAGCAATGATCCCCAAACCACATTCTGACTCCACCTCCTGGACTAATTATCGTCCTATATCCCTCCTAAATCGTGATATAAAATTAATTGCTAAAATTTTGGCCACTAGACTGAATAATATTATTTGCCTACTAATCCATAAAGACCAAACAGGCTTTATGCCTAAACGCCAAGCCGGAGATAATATCAGGAGAGCACTCTTACTTATTAATGCGGCTAAAACTAGACGAATCCCAGCTTGCCTTGTATCCTTAGACATAAGGAAAGCATTTGATTCGGTTACGTGGCCTTATATGGAATATGTCCTTGGTAAATGGGGATTTGGAAACAATTTTTTAACCTGGGTCTCATCCTTATACAATAATCCTAGAGCATATATCAAATATGCAGGCTATAAGTCAACAATGATTGATATCAAAAGAGGCACTAGACAAGGATGCCCTCTTTCCCCTCTACTTTTTGCCCTAATAATAGAACCCCTGGCACACCTTATTAGAACCAATCCTGACATTAAAGGTATCGAACTAGGTGGTTATCACCATAAACTATGTCTCTTTGCGGATGACATTCTCATATTTTTGTCTCATCCCCATATATCCACCCCTAATCTACTAAAAACACTAGATAATTTTGCCCAAATATCAGGACTACATGTTAATCCAACAAAATCAAATGCATTAAATATTTCCTTATCTCAATTAGAACTTTGGCAGGCACAAACTTCCTTACCCTTTACTTGGGTTCCAAAGCAGCTTCCATACCTAGGAATAAAACTCACAATCTCTCTTAAAGACCTTTTTGCGGCAAATTACTTACCCCTCCTTAAACAAACTTCCGGCTTCCTGAAACAATGGGCTCTTCTATCATTGTCATGGTTGGGAAGGATTAATGCGGTAAAGATGTCAATCCTGCCAAAATTCTTATATTTATTTAGGGTACTCCCTATTTCTTTACCATCTTACTTTCTTAGACTTACTCAACGTAGAGTTATGTCCTTCATTTGGGGTACCACCAAACCTCGTATACCTAAATCTACGCTTTACCTTATTAAATTGAGTGGTGGTTTGGGATTGCCCAACTTTTCCTCCTATTTCTACGCTGCACAGCTAGCACTTATACCCAAGTATCATACTTCTGTAGAAGCTCCCCTATGGGTAGCTATTGAATCAGTGGAAAGTGACCCTATCTCAGTGGCAAATATGTTTTGGCTCTGTCCTGCTGATAGAATACATCTTTCTAATCCTATCACGAAACAGACCCTAGCAGTATGGGATGAATGTAAATTTGCACATAATCTTCAATCAACACATAATCCCTTGCTTTCATTTCTTAATAATCCAGCCTTTTATCCTGCCTGGAAATTCCATAAAATCATTCTCTGCATGGACCTCTACGAACCTGACTCGTTTATACAATCTTTCCTCGACTAAAGATTGTACATTTCCTGTACTATGTGAAACCTTTGGGTTACCTAAAACTGAAATATTTCGATATTTACAAATTAAAAATTTTTATGAACCACTTCTTAGTACAGGCTCAACTCTTAATCAAATGACTCAATTTGAGCGGATTTGTATAAGTGATCCACACATTAGAGGACTTATCTCAATATTATATTTCCAACTTAATATGATATCTAGTGAGTTTCTACCCTCATACACAACTAAATGGGCACAAGATATGAATCGAGTGTTTAATAAACAAGATTGGTCGAATATATGGTCAGCCACCAAAACTTCCTCTCCAAATTGTTTTGCTGCAGAAACTAATTACAAGGTTCTAGCACGCTGGTACCTTGTACCAGCTAGAATAGCTAAATTTGTCCCCACATATTCACCTAATTGCTTTAGAGGATGTGACACAGCAGGAACACATTTTCACATATGGTGGCAATGCCCCGTAGTTGAAGAATTCTGGAAGAATATATTTCTTATGGCTTCTAAAGCCCTGGAAATCACGAATCCTCCAGATCCTGCAATGGCACTCCTAAACCTTAAACCCACAATACTCACCCATACTCAATTCCAATTGTTTATCCAACTTAGCACTGCAGCTAAACAAACGATTACCAAGGCGTGGAAGTCCCAAAATCTAGTTCTTGCTGAAGCTAAACACAGAATGAACAGAGCACTTTTATACGCCAAGATGACAGCTATTGAAGAAAATAAAATAAATAAATTTTGCAAAATTTGGCAACCATGGGTTAAAAACTACCTCCCTACAGATTTTGACCAATCTCTGTTGTTACCACACTAAGATATATATCATATTATTACTGAAATATATATTATATTTGTATACCTAATGAGAGCTGGATCATCATCCCGGGAAACTCTCTTTTTTTTTTTCTCTTCTTTCCTTCTTTCCATCTTTATCTCTCCTCCCTCTCCTTTTCTTTTATTATTTCCTAAAATATTCCTGTGGATACTTAGTCTAATAACTTCATTTATTTCTCTAATCTTACATCTAGAATCCCAACTAGTGTATAGTAAATATGGTTGTAAGATATCTCTAAAATTATTTTATTAACTTATTTATTTATCTTTTTTATCATACTGCAAAGATCTTCTGACGACTGATATGTATCCATGTATTGTATCATTTTATTTCTTCTTCTGTGAAAACTCAATAAATATATTTAACAAGATTAATGTACAACAGATCACAAATATCAGGGACTGACTTTAAAATTAACCGTTTAACATCTGTCAGCAAAGAATATTTGACCTCCAGACAGAAGATATCATAAATCCAGTTTCTAGCCAAGGTGTTAAGGGGTTCAGTAGGTACCTACTCCTAAAACCCTTTAGGTAATCCATCTAAAAAAATGGTGGGGAGTCTAGGAAAGATAGTAAGTAGTTTTTTTTACCTTATTAGAGAGAGATTAGTACCACTTTAAAGTGGTTCTAATGTTCTCTAGCAAGGAACATACATTCTACATTAATAATTTTATAATATATAATAGAGAAGCATCTTAATGAGACACAATGTACAGGGATAGGGACAATTGTAGACACGCACCCACACTCACTCAGGTTGAAGTGGATGACTGGTGTCTTTTTTCAACCTTATTACTATGTAACTATGTAACTATGTAATTATGCTACCAAAATGAGTGTGTGCTGTAAATTGCCTCAGCATTTCTCCTGTTTCTTCTTGGTGGAGGCTGCCATTTTGCAGAAGCCCAGAGCCCCTGAACAGCAGTAAATTATAAAGCAGAACTAAAACCATAATTTAACTGTTTCAAAATACAGTCATAGTCTTGGAATGCTGAGATTGCTAACTGTCACATTTGCTTGTGTTCTCAACCAAACTGTCAAACCATCAAATGGCTGGTATCATAAGTGATCACATGTGAAGCAGCACAGCAGTTGCAGATCAAACAGAAGCAGCTTCCTTGGATGTAAAAGATAGGAGGGTTTAATTCTGCTTTGAGGCCGGGTTCGCATACTGTATGCGAAGCTGTGGGTTCATGCCTGGGGTCCGGTGAGTGTCTGTTCCCTGGTTCAGGTACAATTTAGGTCAGAGTTTTTGCCTGAATTTGCACCTAAACCAGACCCAACGACACACAGGACCCTTCTGCAATCCGGACTGCAGCCGCCCCAAACCTGTGTAAACCGGCTCCATTGAGAGCTGGTCACACTCGCCTGTCATGCGAATTGGATGCGACGAAACCGCATCCAATTTGCATATATGTGAACCCAGCCTAAGGCTGTCAGCAGATTGGCCTCTATTAATTTGATAATTTAGATCATTTCAATAATAATAGAAAGCAACTCTATTACTACTAGATTTTAACCACTTCAGCCCCGGAGGATTTGGCTGCTCAATGACCAGAGCACTTTTTACAATTTGGCACTGCGCTGCTTTAACTGGTAATTGCGCAGTCATACATTGCTGTACCCAAACGAAATTTGCGTCCTTTTTTTTCCCACAAATAGAGCTTTCTTTTGATGGTATTTGATTGCCTCTGCGATTTAAATGGAAAAAGACCAAACATATTGAAAAAAAAATTATATTTTTACTTTTAGTTATAAAAAAAATTAAATAAACTCAATTTTAGTCATACATTTAAGCCAAAATGTATTCAGCCACATGTCTTTGGTAAAAAAAAGTCAATAAGTGTATATTTATTGGTTTGCGCAAAAGTTATAGCGTCTACAAACTAGGGAACATTTTCTGGAATTTACGCAGCTTTTAGTTTATGACTGCCTCATTTCTTGAGGTGCTAAAATGGCAGGGCAGTACTAACCCCCGCCAAATGACCCCATTTTGGAAAGTAGACACCCCAAACTATTTGCTGATAGGCATGTTGAGTCCATGGAATATTTTATATTTTGCCACAAGTTGCGGGAAAATGACATTTTTTTTTGCACAAAGTTGTCACTAAATGATCTATTGCTCAAACATGCCATGGGCATATGTGAAATTACACCCCAAAATACATTCTGCTGCTTCTCCTGAGTATGGGGATACCACATGTGTGAGACTTTTTGGGAGCCTAGCTGCATACCGGACCCTGAAAACCAAGCACCGCCTTCAGGCTTTCTAAGGGTGTGAAATGGTGATTTCCCTTCCTCACTACCTATTACAATTTCAGAGGCCATGACATGACAATAGCACAAAACCCCCCAAAATACCCCATTTTGGAAAGAAGACACTTCAAGCTATTTGCTAAGCAGCATGTTGAGTCTATGGAATATTTTATAATTTGCCACAAGTTTCGGGAAAATTACCCCAAAAATTACCCCAAAAATTATATATTTTTTTAAAGCAAAGGCCCTACAGATTAAAATGGTGGGTGTTGCAAATTTTTTTTCCACACAGTATTTGCGCATCGATTTTTCAAATGCAATTTTTTTGGAAAAAAAAGGAAAATATATTATCAAATACTTACCGTAATTTTCCTTTCCTGATGGACTCCATGGCAGCCTACGTGTGGGTTAACCCCGCCTCCTCTCCAATGCTATAGGACCTCATTCCCATAAATGAGCACTCACCACTAGCTACTGCGTTCTGTAACTAGCCTACTTTTTGACCAATGGGTGGGAACTCCATCTGCCATGGAGTCCATCAGGAAAGGAAATTTACGGTAAGTATTTGATAATAAATTTTCCTTTTTCCTGACAGACTCCATGGCAGCCTACGTGTGGGAAATAACTAGCCAACCACATGGGTGGGTATGCTGAACAAATCATAATTTTAATTTGTCCTATCAACCGATAGGATTCTCAAACCAAAGTTTACAGAAGGCAGTGAAGCAGGCTCTATACAGTAATTAGACATGAAAGTGTTAATAGAGGCCCAAGAGGCCGCTTTGCAAATGGTGTCTGGAGCCACATGTCGGGGCTGCCATTCCCCTGGTGGAGTGAGCTGTCACCGCCTTTGGAGGAGCCAAGTCCTTAGCCCTGTATGCTTGTTGGATGGTCTGCACGATCCAGACTGCGAGTGTCCTGGTTGAGGCTTTCTTCCCTTTATGGCTGCCCGAGTGTAAAACAAAGAGATGATCAGAACGTCTAAAGGAAGAAGTAACTTTCAGATATTCCTTTATAGCTTCTCCTACATCCAGAGGATGAGTCTCGGAGGACCCCGGAGACATAAACGTAGGTAGGACAATCTCCTGATTATCGTGGAACACTGAAGATACTTTCGGGTTAGAACCCAGCATAGGGATGAGAACTACACGGTCCGGGAAGAACGTCAGGAAGGGCTCTTCATGACCCAGTGAACCGATTTCAGAGACCCTTTTAGCCGAGGTGACGGCTACTAAAAAAGCAACTTTTGCTGAGAAGTCCTTGATAGAGAGCGGGGAGGGCCCCATAGTACTGAGTCCAGAGATTGAGCAAAGGACGAGTGGAAGGTCCCGCTTGGGAAATCTGGATTTCCTTTGGGGCTTGAGTCTTGAAGCCGCGCGAAAAAATTGCCAAATTAATGGATGAACCGCCCAAGAGGAACCGGAGAAGGCCGATAGTGCAGACACCTGGACTTTAAGAGAGCTGATGGATAAGGGTTGATCTAGGCCTGTTTGAAGGAAGCTGAGAACATCTTGAACTTCTGGGTATCTAAAAGACCTGCCCTTAGAAGAGCAAAATTCCACGAATTTGGACCAAATTCTACCATAGACCTTATTTGTGCTAGATCTTCTTGAACTCATGGTCCGGCCTGAGAGGGAGAGGCACTGGGTCCCGGAAACTGAGTTGGACAAGGAGAGGGAACCAAGGCCTGTTCGGCCAATTTGGAGCTATTGTCACCACTTCGACTGCTTCCACTCGGAGCCTCTGCAGGAATCTCAGGATAACTGGAAGTGGCGGAAAGGCATATGCCTTCCTGAACCTCCACTGATCCATCAGGGCGTCTGTTCCGAAGGCCTGGCTGCAGTGGCCCCTGGTATAAAACTTCTTCAGCTTGAAGTTGTTGAGGGAGGCGAACAGATCTACTTCGGGATGGATTCCTAGTGACGAGATCCACTTAAACGTCTGCACATGAAGGGACCATTCGTTGTTGTCCAACTCGGTACGTGATAGGAAGTCCACTTGAGTGTTCTGGACTCCTGGGACAAAGACTGCTAAATTGTTGGAAAGGTTCTTCTGTGCCCATGATAGAATGGGCTCGACTTCCCGAAGGAGAGTGGAACTCCGGGTACCCCCTTGCCTCTTCACGTAAGCAACCGCCGTGGTGTTGTCCATCCTTAACAACACTGACTCGCCTTTCAGAAGGTGAGAGAAGGACTGTAGGGCACACCAGGCCGCTCGAAGTTCCAGGACGTTCAAACCTGGGTCGGGGAGGCAGGAATCCCACCTGCCCTGAGCGAGGTTCGAACCGCAGAGGGCTCCCCAACCGGTACCGCTGGCATCGGTCGTGACCGTGACCCAATAGATGGGAGCAATGGAGTGTCAAGTCAGAAGGTTTTTGCGCTGAAGCCACCAGAAGATTCTGTTCCTCATTGTCGATGTTATGTGGATAACTTGATTCTTGTCCCCTGTCTTCCATTGCTGCAGGAAACCTGACTGGAAGGGACGTAATCTCCACAAGGCCCATTTGACCATGGGAGTCGTGGAGACCATCGTGCCAACAATTTCCAGGCACTGGGAAGCTTTTAGGCGCGGGACGTGTAGGGCCCAGGAAATTCTGTCTCGAACAGCCGGGATTTTCTGTAGTAGAAGGGAGATGGTGCTTTCCACTGTATCGAACTGAGCTCCTAGGTATATTAGGCGTTGAGCTGGGTTTAGATGACTTTTTGCTAAGTTCAGGAGCCACCCGAAGCTGGGCAGGGTGGAGATCACTTGTTCCCGGTGGGCCAGCAACTGCTCTCTGCTTTGAGACAATACTAGCAGGTCATCGAGGTAATGGTACAGACTTACCCCCTTTAATCTTATGAGAGCTACTGTGGCTAAGAGAACCTTTGAAAAGACCCGGGGGGACGTTGTCAGCCCGAACGGGAGGCAGATAAATTGAAGATGATCTTGCCCAACTTGGAATCGGAGATATTTGTGAAACTCCTTTTCTACTGGGACGTGGAAATAAGTGTTCTTCAAGTCGATGGAAATCATCCAATCGCCTGGCTGTATGGCTCACTGGATGGTCGACAGGGTTTCCATTTTGAATTTCACGTGCTCTATAAATTCGTTGAGGTAGGTCAGGTCTATGACTGGGCGCCAAGAGACACTCTTTTTTTTGAACTAAGAAAAGAGGGGAGTATATCCCCTGGAACCATTCATCCTTCGGGACTGCTCCCTGAGTCTTCAGGAGGTCCACATAGGACAGCAACATTTGTTTCTGTTCCTCCGACCGAGGAAGAAGAGTGGAGACAAATCTGGGGGGAGGAGTACTGGAGAAGGTCCATCTGTGACCTGACAAGACTGTCCTTATTACCCAAAAGTCCGAGATTGAGGCCACCCAGACGTGTCGGAAAAGGAGCAGACGAGCCCCCACCCGACCCACCTGGGCGGGCGAAATCTCAAAAAGACTTTGTCTGCTCACGACCGCTGGATGTCTGGACTTTAGTGGGCTTACAAAAGGATGCCTGACCTCTGCTCCAATTTTTCCTGAAGTCTCTGCCGGGTTTGTATGAGCGTGCTTCCCTAGAGCGCTCCGGAGTGCGTCTTCTGAACTGGGGTTTCTTCCATCCAAGTAGACGCCTGTTCTGGGGGAGGAAGCCTGACTTGCCACCTGTGGCCCGTGTTATGGCATCGTCTAACTTGTTGCAGAACAGTGAAGATCCCTCAAAGGGGATTTTACACCAGGCTTACTTGGAAACCGGGTCAGCAAGCCAAGGACGTAGTCACAAAGCCCGTTTGGCCGTGACCGATGACAACATAATTCGCGCCAATATTCGGATCAAATCGATGGACGCCTCCCCCAGGAAGACTGCCGCTAATTTCAGTACTGCAGCTGCTTTACTTCCGGCTAGCTCCTCCAAAACACCCTTAAGGAAGGAATCCACATTCTCCGTCCAGGCCTCCATGGCCTTCGACATGGCCGCAAGTGCCAGGGCCGGTTTACAGGCTGTGCCAGCCAGTCTGTAAATTTTCATCAAATCCTGGTCTATCCTTCTTTCAAGACCATCTTTGAAGGACACCGCATCTTCCAAAGGGAGCGTAATATGTTTGGCCAGACGCATTAAGGCTGCGTCCACAAGAGGAGCATTTTCCAGATACTTAACCTCCTCTGACTTGAAGGGATATAATCTGGAGGTTTTATTTGACATGGAGGACTTCCTGTCCGTCTTACTCCATTCCTCATCTATGATGTCTTTAAGTTCAGAAAGGAGCGGAAAATTTGAGCGTTCTTTCCCCAGATGTTTAAAGAATTTTTTCTGCTTGGCTGGGGGGGTGGAGGGGTCTTCCCATTTAAGGGCCTCCTTGATTGCCTTTATTAATGGCGAAACCATACTGAAGTCAAAGCCTCTGATTTCTTCTTCTTTCTGAGGATCTTCATCACTTGAAGAGTCAAGAGAGGCAATGTAATGCTGGGAAGTGCCCGGATCATCACGGGCCTCATCAGCCGGAGGGCCAGATAAAGTAGTAGACTGGCTCAGCGTGTGGGGTGTATCCATCTTTTTCAGGGATTGTTGCACCACACGTTTTATGAGAGACTCCAAACATTGGTTCTCCGTCTCTTTTTCCCTAACTGCATGGGCATAGCAATGGTCACACAGTGACTTGCCCTCCGGAACTCGTGTTCCACATCCCCAGCAGGCTCTTCAATCAGAGCGGCTGTCATGGCGGTGGGAGCGGTGTCTGGAGGAGGAATGACTTAAATTCAAATTAAATGGGGTATGGCGCTTCCTGTGGCATTATATGGGATGGTGCAATAGGGGGGGGGGTGAGATCCCTAGCTTTCCTATACCAAGGGAAGTTAAATGCTAGATTAAGGGTAATATATCCAAGGGTAATTTATCCCCCCAATCATACCCCTATTTGTGGTGCCTGTTACCAACAAAAATTAATATGGTACAAAAGAGAGAGCGGTCTTCAGTGATATAGTTGTGCAAAATCAAAAACCTTCTATGTGAACACACTATATAAAGGGGTGTATACTGAACACCTACATCTGTGATAGGTCTACACCCAGAAGCCACCCCAGAAGAAAATGGCTTCAATCAAAGCCATAAAACATAAACAAAAAAGTGTACCTCTGCCTAAATAGTGCAAAATATATACAAATTAATATGTATATGGGGAGGGGAAAGGCGAGACATAACATCAGAAAATGCAAGTATTTGCGACTGAAGCTCAACTCCTCCCCTCACAAGCACATACCTTGTGCGTGAGGGCTGGCCCCTTAAAGGCGGTGAATTGTCCATATATATAATAATATAATATATAATATATAAAATATATATATATATATATATATATATATATATATATATATATATATATATATATATATATATATATATATATATATATATATATATATATATATTTTTTTTTTTAACATATAAATAAATAAATAAATATATATATATTTTTCTTTCTATTTTTTTTTAAACAATGCACATTGCCTTAGTGTAGCCAGGCAGGCAGGCACACACCTGAGAAATAGAACAGGGCTAGGTATGGGGAAAAACCGCTCCACTCCCACACACTGCCAGGGAATTCCCATTATGTAGGAGCTAGGAGTGGAATTTAAACTCCCCGCTTGTGACGTCATTGCCCCTACTTCGTGCCTGCGCCGTAGGGCGGCGACCGTACTGCGCATGTGCGGCTGCCGAGTGATCCGCCGCTCTGCGCATGCGCGAGCCAAGCCTCGGTCCCAAGGAGGCTACTGCGCATTTGCAAGCAGCGCGGACGGCCGCACCCAGAAGTACCAAGGCAAGCTGGAACACACACGCGCTCCAGCCGCCATGAGGGGTAGAACGGTCCAAGAACAGCCACACAAGCCTTTGTATGAACTGGGAAGCTTTAAGAGAAAGACAGACCACACAAACAACAACTGCCATGGAGAAAACAAACATTGTTGCCGACCTTGCCATCCATCCGGCATACAGAGGCGACCATCCCTCCACCAAAGGGGTATAACCTCTTAACGCTACTCGCCCGCCTGTGGCTGGGCCCTGAGCTGCTCCGCATGAGGTATGCCACCATCTTGGATCCATACGATCGGACGCGAACATCATGTGTAGGTCCATTGGAGGAGGACAAAAAAGGAACAGTAGCTAGTGGTGAGTGCTCATTTATGGGAATGGGGTCCTATAGCATTGGAGAGGAGGCGGGGTTAACCCACACGTAGGCTGCCATGGAGTCTGTCAGGAAACACACTTTTTTAAAATTTCAATGCATATATATTGCCCAAATGTTTGATGAAATAAAAAAGATAATCTTATGCTGAGTATAAGGATACCAAACACGACATGCTTTAAAATTGCACACAAACGTGCAGCGGCGACAAACTACATGCATTTTTAAAAGCCATTTAGATTTACAGAGGAGGTCTACTGCTAAAATGACCGCCCTCGATCTGTCCTTTGCAGTGATACCTCACATGCATGGTGCAATTGCTGTTTACATATGACACCAGACCAAAGCTTGTGTTCGCCTTTGCGCGTGAGCAGGGGGGGACAGGGGTGCTTTTTTTTTTTTTTAATTATTTATTTTGCTTTTTTATTTTATTTTTAAACTGTTCCTTTCATTATTTTTAAATCATTTTTATTGTTATCTCAGGGAATGTAAGTATCCCCTATGATAGCAATAGGTAGTGACAAGTACTCTTTTTTGAAAAAAATTGGGTCTATTAAACCCTAGATCTCTCCTCTGCCCTCAAAGCATCTGACCACACCAAGATTGGTGTGATAAAATGCTTTGCCAATTTCCCAATGATGCTGTTTACATCCGGTGAAACCTAAGTCATGAAATGCTCATAGCTTCCGGTTTCTTAGGCCATAGAGATGACTGGAGCCATTCTGGTCTCTGATCAGCTCTATGGTCAGCTGGCAGAACCACCGGCTGCATTCTTGGGTTCCCTGTTGGGACAGGAGAGCCCGAGAAAACCATGGAAGATGGTGGGGGGGGGGAGTTCCCTCCCACTGCTTGTAAAAGCAGTCTAGAGGCTAATTAGCCACTATTATTGCTTTTACATGAAACCTGACCGCTGGCTGAAAAGAATGATACCAAAATGATACCTAAACCTACAGGCATCATTCTGGTATAACCAGTCCAAGTCCAGCAACATACCAGTACGTTGCTGGTCCTTGTTGGGCATACATTGTAATGTTGTTTTTTTCATGCAGTTTGTGGGCTGAATGAAAAAAAGAGATTGATCGGTGGGTATGCCCACCATTAGAATACCGCCCTTCATCTACCCACTTCTAATGATGGGCATACATGCACCATTTTTTTTTTGAACTGTGGTGGTTAAATCACCTCCTACAGAACTGGAGTCGCTTATTTACATACGCTGTTGCTGTCAAGATAAATAAATCAGTGCTGCAGCTGAATGGCGTACCTGAAAACAAAAAAATGGTTAACAATAAAACACAGTAAATAGTAAAGTATAAAAGAATTACCGTATTTATCGGCGTATAACATGCACTTTTTTCCCCTGAAAATCAGGGGAAAGTCGCAGGTGCGTGTTATACGCCGATCCCCTGCGATCCCGAGCTGTCACAATTTCAAAATCGCCGACCGCGATTTGAAAATGGCGCCACCGGCGCCGAAATACACAGAGCCGGTCCTCGGCTCTTTCCGGCGGCTCTCGTTTACTTTCGGCGCCACTCGTAGTCCCGAGCGGAGCTATCCGAACCTACTCGGCTAGGTTCGGATAGCTCCGCTCGGGACTACGAGTGGAGCCGAAAGTGAACGAGAGCCGCCGGAAAGAGCCGAGGACCGGCTCTGTGTATTTCGGCGCCGGCGGCGCCATTTTCAAATCGTGGTCGGTGATTTTAAAGCCCAGGACAGGGGATTGAAGGCTGCACTGGGGAAGGCTGCACTGGGGCAAGGCTGCACTGGGGCAAGGCTGCACTGGGAAAGGCTGCACTGGGAAAGGCTGCACTGACAAGGCTGCACTGACAAGGCTGCACTGACAAGGCTGCACTGACATGGCTGCACTGACATGGCTGCACGGACAAGGCTGCACTGACATGGCTGCACTGACAAGGCTGCACTGACATGGCTGCACTGACAAGGCTGCACTGGGGAAGGCTGCACTGACATGGCTGCACTGACATGGCTGCACTGGTGCAAGGCTGCACTGAGAAGGCTGCAAGGATGGGCATTTAAATGTAAGTTTTTTTCCCTTCAACTTCCCTCCTAAAAGTTTTTTTTTCCTTAAAATTCCCTACTAAATTGGGGTGCGTGTTATACGCCGGTGCGTGTTATACGCCGATAAATACGGTACATACCTGAAAAGCAAACATGATAAAACATAGTCACAATAAAACATTGCATTGTAGAATACAGTAAAAAAGAGCAGAACAATAGAGAGAGAGCAATAAAACAACAACTATTTTTGTTTTTTTATTTTATACACACATAAATATATATATTTCTTTTTAACTTTTTTTTATTTACACTTTTATCTGTAACGGTTATAACGGTTTGGTTCCTGGTTCGGGTCTCTCAAAATGCCATGGCATCTTTGGAGACCCTGTGAAAGTGTGTCTTATGCCGCGTACACACGGTCGGACTTTTCGTCTACAAAAGTCCAACGGACGCTGACGGACTAAAGCTGGCTGGTAATCCGATCGTGTGTGGGCTTCTCCGGACTTTCAACTGACTTTTTTAGCCTCAAATCCGACGTACTTTAGATTTGAAACATGCTTCAAATCTTTCCGACGGACTCGAGTCCGGTCGAAAAATCCGCTCGTCTGTATGCTAGTCCGACGGACAAAAACCCACGCTAGGGCAGCTATTGGCTACTGGCTATGAACTTCCTTATTTTAGTCCGGTGTACGTCATCACGTAAGAATTCGACGGACTTTTGTGTGATCGTGTGTAGGCAAGTCTGTTCGTTAGAAAGTCCGCCGCAAGTCCGTAGAAAGTCCGCCAAAAGTCCGTCGAAAGTCTGTCGGACAGGCTGTCGGACTTTTGTAGCTGAAAAGTCCGACCGTGTGTACGCGGCATTAGTCTGTGCAGTGCTGTACCCTATGCTAATACTCCACTAGTGTGTGGTAGCATTCAAAACATTCACCATGCAAAGACCAGGATGGTCAGGACAGTAGGGACAATAATAGCGGGTGTCACGCCTACATCTGCGCTTTCTACAGACATGACATTTTCTTTAGGGGGGCTTCGTTAGGTAGGGGTACTAGGGAGGACATACAGAAAATGCCTCTCGTGCAGCTATCTTACTGCATTTGGATTGGGAAGTTGGGCCACAGCACCGTCTGGAAACAGAAGAGCTG
This sequence comes from Lithobates clamitans, assembly GCA_037952925.1. NCBI lineage: Eukaryota > Metazoa > Chordata > Amphibia > Anura > Ranidae > Lithobates > Lithobates clamitans. The sequence continues at coordinate 6,194,528 of JBBGZY010000008.1, read as the reverse complement.
TGATGATCTCTTCCTGAAATTTAAGGAAGGATCCAGTTCCTTCTGAAGCTTTGTATAGCACATAAGCATTCAGCAGAGCCAATTGAAATAAGTATACAGACACTTTTTTGTACCAGCATCTAGCCTTACGAGCAACTAGCTACGGTGCCAACAACTGGTCGTTGAGGTCCACCCCTCCTATATTAAGGTTATATTCGTGGACACTGAGTGGTTTCTCCACAACACCAGTCGCTGTAGGAATTTGGACCGTCGTGTCTACATGAAGGGAGGACAGAACAAAAACATTCCGATTATCCCTTCACTTCACAGCGGGCAAATTATTACACTTCAAGCAGGCTCTCTCCACCAGCCTAAGACGGGAATCTACAAGCCGCTGGGTTAAGCCCCGGCGATTAGATCGCACGGTGCCACGTGCGCCAATTCCATGATCAAACAAGTGACTAAAAAGTGGCACGCTCGTGTAATAATTTTCCATATACAAGTGGTACCCCTTTCCGAATAAGGGTGACACCAAGTCCCACACAATCTTACCAGCGCTCCCTATGTAGTCTGGGCAGTTCTCAGACTCTACGTGACTATCTCTTCCCTCGTAAACCATAAAACTATATGTATAGCCTGTTGCCCTGTCACAGAGCTTATACATCTTGACCCCATATCTGGCACGCTTCCTGGGAAGATACTGTTTAAAAGACAAGCGGCCAGAAAACTTAATCAGGGACTCATCAATGCAGACAACTTGAGTCAACAAGGTTGAAAACTGTTGGCCGAAATGGTTTACGTGGGGCCGAATTTTGTAGAGCCAATCATATCCGGGGTCACCCTGAGTACGACAGAGTTCATTATCATTGAAGTGCATGTACCTCAAGATCTGCTCGTATTGTGCCCTGGCACGAACACTGCATATGGTGAATTGGGTCAGTGGACCAATATGACCACAACTCACTCTTTTTAGTTATGCCCATGAGGAGGGATAAGCCCAGAAAGGTCTTAATTTCCAAAAAACTGTGATAGGTTTCCATTCTCTGGCAAGGGTCAAATGGGGATTAGCGGCGATGAATTGACCAGTATACAAATTGCTTTGGTCCACAATAGATCTATAGAGATCTTCCATGAAAAACAGCGAATAAAAATCAAGTGACGTAAAATCAACTGTTTCCACCTGAATTCCGGGTTGGCCAGTGAATGGGGGAAGTAGGGGTGCTGCAGAAGTGGTGGGCTCCCAATTAGGATTTGCAAATGCAGCAGGAAGAGCACTATGGGCTCGACGGGACTGTCCTTGTCTTCTTGGTTTCTGCAGGACACTAGTTGTGCTAGCCACCTCACTAGCTTGAACTGCACTTATGGGACTTGCCACGTCACCAAGTGTTACTGCAGTGCTGGATGTACGACCAGGGTGTACTAGGCCGCTGGTGCTTGCCAGTTCACCAGAAGGAAGAGCGGCACTAGTACTGGCTCTCTGCTCCATACAAGAGCCCTGCGGTTCTTGCACCTCAACAACAGCAGAAGAATGGGGTCGGTACCCTTGACCTTGGCAGGAACCACAACTCTGTCATCAGAGCTATCTGTCAGGGTGCCGCTGTGGTGCACAGGATCGTATTCTGAGCCTGAATCTGACAGATGGATGACTTCCTCTTCACTATCTGTCATGCTCAGAAACATGTAGGCCCCTTCACTAGTTTACCTTCGATTTGACATTTTGGTCTCTAAATTTACTGGTACAGTAGTGAGACTCGCAGGAAAAAGAGCTCCTGACTGTCAGCGACTGAATCAAACAATACCAAAAAAACTGTTATGCCCCATACACACGGTCGGATTTTCCGATGGAAAATGTCCGATCGGAGCGTGTTGTCGGAAATTCCGACCGTGTGTGGGCGCCATCGGACATTTTCCATCGGATTTTCCGACACACAAAGTTGGACAGCAGGAGATAAAATTTTCCGACAACAAAATCCGATCGCGTCAATTCCGACCGTGTGTGGCCTGTTCCGACGCACAAAGTGCCACGCATGCTCAGAAGAAATTCCGACACGGGACAGCTCGTTCTGATAAACTTAGCATTCGTAATGGATAAAGCACTTTCGTCACGCTGCAATGTAAAAAATGGTTTAATACAGCGCACTCTCTTCTTCTTTATAATGTGACAAGAATTAAGTCGTTTTGATGCTCATATTCACATACACTTCTCACAAACTTCTTTCGTTACTATTTATCGGGATTCCCTCAATATATTTTGATTTCTCACATCTGACAACATATTTTTTTTTTTTTTTTTTACTTTAATGTAGAATCTTTTTTTGTGTTTCTCTTTTTTTTTTTTTTTTTTTTGTTGATTTTGATTTGTACTCCCGAAAATGTTTGTGTGTTTTTTGTGACAAGTTCCCACAACACCATTGATATGTTGTTCTATTTAATCTGTAGGAGGAGATTGTTTGGTGTTGTTGTCCCTTGTTAATTTCACATTGTACTTTAGAAATGTACCTGAATACTCACCAACAAACTGTCCTTTTTGGATGAAAACACACACAGGAGAGTAGAATTTACCTAAAAATATTTTATTAAGGGGTCACAACTATAAACAAAGAGGGAGGCAATGCTGGAGAAAGTGCAGAAGTGGGCGAAGCCTTGGACCCCCAGGGCAGACATCAATTATTTAAAAGCAAAATTGGTGGCCTGAGGAGTCCATATCTAAGGGAGGGCAGTCTGGTCCAGAAGTCCCAGAGATCCGGAAAGCAGCAGATGACATCTGTGTCCCCAGGCTGTGGTCATACGAGAGACTGCAGATTCTGTCAGACCAGACTGAACCCAGGGCAATCACTCTCAGGTCTTCTTTCCACGCTTCCTTCCAGCCTTTGGCTGTGGTGGTGGAGTTGTGGCAGCAGGAGGAGGAGGAGGAGGAGGAGGAGGATCGTCCCTCTCCATGACATCCGTCTTGTGTGTCAGTTCCCCACTCTCCCCCTTCCGAAGGACTTTATAAATCAGGTCCTCAGAAATCTTGCGTTGGCCCTCCTGCATGCCCAGCAATTTGGTGGCAGCCATGCAGGCAAAGGCCTCTGCAGGACTGGGGTAGGCTCTGAGGGACGCCGAAGCCTCCTGGATCAGCCTGTACACTGAATCCTGCACAGGACTGGGAGTCATCTTCCTGGCCCTTTTATATGGCAGGCGGAGGGGAGGGACCTGAGACTCAGTCATGCTGCGACTTGTCCCAGGCTTCTCTTGGCTGCCACTTAGCCCCGCCTCCTCCTGGCTGACACTAATCCCCGCCTCCTCCTGGCTGCCACTAATCCCCGCCTCCTCCTGACTGCCACATTCCACAGCCTCCTCCTGGCTGAGGTCTTCCTGTGTATGAAAAAGGGACATAGTTTTAGTATTGTTTTCATCAATCACACACAATTTTCACCTCCTGACTGCTGCAAATTGAATGTTAACAAATATAACAGACTATCCTTCTGAGCCCAGCAGTTTTCATTCTTGTCCCAATTTTGGGTCTACTGTCTATTGATATGTAAAACACTTTATGAAATCAGCAAATAGTGATCAATAATAACATCTAGTAAACATAATTTCTTTATTGCCCAGAAATCTGTAGAAGAATGCTATACCTGACTCCAGCTGGGCTCCTCTACTTCTTCCTGGCTGGAAGGCCCAGGTTGGACATCGGAAGCCTCAGCTGGGGTGGAAGGACGCGTGGAAGGAAGAGTAGAGAGGGATTCCCTGACTTCAGTGTGGTCTGACAGAAATCGCAGTCTCTCATAGTACCAGAGCCTGGGGACATAAACGTCATCTGCTGCAGCTCCGGACCTCTGGGAAACTGTGACCTTCTTGCGCTCCCTAAGATAAGTGCTCCTCAGGCCACCAATTTTTGCTTTTAAATAAGGGATGGTTGCTGTGGGGACCACCGGCTTCACCAACTCCAGCAGTTTCTCCAGCGCTGCCTGCCTCTTCTGTTTGTGATTATAGTGGGGGTGTCTGACCTGCCACAGACAAGGCAGCTCCCTGTACTTGTCAATAAACAGGGGCAGGAAATTGTGGTCGTTGAACCCATCCATTTTCTCTGCAAGACACAACACAAGACAAACCCTAATGTCAGGCCAAACTCCCCTAATCTTGTTACAATATAGGCTTCAATTTCGAAGCAGTATAGGCCCAAGTTTAGATCCTACCTTCGTTAGCACGATCGGCGTCTCCGATGCTCCTTCCTCCGCTCACAGATCGTACGTAAGACGCGCGCGTTACGATTTATACACACTGCGCATGCGTATAACTCTGCCCGCCCCTGACGTTCTTTCTATTCTATTCCCCACCCCTTTTCGTTCGGCGCAGTGGAGGAAGAGCACATGGCGGAGAGACAGCAGGATAGTGCTAAGTACAGCAACGAGGAGGAGGAGGAGGAGGAAAGGCTGGAGCCTGAAACGTCCCAATCCAGAAGGAGATTAAAGGACTCAAATATGTCCTTTGGGGAGATGTTGGAAATGGTGGACATCCTGAAGAAGGCCGACTATGATGGAAAGTATGGGCCTTACCCCAACCACAATGTCCGAAAGGCCAAGATCATGGCGAATGTGGTCAGGAGTCTGCAACGGAAATTTGGGGTACGACGATCAAAAGATCAGCTCAGGAAGCGGTGGTCGGACCTGAAATTACGAGAACATGAGCAGTACAGAAAGATCCGGAGAGTGCTGCAAAAAAGTAAGTAGTTGTGCTGTGTTCCTATTGTTCTTGTGTTTATTACGTTCGTGCTGCTCCATGTGCTTTTAGGAACTGTTGTACAGTTTAAAATGGCAACTTTCATGTTCATGGGCACATTATTCGTTCGGATCACACATTTTTCGTTGCAAATATAAAATACCATTGTTTAGGCCATATGCATTTGGCCACCATTTTGACGCCCTATACTTGTCTTCAAATAATTGGGTTGTGTAGATGGCTTTGTTACTAGAATGAAATGCAAACTAGATTGTGTGTAAGGAGAGGACACTGAGCAGCTGTTTTCACATCTGGACACTGGAGCACTAGTGTGGGACCCCAGAACACCCTTTTTATTAAGGGGCCACACAGGTGCTCCAGTGTATACTATAGGGGGGTCTCCATCTGTGAAGCTTGTACAAAACAGGTAAAGTATTGCAACTTGACAAAGGACACTAAAAAAGCTACATCTTGGAACTCTGCTAAAACAGACAATTGTACCCCACTTCCAAACAATGTTTCATCTTTATAGTTCTGCCATCAAATATCTGTGTGCTAATTATACCATTTTTGTTTTACATAGGGGATAAAAGACTCGGAGGACACCCCTCAACCGGGGAGACCAGAGCCCCCCCCCCCCTCTGGAAGAAGGGAAAATCCCCCCAACACAAGCTGAGCAGGAGGATGAAGACGTGGTGGAAGTAGTCACCACAACAGGTGAGTGTCTGCGACCACAGGCTCAGATAGGAGATGGATGGCGACATTTTTAATAGACCTAATTTATTTTGGGGTTTCCTTTCTTTTTAGGTGATCGTGAGGTTGTGGATGAAGATCCTTTCACATCCGAAAGTGCCCAGATCCTGATCGGGGAGATCATGGGGTGTAATTTACAATTGGAAAACATCAAGTAAAACATCAATGATGTTATTCCAAAATATAAAAACATCATTGATGTTTTGGGGCGAGTTTAAAACCCCTCCAAATCACTTTCTTCTTTTGTCTGCTACAATGTGCGAAATGTTTTTGTGATTTTTCCCAAAGCCAAAATTGGAGGATGCACACAGTGTGCCAACATGTGCTATCTGCCATCACGGGAGATCAATGGACGCGTTTTGGGGGTGCAACTGCTTCCTCAATAATAAAGTAGCGGTGAGGAAGGGCTTTCTCCCCCAAAACACATCCCTTGATCCCCCCTGATGGCAGATAGCACATGTTGACATTGTGAAATTTGTGTGCATCTTCCAAATTTGGCTTTTCCAGGGGTGATTTCCCCCCATCTGAACGCAATATCAAACACAGTTCCTAAATACTCATGTCTGATATTGCCTTCAAGTTCTACCAAATGTGAACTTTGTAAGATCAAGATTTGTGTCTTTCTTGTGGGTTTTACACAGGCCTGTTTTCTATAAAATGCACATTTTGATTTTGGATAATGACACCACAAAAATTGTTAGACAACAAACATGTTGGTTTGTCATAAAAACCTTTGGTAAATGCACATGTGATTGTGCAGGTATTAAAAAGATTGTTCATCAAGAATGTGTGGATTATTGTCTCAATGCTACAACACTTTTGGGGTGATGTAATTGTTGTTTGAAGAGAAAATGGGGTAATTTCCTAAGGGCAAATCCACTTTGCACTACAAGTGCAGTTTCAGTGCAGTTGCAAGTGCACTTGTAGTGAAAAGTGTCTTTGCATTTAGTAAATAACAGCCAACAGTGCTTTGTAAGGTTACACAATCACGACATTTTCTGGACTCCACACATTTCTGTCAGGGTCAGCTAAAACAAACACAAGCAGTAAATTTCCACAAAGAAGAGCCTGGGGGGAGATGCCTGTCGAGAACTTGAGGTCCTGCAGGCTTCTCCCTGTGGCCAAATACCGCAAGGTAGCGACCAACCTCTGCTCCGCAGTGATGGCTTGCCTCATGCAGGTATCCTGCCTGCTGATATAGGGGTCAGCGAAGCCAACAAACGGTGAAATACGGGGTCCGTCATCCGGAGAAAGTTCCTGAAATCATCAGGATTATTCTCACGGATCTCACGGAGCAAAGGCATATGAAAGAACTGGTCACGCTGAAGCAACCAATTCTTGGTCCATTAACTCCTCCCCACCCTGTTAATGGACTGGACTTGTGTCAAGGTCAGGACCCCAACACCAAGCCCCCGCACAGCACGAACTGTACGAGGAGTACGCATACGAAACATGGCTAGAAAACGGTCGGCTGCTCAGAACGAAGTAACAGAACGCACTGAAGAACAGCAAGGCCTGTGAAGAGCGACCTGAAAAACAGCAACGAGCGGACAAGATCGCACAGAAAACTCCGATACGAACTGACTGCACGCACTGAAGAGCAGATACAAACCCACAAGCACAAACTGAACGGCAGAAAACGATCTGAAAGCCACGAGTCTGAAAAAGCGCGAATCGTCTCTCACCAAACTTTTACTAACACGAGATTAGCAAAAGGAGCCCAAAGGGTGCCGCGCTTGGTTCTGAACCGGCCTTTTCTAGTCTCGTCGTACGTGATTGACGTCACCGCATTCTTGGCGATCGGAAATTCCGACAACTTTGTGCGACCGTGTGTAGGCAAAACAAGTTTGAGCCAACATCCGTAGGAAAAAATCCGAGGATTTTGTTGTCGGAATGTCCGATCAATGTCCGACCGTGTGTACGGGGCATTAGTGTTCGCAGGGATCAGGCCTGACTCTGAGAATGCTGCAGTTATATGTGTTGTGTTTTTGTAAGTGACAGTGATCGATTGATACTGCACTTGGGTGTGTTGGGTGGAGGGGCTAAATGCAGGTGCTAGCAGGTATCTGGGCTGATTCTGCTAACGCTGCGTTTTTGGTAACCCTAAACTATTGGGGATGCTAATATAGTTTTGATCAGATCAAAGATATCGATCCGTTCAGACACTATACTGTTAAGGGAGGTGTATGGTGCGTGCGTGGGTGTTAGCGCTACTGGCACTAATCTGATGCTGCCTGGGGTGATGCAGACCCTGACTGACGCTAAAACCTAACTGATATCACTCGCCGGGGCGACCAGGGGATTAAACCTCTATTGGGTAATATACGGCGGGTGCCCTGACGCTATAAAAACAAACTAACTGTCAGAGGAATAGTAGAAACCTTATCTGCCAGTATCGGCGCTTCCCTGTGCGCCTGCGTGGTAGAGTAGCGCAGCGGCGCATACGGGTGCGCGATCCAACGGGCCGGCGCACGCGGGTGCACGATGCAGTGCATCTACATGGGCACGTGCGCACCATAGCGCGCACAACGTGAGATCCCCCTGGCGGGCCTAGCAGCTCTGCCCCTTGCTTAATTGCTGGTTTGTCTTTTCAGCTCCAGTGTTCCTGTTCCTAAAGCTCTGTATACCTGTGCCTGCCTGCCTGCTGTGACCCGGATCGTCTTGACCACCTCTAAATCTCTCCTGCACTTGACCTCGGCTTGCCTAATGGACTTCTCTATCTGCCTCATATCCGTGTTTGACCCCCGGCTACTCTTTGCTATTTGCCTGATCCCTGTGTTTGACCCTCAGCCTGTTTAAAAGGACTTCTCTATTGCTTGACCATTGTGTATGACCCCGGCTTGCCTTAAAGACTTGTCCTCTAACCGGATCCCTGTGTTTCACCCTCGGCCTTCTCATCAGACCCTGCTCCAGTTACCTTCTCTGGATCAAGGTGTTTGAGCCTCGGCCAGGCTTCTCATCGGTCCAGTGTCTAGTCTACTCTGCACAGTTCTTCTCTCTGCCAGAAGATCTTCACGCAAGCCTCCTACCTGCTGGCGACCCGTGCCTCTCCATGCCCGATACCCTCTGTGCCTCCTCCAGGGGTGCAGTGTACTCGGGTGCAAGGGGAGCTGCTCTCAGCATCTCGGCCTTGATGAGTACCTGACACTAACTAACCAGCGTCACCCTTAACACTAATAACTAATTAACTAGGGGGTAATCAGAGGGTTAAAACCTTTATTTGGTAATATATGGGGGTACCTGACGCTATGAAAACCTGATGGTGAAACTAATCAACTAACTGGCTAACTAGCCTCACCCATGACACAAATGCGGCGATCAGAAAAAAGATCTATTAGTGACACTGGCGACATGGGGTGAAAGGGTTAACTGGGGGGGGTGATCAAGGGGTTAAACCTTTATTAGGGGGGTTTAGGGGGGTACCCTAGACCTAACAGGTCCTACCACTAACTGTCCTAACACTTATTACAGTCACAAATGACACCAATGCAGTGATCAGAGAAAAATCTGAAAACTGCAATTAGTGACACAGTGACAGGGAGTGAAGGGGTTAACTGGGGGGGGCGATTGAAGAGTGATCGGGGGTGGCAAGCGTACCTGCGTGTACTCGTGTTAGTGTAGTGTTGTGCAACTCACTGTTAGAAAAGCTCTCTCTTCGCACTGGAATCGAAAAGACTCCACGAGGAGAGATGACATCACTTCCTCCTGTCTGTGTTTACACTTACACAGACAGGGGAACGATTTCATTCGTTTTGACCAATCAGCAGGTCCAGGCCATAAAACATTGGCCGGGACCTGACGTCTGATCGGTCCTCTAACAAATCTGAGTGCCGCGGGCATGGGAGGGGCATGATCGTGCCCCCCCGCCCACGGGGAGGGAGGGACGTACAGGTACGCCCATTTGCCCACCCGTGCCATTCTGCCAACGTACATCGGTGTGCGGTGATCAGCAACTGGTTAAACACTATAGGCACTTATTTTTAATGCTTTATAGCTATACCTGCAAAAGGAACCAGTCTGAAGTGATCTAGCAGGACTTAATGGTCTGACTAAAGTTTCAGTTTAAGGTTTTTACCTTAAATGCATTCTCTCCATTACCGTAGAAAAGTTTCCAGTAACAGTTCCCTCCAGCCCCTAGCTAAATACTTACCTAACCTGCTCTCTCTGTCCTCAAAGACACAGAGGCAGCAGCAGGAGCCATTGGTTCCTGGAGCTGCTGTCAATCAAATCCTGTGAGGAGAGAGTGGGGGTTGGGGCTGAGCCACGCTATGTGTGTGTATATGGACACACAGAGCCCAGCTTGGAAACAAGCCTGCACATCTGCCACCATATCAAGAGGCAGTGTGTCAGTTAGTGGCAGTGTAAGTATCTGTTAGTGTCAGTTTCAGTTAGTGTCAGTTAATGACAGTACAAGTTTCAGTTAGTGGCAGTGTTAGGGTCAGTGTGTTTTAGGTAAGAAAAAAAAGAAGGTTTTCAAGCGCCTTTAGGTGATTCAGATTGCATTTGCAGCGCTATACAAATCTTTCATTCATTCTTTCATTCATTCAAGGTTTTATATTATGATATCTTACATAGACACAAACTGGATGGCAGCATTGATCCCTCAGACGTAGGCCTTTATTACAAGGCCATGGCTCTTGTATGCATTCTAAACTGGTGCCACAATTACTCAGCTAAATTGTGGATCCCCTTAGAGAAATCAATGGCGGGCAGGAATTTAGCGAGAACCCCTTGGATTTGGACCACCCCCAGAGGACTTTCAGATTGGACGTCTCCATTGACTCAGGGAACATTAGCAGTTTGGGATAGATGGGTCAATATGCTCCTAAGACATCCCCATTAACGCCTTTAGGGGGCTATCCCTGGTTCCCACATGGAGAGGATTTGGGTTTTTCTTGTTCCGGGAAATAGATGGGAATGTTTCCTGTGCTAAATTTGCCCCACAGGGTACCCCTTTACCACTTTCTGTTCTACAATTTTCCTATGGAACTTTTCCACTTGCTGATTGGAGGTACTGCCAACTAACGGATTTTCTAACAAGGCCCAAACCACGATCCTACACTATGCTTACGCTATTTGAATCAATGTGTATTCAACTCCCTGATCCAGGCCATTTACTGTCTCAAATATATAAACTTGCTGTAGGCTCCCATTCTATGTCTGTTCCATACTATATACGGGAATGGGAGAAGGAACTTGGATTGGACTTTAGCCCCCACCTCCACACAGATTCAGAGGAATATTAACCATTTGCCAACCGCGCTATAGCAAAATGACGGTTACAGCATGGTTAGCCAGTTCTGGGAGGGCATCATCATGAGCAGGCAGCGTGCTCTGTGATCACTGTGTCCAATGGACACAGCTAATCATAGATCGGGGTAAAGAGCCAATAAGCGGCTCTTTACCAAGTGATTAGTTGTGTTCAATTAACACAATTGCCGGTTATCAGCATTCCTTTCCTCACGCTGTCACACTGTGAGGAGAGAGCCAGAAACTGGCTAGTGTGAAAGGGGACATCTGCACTGATCATCAGTGTCCTGATGATCAGTGCAGCCCCAACAGCGCCAATCAGTGCTGCCTATCGGTGCCAATCAGTGCCAATCAGTGCTGTCTATCAGTGCCACCTCTCAGTGCTAATCAGTACCGCCTATCAGTGCCGCCTATCAGTGCAGCCTCATCAGTGCAGCCTCATCAGTGCAGCCTCATCAGTGCCTCCTCAGCAGTGCCTATCAGCGCCGCCTTATCAGTGCCCATCAGTGCAGCCTATCATTGCTGCCTATCAGTGTCCATCAGTACCGCCTCATCAGTGCCCATCAGTGTAGCCTATCAGTGCCCATCAGTGTAGCCTATCAGTGCCCACCAGTGCTGCCTATTAGTGTCCATTTGTGCGGCCTCATCAGCGCACATCAGTGAAGGAGAAAAATTAACAGTTTGCTAAATTTTATAACAGAAACTAAGAAAAATGTTTTTTTCCCTAATTGGTGATTAAATACCACCAAAAAAAGCTCTATTTGTGTGAAAAAAAGATAAAAATTTCATATCACGCAATTGTCATTCAAAGTGCAATAGCACTGAAAGCTGAAAATTGGTCTGGACAGTAAGGGGGTAAAAGTGCCCAGTAGGTAAGTGGTTAAAGTGACGCATACCAACTCCATTAGTTCCTGTATCCAAGAGTCATCTTACAAATTTCTCATTAGGTGGTATAAAACTCCATCTTCTTTAGCTGAGATGTTTCCTATAGCTGATGCCCATTGTTGGGCAGCCAACAAGGCTCATTTCTCCACCTTTGGTGGTCCTGCTCCAAGATTTAAGTAATCTGGGAAGTCATCACCCCTGCATTTAAAACATGACTCTTATGCAGCGTACACACGGTCGGACTTTTCGACCGGACTTGTCCGACGGACGCCGACGGACCAAATCCGGCGGACAATACGATCGTATGTGGGCTTCACCGGACCTTCAGCGGACTTTTCCAGTCGCAAATCTGACGGACTTTAGATTTGGAACATGCTTCAAATCTTTACGTCGTAACTCCGCCAGACCCACAAATCCACTTGTCTGCATGCTAGTCCGACGGAAAAAAACTGACGCTAGGGCAGCTATTGGCTACTGGCTATCAACTTCCTTATTTTAGTCCGGTGTACGTCATGACGTACAAATCCGTCGGACTTTGGTGTGATCGTATGTAGGCAAGTCCATTCGTTAAAAAGTCCATCGGTAGTCTGTCAAAAGTCCATCGAAAGTCCGCTGGAAGGTCTGTCGGACCAGTCCGGTCGAAAAGTCCGCCCCTGTGTACGTGGCCTTATGCAGCGTACACAGGGTCAGACTTTGACTTGTCTGACGGACACCGACAGACCAAATCCGGTGGACAATCCGATCGTGGGCTTCACCGGACCTTCAGTGGACTTTTCCAGTCGCAAATCTGAAGGACTTTACATTTGGAACATGCTTCAAATCTTTACGTCGTAACTCCGCCGGACTCAGAAATCAGCTCGTCTGTATGCTAGTCCGATGGACAAAAACCAACGCTTCCGACCGACTTAAAAAGTCCATCGGAAGTTCGTCAAAAGTCTGTCGAAAGTCCGCTGGAAAGTCTGTCGGACCAGTCCGGTTGAAAAGTCCGCCCGTGTGTACGCGGCCTTACACTGGACTAAAATAAGGAAGTTGATAGCCAGTAGCCAATAGCTGCCCTAGCGTCGTTTTTTGTCCGTCGGATTAGCATACAGACGAGCGGATTTCTGGGTCCGGCGGAGTTACGACGTAAAGATTTGAAGCATGTTCCAAATCTAAAGTCAGATTTGCGACTGGAAAAGTCTGCTGAAGGTCCGGTGAAGCCCACACACGATCGGATTGTCCGCCGGATTTGGTCCTTTGGCAAGTCTGGTCGAAAAGTCTGACCATGTGTACGCTGTATAAGACCAATAGAGAGATCTCCCTTGCAATTTCTTTTTTTACTAGGTCCCTTGCTCAATGAAATTATATAAAAAGAAGCATTACTCCCATCTACTAAATGCAGTCATAATCCTTAGATTCTGGAAACAGACAACTTCCCACACACTAGATTGGAAAAGGAATGTTGGGTACACAGGGTCAGAAACTGACTGGAGTAATTTAAAGATGTGGGGTCAGACTGGATGTGCTACTCTGCTGAGATTCCGGGTGATTAATTATTTCTCCATAAGAGGTATAGAAGCTTGTTGGATACTTTTGCTTGACCCCCAAAATTATCTACCGGGTGATAATTAGGTAAAAAAAATAAAGGTTGTTTTTCTTTTGCCCAGGATGTTCCTTTTGCTCAGTCATTTGTACAAGCATTTGTACGGTAGTGTATTTTACCAATTGCATACGTTCTAAGGTCTATCCAGGTGCTTTGGCAATATTTCTGATTTTATTGTAGTCATGCTTGAACCTGTGGAGCCACGTACACCCGATTAAGTCTATGTTTGGGGTGTTGGTATGTTCCAACCTATTGCTCGATGCTCAGACTGTACCTGGACCACGTTTGTTTATTTTGCTGCTGTTACTCTGAATTTATGTGACCTGCTGTACATTGTATGAGCCTGATAAAGGCTGTATTCTTGTTGTTTTGTTTGTCTTTTGGCAGTTGTATTTGATCAAAACTCTCCATTGCCAGCTACACTAGGGGGCAGTGTGGTGTGCGATTCAGTTCACTACACCGTCCCCTTTTTTTTGTAAGAGCTTTATTTGAAGTGTACAAAATGTACATTTCATTCACTGCAATGTCGGGCAGCACGCCACACTACACTTTCTGACATTTCAGTGTGATTCAAGACGGTGCGCTGAGATAAAATGGAGCATCTCTGCATTTTATCACAGCAAGCTGTAGCGCAACCCTAGACTGCATTGCAGTGTGAATGGAAACAATTATTTCCTGTGTGTCTTTGAATGCTTTGAATGTCTATGAATGTTTTGCCATGCAGTAAAATGTCTGTTACTGCACATAGTGTGAATTGGCCCTTAGTGTCAGTGCCAGTGTGTTTAGGGAAGGATACTGGGTAGGTCTATTGTTTCTTGACCCTACTACAGGTACAAAGAACAAATAATGCACACATACTGTATGTGGTATTGCCACAATTGTCAGGAGCAGGAGAATTTATTTTGCAGATTTTTTTGGTGGTGGGTAAAGGCATAAAAATATAAGGCTAAACGTTCCTTCCATAATAAAAAAAAAATCTGAATATATCATTACCATTTACCACCAAATGAAAGCACAATCTGTTTTGAAAAATACAAGGTATAATCCACCTGGATACACTACATAAGTAGCTGCGATAATATGTACAGTTTTACTAACACATGTCAAAGTTGCAAAATTGGGCATTGGCATTTTGGTTTGTTTTGGCGTTGTGCATTAAGGGGTTAAGGTGTGCTGCCAGCCCATTCAAAATAAATGGGCTGCCTCAGTGCAGCACACAATGCACAAAAAATAACTTTACATTAAGGTATGTGCATTAAAACAACACATTGCAATATTAGGGGTAATCTTTTTCTTTAATTTACAAAAAATGGCCTTAATTGATCCCCTACATATACCAATAAGAAACAAGCTTTGAACAACAATTACAACAAAAGCTCTATAAGTCAGTATCACTTACAACTAAGCTCTACAATTGATCATTTGCAAACTCCTAATATCAGAACAAACAAGTTTGTTACAAAAAAAAAAAAACAAAGGAAAAAGGCAAGAAGAAGGAATTCTGAAAAAATCTAGTGAAATAGAACTAATTAATGTGCATCATCCCATTGCAGACTATCTACTTTGATCAGTTCTGTTAAATATGAGGTGGTAGAATAGAGAATTTTTAGTTTAAAAATTTACATTGATTTTTTTTTTGCTTCCATGAGAAACATTGCATTTACTCTTTTAAGTTTATGCCAAAAGGATTGCTTCTTCTCCTCTGCCTGCAAATGGGCAGCTTCCCAGAGAAGGACATGTGGAAAGATATCCATCTGTGCTAGAAGGACACAAATTATCCGGTTGTCACAAGTGATGCTCAGATTGAATGGTCACTCTCTCTTAGAAGTAGTTGACTAATGCCGCGTACACACGAGCGGACTTTCCGGCATACTTGGTCTGGCGGACCAGAGTCCGCCGAACAATCCGACCGTGTGTAGGCTCCGGCAGGCTTTTCCGGTGGACTTTTTCCCAAAAGCCCGCCGGACCTAGATTTGAAACATGTTTTAAATCTTTCCGTCGGATTCAGTTTCTGGCGGAAAGTCCGCTCGTCTGTGTGCTGGTCCGACGGAAAGCCTGCTCGTCTGTATACTGGTCCAATGGACCAGATATGACGCAAGGGCAGGGTATTGCATTTCACGCTCGCTGCAATAGGAAAAACACATTTTCCTATTGCGGCGAGCGCGGGGCATACAAGGCCCTTAGGTCTGGTATGGATTATAAAGGGTAACCCCCTACGCCGAAAAACGGCATGGGGTCTCCCCTAAAATCCATACCAGACCCCGATCCGAGCACATAGCCCGGCCGGTCAGGAAAGGGGTGGGGACAAGCGAGCACCCCCCCTCCTGAACCGTACCAGGCCGCATGCCCTCAACATGGGGGGTGGGTGCTTTGGGGGAGGGTGCGCCCTGCGGGGCCCCCCCACCTCTAAGCACCTTGTCCCCATGTTGATGAGGACAAGGGCCTCTTCCCGACAACCCTGGCCGTTGGTTGTCGGGGTCTGTGGGCGTGGGGCTTATCGGAATCCAGGAGCCCCCGATAACAAGAGGGCCCCCAGATCCCGACCCCCCACCCTATGTGAATGAGTATGGGGTACATGGTACCCCTACCCATTCACCTAGGGAAAAAGTGTCAATAATAAAACACACTACACAGGTTTTTAAAATAATTTATTAAACAGCTCCGGAGGGTCTTCCTCCGGCTTTGGGGGTCTTCTGCCGGCTTCGGGGGTCCCTCGGGTTCCTCTTTTCCCGGCCAAGAAGCCCAGAAGTCCAGACCTCCACTGGCAAAAGAGCGGCCTAAAGACAGCAGAGGAGCCAGCCGAAGAACTGGAACACTGGGAGAAGAGGCCGGAGAGAGCGGTTGGTTCTTCTCCGCTCTCTCTGGTCTCTTCTCCCGGTGTTCCAGTTCTTCGGCCGTCTCCTCCGCTGTCTTCAGACCGCTCTTTTGCCAGCGGAGGTCCGGCCTTCTGGGCTTCTTGGCTTCTTGTCTTCTTCCCTCTTCTCTTTTCCAGATGTTGTCACGACTGCTCTCTGAGGGCTCCGTTGTGACTTATATAGGTGAAGACCCCGCCCCCTTATGATGTCACAGTCCCAGCATGCCCAGGGACTGTGACATCATAAGGGGGCAGGGTCTCCGCCTATATAAGTCACAACGGAGCCCTCAGAGAGCAGTCCAGCCGGAGAGAGCGTCGTGTCAACATCTGGAGAAGAGAAGAGGGAAGAAGACAAGAAGCCAAGAAGCCCAGAAGTCCGGACCTCCGCTGGCAAAAGAGCGGCCTGAAGACAGCGGAGGAGCCGGCCAAAGAACTGGAACACCGGGAGAAGAGGCCGGAGAGAGCGGAGAAGAACCAACCGGACGCCGGGAGAAGAGGAACTGGAGGGACCCCCGAAGCCGGAAGAAGACCCCCGAAGCCGGAAGAAGACCCCCGAAGCCGGGGGAAGACCCCCGAAGCCGGAGGAAGACCCCCCGGAGCTGTTTAATAAATTATTTTAAAAACCTGTGTAGTGTGTTTTATTATTGACACTTTTTCCCTAGGTGAATGGGTAAGGGTACCATGTACCCCATACTCATTCACATAGGGTGGGGGGCCGGGATCTGGGGGCCCTCTTATTATAGGGGCTCCCGGATTCCAATAAGCCCCCCGCCCGCAGACCCCGACAACCAACGGCCAGGGTTGTCGGGAAGAGGCCCTTGTCCTCATCAACATGGGGACAAGGTGCTTTGGGGTGGAGGGGCCCCGCATGGCGCCCCCTCCCCCAAAGCACCCACCCCCCATGTTGAGGGCATGCGGCCTGGTACGGTTCAGGGGGGGCGCTCGCTTGCCCCTACCCCCTTACCTGACCGGCCGGGCTGCGTGTTTGGATCGGGGTCTGGTATGGATTGTAAGGGGGACCCCAAGCCGTTTTTTCGGCGTAGGGGCTTCCCTTTATAATCCATGCTAGACCTAAGGGCCTGGTATGACCCACGATGGGGCTCGCAAGGTGTCAATCTCGCCGATAAAAGCGGAAAGATTGACTTCCTTTTCTAGTCCCGTCATACTTGAGTCACGTTTAAAATGAACGGACTTGTCCATGTGTGGGCAAGTCCGTTCATTCTGAAAGTCCGCCGTAGCTCCGGCAAAAGTCCGTCGGAAAGACGGGCAGATTTAGCCCGCCGGAAAGTCCGGTCGTGTGTGGGCAAGTCCGTCCATTTTAAAGTCCGGCGCACCTGGCGGACAAAGTCCATCGGAAAGTGTGCCGGACCAAGTATGCCAGAAAGTCAGATCGTGTGTACGCAGCATAAGACTAATTAAGGAAACTGGTGCAATAGAAAGTGTATGTTATCCATACCACCAATCCATATTATATTTTGAAGTATGAGCTATGTAAAGTATTATTTATTACACAAGTTACATTTATTAAAAATATAATTTATGTAGCATATTGGGCTTGCAATTAGACCTCTACATCAAGGTCAGATACATATCTGGAAAATATAAGGCATTTGCAAAGAAAACAAACAATAGGATTTTTCCTACAGCTTACCTGCAAAATCCTTTTCTTGGAGTACATCATGGGACACAGAGTAGCTATAGTAATTACTATCTGGGTTATACGCTACCTATAGGTAAATGGACACTGGCACACCCAAAAGATAGGAAGTCCTCCCTCTATATAATTCCTAACAGGAACTACCTCAGTTTTGTAACAAGCAATTCCCAAAAGAGGAGAGGGGCCTCTGTGTCCCGTGATGTACTCCAAGAAAAGGATTTTACAGGTAAGCTGTAGGAAAAATCCTATTTTCTTTATCATACATCATGGGACACAGAGCAGCTATAGTAATTACTATCTGGCATGTCCCAAAGCAATGCCCCTGAGGGGAGGGAGACACCATCATAGAAACTACCACCAAAGAAGGACCTACTCTGCTATTTGTAATATGCTGAGGCCAAGGGCAGTATCTTCTACGTGATTGACATTGACCTGGTAAAAACCCTGTAGATGTATAAACAAAAGACCAAATAGTGGTCTTGTACACCTGGGCCAATGACATTCGATGATGGATGGCCCATGGTACTCCCACATCTGGTAGAGAATCTCTCCCCAGAAAAAATTTTTTTTTTTGCTATTTAAACCATAGGCATCATTGATAAACTGTCAGATCCACTGATAAATATTCTACCTGGATGCCGCCTGCCCTTCCTGGGCTCTTCTGGCAGCACAAACCAGGGTTCCTGACTTGTGCCGACAACTCAAGTAGACCCTGAGTGTCTGAACTACCTCTAGAGTAGTTAGCGATCTTTTTCTTGCCGACTGTGGATTACGAGAAAAATAAAAAGCAAGACATTGTCCTGATTCAAGTGAAAAACTAGAAACCACCTTAAGCAATAAAAATGAATGAGGACGCAACATCACCTTGATGCGAGACCAAGAATGGCTACTTGCATGAAAGAGCTGCCAACTCTGACACTCCACTTCCTGAAGTGATAGCAACCAAAGAAGCCACCTTTTGAGATAAAAGGACCTACAGAATCCCCCGATTGGTTCAAAAAGTAGCCTCTGCAAGGACAGTCAAGATCAATTCAAGTCCCAAGGACACAAGAATGGCAGGACAATCCAAGTTACATGCTGAATGAGGTATGAAACAAGGAGTGAGAAACAACAGCACCTGGAAAAAAATGGATAGGGACGAACTCTGACCCTTAACAGTACTCAAGGCCAAACTCCTTTCCTCTACCAATTGGAGAAAGAAAAAGAAAATCTCCCACCCACATATTTCTGCGGGTGATACATCCTGGCTTCACCCCTGGCAAAAAAATATTTTCAAGTCCTGTAATTGTAGTTCCCCGAAGCTGGATTCCAGGGGCTCAACACTGCTGAGATACAGGATTCAAGACCATCAGGTCCTGCTGGATTGGGAGCGTCCAAAGGAGCAACCCCCGCAAGACTCACTATGTCTTGCGGGGGTCACTGTCCCCCGCAAGACATACTATGTCTGTGTACCAAGCCCCCCTGGGCTAATTCAGCCAACACTAATATCACTGTTACCACCCTACACATTCTTCGCAAAAGATGTGGTAGAATCCGAAATGGGAAAAAATACATCAAATAAGGGAGAACCAGACCTTAAGGTGTTACCAGTACACGTACCCTTATTGGCAGTGGGACTCTCGTCCCGAACACACTTGTCCCAAACTCTACTAGAACTTGGAATCTAGTAGATTCCACAGCAGAGTTCCCCTTGCCACTCTCCTATACCTGGAATATGTATTGGCAATAGAGACAGCACTTGTACTGCCCCAGACAGAATGTGGTACACCTCCCTGAGTCGCATGACCTCTGGTGCCGCCCTTGTGGATGATATATGTATGCATGCAGAGGCATTTCCAGATTGAACCTACAAACCTGTTTAATATATAATCCAGAGCAAGGCATACTGGCCAAAAATTCCAAACTATTGGACAGTATTCTCTCCTGTGGAGACCAAGCCCACTGAACTGTAGCCAGCCTCAAGTCAACTTAGAGAGACTGGCATCAGTGGTTATTATTTTCCAAATTCCTGAAAAGGAAGAATATCAAGCACCAATTTTTGCTCGGCAACACCCTGGAAAAAAAAAGCTTCCAGCAATGCAATGCTGGGATCTTCAAGTTCCAGATAGAGAATGAACCTCTACCAAGACCTGGAGTAGGGCTGTATGTAGAAAACGTGCTTTGATCTAAATATAGCTTCCTCCTGTAGAAATATATCAATAGAACCCCTGGAATTGACTGAATTGACTGCTTCCTGAGCAAAGATTATTGAGGTAAAGAGTATTGAGGTGTCTTCAGCAAGCCCAGCACTGGGGCTAGACGCTTTGAGAACCCTCCGGAGCTGTGGCCAACCCAAAGGGAAGATTCACAAAAAACTTGGCTGTCCACTGCAATTACAGAAATCTTTGATGAGCCTGGAAACAAACTGCCACACAAAGATGTCTATTTACAGATGATTATGGCCCCCGAAATCTACCTCTTGCAGAGAGGTCATCACTGATCAGTCTAGTCTATCTGAAACAGAAGGATGTTCAGCAGCTTGAGATCTTAAGATAGGCCCTCCTGAATTTCACTGTACCGCGAACCCCCAAATATACCCAAAAATTAATTCTCTACATCCTTCTGGGAGCAAAAATAACAAATGCAAAAGTGTGGAAAAAACCCAAGGTCTCCTTCCGTGCAACAAAAAATAAAATATTGTGGATCATGACCCAAGAAAAAATGGTTAGTTCCATTTTGGACACCACCAAATCATTACAAGCAACATGGGAACCCTGGGCCAGATACTGTATGTAGGAATCCCTCTCATCCCCGGAACCTAAATTACAAGCAACAAGAGCTATCACTGGACTCTGGCTTCACTCCCCCATTTCCTCTTCCTTTCTCCTACTCCTCTTTCCTCTTTCTTCTTCCTTTCTTCAATATGACCTGTTTGATGACAAACACCGAGTTTGAATTTATTTGTTATCTACCTGTCACTGACTTCTGAATAGCAGACAGTGGAGGTGTACCATAGGTTGAGCACCTAGAAAACCACTGTTGTCATGGAATTGTTCCCTATCTTACTATACTCTAATCTGTTTGACCGCCTAGCACTCCAGGAAACCACTGTCATATCCAAATTGCTTAGATGTGTAACTCCACAGAAAGCTCCAGCCCCTTCTTTCCTTGGATGCCGGCTCATGACACAGTATGTACCCGATTGGGGAGTCATGAGTGACAGTCCAACATAATGCCTTGTTAGCAGTCGGTATATAACCAAAAAGACTGCGCTAGCAACTTACTAAAAATAAATAGTGTCAAAACCAAATACACTATAAGAGAAAATATGATAAATGTGACAAAATATTATAAGAAAAAAAAAAAAATTGGATGTACACCTAACACAACACACCAAGTGCTGGGTGGAATCGTGCACGAATGCACTGACACCTACAATGTGATAAAAGATGAGTCAGATATGTACATAATATACATGTGCAACTGTGAGGGTGAGGTGATATAAATAAAATTATCTCTATGCTCATACAGAAATAAATATAAATATATGTGCTCTCATAGATTCGCAAACACAATTGGCAATGAAGCGAGCCTCTAAGAAGATGCCAAGTGAAATAGTGAAACAAAAAAGTCATCAATAGCAAAATTTGCAAACTAAAAGTATTTGATTGAATAAAACTCTTCCATAGGAGAGACAATTGGCAGACTACCAACTAGTTCATCCATATAGTGAACAGGGCAGACGGTATGCTGATGTTGAGGATGCTTGGAAGGAACCTTTGGAGGACCACAAAGACTCGTGTTCCGCCAAAAAAGAAAGAAAAGGCATATGGTGTAAAACCTTAAGATACCATAGGGTTACCTGCGCATATAAGCGCTACTCACGGGACCGGCATGCAGAGCAGGCATTCAGATACTAAGTCGGTTTGCCGCTAGCCAGCGTGCGTTCCACCAACTCCAGGAAGTGATGTCACTGGTACCTGGTTTAGCGTAGGCAGGATGTTGCGTCGACGCGTTTCGCCCCTCCCCCAGGGCGTTATCAAAGACTGTTGTTAGCAGTCGGGTTGCCTCACCCAGCTATTTCTGTGTGTTCACATTTATTGGCCTGCAACAACTCCGAGCCATTACTCTAAAGTAGGTTTTCTGTATAGTTTGACAACTAAAGTTTTACAGAAGATAATTGTGTTTTACCTTATGTATTGCTGATGTCATCTTATGTCATGCAATTATTTTGAATAAAAGTTTTATAAACCAAAAAAAAAGAGATCTTAAGATAGACCTCATGTCCCTATTTGGCTTTGGAACTGCTACTATTTAATTGTCTCACAATAATGAGCACATAACTTCTGCTCCAAGAGCAAATGCTCTGGCAGCACCCAACCCCCACCCCCACGCATCTCTGGTGGCAGCACCCCCTGTGTGCGTGGCTCTGGCAGCACCCACCCCCCGTGCGTCCCTGGCGACAGCACCCCCCACATGCGCACGGCTCTGGCAGCACCCCCCCTGCGTGAGCACGGCTCTGGCAGCACCAAACCCACCCGCCGCGCGTGGCTCTGGCAGCACAACCCAACCCCCTCCAATAGGGTGGCCTGGCGCTTTGGCCAATCAGGAAACAGGTCTGCTGCCCTGCCTCCTGATTGTCAGTGAGAAAGGTTAGTGTAAAAATAGCGAAAATTAATTTGCTATCTTCACACAATTGGGTGGGATCAGGGTGCACTCTCTGCGCCCCAAGCCCAGCCTATTTTGAAGCCTGTTAAAGCCTCTGGCTCTAATGCTTCAAAAAGTACCACCCCCTCCCACCCCCGCCATAGGAATCCATGCATCTGGCATCATGAAAGGGGCCAGACGCATGGATGGGGGGCCGCGCACATGTGCCGACAGTGCACGGGCCGCCACTGCAGGTGACTCTATGTCTGGGCGTCTAAGAGGTGCCGTTGGTAAGACCATTACTGTCACCTCTCAAAATGAAGGGACAATAATTATTGTCCCTTCATTTTGAGAGGTGACAGTATTGGTCACCTGTATAGAGTATAGAGTCACCTGTCAATCTTTTGAGGCGGTCTACATAATGAAGTGCCTCTGTGGAACTTTCTATATCGGTAATACAAAACGTCCTTTGTTTTGTAGGATTAGAGACCATGTTTCAGCAATCTCGAAAGGAAAAATGGAAACCCCCATTAGTAGACACATGGGATTATACAATAATCACAATCTAACAATGATTGTTTTTTTTTTCGTTTTAGAACATATTCCCCTACATGATAGGGGTGGAGACATTGATAAGCAACTATTACAGCTTGAAGCGAAGTGGATTTATCTTTTACAGGCAACTAGATTTCCAGGCCTGAATGAGGGCATCAGTTACAAACCCTTTCTATAGCCCCTGATACCTCATTTACATGGATTCAGTTTACCCATACCCCAGTGCCAAGGGTTTGGACCTGTTCCGAATGCCCCTGCCGCCTCACCACTCTCTCCCTTGACGCTGTGTTGTCATTTTGGAGCTGATTGCTAGCCACTACTGGGGCTCTTTTTTGTACCCAAGAAATTCTTTAAGTATGTAAACAGTAAAAAAAAAGAGGACAGACCATATTGGCCCCATAAAGAATGAGGAAGGACATCTGGTTACAAAGGATGGGGAGATGGCGAAGGTATTGAATTTATTCTTCTCCTCAGTCTTCACAAGGGAATCGGGGGGCTTCAGTAACCAAAACTGCAGTGTTTATCCTCATAACACATCACAGGAAGCACCTCCATGGTTAACAGAGGACAGAATTAAAATTAGACTTGAGAAACGTAACATTAATAAATCACTGGGACCAGATGGCTTGCATTCGAGGGTACTTAGGGAACTCAGTCAAGTGATTGCCAGACCGTTGTTCCTAATTTTTACAGACAGTCTACTGACTGGAATGGTACCGGCTGATTGGAGAAAGCCAATGTAGCACCAATATTTAAAAAGGGCCCAAAATACATCCCTGGGAATTACAGACCAGTTAGCCTAACATCAATAGTATGGAAACTCTTGGAGGGGATGATAAGGGACTATATACAAGATTTTAGTAATGAGGACGGTATCATTAGCAGTAATCAGCATGGATTCATGAAGAATCGTTTTTGCCAAACCAATCTACTAACCTTCTATGAGGAGGTGAGTTGCCAGCTAGATAAAGGAAAGCCCGTAGACGTGGTGTATCTGGATTTTGCAAAAGCATTCGACACAGTTCCCCATAAACGTTTAGTGTACAAAATAAGGTCTGTTGGCATGGACCATAGGGTGAGTAGATGGATTGAAAACTGGCTACAAGGGTGAGTTCAGAGGGTGGTGATAAATGGGGAGTACTCAGAATGGTAAGGAGTGGGTAGTAGGGTCCCCCAGGGTTCTGTGCTGGGACCAATCCTATTTAATTTGTTCATAAACGACCTGGAGGATGGGATAAACAGTTCAATCTCTGTATTTGCAGACACTACTAAGCTAAGCAGGGCAATAACTTCTCCGCAGGATGTGGAAACCTTGCAAAAAGATCTGAACAAATTAATGGAGTGGGCAACTACATGGCAAATGTGGTTCAATGTAGAAAAATGTAAAATAATGCATTTGGGTGGCAAAAGTATGAATGCAATCTATACACTGGGGGGAGAACCTCTGGGGGAATCTAGGATGGAAAAGGACCTAGTAGATGATAGGCTTAGCAATGGCATGCAATGCCAAGCTGCTGCTAACAAAGCAAATAGAATATTGGCATGCATTAAAAAGGGGATCAACTCGAGAGATAAAACAATAATTCTCCCGCTCTACAAGACTCTGGTCCGGGTGCACCTAGAGTATGCTGTCCAGTTCTGGGCATCAGTCCTCAGGAAGGATGTACTGGAATTGGAGCGAGTACAAAGAAGGGCAACAAAGCTAATAAAGGGTCTGGAGAATCTTAGTTATAAGGAAAGGTTGCGAGCACTGAACTTATTCTCTCTGGAGAAGAGATGCTTGAGAGGGGATATGATTTCAATATACAAATACCGTACTGGTGATCCCACAATAGGAATAAAACTTTTTCGCAGAAGAGAGTTTAACAAGACTCGTGGCCACTCATTAAAATTAGAAGAAAAGAGGTTTAACCTTAAACTACGTAGAGGGTTCTTTACTGTAAGAGCAGCAAGGATGTGGAATTCCCTTCCACAGGCGGTGGTCTCAGCGGGGAACATTGATAGCTTCAAGAAACTATTAGATAAGCACCTGAATAACCGTAACATACAGGGATATACAATGTAATACAGACATATAATAACCACACATAGGTTGGACTTGATGGACTTGTATCCTTTTTCAACCTCACCTACTATGTAACTATGTAACCCCCTTTTTGGAATTCTTTCTCAGGATTGAGAAATATTTATTAGAAATGTAAAAATATCATTTGGTTGCAATATTTAACGTATGTTTATACTGTACTGTAACTGCAATGTCCATTTTATTGTTATTGCATCCATGTGGAGGGCAGGATTCTCGTGTCATTTCACTAGAGTGATAACTAATCCATGAACACACAGTAATTTGATTAAATTTTTTGTTTACAGAGCACTCATTTGAGTACAATCGCCTGGGACTTTCATTCATCCATCTGCCACCAGATCCCAACACAGACGCCCAGGGGCCCACAGCAGCACAGTCCCTGTCCCTCAATGGGGGCCATGCTGAGCTCCCGTGGAGACAAGGGCATTTTTGTGGGTCCAGGTATTAGGTGGCGCTGGTTGGCGGGTTCCGGCCCCTCCCTTTCTTTGGGTGTTGGGCATGCCCACGTGAGCGGGTCGTGGGTGGGGTCTCCACCTGCCTGGTATCCTGGTGTGCGGTGTGGGCTTGCGGTGGGGCCGGGGAGTGGCCACCTCCCCCTGTCACAACCTCATCTGACGCAGTGTGGAGGAATACAAATAGACCCATGCGGCATTGGTTAAGCTGCTGGAGTCCCTGGGAGCCACACTGTCCACGCAGCTGCAAACAGATACAACTACTTTTATCCAGAGACACTACCAATGCAGTGTATTACATTGCCTTAAGAGGTGCCATACTCCAGTCTTGGGGGGGTAATATTTTTCTATATACTATTTACGTCCATTTGTAGATTGTATCATTGTGTCATTGCCTTGCCTCGCTCAGGAGTCTTTATAAACAGGGACCCAACAGCACAAATAGGCAAGCAATTTTCTCCTATCACGTTTATGGTAGGACAGTTTAAATTAATCTCTTTTTCGGAAACTATATTTTGGGTTTTTTCTTTATCTCTATAGGGCTGTAGGTAGAGAACTTTAACTTTGGATATAGCCATATATTCACAGCTGCACTTTGTTGGACACTATAGGCTCCCAGTCGTCCATTTAACAGAAACTCTCTATGTAAGCACACATTTTGTTCATTTATGAAATGTCCAAATAATCTGATTTAACTAAATATTCCTAGCGACATGCATTGTTATTGACATGTCACATCAATATGTTTCGATCGTTTCATAGGTCATATAGATTTTACAACGGTACATAAGCCATTCAGTAATCCCCTCTGTGGGTGATCTGGTTTGGTTGGTGTCTCTCCATGGGAGGGCCTTGGTGCCCAATGACTCGCTTTGATATCATCTACTATAGATTGGTTTCTGAATCTCCTAAGCATTGGACCCAGAGCCTGCTGGTTGAGAATTTTCTGCCATCCATTTGGATGCACCCGTGTATGTATATATGTACTTGGTTCAATGTATTTTATGCACTTTTTCAAGTCTGAGATCTGTATAACTAATATATATATTTATATCTAGTCATTAGAGAAGAATGTCCATGCATATTCCTGAGGAAGCTGCAAGACGAAACAAAATATATGTGAAGAAATTGCACAGAGAAAATGACCAGTTTCTTTCTATGTGATTGTTTTTTCTGTCTTTTCCCTTGTCTTGTAATAAAATATTCTGTTTTATCATATTTGTTGTGATACATTAATTTCATTGTAATAAGCACCTACAAAGTTCCATATTCCCAATATGGTTTTTTCTTTGTTCTTTCTTAAAGGGACAACGGTGCCAAATTAATAAATCTGTGTCTTGATCACTCTAATCCATCATTTGTGTGGTATTAGCCAGCTTTATAAGCTATCCCCTCCGGAGCCACTGCCTCGCATTCCCGTCACATGTGGCACTGGAAGTCCATTTTTTTTCTTTTAATAAAGGACTGGTTAAAACCTGTTTCACTGTGTTTTTTTTTTAACTCAAAGAAGTCTTTTTTGAAAAAGTTCACAGATACAAGTTAAAGAATAATATCAAAGAGTATACAACAGGTATAAAGGTATTACAAGTTAGTATCCCAACAATAACCCCCCTATACCCAAGCAACCACTTAGTCAGAATTCAGCACCACTACGGACCTGCCCAGCCTGTAAAACAATCATAACTATACCACACATGTAATTATATTCACAAAATTCTGTCCAAAAGTAAATTAACAGGGGATACACCAGGAGTGTTCAGCCACGGAGACCACACTGCCTGGCATTTGTGCTGGTTTCCCCTATGCTGGAAGATGAATTTTTCCAGGCGCGGTGTGTCCCCCACGGCATCCACCCATTCTTACCATGAGGGAGGATCAGAGGATTTCCAGTGTCGGAGAATTAAATTCCTGGCCTGGAACAAAGCTCGGGCCAATGCCTGTTTGGGAACATCCTCTACCGGCAGGTCGTCTAATGCCCTGTACACATGACCAGTTTAACCGTCGGAAGGTTTTTCTGACGGAGTTCCAAAGGAATTCCGCTCAGGCTGTCTTGCATACACACGGTCACACCAAATTCCGACCGTCCAGAATGCGGTGACGTACAACACGTATGACAGGACTAGAAAATGGAAGTTCAATAGCCAGTAGCCAATAGCTTCTGTCTCGTACTTGCTTCAGAGCATGCGTCGTTTTTGGTATGTCGGAACAGCATACAGACGATCGGTTTTCCCGATAGGAATTGGTTCTGTCGAAAAAATTTAGAACATGTTCTCTTTCTAGGTCCATCAGAATTTTCGACGTAAAAAGTCTGATGGGGCATACACACGATTGGAATATACGATGAAAAGCTTTATCGGACTTTTTCTGTCGGACATTCCGCTTGTGTGTACACTGTATTAGATACAAAGTTTAGGGTCCCGTCTAATAGTGACTTGAAATAACCTATTTAGGTTATCCAGGACTTTCCCCCCAGTAGAGGTGTAATTTGGGACATCTCCATAATAGGTGGATGAGATCACCGTGGTCCCAAGAACATCTAGCAGAGATAGAGTCCTCTCTCACCCCCATTTTGAAGAGTCTTGCTCAGGTAAGATGAACCCTGAGAAGGATGTACAACTGTGACGGTAGTTGTGTAATGTTGAGTGAACACATCTGTACAGCCTGTAGAGCCTCCTCCCACTGTTCTTCCTCAAATGCCCCCACATCACATGCCCATCTTGCCTCAGCCCTTGAAGGAAAATCCCTCAAGAAGATGAGCAGCAACATGTAATAGGATTGTGATATAATGCCCTTATACACCTCCACCTCAGACATAGTTAAAAAATAGGTGTTGGAGACTGCTCCCAAGGTTCAGAATCAGTTTGCGGCTTAACTGTATGTTGGAGTTGGATATAGTGGAAATACATATTCTGAGGAAGCTGAAATTTAGCCTGTAGAGTGGTGAAAGAGCACAGTTTACCAATTTCAAAGATATGGGAAAAAAGCGTAATACCACAGTTTTGCCATTTGGCCCCGTTTTGAAATTTCTGCAGCTCCCCATAGTGTGCATTGTCCATTATTGGGCTATATCTAGTGAACCCTGTAACCTCCTGCATTTACCTCACCTTGTTCCATATCTTCTGCATGAGAACATAGGTGGGGGAAAGTTTATTTGATTTACTGTAGGATAGAGCTTCCAGTCCCATTGCGAGATTTTCCACCCTTGTCACGTCGTATAAAATATGGCTCGTTGTATCAGTGTTATTTTTGGTCTGGGTCATGGCTCTAGCAATATGCTGTAACTGTGCTGCCACATAGTAAAGAAAGGGATTGGGCAATGCCAGACCGCCACCCTCCTTTGGTCTTTGAAGTGATTCTAGTTTTATTCTCTGAGGTTTAGTGTGCCATATACGTGCACGAAAGGTGGAGTTGATAACTCTAAACATCTTGAGGGGAATAACCATGGGAGTTGTATAATACAGTGCTGTAAAAATGTATTTACCCCGTCCTGATTTTTTTTTTTTGCATATTTCTCACACTTAAATGATTCAGATCATCAAACAAATTTGAATATTACACAAAGATAACCTGAGTAAATCCAAGATGCAGTTTTTAAATTATTATTTAATTTATTAGGGAAAAAAGCTGTTCAAACCTGCCTGGCCCTATGTGAAAAAGTAATTCCCCATCCCATGCTGAATCATGAATGAACTGTGATTAACCACAATTTTTGGGAAAGATGAGTTAAATTTCACTTGTCACACCAAGGCCTGATTACTGCCAGACCTGTTGAATCAATAAATAACATAAATAGAAGCTGTCTGACAAAGTGAAACACGCTAACAGATCACAAAAAGCCACATATCATGCAACAATCTAAAAAAATTCAAGAACAGATTAGAAACAAAGTATTGTACTTGCCTCAGGTAAGATCAGTGTTCATGATTCAACATTAAGAAAGAGACTGGGAAAAAATGGCATCCATGGGAGAGTTCCAAGGCCAAAGCCACTGCTGACCAAAAAGAACACAAAGGCTCATCTTACATTTTCCAAAAAACATCTTGATTATCCCCAAGACTTTTAGGCAAATATTCTGTGGACTGATCAGACAAAAAAATTTACTTTTTGGAAGGTATGCGTCCTGTTACATCTGGCATAAAATTAATACAGCACTTCATAACAAGACCATTGTAGCTTTGCAGCTTCAGGACCTGGACGACTTACCATAATTGATGGAACCATGAATTCTGAGCTCTACCAGAAAATCCTAAAGGAGAATGTCCGGCCATTAGTTTGTGACCTCAAGCTCAAGTGCACTTGGGTTATGCAGCAGGACAATGATCCGAAGCACAACAGCAAGTCCACCTCCAAATGGTTCAAATAAAGCAAAATTTAGGTTCTGGCGTGGCCTAGTCAAAGCCTGGACTTAAATCCCATTGAGGTGCTGTATCATGACCTTACACAGGCCGTTTATGCTGGAAGACCCTCCAATGTGGCTGAAATAAAACAATTCTGCAAAGAAGAGTGGGCCAAAATTGCTCCACAGCAATGTGTAAGACTCATTGTGTCAGGGCTGGGCTCATCCCTTCCTTCTCAAAGCTGGCCACTTAGCTGTCGGCTAATTGCCACCTCCTATCTCTCCACAGTGACTCACCTGTTGATGATATCCTGCTCATCAGTCCTGCCTACTTATATGTCTAGAGACACTCTCCTGTGTTCCTGTTAAAGACTTGCTTGGCCGACATTCATTCTGGCTCCAGATCCTGCTTGCAGTTTTTACTACACTCATCTCTGGCTCCCTGACATTCTGGCTTGTCTGACTATCCATTCCGGTTCCTGAACTCTGGCTATGTTTTGAATACATTTACTCTGTTTACCTTTTTTTATTATTATTACAAGTGTGATTTAACTGTCTCAGTCTGATTCATGTTTCTGACAGTAGGCAAAGACCATGAATTCAGAAGATGCAGTCAATCCACTTGTTGGTAATATTTTTTCCAGATTGGATGAGCAGGATCACCGCATGGATCAGTTTGCCATGGCGTTACAAATGCTCCTGAGTCGCACGGCTCACCTGGAATCTCCCACTGTGGCTGCTCTGGTACAACCTGTGTTGCAGGCCATCCCTGCTGCTGCTCCAGTCTCTGTGCAGGCACCCGCCTCGAGTATTACTTCTATAAGAGGTATGTCTGGTTCCGCTCTACTTCGCCAGTGATTTGGGGGTGATCCAGTCTAATGCAGAGGGTTTATCAACCAGGTTGAGAAATACTTTGAGATGCTGCCCCAGGCGTTTCCCACGGACAGAAGCAAAGTTGGTTTTGTGATATCTTTGCTTTCTGAGAAAGCCTTGGCCTGGGCAAACCCTCTATGGGAGACGCAAAAACCTGTTGTCTTGAGTTGCCCTGAGTTTGTGGCTTCTTTTAAAAGGGCATTTGACATTCCCGCATGCTCCACTTCTGCTGCCAAGTGCCTCATGTCCATCAAACAGAGTATGAGAACTGTTACCGATTATGCCATTCAATTCCATACTCTGGAGGCAGAGGTTGTTTGGAACAATGAGGCCCTGGCTGCTTTTTCTCATGGTCGCTCGGATACCATTAAGGATGAGAAAGCAGCCCGGGATATACCCACTATGGAGAGGTTGATCATGTTTGCCATCCTCATTGACTCCAGACTCAGAGAAAGACTCTCTTTTCTGGAGTGCATGCGGAAGCCTCCTGTACGTTTGTCTCTGAGCTTAGCAGTCCCACCTGTGCTTCCCTCGCCTCCCATGTCTCCTGGTACCAAGTCGGTTAGTGAAGGTGAACCCATGCACTTGGGTTTCACGCATCTCTCTGCGGATGAGAGAACCTTTAGGAGGAGAGAGTGATTGTGCCTTTATTGTGGCCAGGCAGGTCACTTTTTGAAGTCTTGTCCTTCCCGTCCAGGGAACGCCCGAATGAAGCCCCTGGTTTCTGTCACCCTTTCTTGGGCTGAGTCGTCCGTCGAGATACAGGCTCTAATCGACTCTGGGGCTGTAGGCCTGTTCATTGATGCTGCCTTTGTATCGAAGCACTCAGTTCCGCTGCAGCTGCGTGACACTCCACTTGCCATTGAGGCTCTTGGTGGGAGACCTCTACAGCCTGTCCATGTGACTCATGAGACTATTCCATTGTCCATGGTTGTAGGGGCTCTTCACCATGAGATAATCTAATTCCAAGTTATTTCCTCACCTAAGTTTCTGCTGGTTATTGGTTATCCTTGGTAAAGAGGCACAAACCCTCTTTAATTGGCTCCATGCTGAGGTTCTCTCCTGGTCGCCACAATGCAGTAAGACATGCTTCCAAAAGGGAGCCAAGGTTCTGTGCACCTCTTCAATCACCTCCCTGTCAAAGGAATACTGGGATTTTAGTGATGTCTTTGACAAAGGTCAAGCCGGTAGTTTGCCTCCACACCGGTCGTATGATTGCGCAATTGACCTTCAACCTGGTGCCATACCACCCCGTGGCCGGGTTTACCTTTTGTCGGTCTTGGAGGATAAGGCCATGGAGGGGTATGTTGCAGACGCACTTTCTCGAGGTTTCATCTGAAAATCCTCGTCTCCTGCTGCTGCTGGTTTCTTCTTTGTGAATAAGAAGATTGGTGAACTGAGACCTTGTATTGATTAAAGGGGTATCAATCGTTTCACGATTAAGAATGCCTATCCGATTCCATTGATTATGGAGTTATTTGACCGCCTCAAGGGAGCAACAGTTTTCATGAAGCTTGATTTGAGAGAGGCATACAATCTCTAGAGGATTAAGGAGGGCGACGAGTGGAAAACTACGTTTAATACCAGAACAGGTCATTATGAGTACCTCGTAATGCCTTTTGGTCTTTGTAACTCCCGGGTGTTTTCCAGGAATTTATTAACAATGTCCACCAAGATTTGTATGTAGTGGTTTACCTTGATGATATCCTCATATTTTCCAAGTCCCTGGAGAGCCACCACACAGATATCTGTCATGTGCTTCAGAAACTAAGAGAGAACAATCTCTATTGTAAATTGGAGAAATCCGAATTCTGTCGTGAACAGGTTAAATTCCTGGGTTATGCCATTTCTACTGCTGGTTTTCCGATAGACCCAGAGAAACTTTCAGCAGTCCTACAGGGGCCCCGACCCATGGGTTTACGTCCTCTGCGGCGTTTTCTTGTCTTTGACAACTATTATCGGAAGTTTATTCGGAACTTCTCATCTCTGGTCAAGCCCCTGACTGATATGGCCAGAAAGGATGGTAACCCACAGAGTTGGTCTCCGGAGTCCATTAAGGCCTTTGAGAGTCTCAAGGCTGCCTTTGTTTCTGCTCCTGTGTTGGCACATCCTGATCCTATGTTACCTTTCATCCTTGAGGTTGATGCTTCTGAGACTGGAGTTGGCGCCCTTCTGGCTCAACGTCCTACCTCTGAGAGCACTATACATCCTTGTGGCTACTTTTCCAAGAAATTGTCACCTGTGGAGTGCAATTACAAGATTGGTGACAGAGAGCTGTTAGTGATCATTTTAGCCCTGAAAGAATGGAGACATTACCTCGAAGGTACCACTGTGCCGGTTCTCTTTCTTACTGACCATAAGAATCTCACATTCTTGTCTGAGGCTAAATGCCTCTCTCCCAGAAGGGCGCAATGGGCTCTTTTCTTGTCTAGTTTTAATTACCTTGTCTCATTCTTACCCGGTAATAAGAATGTAAGGGCTGACACTTTGTCACAACAATTTTCCTCCACTTCCAAGATGGAGTTCCTGATCGTATTCTGGCTACAGTTCGCACCAGTCTCACTTCTCCTTTGGGTGACAAAATTCTTGCTGCTCAGGTTCATGCTCCTCCTGAGAAACCTTGCAACCGCTACTTTGTCCCAGATAGTCTCAGTACTGCTGTGCTCCAGACTTACCATTCTCCCAAGGCTGCTGGCCACCATGGGAAAAATCAACTCTTTTGGGCCATTTCCCAACAATTCTGCTGGCCAAGTCTACGTGCTGATGTAACTGCCTTCATAACTGCCTGTTCCAAGTGTGCTCAGAGTAAGAATCCACGACACCTTCCAGTGGGCCTCCTACAACCCATACCCAATGGAGAGAGGCCCTGGACCCACCTGCCTATGGATTTCATTGTGGAGTTACCCAACTCCCAGGGCAACACAGTTATCCTTATGGTGGTTGACCGGTTCTCGAAAATGTCTCATTATATTCCACTTAAGAAATTGCCCACTTCTAAGGAATGGGCGTCCATTTTTGCTTGGCAGATCTTTCGTTTACATGGGCTACCCAAGGTGATTGTCTCAGACAGGGGTAGTCAGTTTGTGTCCCGGTTCTGGCGAGTCTTTTGTGCACAGTTGGGAATTCCGCTTGCTTTCTCCTCTGCATATCACCCACAGTCTAATTGGGCCGCAGAACGAGCCAATCAGTCCTTGGAGCAATTCCTACATTGCTATATTTCTGACCATCAAAACAACTGGTCAGACCTCTTACCGTGGGCGGAGTTTGCTCACAATAGTGCCTTGAATTCTGCTTCCCGATTGTCCCCGTTTATGGCGAACTATGGTTTCCAACCATCCATGTTGCTTGACTCAATTGTTCCATTTTTGCTCGGGAGATCTTTTACTTACATGGGCTACCTAAGGTGATTGTCTCTGACAGGGGTAGTCAGTTTGTGTCCTAGTTCTGGTGAGCCTTTTGTGCACAGTTGGGAATTCAGCTTGCTTTCTCCTCTGCATATCACCCGTAGTCTAATAGAGCCGCAGAAGAAGCCAATCAGTCCTTGAAGCAATTCCTACGTTGCTATATTTCTGACCATCATGACAACTGGTCAGACTTCTTACCGTGCCTTGAAGTCTGCTTCCCGATTGTCCCAGTTTATGGCAAACTATGGTTTCCAACCTCCCATTGTTCCGCAGAGTATTCCTGCGTTAGAGGAGCATCTCCTTGGTCTTCGTTCCACTTGGGCACAAGTCCAGGAGGCTTTGCGACATGCTAATGATAGGTACAGACTCCATGCTGACCGCAGACACCTGCCTGCCCCTTCCTACCATGTTGGGAACAGGGTCTGGCTGTCATCTCGCAACCTCCGACTTTGTATTCCCTCTCTGAAGTTCGCACCTCGGTTTATTGGGCCTTTCTGTATTCTTTGCAGGATTAACCCAGTGGCTTACGCATTAGATCTTCCTTCTAATATGCGTATCTTGAATGTATTTCATGTCTCCTTATTAAAACTTTTGGTCTGCAACCACTTTACCACCTCGGTGCCTCGTCCTCACCCCGTACAGGTTGAGAACCATGAGGAGTATGAAGTACAGTGCATTGTTGACTCCCATAGGTTCCATGGGTGCATACACTACCTGGTGCATTGGAAAGGGTACGGTCTGGAGGAACGCTCTTGGTTCTCATCCTCGGACGTATGTGCCTCTGTCCTCCTCCATGATTTCCATAGACGTTTTACCCTCAAGCCTGGTTGTCCTCCAAGGGGGAGGGGTCATTGAGGAGGGGGTACTGTCATGGCAGGGCTCAGCCCTTCCTTCTCAAAGCTGGCCGCTCAGCTATCGGCTAATTGCCAGCTCCTATCTCTCCACAGTGACTCACCTGTTGATGATATCCTGCTCGTCAGTCCTGCCTACTTAAGCCGTCCAGTCTAGATGATCTCTGCCTTCACCTTGGTTACATCTCTAGAGACGCTCTCCTGTGTTCCTGTTAAAGACTTGCTTGGCTGACATTCCTTCTGGCTTCAGATTTTGCTTGCTGTTCTACTACGCTCATCTCCTGCTCCCTGAAGTTTTGGCTTGTCTGACTATTCGTTCCGGTTCCTGAACTCTGGCTATGTTTTGACTAAGTTTACTCTGTTTACCTTTTTTTATTAGTATTATTAAACAAGTGCGCTCAGTCTGGGAAAACTAGTGTTCATAATGGAGATAGCACATTCCTCACACTGCAAAATCTGTGATCTTTTGATGCAGCACATTCTTTTATGCTTTATAATGCTAGAAGAATGAACTTGTTTTGCTGCTGATATTCACACAGAGTTCTCACAAACTTATTTCTTTATTATTTCTCATGATCTCATGAATAATCTTTTATTATTTTAAAGCCAGATCTCCAGAATAATGTTTTGAAATATTTTTTATAGTCATGTTTTTTTATAATTTTTTATTTCATCAAGATCTCCTTTTTTTGGATTATTGCAAAATTATTTTCTACTGATCTCCATATCTTTTTTTTTTGGTGCGTCAAGTTACCACATTAACATTATTAACTTGTATTTTGTAACCTCAAGGAGGTTGGTTGGTGTCTCTTGTTAATTTGACATTGTATTTTTGAAATGTACCTGCATACTCACAATCTGTCCTATTTTTATAAAAACACATAGGCAAGTATTTCCAGAAAATAAACTATCCATTTATTCTGGGTAACAAAATAAAGAGGAAGGCAACGCTGGAGAAACTTTTGGAATTTGCGAAGCCTTTTGGCCCCAGGGCACACATCAAGTCTATTGAAACAAAAATTGTTATCTTGAGGAGTCCATATAATTTGGAGCACAATCTGGTCCAGTACTCCCAGAGATCAGGACCAGCAGCAGATGACATATATGTCCCCGGGCTGTGGTACTACACCAGCCTGCGTCTTCGGTCAGACCAGACTGAACCCAGATCATCACTTTCTTCTCTGCAGCCTTCCCTCCACGCTTCCCTGCATCCTTCCCAGCAGCCTTCCTTGGAGGCTGTGGCTCTGGTGGTGGACTTGTGGCAGGAGGAGGAGGATAGGTGAGATCATATATGTGGCTGTTCTCTGTCAGCTGGCCCCTCAACCCCTTCAGAAGGGCCTCAAAAATAATTGCCTCACAGAGGAAGCATTGGCCCTCCTCCAATTTCAACAATCTTGTGGCTAGATAGCAGCCATAGGCCTCTTCAGCGTCGGGTTGGCTTCTGAGGACATCACTCACTTCCCTACTGAGGCCCAGTACTGCCTCCTCCTTCCTTGTCCCCTTCCTGGGTCTCCTGGCTGACACTGGGCCCGCCTACCTCCTGGCTGTCACTGGGCACGGCCACCTCCTGGCTGACACTGGGCACGGCCACCTCCTGGCTGACACTGGGCACGGCCACCTCCTGGCTGCCACTTTTCAGGCCCTCTTCCTGGCTGAGCTCATCCTGTGTATAAAAAAGGGACATAGTCTGAGTTTTTGCTTCATCAATCACACACAATTTTTAGCTCATGACTTGCAAATTGAATGTTAATAAATAGAAAAGACTATCATTCTGACCCCAGCATTTTTCATTCTTGTCCCAATCATTTTTGGCCACTACTGTCTATTGATATGTAAATCACTTGCTTTTAAATCATTAATTAGTTATCAATTATAACATCTAGTTAACATCATTAATATTAGGACAATAAATATGTAGTAAAATAATATACCTGGCTCCAGCTGGGCGCATCAACTTCTTCCAGGATGGAAGGCTCAGGTTGTTCCTCGTCATCCTCTGCTGGGGTTGAGGGAAGGGTGGAGGGAAGGCTGCAGGGAAGGGTAGAAAGTGATTCCCTGTCTTCAGTCTGGTCGTCCAGAAACTGCAGTTTGTTGAAGTACCACAGCCTGGGTTGCTTGCGCTGCTGATGCTCCTGAGCTGAATGATTTCTGGATCTTATTATGCTCCTTCTTATACGTGTTCCTCAAGATCCCAATTTTACTTTCCAAAAACTGGATGGTTGCATCAGGGACCCGAGTCTTCACAAATTTCAGAAGTTTCTCCAGCGTTGTCCTCCTAGCTTGTTTATTATAATTTAAGGTGTTTTTTACCTCCCACAGATTCCTCATCTCCCTGTATCTGTCTATGAAACTGGCCATGAAATCTGGGTCCTTAAAGTGATTCATCTTTGCTGTAAGACAATACACAAGACAAAAACATGTCAGCCTAAACTCTCATTATCATATCCCAATATAGGCCTCAATCTTGAAGCAGTATAGGCCACTGTAATGGGCCAAGTTCAAATTTTACCTTCATTTAGGACGCTCGCCACTTCCATTTGTCCTTCCCCCACACACAGATTGTACGTATGACACATGCGTGTTAACTTAATATAGACTGCGCATGAGTGAAACTCTGCCCGCGTCGCCTGCCCCTGACGTTCTTTCTTGAAGATTCCCTGCCTCTCCTCTCTTCGGCGCACAGTAGGAGCAAAATAGTGGATAAAGAGCAGGTGTGTGGAAATTATTCCAGTAACGAGGAGGAGGAAAGCCCGGAGCCAGAAACAACACGATCCCGGAGGAGGAGATTTAAGGCCTCCAATATGGCCTTTGAAGAGATCGTGGAGATGGTGTACATCTTGCAGAGGAACGACTATGATGGGAAGCATGGGCTGTACCTAAACTAATTTGCGAAAGGCCAAGATCGTTAAGAAAGTTGTGAAGAGTCTGCGGCAGAATTTTGGGGTATGACGCTACAAGGAGCAAATAAGGAAATGCTGGTCTGACCTGAAACTGAGGGAGCCAGATCAGTATAGAAGAATAAAGAGAGTGCTTCTAAAAAGTAAGTACTTGTCGTGTGAGTTCCTATCATTATTATTACTTGAATGCTGCGCTATGTGCTTTTCTTTACTGTTGTACAGTTTAAAATGGCGAATTTCATGTTCGTGGGCACAGTAATCAATCGTAGGAAACATTGTTCGCCCATTAAATATGATGTTTTGGGCAGATACAGGTTAAATACATTTGGTCATGCTCATTTGTATAAAATTAAGTTTTGTACATTGCTGTCTAGATGTGTTTGTAACTAGAATGAAATGCAAGCTTGATTCAGTGTAATGTAAGGAGAGGACACTCAGCAGCTGTTTACACATCTGGACTCAGGAGCACTAGTGTGGGACACAAGAACAAACTTTTTAAGGTGTCCCACACAGGTGCTCCAGTGGATACTTGGGGTGTCTCCATGTGTAAAAATTGTCACAAAAAGGTAAGTATTCCAGCTTTGGTAAGGTAAAAAATCATGTCTTCAGCTTGGAATTCTGCCTAAAACAGACAATTGTACTCCACTTCCAAGCAATGTTTCATATTCCTATTTCTGGACTCAAATATCTGTGTGCTAAGTATGCCTTTTGTTTCATTCTCATAGGGGAGAAAAGACTCGGAGGAGACCACTCAGAGGACACCAGGAAACCCCCACATCACCAAGAAGGGGAAATCAGCCCAAGACCCCCCGAGGATCTGGAGGAAGGAGAGGTGGAGGAAGTGGGAAAGATTGTCACCCAAACAGGTTAGTGTCTGACACCCCTGCTTGAGGTAATCTATGTATGCCTGCATATTTATAATACATGTTTTTTAACTGATTTTTAGGTGATATGCTGGTTGTTAAAGAGCAAGCTGAACCTTTCACAAGTGACAGCACCCAAAGGCTCATCCACGACATCATGGTGTGGAATGGTGAAATAAACATTATAAGGAAGAAACTGAATGTTATGAAAGAATAAATGAAGACATGATAGATGTGTTGGGGAGAATATAAATTGCTTTCAAATCCCATCCATTTTCCCATTTGTTGGACTAAACCATTTTTTTTTGTACATTTTAAAAGCCAAATTTTGAAGATGCACGCGGTGTGTCAACATGTGCTATCTGCCATCAGGGGATCTCAATGTACGCATTTTGTGGGTGCAACCCCTTCCTCGTAACTCTAGTAGGTGAGAGGAAGGGGTTGCACCCCCAAAACACGTCCATTGATCCCCCATGATGGGAGATAGCACATGTTGACATTAGGCATGGGATTAGGAGGGAAATACCCATTTGGACTCCCAATTTGTGTGCATCTTCAAAATTTAGCTTTTACAGGGGTGACATCACCCCATCTATTGAAGGCAATATCAAGACATTTTTGACACTATAATGTCTGATATTGCCTTCAGTTTTTATACGTTGAACTTTGTAAGTTCCAGAGTTGTGTATGTTATGTTTTAAAACATGCCTGTTTCTAAAAAAAATATATATATATTTTTCTAAAAAATTTTATAACGCACACGTGAATGTGCAGAGTAAAAATTTTGATAATCAACAATGTGTGGCTTCTTCTTTCAATGCTCAATACAAGTTTTGCAAGTAATTTTGTGTTTACAGTGACAACGGGGCTTATTTACTAAAGGAAAATCCACTTGGCACTATAAGTGCACTAGGAGAACCTAGGAGACAAAAAGAAACACAAGCAATAAAGAAATTGCAAGATTTTATCAGATATAATTTTTTTTTTTGTTAAAAAATATTTAGACATTTTCTGGCATTGCAATGGCCCCCCAGCCATAAAATAATTAACATATTTCTCCCGAACTTCACGGGCGCTGATGGCCAGTATCCAGGCCTGTCAGGGGATTAGCAGGAAGTCCTGCCTCAGGCCCAAATGAGGCTATATAATTGTGTGCATTTTTGCGTAAAAAGTTGTGCAAGATGCAGCAGCATAAGATTATGTGGTTCAGTTTGTAGTCCACCATGTGTATGGCTGTCAGAAACAGGTGGAACCGGCTGGCCATTATCCCAAAGGCATTCTCAATGACTCTGAGGGTCCTCTGGGGGAATGGCCTCATCAGGTGCTCGCCCATACCGAATGCTTCATCAACGATAAAGACAAACGGGAGTCCTTCAACGTTGTCCACATCAGGTGGCAATCTCAGACCACCACTCTGGAGACGTTGGTAAATCTCTGTCTGGGCAAAGACTCCTCCATCTGACATTCGGCCTTTCTTCCCCATGTCCACATAGAGGAACTCATATTGTGCCAACACCGCCGCCTTTAACACTATACTATTAAACCACTTATAGTTATAATACTAAGACCCCAAATGGGGTGGTGGCACGATGTGGACGTGCTTCCAATCTATAGCCATTCCTGTGGTGTTGAAGGAAACTGTGGAGTCAAAACAGACAAAAAAATATTAGTAGTTTTACACATAACATTGCAAGCAGATTAGACACAAACATTCTTGGCCAACATCAGTATAACATTCATTTTAAGGAGTATTTAAAGTAAAAAATATAAGGCCCACTTATCACATTCCTCCCCCCTCTGATGGCCCATTGTAAAAATTTTAGGGTAGGGGGTTTGAGCTGAGTTTGGGATCCAAAAAAAAAAGCCTCTGGCACTCTGCATGAATTTAAGGACAACAATAACATTGTTGGACACATTTTAGGGGGGTGTTTGGGGTAAAGCACTACAATGGAGCTGACAAAATACATTGTTAAGTGACTAGGCTAGCTGTGTATGGGCCCAAGATAGCATGCTGGGGAGGTTAGTTAAGGGAAATATGCATGAAGGACAAAAAAGGAGCATTCTAAATGATTACAGCAAGCATGAGAACAAAGGGGACATTCACAGCATATTACAATCATGGTAATTATGCAATGAGGAAAGAAATAGAAAACAGAAAATAGCAAACATTAAATACAATAGAATGTGATGTTAAAGGAGAAAACTTACCTTAATATAGTCCGTCTGCAGGACCAAAATGATAGCAGAACAGGTCTCTGGGATAATGATCCCCAGAGCCTGTCGGGAGATGCCTGTCTTGAACTTGAGGTCCTGTAGACTTCTCCCAGTCGCCAAGTACCGCAACATGGCGACTAGCCTCTGCTCCGGAGTGATGGCTTGCCTCATGCAGGTATCCTGCCTGCTAATATAAGGGGTCAGCAAAGCCAACAGATGGTGAAAAATGGGGTCTGTCATCCTGAGAAAGTTCCCGAAATCATTGGGATTATTCTCCAGGATCTCACGAAGCAAAGCCATATGAGAGAATTGGTCACGCTGGAGTAAACAATTCTTGGTCCATGAACTCCTCCCCATCCTGTTCATGGACTTGGCTTGGGTCAAAGAATGAACCCCAACACCAAGCACCCACATAGCACAAACTCTACGACGAGTATGTACCCGCAACATGGCTTCAAAACAGTCGGCTGGTCAGAACGAACTAACAGAACGCACTGAAGAACAGCAAGGCCTGTGAAGAGCGAGATGAAAATCAGAAACGAGCGGACAAGAACACACTGAAAAAACAGATACAAACTGTCTACATGCTCTAAAAAGCAGATACAAACCCGCAAGCACAAACTGAAGAGCAGTAACGGACTGAAAAGCACAAAAGCTGAAAAGGGCGAATCGTCTCCCACCAAACTTCTACTAACACGAGATAAACATGAGATTAGCAAAAGGAGCCCAAAGGGTGGCGCACTCACTATTGCACTTCCTTTTTCTAGTCCCATCGTATGTGCTGTACGTCACTGCGTTCTGGACGGTCGGACTTTGGTTTGACCGTGTGTAGGCAAAAACGCTTGAGCGGAATTCCGTCGGAGTTCCGTTGGAGAAACCTTCGGAGTTTATTCCGACGGCAAAACGGTTGTGTGTACGCGGCATAAGATTACAGTGTACTGTATGTATTATGTGTTTTCACTTTTTGAATTTGGTGCCGGGCTCCGTCCCCATGCGTTGCAACGCTCGCAGGGAATGGAGCCCCGCACTGTGATAGATCGAGCGGAGTACATAGTCTGCGCACACAGCAGGGAGACATTACAGGATCCTGGGGACAAAGTAAATAACTTTGTCTGGATCCTGCCATGCAATCCCAAGTGTGGCTCGGGGTTACCACTTTTGGTGCTGAAAATTCACCCCGAGCCACGCTCGGGATTACCACCAGGGAGGTTAAGCTATTGGTTTAGAGTTCAGGTTTAAACCATATGGGGAAAAAAACGACTGTTGTAAGCACATTTGTCAGTATAATACTTTGACCCAACTCCTTTTACTGGGCAGCCGGGGGCCTCAAAGTTTGAGAAAAGTATAAATAAAGGGCTATGTAGCCAGGTGCTTGGCTAGGAGTGGAGCGTGAAAGAAACAATGGCTGCAGCTGCTCTCTGTGGCAGCTTCCCTGTGGTGCTGAACTGGTTACCACCTACAGTATATCAGTAAGAGGATGAAGCTGCTGAGCAAAAAGAGTTCAATAGACTGAATCAGGCAGCACAGCACAGTGGGGAATGTAGTCCAGAGGAAAGAGACTCTACTGTAATCAACAGCTTTTGAACTGCATTTCCCAGGGAGAGATTGCCAGAAGGAGGGGAAAGAGGTGCATTTTCTCAGGCTGTACAAGGCACAGCTTCCTTTTACCGTGAGGGGGACAGGAGAGTGTGCACGGCTGTCCAGTGTTGCATATCGGTGTCCTGAGTGGGATCCTGAATGCTGAGTTGGGGGGTGCTGACAGACACAGTCCATACCTCCCAACTTTTGGACTTGAGAATGGGGGGCACATTAGGGTGACAGCAACCTATGGTGCACGCATAATGAGCTGTGACAAAAGTAGGTTTGGTTAACTTAAAGTATTGGGCATGGCTTAATAACTGCTCCCACTCCCTTTTACACTACAACCCCTCCCTGTAAACACTGCCTCCTCTCTGTATACTCTGCCCTCCTCCTTGTAATCTATTTGATGGCATGATTTCTGGGGGAGAAGTTGCACCCCAACTCACCGTTTTTCTCACAGCTACACTCCCGCCCCCCCTCCCACTGATCTATGCACCACAACCCCTCCCCCTCTACTATTCTCTGTTCCCCAAATGCCCTCTATGTTTGCTCCTGCACCTCCATCTGCTTGACTTTACACCCAGAACCCCCTTCTCTTCTAGATTCTGCACCCCAAACCCCTAGCCCTATAATAACTTCTGTTTCCCAAACCCCCCTTTCTGCTCATGTCTGCATCCTACCCCTCTCTTCTCACGTTTGTACTCCAATCACCCCTTGCTGACTTGTACTCCCCTCTCTTCTAACCACTTCACCCCAACTCCCCCTCTATGCTAACC
This sequence comes from Lithobates clamitans, assembly GCA_037952925.1. Taxonomy (NCBI): domain Eukaryota; kingdom Metazoa; phylum Chordata; class Amphibia; order Anura; family Ranidae; genus Lithobates; species Lithobates clamitans. Next base: position 6,151,350 of record JBBGZY010000008.1, on the reverse strand, counting down.
TCTGCACCACAACTCCTCTCCTTCTTCTAACCCCAGTTTCCCTCTCTGCTGACTGTTTCACCCCGCCGTCTCTGTTAAACTCTACACCCCAATCCTGCCCTGCTCAACGTCAGACCCCCAACCTTCCTGCTTACCTTTTGCACCTCCATCTCCCCTGCTCACCTCTGCACCCCCTTTCTCTACTCATCTCTGTACCCCAATCCACTCTTGGCCCACTTTTGCACCTCACTCTCTGTGCTAATATCTGCACCCATTCCCTCCTCTGATCCCCTCCATGCCCTGGTTTCCTCTTTGCTCACCTGAGCCTCAGGGCAGAACCGTTCTGTGTGTGCAGCATCTACGAGGCTGTGGATGGTGCTGGCCAAGGTGATCATGCTAGCTGCTTGCTGAAGCACTACTGCAGGGAACTGTAAATAAACTTTTTTGGGAGACAGAAGGCACCTGTCAGAAACCATGAATCAGACTGAGACAGAAGTACAGTTACATCTCACTTGTTTAATAATAATAAAAAAAGGTAAACAGAGTAAACATAGTCAAAACATAGCCAGAATTCAGGAACAGGAAGGGATAATCAAACAAGCCAAAAACGTCAGGGAGCCAGAGATGAGCAGGATCTGGAGCCAGAAGGAATGTCAGCAAAGCAAGTTTTTAACAGGAACACAGAAGAGCGTCTCTAGAGATGTGACCAAGGTGAAGGCAGAGATCATCTGGGCTGGACGGCTTAAGTAGGATATCATCAACAGGTGAGTCACTGTGGAGAGATAGGAGCTGGTAATTAGTCGACAGCTGAGCGGCCAGCTCAGAGAAGGAAGGGCTGAACCCAGCCCTGACAGTACCCCCTCCTCAATGACCCCTCTCCCTCGGAGGATCACCAGGCTTGAGGGGAAAATGTCTATGTAAATTATAGAAGAGGACAGGGGCATGTACGTCCAAGGTTGAGACCCAAGAGTGTTCCTCCAGACCGTACCCTTTCCAATGCACCAGGTACTGTATGCGCCCACGGAACTTACGGGAGTCAACAATGGACTGTACTTAAATAGAAATCAACTGACATTCAGTCCGTGTGTATGGCAGAAGGGTTATAACTGAAAAAAGGTCTGCTGACCGGCTCCCGTTTGGTGGCTGAAAGCGCTGACTGGAGAGTTCTAAGGGGGGGGCTCACCCTGTCACAACACAATATCACAGCAGGGGAGATTGCTGTACTAACATCAGATTTCTAGTATAGCGGCTCTGACGTGAGCTGTTAGTTCTTTTTCGTTCAACCCTCTGGGAGTAGTAGTAGTGTATGAGGCTTAATGGGAAATCTTCAGTGATAACCACCCACTGCTCAAACATGTGACAATAAAACACTTATCTGAGCACCAGCATTTGCAAGCTTCACCCAAATGTATTTTTCAAAACTTAAACAGAACAAAGAAGATGTACAGTAAGTTCTTGAGTTTCTGTTCAGCATGGGGCTAACATATCTGATATATTAATTTAATCTTTAATTGATGATCATTCCAGGCCTTATTTTCTAGCATATTATATTACACCAATTAGTTTTAAAAATATACTGTTCTTGGTTTATTTAGGACACATTGTTCTGCAGTGTTACAATTTCCATTAATTATCACAAGTCTACTTAGTAAAAAAATAATATCTGATTCATTTATCAACTTAACCTGCCAATGATGGCATACATTATGCGTATTACACAGTTTCCCAAGAAGTGCTCAACTGCTGCATGCAACTCAATTTGTTAACATACTTTTGGAACACTTGGGTATATCAAGACAGACACTGTGTGTGAATAGGGTAATTATCTAGAGTAAATTGGGTTTTAACTAATCTATAAAACTCCCAACACCATCTCTGAATGAAGACTGGGAATACAGCTAATTTTAGCAAATACATCCATAGTTCTGCAACATTTTTTCACTACAAATGAGACATGTCTTCCATTGCAAACTACAATGCTACAGTCAGGTCCATAAATATTGGGACATCGACACAATTTCAATCTTTTTGGCTCTATACACCACCACAATAGATTTTAAATGAAACGAACAAGATGTGCTTTAACTGCAGACTTTCAGCTTTAATTTGAGGGTATTTACATCCAAAACAGGTGAATGGTGTAGGAATTACAACAGTTTGTATATGTGCCTCCCACTTTTTAAGGGACCAAAATTAATGGGACAGATTAACAATCATCCATCAAACTTTCACTTTTTAATACTTCATTGCAAATCCTTTGCAGACAATTACAGCCTGAAGTCTGAAACGCATAGACATCACCAGACGCTGGGTTTCATCCCTGGTGATGCTCTACCCGGCCTCTATTGCAACTGTCTTCAGTTCCTGCTTGTTCTTGGGGTATTTTCCCTTCAGTTTTGTCTTTAGCAAGTGAAATGCATGCTCAATCGGATTCAGGTCAGGTGATTGACTTGGCCATTGCATAACATTCCACTTCTTTCCCTTAAAAAAGTCTTTGGTTGCTTTCGCAGTATACTTCGGGTCATTGTCCATGTGCACTGTGAAGCGCCGTCCAATGAGTTCTGAGGCAATTTGCTGAAAATGAGCAGATAATATTGCCCGAAACACTTCAGAATTCATCCTTCTGCTTTTGTCAGCAGTCACATCATGAATAAATACAAGAGAACCAGTTCCATTGGCAGCCATACATGCCCACGCCATGACACTACCACCACCATGCTTTACTGATGAGGTGGTATGCTTTGGATCATGAGCAGTTCCTTTCCTTCTCCATACTCTTCTCTTCCCATCACTCTGGTACAAGTTAATCTTGGTCTCATCTGTCCATAGGATGTTGTTTCAGAACTGTGAAGACTTTTTTAGATGTTGTTTTGCAAACTCTAATCTGGCCTTCCTGTTTTTGAGGCTCACCAATGGTTTACATCTTGTGGTGAACCCTCTGTATTCACTCTGGTGAAGTCATCTCTTGATTGTTGACTTTGACACACATACACCTACCTCCTGGAGAGTGTTCTTGATCTGACCAACTGTTGTGAAGGGTGTTTTCTTCACCAGGGAAAGAATTCTTCTGTCATCCACCACAGTTGTTTTCCATGGTCTTCCGGGTCTTTTGGTGTTGCTGAGGTCACCGGTACGTTCTTTCTTTTTAAGGATGTTCCAAAAAGTTGATTTGGATACACCTAATGTTTTTGCTGTCTCTCTGATGGGTTTGTTTTGTTTTTTTCAGTCTAATGATGGCTTGCTTTACTGATAGTGGCAGCACTTTGGATCGCATATTGAGAGTTGACAGCAACAGATTCCAAATGCAAATAACACACTTGAAATGAACTCTGAACCTTTTATCTGCTCCTTGTAAATGGGAAAATGAAGGAATAACACACACCTGGCCATGGAACAGCTGAGCAGCCAATTGTCCCATTACTTTTGGTCCCTTAAAAATTGGGAGGCAATTCCTACACCGTTCACCTGATTTGGATGTAAATACCCTCAAATTAAAGCTCAAAGTCTGCATTTAAAGCACATCTTGTTTGTTTCATTTTAAATCCATTGTGGTGGTGTATAGAGCCAAAAAGATTATAATTGTGTTGATGTCCCAATGTTTATGGACCTGACTGTATATACAGTGCCTTGAAAAAGTAGTCATACCCCTTGAAATTTTCCACATTTTGTCATGTTACAACCAAAATGTAAATGTATTTTATTGGGATTTTATGTGATAGACCAACACAAAGTGGCACATAATTGTGAAATGGAAGGAAAATGATAAATGGTTTTTACATTTTTTTACAAATGAATATCTGAAAAGTGTGGTGTGCATTTGTATTTAGCTGCCTTTACTCTGATACTCCTAACTAAAATCTAGTGGAACCAATTACCAACAGAAGTCACCTAATTAGTAAACAGAGTCCACTTGTGTGTAGTTTAATCTTAGTATAAATACAGTTGTTCTTTGAAGCCCTCAGAGGTTTGTTAGAGAACCTTAGTGAATAAACAGCATCATTAAGGCTAAGGAACACACCAGACAGGTTAGGGATAAAGTTGTTGAGAAGTTTAAAGCAGGGTTAGGTTATAAAAAAAATATCCCAAGCTTTGAACATCTCACAGAGTACTGTTCAATCCATCACCCAAAAATGGAAAGAGTATGGCATAACTGCAAACCTACCAAGACGTGTCTGTCCACCTAAACTGACAGGGCAAGGAGAGCATTCATCAGAGAAGCAGCTAATGTTTTGGACCAAACCAGAACCATTGGGTACTTTTGTTTCTGTCCCCCTGGCCAGATTAACCTTCAATGAAATGTGTGCACACTTGAAGCAAATTACTGAGACATACACGAGTTCAGCAGATTGATACTTCTCCTTTATTATTTCCTGGACTTTGGCTAATATGCCGTGAGCCGGATATTTTGTTATCAAATCAAATATCAAATAAGACAAGCGTATGTGGACCACAAGATTTACATATTCATTATTGTGACAACGTATAAGCTTTTAGCTGGGTTATATCTATATAAGGGAATAGCAAACTATCATAGCTAAATAAGGTGTCTTGTTTCCAGTTCTTGAAAACAGGGGCAATCTTCTTTAACTTGTTCTTAACTCTTGCAGTTCTGTTTTCCACATGAAGGGGGAGAGTAAGCTGGCAGACATTTAATTGAATATAGTTAAGGCCGATAGGATAGGCTGAACTAAGACCTTATATCTATATGGATATATTGGAAATAGGCCTTTCACCATAACACTCATAGTGACATCCATTACAATTCCCCCCTTTAAATGCTTATTTCACAAAACTGACCCCACACTGAAAGACCTACACCCAGCCCATCCCCCTCTGCAACTCTTTTAAGCCGTTTGTAGAGAAAGAGCAGCGACTAGTTCACTACCCCCCTCGATACAGCTGGAGGAGTGCGGCCAGGTGCTATCTGTCCCTATAGCCCTACGATGTTGCATCTCGGGGAGTGTGACTGTAATGGAGTGTAACACATAATTTTCATCATAATTTTCATCAAGCCTTACATAGACATCGTCATCATCATTTGGTATCTCTTGGTTCATGAACACGGGGGTAGTTTGGTCAACAGCCTTTTCCACACACTTCCTGATGCAGGGGAGAACGCAGCAGATTATAGCTGCCATTACCAGGATAGCTATTCCTATCTGGGTCCACAATCCCTGCCATCCTTGAATTTATCCAGGTAAAATACTGATCCTAGGGGTTGGTGAGCCCTGAATTCTGTTTTAGTTCTTTGGACAAGTCCTCAAGTTTCTGGATGGCTAAAGTCACTTTACCATTTGGTCCGGTGTTGTCTGGGATGTAAGTGCAACATGTGCTTGTCTCAGGGATCATTTTACATACACCCTCTTTTCAGCTAAGACCATACGGTTTTGGAAAGTCATGTGTGAAGCTGCTTCCAACTGTTCGGCTAAACCTTGGAGTGCATCTCTGGTGTAATTGACAAATGTTTGTTGATTATAGTAGATGTAATTTATCCAGTCTACATTTTTTTTTAACAGTGATAATGGGAATCAGTGACTCAAAACCTGCTGCTACTTGGTCTCTTGCTTTGAACTCATCTTGGACCCTCCTTGGGACCCCTATGGCATCTATGTATACATGAGGGTAAAAACTTCCTGCTGGGGCACTCCTGCGTCTTCTGTTTGGTTTGGGTACATCGCTTGCTTCTGGCTCTGGGTCTTGTGAGAGACTATGCAGGGGCATTATGGCTTTAGACATTGCACATTCTCCTGTCCACTGTCCTGTCATTCTACTTCTAATTTTCATGTCTCCACAGATCCAGTACATGTTCTCTAAGGACTGAACTTGATTTTGCGCTAGAGCTGCAGACACCTCACTGTAAGACTGACAGTAACCTTCGGTGAAATTTCCAAGGGGCTTTCCCGCTCCATGGTACTTTCCATAACATGTGTAATTGCCAGGATATATGGTGATACCTTCTGCTGGCTTGGGAGCCTTAGTGACTATGGGGTACTCTTTTTTCCAATGCTCACACAGGGAGTAGTTAGTGGTTGTGTTGGTAAATAGGCTAAGGACACAGGTCTCATGTTCTGGGAGTACATTAAGGGGCACTGTTCCTAGATGTGGTTTAGCCCCCCCCCCCCACACACACACACATATCAATTGGTCTTATTGTACCTCATCCACTTGAGCCACAAATTGACATCTGAGAACCCGGTTTCTGCAGCCATGGTGTCCTCAAAGGTAGGGTCCGCTATGGCCATCATGTCCCTTAATGTTTGCATATGGGGCCTTAGGGGGTTAGAGTTGGATGTAGATTGGGGAACTGTCCACTCTGGGTTATTGTACATGTCTTTCAGCTGGAAAGTTTTTCTATAACTGTAATACCCATTTCCCCACCATAGGCCCAATACATAGGTCCCACTATCTCCTGGGCTGGGATTCTCAATGGTCAGTCTGAACTCTTTGGTGAAGTATTGATCTGTGTGCTTGTTGATTGTCATTCTATCTAAGAGTGACTTCAATATGTGTCAGTGACACATATACACAGTCATGGGACCTATTGCTCTTTCATTAGACCGGACACTGTAATTAGTACCTGGAAGTATCTTACTATAAGGGGATATGAAAGTGGCAACATGTATGTTGGATGAATTATACCAGAATTGGGTTATGCCATCTTTCTGTTTGATGGCCACCTCCTAGGCCTGAGCAAAAATCACAACAAAAAGGATAAACAGGATCATGGCTTGGTCTCCTCAGCCTCTTCTTCGGGTACAGGGACTTTCTTGCAGTTAGAGGCGTGTATCCACGAGTTCCTTCCGGCCACTTTTACTGATGTGGTAGTTGTCAGAAGGACTTGGAAAGGACCATCATATCTGGGTTCAAGGGTGTGTTTCCTCACAAACTTCTTTACCAGAAGTCAGTCACCAGGAACCAGCTTGTGCGTTCCTGTATCTAGCTCAGGATCTGGAATGGAAGAAAACACTTCCGAATGGATACGGGTTAATTCTCGAGATAAAACAGTCACATAATCAGTTAATACATCAGATTGGAGCTGCAACTGTTGTGGGAAATAACAACCTAGACTGAGGGCTGAACCAAACAATATCCCATAGGATGACAGACCATGGTTTCCCCTTGGAGTTTACCTAACACTGAACAAGGCAATGGGTAGGCTATCTGGCCAACTCATTCTTGTTTCTTGAGACATTTTCAGCATTCTAGACTTTATTGTGCCATTCAGTCTTTCCACCTTCCCACTACTCTGAGGATGGTATGGGGTGTGGAAAGCTAGTGTGACCCCTAAGGCTGTCCATATCTCTTTGGTTACTGAAGCAGTGAAAGCCGGCCCCTGGTCACTCTCTATAACCTCTGGGAGACCATATCTGCGCACTATTTCTGTTAAAAGTCTTTTAGCTGTGGTCTTTGCCATCATGTTGGTAACGGGATAGGCTTCCGGCGTACGTGGCAGACACAGTTTCTTGTTTAATTCCATGATTCCTTCAACTTCTGTGGCTCCTTTTTTGATCCACACTTCCTTTTCTTCTTTGTCAGCTGTCTCTTGTTGCTCCTTGAGGTGGGTCCTGTTTACAGGAGGGTTTTGTAGAATCATAGGGGTTTGTACAGTCTCTTCAGGGGTGTCTATTGGATCATCCAGGATAGGTGCATTCACTCTGCTGACCACTTCTCACTTTCAATCTGCAGCTTGTTTCGCAGCGGTATCTGCCAGGTGATTGCCTCGTGCTTCTTGGGAAACCAGCTTGCCGTGCGTCTTTACCTTAAGTATAGCCACTTGTGCTGGGAGGAGTAGGGCATCCATTAAGTCCTTGATAGCTGCACTGTGTTTTACAGGTGTTCCTGCTGCTGTCAGGTACCCTCTTGTTTTCCGGATGGTCCCAAAATTTCCTTCTGCCAATTTTCATGCCATAGTTAGGGCCTGGGACCATCCAAAAAGAAGGTCGTCAGGATTCTTAAGGGCTGTTTCACTGACTGTCGGTAAGTGTGTTTCCATCTTAATCACTTCGAAACAGTCATGAGCGGTGAGTTGAGGATCATTCTCCAAAGAGGTTCCCCCCTCGAGAAGAAGAAGCAGAGTGGATGGGTTAAGGGTATCACATCAGAGGATGGTGATGTTATCGGGGAGAAGCAAGGCACACTGAAGTCTGAGTTGTCTTGCTGAGGACAGGTGTTTGGGCTATACTTGATTCAGTATGGCAGTTATGTCATGAGGGGCATTGGGCTGCAAAGACGGCTTTGAGGCAGGAGGGTCCCCCCCTGGCCACTGAGTCCAGTTGACAGGAGTAATACCCAATGGGTCTGAGTCTATTGCCATGGGCTTGAGCCAGGACTCCTATGGCATGTCCTTGTCTCTCTGAGACAAACAGTTTGAAAGTCTTTTCGTAGTCTGGTAGGCCCAAAGCAGGGGCTGTTGAAAGGATCTCCTTCAGAGTTTCAAAGTTGTTCACAGCCTCTGGGGAAAGTAGGAAGGGGTCAGACTTCAAGGCATCATAGAGAGGTTGCATCAGGAGAGAGGCTTCCGGGATCCAAGAACGGCAGTAGGAGATCAGTCCTAGGAAGGCGTGTAGGGGCTTTTGACCTTGAGGCAGGGGATGCTCTTGATTGCAGCAACTCTTTCTTCAGTGAGATGTCGGGTGCCTTGGGAGATGTAGTGGCCTAGGAAAATCACCTTCTCTCTGGACTTTTTACTTTAAGGCCTTGCAACCTTGCTCAACCAGGTAGTGGAGGAGGCTTTCATGGAAGATTGAGGCATCACCAAGGGTATCTGCACAAGCAGGAAGTCATCTACATACTGAAGGAGTACAATGTCTGGGTGTAACTTCATCCAGGTGTTCAGAATGAGGGCCATTGCCTTGGCAAATTTTGGAGGGGGAGTCCTGGGCATCTTGTGGCATAACAGTCCAGGTGTAGCTGGCAGGTGACACAGGCTTGCCTGAATCCTTGTGGAGAAGGTCCATATGATCTGGAGTGGGGTGGGGTGGTGGACAAGGTGGGGTGTCATGTCCCTGGTACTGGGAGCTTTCATGTGGACCACGGTTGGGGCTTGGTTGACTGTGGGTGAATTTCCGGGGGCTTCGGTATTCCCTTCTGGAGTGGCCGGGTCTTCCACAGTTGTAGCAGACACATGGAGTTGGTACCAGAGGGCGCAGATAGGGTGTGTCAGAGGCCATAATGAGAGGAGCTACTCTCTACTGCTCTGTGAGGATCCTGGACCTAATAACTACCAATAACAACGTCTCAAGCTCCAAGGTTGTGGGTTCTCTATACTCGGACCCTTTTCGGATTGACTCTTTAAGACCTAAAATAAATGCGGCAGCTAACATGTGTCTATGCACTCTGTTCAGCACGCTAAAACCCAAATCAGTAAACTTCTTGTACACATATTGGCTTCAGGCGTTTTAGAGTGGAGATGTGAACCATCTCCATAAAGAATAATTTTTAATTTTTTTTCTTTCAGAATACAAAATGCTCAGATGTGAATGAGGCCTAAATCTAGCACATAGATTTAAGCAAGGAATGCACTTCCACTTTCGTTCTTCTGGCATAACGCCCAGAATATATAAACTTCCTCTTTATTTATAATACTGTTAAATATTGAAATTGAACATTTTAAACTCCCCAATTGTTGCTAATACAGCTTAACCACAATTAAAACCATTTGCATAAATATAGCACATTTGCTACACCTACTGTTACTAGAAAAGATACACCTTTAAGCTTCAATAATGCAAGGGTAAGCAATTACAACTAAATTCAGACTCTGACTGAAATATTCAGAAATATTCATGACATCCTATACATAAATTATTTATTTAATTAAAATGCTACATTGATTGCTACTATGTTCCATCACTGGAAACATCTGGGTGGGTTTCGGTGTGGGCAGTTTAGGGGGTGGTGGCATAAGGCGTGTTGCCACAGGGGGAGGTGTCACTTAGAATAGAGGGGCGGTAGACGAAGGGCAGTGTCTACTTCCTGGGGACCAGACGCTATTATAGGGCGGTGGCCGACTACTTAGCTTCCTCTTTTCTGGTTTCTTGTACACGTACACAATTTAACCATTTTGATTTGTTTCTTGTTTAATCCAGCCTTCCTCATGAATGGCTTTTTCAACCCGCAACCAGGAGTTTGCTGTACGCAGTAGTTAGATTTGGAGATGAGGAACTAAGAAGATCTCTAATGAGACACTGGAGAGAGAGAGAGAGAAAAAGAGAACTGAATAGAAATACACAGTAGTGATGTGGGGATGAGGAACTGAGAAGATCTATAATAAAACACTTAATGAGCAGACATGAAACACCAGCAGTTGATATTTAACGAACCACTTCAAATGTTATTTACATGTCCCAACACTAAGCCCAAATTTCTCACTCTAGTTTTCTCTATCTCTCTATCTAACTCTGGCTTCTGAGGTTGTAAGGGACATCTGTTGGTTCCCTGGTTACTTATCCTACCCTCAGCCTCAATAACTTCCAATGATTTGCCAAGAGAGAATTTCACCGGGTAATGTACATTCAATCTAAACACCAATCAATGCGCAGTATGTGGCAGTAGGAGTTTGTAACCAAGAGACTCAGCCTATATCCTGGCTCTACCACTTCAATCAACCCTCTTCATGTATCCTGAATAACAGACCACAAACACACTTAGGACACAACATTATCAACAACAATTAATGCGACGACCGGAATGAAATTTGGGATTGTTCAGATCCTCACGGGATCCCCACACCACCGCTGGGCGTATTCCTGACGCCCCCTCCTGATTACCCGTGCTTTGCCGCACAATTGTTTATTTTCCCCCAGGAGGAGTTTAACCACGTCACTAATCTCCGTCCGTGATTATATAACCAATCCCTTTTTCCCAACAGCTGTCACAAGACAGACTCCAACAAAACAAAACACTCCAAATACAGGTGGGTCAGAAAAAATTGCAGGTTCGTACTATATAAATAGGCTCGAAACAAGATATATAGCTGTCTTTGTGGACCGCGGGAAGCCGATGCGGAGACAGAAATTAACCAAATACGGATGTGGATCAAACAGCAGACAAATTATTAAGAAAAATGTCTTACCGTTTTCTCCAGAGTTGATCAGGGTCCGGTCCGCCCGTATATTGGTCCTCTTTCAGTGTCCTCTAGTTCGGCTGTCCTTTTGGGCCAATCTCGAGCCCTACTTTTGGGCGCCAAATGTTTTGGACCGAACCAGAACCGTTCGGTACTTTTGTTTCTGTCCCCCTGGCCAGATTAACCTTCAATGAAATGTGTGAACACTTGAAGTAAATTACTGAGACATACACGAGTTCAGTAGATTGATACTTCTCCTTTATTACTTCCTGAACTCCGGCTAATATGCCGTGAGCCGGATATTTTGTTATCAAATCAAATATCAAATAAGACAAGTGTATGCGGACTGCAAGATATACATACTTTTTGGCCTACAAGCAACACACTATGTGTGGCGGAAAACTAACACTGCACATTACTCTGAACACACCATCCCCACTGTGAAACATGGTGGTGGCAGCATGATGTGATGGTTTTGCTTTGCTTCAGCAGGGACAGGGAAGCTGATCAGAGTTGATGGGAAGATGGATGGAGCCAAATACATAAAAACAATTGAGGAAAAGGGATATTCACGGGTTCTAGTTCCAAAAATATATTAGCACCAAGCAAAATGATTAATAAGTCCACCAGATCCCCCTTAGACATTAGATCTTACTTTGATAACAGGACAGGCATTTTTCAGTGTAAAAAAAGAGGATGCCTGACCTGTCAATTTATCACTAGGGATGAGCCGAACACCCCACGGTTCGGTTCGCAGCAGCACATGCGAACAGGCAAAAAATTAGTTTGAACGCGCGAACACCGTTAAAGTCTATGGGACACGAACATGAAAAATCAAAAGTGCTAATTTTAAAGGCTTATATGCAGGTCTGGTATGTATATTAAGGGGAACCCTGCGCCAAATTTTTTTTTTAAATGGCGTGGCGTCCTCCCAAAAATCCATACCAGACCCTTATCTGGTAACGCAACCTGGCAGGCCGCAGGAAAATAGGGGGGAATGAGAGAGCTCCCCCCCTCCTGAACCGTACCAGGCCACATGCCCTCAACATTGGGAGGGTGCGTAACCGAGTGACCCCGCTCCCTCTGATGCTATGGTAAAGCCATAGGGATGTCCCCGTACGTCAAAGGGGGGCGGGGTCATCCGGCAACATCATCATGTGGCCCCGCCCTCAGTTATAAAAGAGCTGTCACCTGAGAGGCGGTCATTACGGCAGGTGCCTCCCATGGAGGCAGATCATAGGTGGCGTGCGGCTTTTTTTTTTTTTTTTTGGTACGTTGGATCGAGAGAAGAAGAAAAAGAAGACTTCATGGGACAGTTTTATTTTTTTAATAAAGGACTTGTCCCAAGGCGTGTATTGTCTTTTTTTTACCATTTTCTCACATTTTTTGTGAAATGGTAGGGGTATATTTGTACCCCGTTACCATTTCACATTACTATTTCACACAGGGGCGTTGGGATCTGGGGGTCCCCTTGTTAAAGGGGGCTTCCAGATTCTGATAAGCCCCCCGCCCGCAGACCCCCACAACCACCGGGCAAGGTTTGTGGGGATGAGGTCCTTCTCCCCATCAACATGGGGACAAGGTGCTTTGGGGGGCTACCCCAAAGAACCCTCCCAATGTTGAGGGCATGTGGCCAGGTACGGTTCAGGAGGCGGGCACTCTCTCATCTCCCCTCTTTTCCTGTGACCTGCCAGGTTGAGTGCTCGGATAAGGGTCTGGTACGGATTTTTGGGAGGACCCCACGCCATTTTTAAAAAAATTTTGGCGCGGGGGTTCCCCTTAAAATCCATACCAGACCTGAAGGGTCTGGTATTGTATTTGAGGGGGACCCCCACGCTATTTTTTTTTTTTAATTTTGGTGCAGAGTTCCCCTTAATATCCATACCAGACCTGAAGGGCCTGGTATGGAATTTGGGGGGACCCCCACACATTTTTTTTTTTTAAATTTTGGTTTGGGGTTCCCCTGTGGGGGAATCCCATGCCGTTTTTATCAATGAACTTTTATGTGTATTGACGGGACCGACAATTCATTATAGCCGTGAATACTTTTAAATGACTTTTTTTTCCTTTAGAAATGTCATTTTGCTCTCAGACTGTTCTAAACACGGGAAACATGCGCCACTTTACAGGCATACTATAGACACCCCCCCAGGTACGAAATTTAAAGGAATATTACACTTTTATTGTTTCACTTTAAGCATTATTAAAATCACTGCTCCCGATAAAACGTCCGTTTTTAAAACTTACACAATTAACCACTTGACGACCGCCTCACGCCGATGTACGTCGGCAAGGTGGCACGGACAGGCAAAATCACGTACATGTACGTGATTTGCCTTCCGCGGGTGGGGGGTCCGATCGGTCCCCCCCCCGGTGCCCTAGGCGGTCGCCATTTCTTCCCGGGCAATGAGAGGTGAGGGGGCGGCCATCCATTGTTGGCCACCCCCTCCCAATCGCTCCCGGCGAATGAAAATGCTTCCTTCCCTCTGTAATGTAAACAGAGGGAAAGGAAGTGATGTCATCTCTCCTTGAGCCGGTCTTTTCGTCGCCGCGCCGAGGAGAGAAGACATCCAAGTAAGTCTGCACAACACTACACATTCAGTAGAACACGCCAGGCACACTTGTCACCCCCCATCACCCCCCGATCACCCCCTGATCACCCCCCTGTACCCACTGTCACTCTGACACCAATAGCATTTTTTTTTTTTTTTGCATTGGTGTCAGTTTGTGTCAGTTAAAAGTTTTAGGGCAGTTAGGTTAGCCCCCTTTAGGTCTAGGGTACCCCCCCTTAGGTCCAGGGTACCCCCCTAACCCCCCCTAATAAAAGTTAACCCCTTGATTACCCCCCGTCACCAGTGTCGCTAAGCGATCGTTTTTCTGATCGCTGTATTAGTGACACAGGTGACGCTAGTTAGGGAGGTAAGTATATAGGTTCGCTGTCAGTGTTTTATAGCGACAGGGACCCCCATATACTACCTGCTAAAGGTTTTAACCCCCTGATTGCCCCCTAGTTAACCCTTTCACCAGCGATCACCGTATAAGTGTTACGGGTGACGCTGGTTAGCTAGTTTGTTTTCTGTAGTTTATTACAGTTTATTACAGTTTATTATAGTTTATTATAGTTTTAGGGCACCCGCCGTTTATTACCCTATAAAGGTTTAACCCCCTAATTGCCCGGCGGTGATAGAAGTTAAGTTTTTAGGATCTGATAAGGTCTGCGTCGCCCCAGGCAGCGTCAGGTTAGCGCTAGTACCGCTAAAACCCACGCACGCAGCATACACCTCCCTTAGTGCTATAGTATCTGAACGGATCGATATCTGATCCGATCAGATCTATACTCCCCAGCAGTTTAGGGTTCCCTGAAACGCAGTGTTAGCGGGATCAGCCCAGATACCTGCTAGCACCTGCGTTTTGCTCCTCGGCCCAGCCCTGCCCAGCCCACCCAAGTGCAGTATCGATCGATCACTGACACTTACAAAACACTAAGCACACATAACTGCAGCGTTCGCAGAGTCAGGCCTGATCCCTGCGATCGCTAACAGTTTTTTGGTAGCGTTTTGATACAGTCGCCAACAGTCAGGAGCTTTTTTGCCTGTGAGTCTCACTAGTGTACCCCTAAATTTAGAGCCCAAAATGGCAAATAGAAGGTACACTAGTGAAGAGGCCTACACGTTTCTGAGTATGACAGATAGTGAAGAGGAAGTCACTCATCTGTCAAGTTCAGGCTCAGAATACGATCCTGTAGAGGACAGCGGCTCCATGACAGATAGCTCTGACGACAGAGTTGTGGTCCCTGCTAGGGTCAGGCGTACCAGACCCCAATCTTCTTCTGTCCTTGAAGTGCAAGAACCGCAGGGCTCTCGTATGGAGCAGAGCAGTACTAGCGCCGCTACTCCTTCTGGTGAACTGGCAAGCACCAGCGGCCTAGTACACCCTGGTCGTACATCCAGCACTGCAGTATCACGTGGTGACGTGGCGAGTCCCATAAGTGCAGTTCAAGCTGGCGAGGTGGCAAGCACTAGTAGTGTCCCGCTGCCACCAAGAAGACAAAGACAGGCCCGTCGTGCCCATAGTGCCCTTCCTGCTGCATTGGCCAATCCGAATTGGGAACCTTCCACTTCTGCAGCACCCGTACTTCCCCCTTTCACTGGCCAACCCGGAATTCAGGTGGAAACAGTTGACTTTATGCCACTGGATTTTTATTCACTGTTTTTCACCGAAGATCTCTATAGATCTATTGTGGACCAAAGCAATTTATACGCTGGTCAATACATCGCCACTATGCCCCAGTCCACCCTTGCCAGAGATTGGAGACCAATTACGGTCTCCGAATTTAAGACCTTTCTGGGCCTTTCCCTCCTCATGGGGTTGAATAAAAAGAGTAAGTTGCGGTCATATTGGTCCACTGACCCAATTTACCATTCACCCTTGTTCTCTGCTTCCATGGCCAGGGCACGATACGAGCAGATTTTGCGGTTCATGCACTTCAACGACAATGAACTCTGTCGTCCTCGTGGAGACCCTGCATACGATCGGCTCTACAAAATTCGGCCCCTCGTAAACCACTTCAACCAACGTTTTGCAGACTTGTTTACCCCCCATCAAGTTGTCTGCGTTGATGAGTCCCTGATTAAGTTTTCTGGCCGCTTGTCCTTCAAACAGTACCTTCCCAGCAAGCGTGCCAGATACGGGGTCAAGATGTATAAGCTCTGTGACAGGGCCACAGGCTATACATGTAGATTTATGGTTTACGAGGGAAAAGATAGTCACGTAGAGCCGACAAACTGCCCTGACTACATAGGAAGCGCTGGCAAGATAGTGTGGGACTTGGTGTCACCCTTATTCGGAAAGGGGTACCACTTGTACGTGGACAATTATTATACGAGCGTGCCACTTTTTAGTCACTTGTTTGATCAGCAGATTGGAGCATGTGGCACCGTGCGACCTAATCGCCGGGGCTTTCCCCAGCGGCTTGTAGATTCCCGTCTTAGGCTGGGGGAGAGAGCCTGCTTGAAGTATAATAATTTGCTCGCTATGAAGTGGAGGGATAAGAAGAATGTTTTCGTTCTCACCTCCCTTCATGCAGACACGACGACCCAAATTTCTACGGCGACTGGTGTTGTGGAGAAACCCCTCTGTGTCCACGAATACAACCTTAATATGGGAGGGGTGGACCTCAACGACCAGTTGTTGGCGCCGTACTTAGTTGCCCGTAAGGCCAGACGCTGGTACAAAAAAGTGTCTGTATACTTATTTCAATTGGCTTTGCTGAATGCTCATGTGCTATACAGAGCTTCAGGACAGACTGGATCCTTCCTTAAATTCCAGGAAGAGATCGTCAGAGCCCTTCTGTTTCCAGACGGTGCTCTACCTCACCTTCCCCAACCAAATGCAGTAAGCCGGCTGCATGAGCGGCATTTTCCTTATGCCATCCCGAGTACCCCTACCCAACGAGCCCCCCAAAAAAGATGTCGTGTCTGCAGCAAGCGCGGATTTAGGCGTGACACCCGGTCTTATTGTCCCTCCTGTCCTGGCAATCCTGGTCTTTGCATGGGTGAATGCTTTGAACGCTACCATACATTAGTTGAGTATTAGCGTAGGGTTCAGCACTGCACAGACTAGGCACACTAACACAGGGTCTCCCAAGATGCCATTGCATTTTGAGAGACCCAAACCTGGAACAAAAGTTACAAAAGTTAAAAGTTACTAAAAAAAAGTGTAAAAAAATAAAAATAAAAAAAAAATTAAAAAAAATAAAAACACAAAAAAAAATATAAAATAAAAAAACCAAAAATAGTTGTTGTTTTATTGTTCTCTCTCTCTCTATTCTCTCTCTATTGTTCTTCTCTTTTTTACTCTATTCTATTCTGCAATGTTTTATTGTTATTATGTTTTACCATGTTTCCTTTTCAGATTTTTCATACTTTACCGTTTACTGTGTTTTGTTGGTAACCATTTTATTGTTTTCAGGTGCGCCATTCAGTTGCAGCGCGGATTTATTTATCTTGACAGCAACAGCGTTTGCTCCCACGATATATAAAGCCGTGACTCCAACGCTGTCGGAGGTGATTTCACCACCACAGTTACATACTTCAGCATATATGCCGAAGCGTGGGGGCAGAAGTGGGTGGAGGAGCGATTTGCTCCTGCCTTTTGCGGGAGGATGCCCCCATGCTTCGGCATATATATATTTTAGGCACAGGTTGCGTTAAATGTTTTATTTTTTACTATTTTTTTTTTTGTATTTGCTTTGCAGGTATGGTAAGTCTTACTGTTATACTGTAATGTTGCTTTGTTTTATTGTTAACCATCATTTGCTTAGCAGGTACGCCATTCAGTTGCAGCGCGGATTTATTTATCTTGACAGCAACAGCGTTTGCTCCCACGATATATAAAGCCGTGACTCCAACGCTGTCGGAGGTGATTTCACCACCACAGTTACATACTTCAGCATATATGCCGAAGCGTGGGGGCAGAAGTGGGTGGAGGAGCGATTTGCTCCTGCCTTTTGCGGGAGGATGCCCCCATGCTTCGGCATATATATATTTTAGGCACAG
Organism: Lithobates clamitans; assembly: GCA_037952925.1. Classification (NCBI taxonomy): domain Eukaryota; kingdom Metazoa; phylum Chordata; class Amphibia; order Anura; family Ranidae; genus Lithobates; species Lithobates clamitans. The sequence goes on along the minus strand of JBBGZY010000008.1, from coordinate 6,133,749 downwards.
GTTGCGTTAAATGTTTTATTTTTTACTATTTTTTTTTTTGTATTTGCTTTGCAGGTATGGTAAGTCTTACTGTTATACTGTAATGTTGCTTTGTTTTATTGTTAACCATCATTTGCTTAGCAGGTACGCCATTCAGTTGCAGCGCGGATTTATTTATCTTGACAGCAACAGCGTTTGCTCCCACGATATATAAAGCCGTGACTCCAACGCTGTCGGAGGTGATTTCACCACCACAGGTACATACTTCAGCATATATGCCGAAGCGTGGGGGCAGTAGTGGGTGGAGGAGCGATTTGCTCCTGCCTTTTGCGGGAGGATGCCCCCATGCTTCGGCATATATAAATGGTGCATGTATGCCCATCATTAGAAGTGGGTGGATGAAGGGAGGTATTCTAATGGTGGGCATACCCACCGATCAATATCTTTTTTTCGTTCAGCCCACAGGCTGCATGAAAAAAAAGTTTACAATATATGCCTAACAAGGACCAGCAACGTACTGGTATGTTGCTGGACTTTGAGTGGTTATACCAGAATGATGCCTGCAGGTTTAGGTATCATCTTGGTATCATTCTTTTCAGCCAGCGGTCGGCTTTCATGTAAAAGCAATCCTAGCGGCTAATTAGCCTCTAGACTGCTTTTGCAAGCAGTGGGAGGGAATGCCCCCCCTCCCCCACCGTCTTCCATGTTTTTCTCTGGCTTTCCTGTCCCAACAGGGAACCTGAGAATGCAGCCGGTGATTCAGCCAGCTGACCATAGAGCTGATCAGAGACCAGAATGGCTCCAAACATCTCTATGGCCTAAGAAACCGGAAGCTACGAGCATTTCATGACTTAGATTTCGCCGAATGTAAACAGCGCCATTGGGAAATTGGGAAAGCATTTTATCACACCGATCTTGGTGTGGTCAGATGCTTTGAGGGCAGAGGAGAGATCTAGGGTCTAATAGAGCCCAATTTTTTAAAAAAAGAGTACCTGTCACTACCTATTGCTATCATAGGGGATATTTACATTCCCTGAGATAACAATAAAATTAATTAAAAAAAAATAAAAATGAAAGGAACAGTTTAAAAATAAGATAAAAAAGCAAAAAAATAATAAAGAAAAAAAAAAAAAAAAAAAAAAGCACCCCTGTCCCCCCCTGCTCTCGCGCAAAGGCGAACGCAAGCGTCGGTCTGGCGTCAAATGTAAACAGCAATTGCACCATGCATGTGAGGTATCACCGCGAAGGACAGAACGAGGGCAGTAATTTTAGCAGTAGACCTCCTCTGTAAATCTAAAGTGGTAACCTGTAAAGGCTTTTAAAGGCTTTTAAAAATGTATTTATTTTGTCGCCGCTGCGCGTTTGTGCGCAATTTTAAAGCATGTCATGTTTGGTATCCATGTACTCGGCCTAAGATCATCTTTTTTATTTCATCAAACATTTGGGCAATATAGTGTGTTTTAGTGCATTAAAATTTTAAAAAGTGTGTTTTTTCCCCCAAAAATGCGTTTGAAAAATCGCTGCGCAAATACTGTGTGAAAAAAAAATATGAAACACCCACCATTTTAATCTGTAGGGCATTTGCTTTAAAAAAAATATATAATGTTTGGGGGTTCAAAGTAATTTTCTTGCAAAAAAAAAATATTTTTTTCATGTAATCAAAAAGTGTCAGAAAGGGCTTTGTCTTCAAGTGGTTAGAAGAGTGGGTGATGTGTGACATAAGCTTCTAAATGTTGTGCATAAAATGCCAGGACAGTTCAAACCCCCCCCAAATGACCCCATTTTGGAAAGTAGACACCCCAAGCTATTTGCTGAGAGGCATGTCGAGTCCATGGAATATTTTATATTGTGACACAAGTTGCGGGAAAGAGACAAATCTTTTTTTTTTTTTTTTTTTTTTTTGCACAAAGATGTCACTAAATGATATATTGCTCAAACATGCCATGGGAATATGTGAAATTATACCCCAAAATACATTCTGTTGCTTCTCCTGAGTATGGGGATACCACATGTGTGGGACTTTTTGGGAGCCTAGCCGCGCACGGGACCCCGAAAACCAAGCCCCGCCTTCAGGCTTTCTAAGGGCGTAAATTTTTGATTTCACTCTTCACTGCCTAGCACAGTTTCGGAGGCCATGGAATGCCCAGATGGCACAACCCCCCCCCAAATGACCCCATTTTGGAAAATAGACACCCCAAGCTATTTGCTGAGAGGTATAGTGAGTATTTTGCAGACCTCACTTTTTGTCACAAACTTTCGAAAATTGAAAAAAGAAAAAAAAAATACATTTTTCTTGTCTTTCTTCATTTTCAAAAACAAATGAGAGCTGCAAAATACTCACCATGCCTCTCAGCAAATAGCTTGGGGTGTCTACTTTCCAAAATGGGGTCATTTGGGGGGGGGTTTTGCCATCTTGGCATTTTATGGCCTTCAAAACTGTGATAGGTAGTGAGGAGTGGAATCACAACTTAACGCCCTTAGAAATCCTGAAGCCGGTGCTTGGTTTTCGGGGCCCCGTATGCGGCTAGGCTCCCAAAAAGTCCCACACATGTGGTATCCCCATACTCAGGAGAAGCAGCAGAATATATTTTGGGGTGTAATTCCACATATGCCCATGGCATGTTTGAGCAATATATCATTTAGTGACAACTTTGTGCAAAAAAAAAAAAAAAAAAAAAAAAATTGTCACTTTCCCGCAACTTGTGTCAAAAAATAAAATATTCCATGGACTCAACATGCCTCTCAGCAAATAGCTTGGGGTGTCTACTTTCCAAAATGGGGTCATTTGGGGGGGTTTTGTGCCATCTTGGCATTTTATGGCCTTCAAAACTGTGATAGGTAGTGAGGAGTCAAATCACAACATTATGCCCTTGGAAATCCTGAAGGCGGTGCTTGGTTTTCGGGGCCCCGTATGCGGCTAGGCTCCCAAAAAGTCCCACACATGTGGTATCCCCATACTCAGGAGAAGCAGCTAAATGTATTTTGGGGTGCAATTCCACATATGCCCATGGCCTGTGTGAGAAATATATCATTTAGTGACAACTTTGTGCAAAAAAAAAAAAAATTGTCACTTTCCCGCAACTTGTGTCAAAAAAGAAAGTATTCCATGGACTCAACATGCCTCTCAGCAAATAGCTTGGAGTGTCTACTTTCCAAAATGGGGTCATTTGGGGGGGTTTTGTGCCATCTGGGCATTTTATGGCCTTCAAAACTGTGATAGGTAGTGAGGAATGAAATCAAAAATTTATGCCCTTAGAAATCCTGAAGGCGGTGATTGGTTTTCGGGGCCCCGTACGCGGCTAGGCTCCCAAAAAGTCCTAAACATGTGGTATCCCCATACTCAGGAGAAGCAGCAGAATGTATTTTGGGGTGTAATTCCACATATGCCCATGGCATGTTTGAGCAATATATCATTTAGTGACAACTTTGTGCAAAAAAAAAAAAAAAAAAAAAAAAAGTGTTACTTTCCCGCAACTTGTGTCAAAATATAAAATATTCCATGGACTCAACATGCCTCTCAGCAAATAGTTTGGGGTGTCTACTTTCCAAAATGGGGTCATTTGGGGGGGTTTTGTGCCATCTTGGCATTTTATGGCCTTCAAAACTGTGATAGGTAGTGAGGAGTCAAATCACAACATTATGCCCTTAGAAATCCTGAAGGCGGTGCTTGGTTTTCGGGGCCCCGTATGCGGCTAGGCTCCCAAAAAGTCCCACACATGTGGTATCCCCATACTCAGGAGAAGCAGCTAAATGTATTTTGGGGTGCAATTCCACATATGCCCATGGCCTGTGTGAGAAATATATCATTTAGTGACAACTTTGTGCAAAAAAAAAAAAAATCGTCACTTTCCCGCAACTTGTGTCAAAAAAGAAAGTATTCCATGGACTCAACATGCCTCTCAGCAAATAGCTTGGAGTGTCTACTTTCCAAAATGGGGTCATTTGGGGGGGTTTTGTGCCATCTGGGCATTTTATGGCCTTCAAAACTGTGATAGGTAGTGAGGAATGAAATCAAAAATTTATGCCCTTAGAAATCCTGAAGGCGGTGATTGGTTTTCGGGGCCCCGTACGTGGCTAGGCTCCCAAAAAGTCCCACACATGTGGTATCCCCATACTCAGGAGAAGCAGCTGAATGTATTTTGGGGTGCAATTCCACATAGGCCCATGGCCTGTGTGAGCAATATATCATTTAGTGACAACTTTTTGTAAATATTTTTTTTTTTTTTTTTTTTTGTCATTATTCAATCACTTGGGACAAAAAAAATAAATATTCAATGGGTTCTACATGCCTCTCAGCAATTTCCTTGGGGTGTCTACTTTCCAAAATGGGGTCATTTGGGGGGGGTTTGTACTGCCCTGCCATTTTAGCACCTCATGAAATGACATAGGCAGTCATAAACTAAAAGCTGTGTAAATTCCAGAAAATGTACCCTAGTTTGTAGACGCTATAACTTTTGCGCAAACCAATAAATATACGCTTATTAACTTTTTTTTTACCAAAGACATGTGGCCGAATAAATTTTGGCCTAAATGTATGACTAAAATTGAGTTTATTGGATTTTTTTTATAACAAAAAGTAGAAAATATCATTTTTTTTCAAAATTTTCGGTCTTTTTCCGTTTATAGCGCAAAAAATAAAAACGGCAGAGGTGATCAAATACCATCAAAAGAAAGCTCTATTTGTGGGAAGAAAAGGACGCAAATTTCGTTTGGGTACAGCATTGCATGACTGCGCAATTAGCAGTTAAAGCGACGCAGTGCCAAATTGGAAAAAGACCTCTGGTCCTTAGGCAGCATAATGGTCCGGGGCTCAAGTGGTTAAACAATTCATTACATGTTCAACAGATTTTGTTGTATATGTCTTACGGTGTCCCTGTGGGTATTTTGTACATGGGTCGCACTATATATGCTCTACGCGTAAGAATTGGTAATCACCACAGGCTCATCAAGAAAGGATGTGATGAACATGGCATTCCACGGCATTTTCATCGTATGCACAATGATGATATTAAATGCCTGGAAGTTTTTGTTATAGACACCATCCATAAATGCAAATGAGAGATTTTCCCTAATATGTAAAAGGGAAGTATTTTGGATATATGTTTGACTCTTTTGCCCTCAAAGGATTAAATGAGGAATTAGAAACATGCAGTTTTGTCTAGTTCCTTTCATAGCATTCCCCCCTCCCCTTTTTTTCCCCAACTCCCCTCCCTTCTCCTTTCGTTTCACACACCCCCTCCGCTTTAATGTGTGTTGACGGGACCGACAATTCATTATAGACGTGAGTACTTTTAAATTACTTTTTTCCGCGGCAGAGCGCATGGAAGTGTGAGAGGAGAGCTCTGACACACCGGGTGTAATCAGCGGCTCACAGCGCACCGAAAACAGCCAAAAAGCACATCATCTGAGAGAGGAGAGCGGGGGGCACACAGCAGGCACGATGTACAAAAGAAAGGAGAGAGAGGGACCCCGAAAATTTACAGATTTCTTCCGCCATGCGGAGGACCGAAATTCCCAAGATGGTGCCGGCGCCGGGAGACGTTCATCTGGAGCCTCAGCACAGTCACACAGCAATCCGACGCCATCCTCGGGTGAGTCATACTTTAAAGACAATCTCTTGTCATCCTCCCCATTCTGCAGCCCTGTTAAGCAAAAAAGGAGGCTTGGGGAAGGAGGGGAGACTGAGGATGAGGCAGGAGCAGCAGGGGATGAAATGGAGGAATCCTCCACACATGCAGAGCAGCTAGATGCGTTCCCTACCTCAGGTCAGCCCATTATTGACACTACAATGAAGGAGATGCTGCAGACCCTGAGGGGAGCTCTTCAATCTGATATGGCAGCGTTTATGAGCAACACAAAAAGAGAAATATCAGCTGTCAGCAATATAGTGGAATATGTAGAGAATAAAATGGAGGAGTTCACTCTAGCACACAATGAACTGGTTGATGCTCACTTTGAGGTACAAGACGAAATCAGGGCCATGCGTCTCAAAATTGCGGATATTGAAGATCGGGCCCGAAGGAACAATATCAAGTTTAGGGGGGTGCCCGAGTCGGTCAAACCCTCAGAGATCACTCCCTACCTGCAAAAGCTCATGATGACTGTCCTCCCTACTCTGAGCCCAGCAGACATCACTATTGACAGGGCACACAGACTGCCAAAACCATCCTTCCTGCCCAAACACCTAGAGATGTGATATCCATTTCTACCACATTAAGGATCAACTCATGCAATTCGCAAGACAGCATCCCTCTCTCCCTGACCCATATGCTGGTATCGCACTCTATGCAGACCTGTCGCAAGCCACCCTGTCAGCCAGGCACAACTTAGTACCTATCACTAAGATTCTGCGCAACCATAAGATCCTCTACAAATGGGGTTTCCCTGCTAAACCTCTGGTTGACATGAACAATGAATTGCATGCGACAACATCGCTAGAAAAGGGCCTGGACCTTCTCCGAAAATGGCGATTGCTTCCCTCAGATGCAGTACCTGAGGACCCTAACTCACAATATACCAGACGCAACAACCAACGTACATCTAAGAAATACAAGTAACAACCTGCCTAAGTTTACACCACTTGATGCTATTTCATTCAGTGAGTACTCTCCTCTCACAACTGTCATCTGGCTAGTTATGGTGATTTGCAGCTTCCTAGGAAGTTGTTCTTTCTGATCAACCACCCGATGTTCGGCTGTTCAAGGGTTTACCTTGTTGAATCCCCCACGTTAGTCACGAGATGTTTCCCGTGACTTATTATCCGCAATGTATGCGGCCTACATCTCATCGTTTATCAAAAGTTCAAGTTTGTTCAATTGAACTGTTCACTTACAAAGCTATGAGGACATTGCTTTCTCAGATCCCATGCATTTTGACCATACCCAACATCTCAACTCCAATTCCTGGAACTACCACTAGATGGCGCTGCTGCGCAACTTTCCACAAGAATGAACCTTAAACTGATGTCATACAATGTGAGAGGCCTGAACAGCCCCCACAAAAGAAGAGCCCTCTGGAAATCAGCCTTGGAAGAGAAATGTGACATTCTATGTGTGCATGAAACTCATTTCGCTAGTGATAACCCCCCCGAAATGTACACATCCCAAGTTTCCGCACGTATATATGGCCAAGAATACGACAAAGAAGAATGGAGTATTGATTGCTTTCAGAGATACACTAACCTTCTCTCTCTTACAGAAACATATTGATCCCCAAGGTCGCTTTCTGATAGTAGTCGCAGAACTGGATCATATCACATATACTATAGTTAACTTGTATGCACCTAATGTTAGAGCTTTAAGATTTATCCGCAAAGTTGTAAGTATGGCTAAAAAGGTTCAAAAAGGCAACTTAATAATATGTGGTGATTTTAACTTGATTATGAACACTGAACTAGATGTGTCCTTGTTGACCTCTAAGCGACGGCCCTCTCTAGACTCTCTGTGCCACGAAGAGAGGCTCTGTGACCCTTGGCGCTGCCTTAGATCCACCGAGAGAGATTACACATTTTATTTAGCTGTGCATAAGAGCTATTCTAGAATAGATTTTTTCCTCACGGACCTGTATACCCTACAAAATGTACAGAAAGCTGACATCCACAATATCACATGGTCAGACCACGCTGCAGTGACTATTGAGATTGTGGATGCCAACAAACACTCCCACAAACCACTGTGGCGTAACAATACATTTCTTTTATCACACCCCAAAATCAGGGACGAAATTGCAGCAAAACTTAAGGAATTCTTTCATTTCAATAATAATGGAGATTGCTCCCCTATGACCATCTGGTGTGCACACAAAGGATTCGCTAGAGGCGCCCTTATACAGGTAGCCTCTAGGGAAAAGAAAAAGAAACAGCAACGCATGACAAAACTACTTGGGAAGATAGCAGATCTATAAGCACAACACAAGAACCCTGCTACCTCCTCAAGTGAAATACTCAAAAGTCTCAACAGCTGCCGGGAAGAAGTAAGACAGGAAATTAGAGCGGACTATGACACTTTTTTAAAAAAACTTAAAGTCTCCTACTACTCCCAAAATAACAGAGTAGGTAAAATACTAGCCTCCCAGCTTAAAAAGAAACAGGCACGGTCTAATCTCAAAAATCTCAGACACCACAGTACCAAAGTTATATACCAAAATCCCAAAGATATCGCCAACGCCTTTAAGGACTATTATGAATCCTTATACAATCTCAAGACGGACCCAGACACTTACCAACCCTCGGACACAGAGATTGAACAATTCTTACAGACTGTTCATCTTCCCTCAATAGACAAAACTTTCCTCCAAAAAATAAATGCGCCCATCTCACTCACAGAGGTTGAATCTGTTATTCACTCTCTACCCATGCACAAATCACCAGGAGCAGACGGATTCTCTGCTGAATATTATAAGGCTTTCTCTGCTATCCTAGCCCCTGAATTAGTAAAAATTTTCAATAAAGCAGCTTCCGATGGTGCCTTCCCGAAAGAAATGCTCCAAGCTATCATTATCACTATCCCTAAACCTGGTAAAGACATATCGGACCCACAAAACTTCAGGCCTATTTCCCTACTAAATTCCGATTTAAAGATATATGCAAAAATGTTAGCAAACAGACTTATGGAAATAACCCACTCCCTCATAGGGCTCGATCAGGTAGGCTTTGTAAAGGGCAGACAGGCACCAGATGGGACGAGGAGGATGCTAGACCTCCTGTGTATATCAGAACTAAGCAAGCAGCCCAGCATCTTTTTAGCATTAGACGCAGAAAAGGCCTTCGACAGGGTCCATTGGAGATACCTGTCCAGGACCTTACTCAAATTTGGTCTATCAGGACTAATACATTCAGCAATTATGTCCCTGTATTCAGACCCATCTGCAAGAGTCTTCACCTCTAGCTTACTATCTGATCCCTTTGCACTAACCAACGGTACCCGACAAGGTTGCCCATTGTCCCCAATTATTTTTTCTCTGGTCATAGAACCACTAGCAGAATCTATCAGAGCAAACGACAAAATAGAAGGCATTAAAGTCGGTTCTGTCAGCCATAAAATAGGTCTACAATAAAAAAATCCCACACTGGAAAAATTATAAAAATAAGCAGCAGCAAACAGTGCGACAACACTAAATAGCAATGTAAAAATATTAAACCGCGCTAAATACTTATTACGTTATCTAAAACGTTATTTCGGTGGAAAATTAAATGCCACACAGAAAAATATTGAAATTAAAAATTAAGAATTAAAAATAAAAATAAAAATAAAGTCCAGATATCTCCTATGATGGAACAAACTCCGGATCACCAAAATACTTCAACACATATGGATGACAGTCCAAAAATCACAAGAGTAAGTTGCCGTTACACCAAACAAAATGGACGGATGGCTTAAACCTAGCCAGGGCCTTTGGGATGGAAACCGATCTGCTTTGTCCAGATTCAAGATATGATTCCCTCAGTAAATGTAGGAGAAAAAAATAACAAAAAAGCTAGCCATAGTGTAGTATGGTTATATACTTGTGTGAACATACAGACGTACCAACACCCTGGTGTGCACACAAAAAAAGGGTGATATCCCACCACCGTGGCTGTAAATTGCGCTTACCGACTCACATGGGTAGCTAGGCTCTATATCACACTAGGAATTGATTGATAGGTGACAAGAAATGATTGGTTCACCCTCTGTAGCCAGTAAATGCATGTCCTCAGTACATGACCCAAAAAGGAAATAAACTATCCATGGTGTAATACATTCAAAAAACGTTTTAATAGATAAAAGTAATGCACTTACAAACAGAAGAATGATTTTCGCATAAAATCTCGTACAAGACGCCGGCCGGCATAAGATCACAAAGTGGAGCTCGTCCTACTTCCTGGTCACGTGGTAGCGTCACTGCGTGCGTACCCAGATGCGTTTCGTCATCAAATGGACGTTCTCAAATAGGTCTGTTTGCTGACGACATAATCCTTTCTATATCAAACCCAGCAACCTCTTTATCCATTGTCAAAACACTTCTACATAAATTTGGGCAAATATCATTTTACAAAGTTAATACAACCAAAAGCTATGCACTTTCGCTTCACATATCAAATGATATCAAAACAAGGTTAAAAAGTATTTTTCCCTGCAACTGGGACCCCCCTTCCATCACTTACCTTGGTGTGCAGCTGACCTCCACTTCCTCCAAAATATATTCACAAAACTTCCCTCCATTATTAACAAAAGTCGAACAGGAACTACATCAAATTAACAAACTACACCTTACCTGGTTGGGGAGGATAGCTGCATACCAAATGCAAATATTACCAAAACTCCTATATTATTTTAGATCATTACCCATACCAATCCCCCAGAAATGTTTTAAACAACTGGAAAAAAGCCTGAAAACATACATATGGGGGGTAAAAAACCCAGAATAGCACTGGCCCACCTTTATAAACCTAAACATCTAGGGGGAGTAGGACTACCTAATGCACAGACATACTATAAGGCTGCAATACTGGATCAAATGAAATACTGGTTCTCCTGCCAAACGGATAACCGCTGGTCAGATATTGAATGCACAGTAACACCTGGTCATGACCTCCCTGCGTTGGCTACAGCAGCTTGTATACATTGCAGACCAATCACCCCACCTTACTTAACTATACAAGCAACGATAGATGCCTGGTCCTCCTTAGTGCATAATCATTTTACAGACACCCCAATTAGGAAACTAAACATACCACTAGCATCCTACGAATACCTAATCCCAAACTTTTCAGTCCTAACTTGGAAAGCCTCGGGAGACAACTTCACCACACCTGCTCCACCACATCAAAATGAGATAGATAGATACAGAGCATATCAAATACATCACTACACGAGCAAAAACCCAACACGACAGATAGCCATACCACAGATTCTGTGGGACTTCCTCTTAAGCAAAACCTCCAATACCTCCAATACCCGTAAGGGAATATCGCTCTTTTACAAATTCACCACCCCCCTCTACAATCCAAAACCCCCAGCATGGTGAAATGGGAATTTGAACTACAAAAATAATTTTCTATGTTCCAATGGCATGAAGCGATAAAATACAATCATAAATCCTCAGCATGTGTAGATCACTGGGATAATGCACAAAAGCTATTACATAGATGGTACATAACTTCATATAGATTAAACAAAATGAACCCTAGCATCTCGCCTCTCTGCTGGAGAAAATGTCAAGTTATTGGCAATATTCTCCATATATTCTGGAACTGTGCAACTATAAAATCTTTCTGGCAAAAAATACAGACACTACTCAGAAATATCACCAGCTCTGACTGTGACATTAGCCCTGCTCTGGCTCTTCTGAGCCTAGGTATCGAAAACTATCCTCCCTTAAAGAGAAAAGTAGTAACCCATGTTTTGTTTGCCGCACGTATAGCAATAGCCAAAGGATGGCGCTCTACATCACCTCCCAAACTTGTTGAAGTCATTTCTAGAGTGAACGCTCAATACACTATGGAGAAAATGCTAGTATATACAGAAAGGAGAACCCCGAATTTCGACAAACATTGGGAAACTTGGAGTTCCTCTAAATATGCCTCCTCACATGTGTGAAAGTTATACCTACCTCTCCACTAATGAAACACAACCATCAAATGTCTAGTGGTAAAACCCAATGTTGAGTATAGTCATATAGGAAATGGTGTTATATTTAGCACATAACATAGCAATAATACGCGGTTTACATCATATTAAGGGACTGAGAAAGTTTAACTGATATTTATCAGTGAATCTAAGTTTATTATTATTGGTTATCGACAAGCTTACAAGGAACTTACGTGATAGTATGTTTGAGTGCACCCTCAGTAAGGTCCCCTCAGGGCTAACTTTGAAAACCTAAACAGAAAGTCTGTTTACAGTGTGTACCCACAAAGGGGTGTCAGGCTTGACAAATGCACAATGATTCATTGACAATATTTCTTAGTAACCCTACCAGTTAATCTGTTTTACTAATGTAGTAAGATCCTGAATGTCAAACAATATGTACATATGAGAAATGTATAATCTACTTGCATTCTGAATTTTGTATATTTTGCAAAAATACCAATAAAAATCTATTGTTTTAAAAAATAAATTACTTTTTTCCTTTAGAAATGTCATTTTGCTCTTGGACTGTTCTAAACATGGGAAACATGCGCCACTTTACAGGCATACTATAGACACCCCTGAGGTACAAAATTTAAAGGAATATTACACTTTTATTGTTTCACTTTAAGCATTATTAAAATCACTGCTCCCGATAAAACGTCCGTTTTTAAAACTTACACAATTAAACAATTCATTACATGTTCAACAGATTTCGTTGTATATGTCTTACGGTGTCCCTGCGGCCTTTTAGCGCCTTGAGGCAATTTAGTTCGCATTTGCAGCGCTCTACAAATCCTTCATTCATTCATTCATTCATTCATTTTGTACATGGGTCGCACTATATGTGCTCTACGCGCAAGAATTGGTAATCACCGCAGGCTCATCAAGAAAGGATGTGATGAACATAGCATTCCATGGCATTTTCATCGTATGCACAATGATGATATTAAATGCCTGGAAGTTTTTGTTATAGAGACCATCTATAAATGCAAATGAGAGATTTTCCCTATTATGTAAAAGGGAAGTATTTTGGATATATGTTTGACTCTCTTCCCCTCAAAGGATTAAATGAGGAATTAGAAACATGTAGTTTTGTCTAGTTCCTTCCATAGCATTCCACCCCTTTCCCCCCTCCCCCTTTTTTCCCCAACTCCCCTCCCTCCTCCTTTCGTTTCACACCCCCCCTCCCCTTTTTTCCCTCTCTCCCTTACCCCCTTACCCCCCCTCCTCCTTTTCTCCCCCATTTTTTTCCTTTTCTTTTTTCCCGCCTCCTCCCTCACTTCCTTCCCCTCCTCCCCCCTCCCCCTTTTTTTGATTTTAGTGGCCACAGTATCTATTTATTGTTGTTAATATACATATTTGGGAATTTATTATTATTGTTTATTATTTTTCATGCTCAGTATCCAGTGCAATGTATGGATACAATATTGAATGTAATATGCACAATTTTCATTCTTTCATGTCGTTTTTTTCATGTCATTGTTTCACCTTTTTTGTATAGGAATTTATTATAATTCATTTTCATCATTTTTTCATATATATGCATGGGTGTTTATATGTACACATGTGTATGTGTGTATATATTAATATATATATTAATATATATATTAATATATATATATATATATTATATATATATATATATTTTTTTTTTTTTTCTTTTAAATCACATCTATACATATATATATATATATATATATTTTTAAAGTTTAACATGTTTATTGAGATAACTCAGAGTACAGAATGTGTCTATCAAAAGACACAATTTTCATTCTTTCATGTCGTTTTTTTCATGTCATTGTTTCACCTTTTTTTATAGGAATTTATTATAATTCATTTTCATCATTTTTTCATATATATGCATGGGTGTATATATGTAAACATGTGTATGTGTGTGTATATTAATATATTAAATATATATTATTAATATATATATATATATTTTTTTTTTCTTTTAAATCACATCTATACATATATTTTTATTTTTTTTTAAAGTTTAACATGTTTATTGAGATAACTCACAGTACAGAAAGTGTCTATCAAAAGACAGAGTTCAGTTTACATTATTACTCTTTACATCCAAAACTTTAAGGATACTCAACATAAAACGAGAAATGAGACATAATGTTATCATAAGAAAAATTGGATCTAATTCTTCATAGGGCGCAATAAGCTATGGACTGACCAGACACCCCTGACGGGATCACACTGTGTCCTGGTCTAGACCTGATTGATATTTAAATAGAAAATGCCCTACCCATTAGGGGTCATGAGCCGCCTCCCCGAAGCCACAGATTCGCAATGGAGAGACTGCACCGATCCCCAAGGGTGAACCTTTGCTCCTTATAACATAGCAAATTATAATATCTCGTACAAAATTAGAAGAATAACCAACATAAACTTGAGTTGTCAAAAGAACCGTAGTCATCTATCCTTGCATTATCTGGAAAATAGATGAAATAGACAGAAGGTAAAGAAGAGAAGAGAGAAGAAGAAAGGGATAGAGAGAGAGACGGCCAGCACTCAGTTCATGTATAACTATCCTGTTGAGGAGATTCCAGGAACCAGGGAGAGACCTAAATGCCCAGCCCAGGGCTCCCATATTGCTTCAAAGGTTTTAAAATTGTCCTGAATTTTGCTTACTGCCCTCTCCTGGGTCATGATTCAAGGGATTTTTCGATTAGCCGCTGCAAGGGAAATTTTTGGTGTCTTCCAGGCTTTAGCGATGATAACTTTCGCTCCTAGTAGCATGAAAGTAATCAGCCGGTGGGAAAATTTAGGAATCTTGGGGATTTGTTCATTCAATAGAGCAATTTGTAGAGTCTTAGGGATTGGTAGGTTTGTTACTTTGCGGATAAGATTAAAAATCTTATTCCAAAAACCTCTAATTCTTGGGCATTCCCACCAAATATGAAGCGTGGAACCCTGGGCTTGGCATTCCCTAAAACACAGAGGAGATAAGGAAGGAAACATTTTGTTCAATCTGAACGGAACCAAATACAATCTGATCATCACTTTCCAATTAGCTTCTATTAAAGAAATGTTCATTATACCTTTGTGAGCTCTGATTCCTCTTCCGTGCCATGTCGCCAGGTCCCAGGTTTCTTGTAAGTCCTTCTCCCAGGCCTCCATATAACAGAATTTAGTGGCGGGTTCTAATAGGGAACTATATATTATGGAGATGCCCCCTTTATGCTCTGAACCCTGGCCACACCAGTGTTCATACTCCGAAAAGGTCGGGGGGGTGGGTTTGTTTTTCCAAATTGAATGAAGAAAGTGGGAAATTTGATAAAATCTAAATTTTTCTGAGGCCGGGATCTCCAGCTTATCCATACAGAATTGCAGGGAAATGGGGCCCGAAGGAGTAAAGTAGTGTCCAATCCTGTACATCCCCTTATCTAATCACCATTGAAATGTTTTGATAGCCATACCCGGTCTGAAGAGGGGATTATGGAAGATGTGGGCCAGCAGTTGAATGGTGGACGTCAAGGAGGGCGAGTGTTTTATAACATCCCATAATCTCATGGAATGTGAAAGAGCGGGGGACATGATAGGGGGTCTATTTTTGCGAGGAGACCAAAGAAGAAAGTCTAACGTGTATGTAGGGACCGCCTTTCTTTCTATATTAATCCAATCTGGGATTTCGTGTTTGAAGTAGCTCGTTGATAGTTGGGCTAACCTGGCAGCTTGGTAATATTTGAAAAGGTCTGGAAGACCTAGACCTCCTTTTGTTTTTTGGCTGTATAGGACTTTTCTCGCTAGTCTATATCCTTTCTTACCCCAAATGTATTTGATTATTTTGTCTTGAAGTGATTTTAAGTGATCTTTCCTGATAGGAATCGTGAGGGATCGGAAGAGATAGAGTAATCTGGGTAAAAGGGTCATTTTAATGGAATTCATTTTACCTATCCATGAGATGTTGTGATGGGACCAGGCAAGGAGATCCTTCTCTAGTTTACGGTACATGGGAGGAAAATTTGCTTGATATAAGAGTTCAAATTTTGAAGTGAGATTTATCCCTAAATAGCAAATTGAGTTGTCGCTCCACTTAAATTTGAAGGACTGTTTCAGTCGGTCTACCAGGCTGTGGGAAGAGAAACATTCAGTGCTGGTGATTTAGCTATGTTCACTTGTAGTCCTGATAAATCCCTGAAAGAGTCCAGGAGCTTGTTAATATTAGGTAAAGATGTGATTGGGGAGGTGACGAAGAGCAGAATATCGTCTGCGAAAAGAGCACATTTATGGACTGAGTGTCCGCACCTTACTCCGTGGATATTGACATTTGTTCTGATTGCAATGGCCAATGATTCAATCGCAATGGCAAAGATTATTGGAGATAGAGGACATCCCTGCCTGGTCCCTCTGGAGATCGGAATGGGATTAGAGACATATCCCTGAAGTTTGACCCTGGCCACCGGACTCGAGTAAAGAGATTGTAGGATCCCCATAAAATGTTCCCCAAAACCCCATCTAAGAAGGGTAGAGAACAAGTAAGACCAAGAAAGCGAATCAAAAGCCTTTCTTAAATCTAGCGATAACAACAGGCCTTCCTGATGGGGGGTTCCATCCCAGGCAGATTGAAGGATTGAGACAATATCCGTCACCCTCCTAACTTGGTCTGGGCCCTGTCTACCTGGGATGAAACCCACCTGATCCCTATGAATATATTGTCCAATGAACGAGCTTAGTCTATTGGCTAATATTTTGGTTAATATCTTCAAATCATTGTTAATAAGGGAGATGGGTCTAAAGTTTTCTACAAGGGAAGGGTCCTTATCAGGTTTAGGGATAACTGAAATGAAGGCTGAGTTTGCATGGGTTTCAATGGGTTCACCCCTTCTTTTGGAATTAAAAAATTTGGTGAGATGAGGAGCTAGGGTAACCGTGAATGTTTTGTAATAAATGTTTAAGAAGCCATCTGGGCCTGGGGCGGAGTAAACTTTTAAATTTTTAATCACTTCTAGGGTTTCCTCTGTAGAGAAAGAAGCGTCCATCAGATGTACATGACTTTTCTGAAGGCGAGGAAGTTTTAAATCTGCCATAAGTTCTTCAAATCTGGACTCCCCAATATGAGGCCAAAATTGTATGCATTTTATCTCTATGCTGGTAAAATTTTGCGCCTGTCCAATGCAGGGAAACCTCGGCTTTAACCATTAGGGCCAAGTTTAATGCCACCCTCGCGGCATCGAGTTGTGCTGTATTGACCTTAGAAGGGTCTAATTTATGTTGCTTACATAAAGCTTCAAAGTTATTTTCCAGTTTGATAACATCAGTGGCTTTCTCTTTTTTGAGTTGTGATGTCATTTGGATCAATTTACCCCTGATCGTTGCCTTGTGGGCAGCCCAAACTATTTCCGCTGAGGTTCCTTCTACACCATTTAGTATAAAGAACTCCTTCAGAGCCTTCTCAATAATAGTAACTTGGATCGGATCTTTAAGGATGGATTCCTTAAGTCTCCATTGAGGGGGGGGGGGTTTATGTTGCAGCTCTCGCATCACTAGAATGACAATTGAGTGATCCGAAAGGGAGGAGTCCTTGATGAAAGATTTCTTAACTAGGGGTATGTGATGAGTTGAAATGAAAATGTGATCTATTCTAGAGTAGGATTGGTGGGGATTTGAAAAGTGAGTGTAGTCCCTACAGGTCGGGTTGGTTTCTTTCCAGATATCTGCAAGACCTTGATTGAAGATCATTTTAGCAATTTTAGTACTAATCTTTTTAGGGCGCGTCATTTGGGTTGAAAGAGGTCTAGATTTATCCAGGGATAAGTCAAATGCCATGTTGGAGTCCCCTCCCAAAATCATTATTCCCTCCAGCATTGGTTCTAGCGTTTGAAACAAAAGGTGAAAAAATTGAGCTTGACCTCTGTTAGGGGAATAGTACGAGACCAGGGAGTACATTTGATTATTTAGCATTCCCTTCACTAGGACTACCCTCCGTGTCCTTATAAACCTGAGTTGTCTTAAATTGGCAGGATTTAGCAAACAGAATTGCTACCCCCTTCGTTTTGTCCTGAGCGTTTGCTAAATAGAAGAGGGGATAATGTGCATGCAAAAAGGAAGGATTATACTGTACTGGAAAATGTGTTTCCTGCAGGAACACCACATCCATTTTTTTGGATCGGTATTTCTGCAGAACCTTCCTTCTTTTAATCGCTGAGTTTAGTCCCTGCACGTTGTGGGAAACAATTCTAAGCGATGACGAGGTTACGGTGTTAGAAGGCGTTAATAGGTGTGAAAATAGATGTATCGTTGTGTTTAACACTTACCCCATGGAGCCTTGAATTTATCAGCCCTGACATAGTAGCGTGGTGAAACCTGGGACCTGGAGCCTCCGGATACAGAAGAATTCTCCGAGTGCTGGCAATCAAAAAGAGAAGATTAGTTATAGAAGAAAAAAGAAAGTAAAGAAGAGGAAAAAGAAGGCCAAACAGGGGCCTTTAACGCAGAAAGGGTGAAAAACCCCCACCTACGTTAGTAAATAACAACATTGAGCAGCCCTCAGAGAGGACTGACATCCCATCACCCAAATACAGAATAGCCATATTGGGGGGATGGGAGAGCACGCATGACTGCTGCCCGAGCCACAGTCGACTAAGGACTATGATACTCAAAAAACCTTAGTTATATAAAAAATAGACTATGCATCAGAGTCCAGAAGTGTAAATGAAAAACTGTTAAAGGAACCAGTCCGTCAGGATCTATCACATCATAAAAAAATAACATATAAAAAATAAAAAAATAAAGTAATGAGTAGGGATATTATTAAAAACACCAAAAAACTTGAAGCCCCTCATAAAAAAACAAGAAAGGGCAGTTGGTAATTCTAGGGACGGGGAGAAATCCCCAAGTGTATGATACTTGGTGGGGAATCGTAGACTGTGGGACTTCATTATGTAAGTGTAGAAACCCATAATGATGTGCATCTTCGGTGAAGAAGTCCCTGAGCATCCCTAGACATGATGCCCTGGTTTAGGGGAGTCCGTCTTGCTTCATGCAATAGGATTAGATCCTGTGTCCCATTGTGGAGCGATCTCTACAATAACCAAAAGGATTAAAGAGGTGATAATAGAGAAATGTGGGGAATGGTCGGTAACCATCTTGATTACATAACCCTGCTTCCATCCGAGTAGGTGGTATATTGAGGTTCTGTTAGAAGGACTCAACCACTAGATGACGTGAGGGTATGTAAGGTTTTTTCCCGTCGTGATCTTGCCATGAGGGAAAAATAAAAAAAAAAGAATAAACAGCAATGTTGAACTTCAGGTGGGCATTTGATCCTTTACTCGCTTGGTTTTGTTCGCCTTCCATAGTGGAGAAAGGGGGCTGGCTGGTGATAATTTTTTGGAGGAACTTGCCTGCATGTTAGATGTGTCCATGTCTCCAGACTCCAGGGTAATGAATTTTAGGGCCAAAAGGACTTGCTCTCCTTCTGTGAAGGTGGAGAAAGAGTGAGTTTTTCCATTAAAGGTAAACTTAAGGGCAAAAGGAAAGGCCCACCAGTATTTTATTTCTTTCTGGGAGAGAACAAGTAGTAATGGTTTTAATGCTCTGCGTCTTTGGATGGTCATCGGGGAAATGTCTGCAAAGATCTGTATAGCTTGACCTTGGAATAAAATGCTTGACTGTTTCCTGGATATCCTCATGATCTCTTCCTTCACACTGTAATGGTGTGGCTTTACTACTATATCCCTGGGGTTCCCGTCTCTCCTGGGGGACCCAGTGACCTATGTGCTCTGTCCAGTTCCAGCTTGTGTGGTGGTATTGCAGGGATTAGAAATTGTATGAGGTCCTGTATGGCTTTAGGTGCGTCAGAAACTGATTCTGGAATACCTCTCACCCTAAAATTATCTCTTCTGGAGCGGTTTTCGAGGTCATCAATACGGTTTAACGCCACTTCCAGTTGGTCCTGTATTACTTGTATATGGTCTGTATTCTGATTAGCCCTGGAGACCGTTATGTCTAGCTTATGTTCTATGGCTTCCATTCTAGAGCCCAGGTTCTGGAAGTCTGCTCTTATATCAGCAGTGATCTTGCTGGCTGTAATGGCAAGCCCTCGATCAAGCATTTCAGAAAATCTAATGAATAAATCCCTTACGTTTAAGGGAATGTCCTGTGTCTGTCCCGAGGCCTGCTCCTGGTTATATAATGGAGCGTTAGTGTTCCCTGGGCCTGGAGTGTTGTTCATGGGAGATAGCATATAGTTTTCAAATGTGCGTTCAAGCAGTGAAACTGTTGAGGCAGGTGAGGGGGTTGCAATGTTGTGGCTACCCAGAATCGTTTGGGGGGTGAAGGATAAAGTGGCTGGGTTAATCACTTGCCTGTGCTCCGCTTGTCCCCCTGCATGTGTGTCTCGTGGCTGAGACGCGGCCTGCTTTCCTTCGGCTGTAAATTGTGGCCCCAGGTCTCGGCGGACTGAGCTGCTGGACATCCCGGAGTGCTAGAGCTGTTCCCCGTGCTATCCCCGTCCAGATCGGGCTTCCTTCGGGGCCGGTTCCTGCGCTAGTGCGACTCATTGGCTCGGGCAGAGCGGAGCTCCTGGCTTACGCAGCCATGTTGGGAGACCCGCGCATGCGCACTTGATCTATACATATATTTTACATTTGATCGTTGGTGATCTCCATATGTGCATATTCGTGTGTGGATGTATATGCGCGTATTTTTTATATACATATATATTTTTAAACATATGTGTTGACAATTGGGACTGATCATTTTTTGATTTTTTTCTTAAATTCTAATTGTCACTATTACAAAATTTTAATTCATTATTGTGTTATTCGTTACACCCATCATGTGCATATATAACACTAATGATTATTTGATTTTGTATTATTATGGATGTTTTCAATGTTTATCTTCTGAACAACGAGGGGTTAACATCTGTTACTAAATTACCATGCCCCACTGCTCTGTTTATTCCCCGCCCTTATACACTATTTAAAACTTCCTGGTTGCCCATCCCCGTGACTTTGAAAAAGCACATTCACGCGAAACGCGTTGTCACGGCAACCGAGAAGGTTGCGAGTCACTCTGGTCCTCAAGCAATTCCAGTCACCACAGCCTCCAGAAACACTGACTGTCATCCACGATAGCCAACCCAGCTCTGTTATTTCATCTGTCCGGATGTTGCATCCCCTGAGGACGCTTCAACCCAGCAGTGAGCAGCAACTAATGTGTTTGGTTACATCAGGTGAGAGTAGCGGGAATCCATCCACAGGATCGCGGCACCTTCCCACCTCCTGTCAGCAACTAACGTGTTTGGTTACATCAGGTGTGAGTAGCGGGAATCCATCCACAGGATCACGGCACCTTCCCACCTCCTGTCAGCACTCCAGCTGGTCTGGCGTTTCTGACATGTGAAGTATGGAGTCCGGCTTTCCACCTTCCTGCTGACAGTTGCCTCCGCCTCCGCCTCCTCCTCCAGTATGCCCAACTGTCCTCCACACACCAGTGAGCGGGGCACCCGTTCAGCTGAAGCGTAGCAGGGACATTGGTGCCTACCCTGCTGCAAGGGTTTTCCCTACACCCGGATGCTGTCAGCCCCTCGTTGCTCTGAGGACCTCCAGTGACACCGTAAGCCATTTACTATTTAATACTCCCTACTCCTTTTGCTTTAATAACAGGATTGGACTTCATGTATATCATTGAATAAACTGTTTGTGTTTATGTTCCACTGCCTGTTGTGAGACTGCCTTTTCT
The DNA here is from genome assembly GCA_037952925.1 of Lithobates clamitans. Classification (NCBI taxonomy): domain Eukaryota; kingdom Metazoa; phylum Chordata; class Amphibia; order Anura; family Ranidae; genus Lithobates; species Lithobates clamitans. The sequence goes on along the minus strand of JBBGZY010000008.1, from coordinate 6,112,459 downwards.
GTTAACGCATTGAGCGCTCAATCATTTTGTTGTATATTGCTTTATCCATATCTTCCAGTTATAGCTGTTGTCCAGCTGCACTGGGTTCAGACCGCACGCTATTGACTATGATCCCTTCTCACTCACACATGGCCACGTTTTAGTGCTGGTTAACTTTTCTATTTGCCAAATACATGGCAATCTTAGAAGAAAACCTGTTAAAGTCTGCAAAAGACTCAAGACTGAGGTTCACCTTCCGGCAGCACAATGACCTTAAACATACAGCCAGAACTACAATGGAATGGTTTAGATTTGCAGCCATCTTCCCAGATGTTAGAGTCTCTTTTACAGGCTGTTCACACTTGGGTGTTCCCTCCACACACGGGGTGTGCCTGAGGCCATCTCAAACCAAGCCACAGGACCTGCTAGAGGAAGGTCAGAGGTGGTCTCTCCATCTGTTCCCACTGTGTACTCCACTGATTACCCTCACAGTTCAGCCCTACATCTGGCTGATCAGGGCTGTCCTGCTCCCATATCCCAACTCTCCTGGGCACTACCCACAGCTGGCAAATAAAGGGGCAATAACTCCACCCATCACCACAGGAGGGCCTACAAATAAAGAGGCACTAACACCTGTCGACACGCACATACAGAATAATATCAAAACTGCCATCACAAATTATAGGCTTGTTGGACACCTTGCTTCCCCTGATTAAAAGTGCACTCAAAATACTTTTGACTATAAGAATTTATATATAAAAGAACTTGTGAAAAATAAGCAATGCGTAAACTTCATTAGTAAAAACAATTTTTGTCCATAAGTGGATTAAGTCACAAATCCTTAATCTAGGCATTTGAATCATCAGGAGTAATAAGATAACTCTTGCTGCCTTTGTTGCTGCTTCTCACAAGATTGGGGAAATCTACATATGACTAGGGATGAGCCGAACACCCCCCGGTTCGGTTCGCACCAGAACCTGCGAACGGACCGAAAGTTTGCACGAACGTTAGAACCCCATTGACGTCTATGGGACTCGAACGTTCGAAATCAAAAGTGCTCATTTTAAAGGCTAATTTGCATGGTATTGTCCTAAAAAGGGTTTGGGGACCCGGGTCCTACCCCAGGGAACATGTATCAATGCAAAAAAAACTTTTAAAAACGGCCGTTTTTTCGGGAGCAGTGATTTTAGTAAAAAAAAAAAAAGTGAAATATTCCTTTAAATATCGTACCTGGGGGGTGTCTATAGTATGCCTGTAAAGTGACGCGTGTTTCCCGTGTTTAGAACAGTCCCTGCACCAAATCTCATTTAAAACTGCTTGCGGGTTTAATGTAATGTGGGGTCATGGCAATATGGATGAAAATCAGTGAGACAAACGGCATGGGTACCCCCCAGTCCATTACCAGGCCCTTTGGGTCTTGTATGGATATTAAGGGGAACCCCGCACCCAAATTAAAATAAGGAAAGGTGTGGGGCCACCAGGCCCTATATACTCTGAACAGCAGTATACAGGCGGTGCAAACAAGACAGGGACTGTAGGTTTGTTGTTAAGTAGAATCTGTTTGTAATTTTAAACGGGTACATTTTTAACGTGTTTTGCTCCAGCCAAAAAATCTTTTTTAAGCTTTTTGGAAAACATAGGGAAGGGTTATCACCCCTGTGACATTTGTTTTGCTGTCTTTCCTCCTCTTCAGAAGATTTCACCTCACTTTTTGTCCCAATGAAAAATGTTTTTTGAAAAATTGGGTTTTTTTGTGGAACAAAGATTGGAAAGCATCAGTGGAAAGGAGAATTTTTTTCCCATATTAACTCTTACAGGAGAGAATTTCCCTTCCTAGGGGTAGATTTCATCTCACTTCCTGTTGTCTCCTTCCGTTTGCAAGTAGGAGTCGTTTGTAAGTTAGATGTTTGAAAGTAGGGTCCTGCCCTATATACTCAGCAGAAATTTGGGCCTTTGGTGTTGCTGTGGCCACAACACTGTAAGCCCTCACAGGGCCCTGCTGTGAAATATTAGATCAAGAATTGTAATTACATGCCCCTGTTGAACAGGAGCTGAAAAATTAGGCCTTAGGCACTGGTGCTGGTGCCACAACACTGCAACCCCTCACAGACACTCTAGTTGGAACGCAGGAACGAGCCCTGCTGCAAAGTATTGCATCAAAAATTGTAATTACACGCCCCTGTTAGACAGGAGCAGAAAAATTGGGCCTTAGGCACTGGTGCTGGTGCCACAACACTGCAACCCCTCACACACACTCTAGTTGGAACGCAGGAACGAGCCCTGCTGCAAAGTATTGCATCAAAAATTGTAATTACATGCCCCTGTTAGACAGGAGCAGAAAAATTGGGCCTTGGGCACTGGTGCTGGTGCCACAACACTGCAACCCCTCACAGACACTCTAGTTGGAATGCAGGAACGAGCCCTGCTGCAAAGTATTACATCAAAAATTGTAATTACACGCCCCTGTTAAACAGGGGCTGAAAAATTGTGCCTTAGGCACTGGTGGTGGCGCCCAGAACCAAAAATGTTCTTACAAGCTATCAGCGTGATGATTGAGGAGGAAGAGGATAATTACTCAGGGATAATCACTCAGCATCAGCATAGGCAGTCTTTGAAGGGATCTGAGATTTCAAAAAAAATTATTCGGGTTACATCAGCATCAGGTGCTTGGTAGCTGGTGGTGATCCAAGACTGATTCATTTTTATGAAGGTCAGTCGATCGACCGAGTCGGTGGACAGACGCACCCTGTGATCGGTTACCACGCCTCCAGCAGCACTGAATGTGCGTTCCGAAAGAATGCTGGATGCAGGACAGGCCAGTAGCTCAATTGCATACTGTGCAAGCTCTGGCCAGTGATCCATCCTCAAGACCCAGTAACCCAGAGGATTTTCGGTGGGAAAGGTGTCCAAGTCTAATCTTGCCCCTAGGTATTCCTGCACCATATAAAAAAGACGCTGGCGATGGTTGCTGGAACCGATCATACCTTGGGGCTGCGGACCAAAAAATTGTCTGAACGCATCGGTCAGACGGCCACCTTCTCCACCGCTCCTTCTTTGACTGACCGAAGCCTCAGCAACACATTGTCCAGAAACAGGAGTTTGTAACCTCCCAGTCTCTGGGAACGCGTTGCACAGACCTTTCTGCAAGGCCTCCCGAAGATGTTTCATCCTCTGCTCCCTCTGCGATGGCAAAATAAGGTCCGCAACCTTACCCTTGTAACGTGGATCAAGGAGGGTTGCCAGCCAGTATTGGTCCTTCTCCTTGATACCACGAATACGAGGATCCTTACGCAGGCTTTGCAGGATCAGGGAGGCCATGCAGCGTAGGTTTGCTGAGGCATTCGGTCCGGAGTCCTCTGGGTCACTAAGGACGACATGGTCCGCAGCCACCTCCTCCCAGCCACGTACAAGTCCATGTGTTTCTTGGGACTGATCCCTTAAAGACTGCTGCTGATGCTGAGTGCCAGGCTCCACCTCCATACTGACACAATCTTCCTCCTCCTCCTCCTCCTCTTCCTGTGTGATCGGCGGGCACACAGGAACACTGTCTGGATAAAGGGGGCCTTGAGAGCTAAGGAAGTCCTCCTCTTCCTGCCTCTGTTCTGCCTCAAGTGCCCTGTCCATTATTCCACGCAGCGTGTGCTCCAACAGGTGGACAAGGGGGACAGTGTCACTGATGCATGCACTGTCACTGCTCACCATCTTCGTGGCCTCCTCAAATGGTGACAGGACAGTGCATGCATCCCTGATCATGGCCCACTGGCGTGGGGAAAAAAAACCAAGCTCCCCTGACCCTGTCCTGGTGCCATAGTCGCACAGGTACTCATTGATGGCCCTCTCCTGCGTGTGCAGCCGCTGCAGCATGGCCAACGTTGAGTTCCACCTGGTGGGCATGTCACAGATTAGGCGGTTCTTGGGCAGGTTAAACTCCTTTTGGAGGTCCGTCAGCCGAGCACTGGCATTATATGACCGGCGGAAATGCACACAGACTTTCCTGGCCTGCCTCAGGACATCCTGTAAGCCCGGGTACCTGCCCAAGAACCGCTGCATCACCAAGTTAAGGACGTGAGCCAAACAGGGCACATGGGTCATTTGTCCCTGTCGGAGGGCAGAGAGGAGGTTGGTGCCATTGTCGCAAACCACCATTCCTGCCTTAAGTTGGTGTGGCGTCAACCACCTCTGAACCTGCCCCTGCAGAGCTGACAGAACCTCTGCCCCAGTGTGGCTCCTGTCCCCTAAGCACACCAGCTCAAGAACCGCATGGCATCTTTTGGCCTGCATACTTGCGTAGCCCCTTGAACGAATATGGAGCACCGCTGGTTCCGAGGAAGAGGCCATGGAGGAAGAAGAAGAGGAGGGGGTGGAGGAGAGAGGTGTGTCACAATCATTAGCATTTTGGAGGTGTGGTGGCGGAACAACCTCCAACACTACTGCACCTTGTCCTGCATCCTTCCCAGCTGCCAGCAGAGTCACCCAATGCGCCGTGAAACTTAGGTAACGTCCCTGTCCATGCCTGCTGGACCATGAGTCAGCGGTAATATGCACCTTACCGCTGACCGCCCTGTCCAGCGAGGCATGGACATTGCCTTCCACATGCCGGTAGAGAGCCGGAATCGCCTTCCGTGAGAAAAAGTGGCGTTTGGGTACCTGCCACTGAGGAACCGCACATTCCACAAACTCACGGAAGGGGGCAGAGTCTACCAACTGAAAAGGCAGCAGTTGAAGTGCTAGCAATTTTGCCAAGCTAGCATTCAACCGCTGGGCATGTGGATGGCTGGGAGCAAACTTCTTTCGGCGGTGCAGCAGCTGGGGCAGGGAAATTTGCCTGGTACAATCTGACGTCGGTGTACCAAAAGCAGATTGCCCACAAGTACTTGGCTGTGACACACCTAATTCTACACCTTCATTCCTCTCAGTGCAGGTCTCAGAGAGGACTGAAGGTCTAGTGGGGTTGGAAATCTCAGCTGATGAGGAGCAAGGAGAGGTCCTCTTTGTTCTTTGGTGTGGGTCTTTTAGATGCGCTTGCCAACGAACTGCATGGCAGGTCAACATATGTCTGGTCAAGCATGTGGTACCCAAGCGGGAGATGTTTTGGCCACGCGAGATACGCTTGAGACATATGTTGCAAATAGCAGCGGTGCGATCTGATGCACTCGTCTCAAAAAAGGCCCACACCAAAGAACTTTTTGAATAACGCGCAGAGACTGCAGCGCCCTGCACATGTGATGCTGTCAATGTGCTGCCCTTAGGCTGGCCCCTGGAGGGCATCCTGCCTCGTTGGTGATGTGCCGCCTCCTCCTCCTCTCTCAGGCACCCACGTTGAGTCAGTGACCTCATCATCCCCTCCCTCCTCATCACTGGAGCAAATCTGGCAGTATGCTGCAGCAGGGGGAGCATGACTGCCAGATTGCTGTCCTTCTTGGGCACCCCCTCTGTCCGTGCTCATGTTACTGCCTTCATCGAGCTCAGTATCATCATCAGAGCCTTCCAAACGCTGGGCATCCTCCTGGAGCATGTACCCAACACTGTGGTCAAACAGTTCGAGGGACTCCTCAGGAGGACATGGTGGAGCTAGGGAAGGAGTCACTGATGACATTGAGCCGAGGGAAGAGGCCGCTGCTTTGCCAGACAAAGCACCCTGGGCATGGGTGAGAGAGGAGGAGGAGGATGAGGACGGCTTGGTCATCCACTCGACCAGGTCTTCCGCATGTTGCGGCTCAACACGGCCAGCTGCCGAAAAAAAGGCCAAGCGTGTCCCATGGCCACGTGCTGATGAGGATGCACCGTCTCCACGACCAGCACTAGACACAGAGCCTGCTTGCCCTCTCTTATTGGCTTGTGACTGTCTGCCTCTCCTTCTTGGCCTTCCAGACATACTAATGGCCTGTAGCTGCACTAAGCTGGGATATATATATATATATATATATATATATATATATATATATATACTGCAGCTAGCAAAATCAACTGCCTGCCTGTAGTATGAGAACACCACCAACCTTCTACAGGTAGCTTTAGCTGAACACTGTGAGCAGGACGCACTGCACTAACTGTAAATAGTCTAGCTGCCTGACCGTGGTACTAATAGGATCAAAATAACACCAGTAATTTTCTTCAGGTAGCTTTATATACTGTAACAAGACAAGCCTGCCTGTCAGTAGGAAGATAACAGGAACGGATCTAGCTGAACACTGTGAGCAGGACGCATTGCACTAAATGTAAATAGTCTAGCTGCCTGACCGTGGTACTAATAGGATCAAAAGAACACCAGTAATTTTCTTTAGGTAGCTGTAAATACTTTAACAAGACAAGCCTTCCTGTCAGTAGGAAAATAACAGGAACAGATCTAGCTGAACACTGTGAGCAGGACGCACTGCACTAAATGTAAATAGTCTAGCTGCCTGACCGTGGTACTAATAGGATCAAAAGAACACCAGTAATTTTCTTCAGGTAGCTTTATTTACTGTAACAAGACAAGCCTGCCTGTCAGTAGGAAGATAACAGGAACGGATCTAGCTGAACACTGTGAGCAGGATGCACTGCACTAAATGTAAATAGTCTAGCTGCCTGACCGTGGTACTAATAGGATCAAAAGAACACCAGTAATTTTCTTCAGGTAGCTTTATATACTGTAACAAGACAAGCCTGCCCGTCAGTAGGAAGATAACAGGAACGGATCTAGCTGAACACTGTGAGCAGGACGCACTGTACTAAATGTAAATAGTCTAGCTGCCTGACCGTGGTACTAATAGGATCAAAAGAACACCAGTAATTTTCTTTAGGTAGCTGTAAATACTGCACCAAGACAAGCCTGCCTGTCAGTAGGAAGATAACAGGAATGGATCTAGCTGAACACTGTGAGCAGGACGCACTGCACTAAATGTAAATAGTCTAGCTGCCTGACCGTGGTACTAATAGGATCAAAAGAACACCAGTAATTTTCTTCAGGTAGCTTTATATACTTTAACAAGACAAGCCTGCCTGTCAGTAGGAAGATAACAGGAACGGATCTAGCTGAACACCTTGAGCAGGACGCACTGCACTAAATGTAAATAATCTAGCTGCCTGACCGTGGTACTAATAGGATCAAAAGAACACCAGTAATTTTCTTCAGGTAGCTTTATATACTGTAACAAGACAAGCCTGCCTGTCAGTAGGAAGATAACAGGAACGGATGTAGCTGAACACTGTGAGCAGGACGCACTGCACTAAATGTAAATAGTCTAGAAGATAACAGGAACGGATCTAGCTAAACTGAATACAGTGTATATATATATATATGCAACACCTGGGATGCATATATATACACAATACACTTTAAGTGCAGCTAACTGACTGACTGTCCTGTCTAATCTAGCTAACTCAAATGAAATGACACTGTCTCTCTCTCTCTCTCTAAGCACACCGGAACACACTGCACAGGGCCGCCGTGCAGGCGGCCTTATATAGTGTGGGGCGTGTACTAAATCCCCTGAGCCATAATTGGCCAAAGCCTCCTTGGCTTTGGCCAATTACGGCTCTCTGTTCAGGCGGCGCTGTGATTGGCCAAGCATGCGGGTCATAGTGCATGCTTGGCCAATCAGCAGCAAGCAATGCACTGCGATGCCGCAGTGAATTATGGGCCGTGACGCGCCACACGAATTTGGCGCGAACGGCCCATATCGTTCGCAATTCGGCGAACGACCGAACAGCCGATGTTCGAGTCGAACATGGGTTCAACTCAGACACGAAGCTCATCCCTACATATGACATACAAACAAACAGGAAGAGCTCACACTAAATGCAGCAGAGTTAAAAACTCTGAGGTTACCCAATCCATCTTGTGTGTCAGGATTCCTACAGAGTCACCTTTTTCCACTGTCTACAGAAACATATCTGACACAGGGCTCCCTATCTGATAATCAGATCTGTCCCAGCCTATGATAACTTTCACAAACTGGTGCTACCTCCATACAGATAGATTGACTGTCTCGTTCTCTGTCACCAAACCTCTGCAATTACAGAAAGCTTAAAGGTGCAGCCTCACTATGCAATTTCAAACAGATTTAACAGCAAACCTACAACTATTTGGGCCCTCCTGGATGCATGGCCAAAAAACTCCCAGTTAGCAATTGTTACATTCTGTCCTGTTGCTAGGACGCAGTAACTGTTGTTTTTCACTCCTACAGTGCTAAGAGCATCCAAAGATGTTCACTTTCTACCAGCAAGGTAGAACTTGGGGATTGCTAACTGGGGTTGCATTTTGGCCAGGCTTCCAGGGGGGTCCGAATGGTCTACAGGTATGACAACACAATTAATGAATGTTTTACAAAGCTGCACAGTTTTTAAATATCTGCTTGGGCCTCTTGACAGCATAAGCTATTTTCTGGAAAAGTTATTTACTGATTGTTTTCCTTTGTTTCCCACAACTGCATTTTGAAACCATCACAAATATTTCTATTGATGTTGGTTTCACCATCACTATTTATCATCACTATATTCTGTGTTAAGCGTTTCGAAATATGTGGAAATTCTCCAAATCTGAGGAAACTGTAGAGAAAGACAAACCTGTATAGGTTATAAATCTAATGTATCTTTCTGCCCTAATACATTCTCTTATGGTTTCCTTTTTTAATTTGACTCTCTCTTAATCTATATCTTTTATCAGTAAAACTGGTGGAAATAACACAGCATATCGAAATCTCTTCACAGTCAATTTTCTTTCCACCACTTTTTCCTCCCTAATTTATCTTTCAAATGGTGGAATGACATTTCTGGATTAGCACTATATTATTTATCAGCTTGGCTTCTGTGTTTATTACATGTATCTGTGACAAATGCGTTGGATGTTGAGAATGATTTATTCGTATAATTAAAATTGTAAAGCTGCAGTAAAAATCAAACACATATAATGCTATACATAGATGAGAAGATCTCTCAAGGGGAATGACTGGTGGTTCAGGCTCTGACATTACTTGTTTTAGTTGGTCACTCCAGCTTTGGTGAGATTGGAGCACAGCGTGCAATTTTTTTTCTCATTCACGCTTAAACTAGAAGACCAGCTAAAAGGTATTTTTATTTTTTTTTTTGGAGGGAGTGAGTTATTGTTGGAAGCTCATTCAGGTCCCAATGGCTGTCAGTGGCTCTATTGGGGAGATTTTTCCTCACTCAGCTCTTCAATGACAATTCAATTTCTCACCAGGATATAAAAAGAGAGAAAATCTCTCTAGCAGTAACTCAATAGCAATGCAAACCCTTGGGAAAAAGTTAGAGCTTTTTAAGCTTTTTAAGTTTACTTTTCGTCCCAGAAAAGTAAACTTAAAAACAAAAACAAAACAAAAGAAGAGAAGAAAAATCTTCCCAATGGGACAATGCTTGGTTTCAAAGGATTCAAAGAAAACCAGACACTGTCACCCAAGTGGAGAGCCAGTAATAGGGTTTCCAGCTGTTTATCAGTAGGAGTGGACAGTGACAAAATGCTAACGTATAAGTATATTCAACTTAGGAGAGCAATAATTTTTTTAAGAATCATTTTTAACTGTCTGCCAGATTTTACTTACTAGTTTAGATGTTGGTAGGTTTCTCTGGAGAGAACCGGCCTCAAGTGCATCTACTAGGCACCTATGTGGGCTACCTTCCAACATTATTTTATTGCTAGCACTTGGTTCGCTCAAGGAATCACAGCCCCCTAGGTGCTGCATCTGGGCAGCCAGAAAGTATCCGTAGGGATGGGGAATTGCTAATCCTCCCTCCCAGGTAGGGCGCTGTAGTGCCTGCAGTTTAATCCTGGCCTGGCCTTTCTTCCAGAGAAGGTCCCTAAATAAAGAGTCTATTTTTATGAACCATTTTCTCCCGATCCACACCGGGGAGTTATGGAGAATATAGAGGATTTGTGGTAACCAGATCATTCTGATCAAGTTTGCAAGCCCTGCCAGTGACAGGGGAAGCCGACACCAAATATCACATTTTTTTTTAAGCTTCGCGAGTAGAGGGACCAAATTATCCCGAATATAATCGTTGGGATCGCTAGCCAGTTCTATTCCCAGATACTTTATTTTATCAGTTACTTTTAGCCCAAGGAGGCCGTCAGGGGGGGGGGGGTTATTAATTAGGTCCATCTGTAATAGTGAAGATTTGTCTCCAGTTAACTACTAGGCCCGACACTTTCCCAAATCCTTCTACCAAACTCATCATTTTTTCCAGAGACGGGCCCGTATCACCCAGGAATACCAGGACATCGTCCACGTAAAGTGCGATTCTTTCTTCACTACCCATCCTCCTGAAGCCCTGTATGTCTGGTGCCCTCCTTATGACCTCCGCCAGCGGTTCCATCGCCAGGGCGAACAGGAGGGGGGACAGCGGACACCCCTGCCTTGTGCCCCTCTCCAATGTCAGACTGTCTGTATACTCGTTATTGATCTTTAACTTGGCTGATGGGTGGCTATACAAGATTTTTACCCACTTAACAAAAATCGGGCCAAACCCAAATTTATCCATTATTTCCCAGAGGTAACCTCATTCCAAGCTATCAAAAGCTTTAGCAATATCCAATGACATAACTGCTCTAAGATCCCCATCTACTACTGGGGTCTGCAGGTTCAAATATGCTCTTCTAATATTGACACTAGTAGACCTATGGGGAATAAATCCCGTCTGGTCTGGGTGGATCAGTTTGTCAATGCATTTGCTTAGCCTGGTTGCCAAAACCTTTGCAAGGATTTTGATATCCGAACAGAGCAGGGAAATTGGTCTATATGAGACCACCTCTAGTTGATCTTTCCCTTCCTTTTGGATGAATATAATATTGGACTCTGACATTGAGGAGGGGAGGCCACCTTCCACGAACGCCTCCTCTAGTGTACTCAAAAGAGTGGGGAGCAAAATCCCCCCGTAGTATTTGTATATTTCTAGGGGAAGTCCGTCTGGACCTGGAGTTTTATGATTGGGCATAGCCGCCACCGCGGTTATAGGGGCCTCTAAATTCATTTTGTCTATTGTAGTTAAAGTTGGTAATGTAATTCCCTTCAGTAATCTGTCTAGCGCCGTTTCCTGCGAGCTGTTTTGTTTTGTACAGGGAGCTGTAAAAGTCAAAGAATATCTCCCTTACCCTCTCGGGATCCGTTACTATTTCCCCCTTTGGGGATCTGATCGCGGAGATTGTTGAGGACGGGGAATTGGTGCTAGCCACAACAGCAAGGATACGCCCCACTCTTTCCCCCTCCTCAAAAAATCTCCGCCTCTGGAAAAGCCTTTTATTTTCAGCCTTTCTCATTGTCACCGCTTTATAATCCTGCTGCTTCTTAACCCATAGCTTCCTTAACTCTATAGTAGGGCGCAGAACATACTGCCCTTCCAGGTCTATCACCTCCTTTCTGATGCGATCTTCCTGCATTTTTGTCTTTCGCTTTGCCCTCGCTATTTGCTGGATTAGGAGCCCTCTAAGAAAGGCCTTTAGTGCATCCCAGACCACCCCCCTGCCGCCGTGCCCAAGTTATTCAAAATGAACTCCTTCAGGCTAGTGGAAATTTCTTCCATATTCCCTATTATCTATAACCATACTGGGTTTACTGACCAAGTCCTATATATCTGTCTGTCCCCGGTGCAGATCAGCAGTTTTAAAGGTGAGTGGTCTGATAGTCCCCTTGGGCCGTAATCTATTTTATGTACTATGGGGAGCGCTTCCTTATTGCCTATGGCTAGGTCTATTCGAGATAGTGTGCAGTGCGTCCCTGAATAGCAAGAATACTGTCTGGCGTTTGGATTGCGAATTCTCCATAAGTCTCATCACCCCACTTCTTCTAGAAACTGCTTAAGCCTCCCTTCCGTTCCTCTCCCTGTCCGGGTGCTCGATGAGAGTCTATCCTGCCGACTATCAAGGACTGTGTTAAAATCGCCTACCAGGATCAATGGGATCCCTGTCTTATTCTCCATGTATTCTAGCAGAAAGTATAAAATTTCTAGCTTGCTAGGTGGAGGAATATATATATTTACTATAACGAATTCTCTCCCGTCTAATAAGCAGTGTAAAAAAATATAGCAGCCCAGCGTGTCGATCCGCGCATCCCTGCAGGTAAACGACACCCCTTTTTTAATCAATATACTCACTCCTCTCGAGTAAGAGGAGTAAACCGCGTGAAATTGCGCTTGAAATTTCCTACCCCCCAATTTTGTCTTAGTTTCGTTTGTTAAATGCGTCTCCTGCAAGCAGAGCAGATCAACACCCTGGGCCTCCAACTCAGAAAGGACAGCAGACCTCTTATCAGGATCGCCCAATCTCCTAACGTTCCATGAACCTATTCCAATCACACTGGGCATCATTAAAAAAGAAAAAAAAAAAGAAGAACAATAAGAAAGAGGTTTTTAGCAGGAAAATAAGTAGCAACCATATTATACGGTATACAGCACGTGCCGCATTCTAAATCCCTCCCCGGGGCACCAAGCTTCTTAACATTTATTATAGCTCCACTCTGGATCCTAGACCTACCAACCGTGTTGAAACAATATTTTGGGGGCATGTGGGGGGAGGGGAGGAGGGGAAAATCCCCTTCCCCCAACCCCCACAAGCCCCCTCTACTCTCATTTTTTCCGCATGTGTAAGTAAATAACCCAAACCCTTATTTAAATTACTACCCTCCCTCCCCCCCTGGTTCATTTTATTAATGTGTTTAAGTCCCACATGGGGACTAAGTGACTCTTTATCCAGTGACCTTCCCTTAGCCCCCCCATGCCTATTTCGGCTAGCCCTGAGGGCTTTTATTGTGACCCAATCTACCCCATGCCTCCCTATCACACCTAATACCAGCCGTACCCACCCATTAGCCTCCTCCTGCCCCCCACCCCCCCTCCCTGCATTTATAACAGCACCCTTAGAAAAAACCCTAAAGGTGGAAAGACAAAAATAGAAAAAAGCAAAACAATGCACCCCACAACCTTAATCGTGTACCATCCCAAATTTACGACTTCCACAAACTCTACAACCCGCTCTCCCCCCCACCTCCGGCCCACCCTGAATAGCAAGAGAATAATAAACCCTCCCCCAGCCCCCCGGTCCCATCCCACCATCCATCTTTTAATACTGCGACATTTTAATTTATCCTCTTCATTCTCTTCTTTTGCAGCCCTCCTGACTTCCCGGGATTATAAGTTCTCTTTATGGTTTTCCAGCCATGCTGAGGCCTTATCAGCTGCGTCAAAAAAGTAGACTGACCCCGAAGCTTCTACCCTCAATCGTGCTGGATATAGTAAGGCATATGGGATTTTATGGGACCGCAAAGCTCGCTTCACCTCCAGAAAGCCTGCCCTTTTCTTTTGCAGATCCAGGGAGAAGTCGGGGTACAGTGAGATCCTGCTGCCATTATGGGAGATATCTCCCTTCTCTCTTGATTTTTGCATTAACACCACCTTGTCCTTATAGCAGAGCAGCTTAAGAATCATTGGTCTAGGGCGTCCCCCCGATGCGATTGGCCTAGTGGGAGTTCGATGCGCCCTCTCGATGGCAAAGTGAGGTGAGAATATATCAGACCCGAAAAAGCCTTTAAGCAGATTTTCCATGAAAGTTTCAGGACAGGGACCTTCACTTCCCTCGGGGAGACCCAGGACCCTAACATTGCATCTGCGCATTCTATTTTCCATTTCGTCCATTCTATTTCTATACATTTCAAACTGCGTTTGTATATTCTTAAATTCCCGCTGCATCGGAAACACTGTGTCCTCAAGTTGGCTCAGTCTTTCTTCTATAAGGGCAGTCCTTTCAAGTACCTTCTGGAGCTCCTGGCTCATAGAGCGTAATTCTACCTTGAGGCCCCCCAGTTGATCACACAGGTCGCACAAGGACCCCTTACATGAGTTCACCGCAGCTAATACCTCCTTCAATGTGGGCTCTGATTCAGATATTATGGTGGGGCCAGCTGAGGCACCGCTGTTTAGTGAGGTTATTTTCTCCAAGGGGGCTATTTCTGGACTTTTTTTATTTAATGCGTTTTTAGTACCGGCCGGTAATGCAGCTGGGGCTGTTGACATTCTGCCCACACTTTTCCGCTCCCCAGATGGCCCTGTCTGTGATTTCTCGTGAGGGAGCTGATTGCCTTTAACGGGGGTATGAGCAGGGGTGTGCGCAAACTTTTCCAGTTTTGCTGCGGCTGTCACTGCTAGGGGTGTCGGCGCTGCCGAGGCCCCCTTGTCCTTAACAGAGCGAGTTGCCTGTGATGTTGTATTTTCATTAGACTGTTGGGGGTCCTCTCCCTTCTTTCTAGTCATCATTGGAAGTATTTGGGGAGAGAGAGAAAAAGAGGGAAAAAAAAAAAAAAAAGGAAGAAGCGTGGTTCCAGCAGTGGTTTGCCCCTTAACTATTATGCAATATATCCAAAGGCTACCACAATCTCCCCTCTGCAGCACTCCCTACGGGGCAACCGTGACAGTCCCAGGGCCCCAGAAGAAGCTTAGTTGGACTTCTCTTTACTTTCTTTCTCCCCTTCCTTTCCCTTCTTGTCTTCCCTCTTCGTCCACCGCTTTCCTTACTTCTTTACACTCTTCACTGTTCTCTGCACTCCTCTTTCCTCGCTCCCCCCGCCTCTCCTTCTTTTACAATGTCCGAGACTCAATTACCAGCCACTGCAAGAGGTGTATGGCATGGAGTATAGCAGGATATGCTCTTACAGGGTACAGACTAAGAAAAAGTCCTCCTCCACAACCCCCCCGGCTTTTATGGGCTAAGCCCGCAGGGCACTCGTACCTGACCTGAGAGTGCTTCGGAGCAGCTCTCTTCCTCGTGCGTCTAGCGACTGTTTTGCCGTTGGCTGGAGTCTGCTGCTGTAGCTGTGGCTGTGGCTGCGGCTAAGGCAAGAGGAGGGAGGTCGGATTCAATACTGGAGCTGAAACAGGACACCTTGGCTGAGACTCCCAGCTCTCCGACATAGTGGCTCACTCAGATCTCGCGGGATCTCCGGGAGTTGCTAGGCGCCCAGTCCTGCCACCACGAGAGGGGGGGGCCCGCCTCGTGGCCCGTATGAGAATCGAGCCAGGCGGGGCCCAGACCTGTACACGTCAGCGCGGTGCAGCGGGAGCGGTGGAAGATGGAGAGCAGCTGTCTCCAGAAGCGAGCATCAGAGGCCGGGTGACAGGGTAAACTAGCGGCAAGCTAGATGGTAGGCTGGGGAGAGCCAGCGGGGACAGGGCTGAGCAGCATGTAGGCCGGAGCTAGGAGGGAGCTCGCACACACACCCTCTCACAACGGCATCCGGTCACGCCCCCATTGAAGGTCAAAGAATCATTTTTTAAATCAACATACTGTGGTACACCCATCACAAAAAGAGACATACATTCTTTGATTATAGATTTTTTTCTTTATATCATATATCAAGTATTGTAGAGAATTTTCTTCTTATAAGATAAATTATCTTTACTGTAACTATTCAACCTTATAATAATATACACTATATACAGTATCTCACAAAGGTGAGTACACTCCTCACATTTTGTAAATATTTTGTTATATCTTTTTTTATGTGACAACACTGAAGACATGACACTTTGCTGCAATGTAAAGTAGTGAGTATACAGCTTGTATAGCAGTGTACATTTGCTGTCCCTTCAAAATAACTCAACACACCAGCCATTAATGTCTAAACAGCTGGCAACAAAAATGAGTACACCCCTAAGTAAAAATGTCCTAATTGAACCCAAAGTGTAAATATTTTGTGTGGCCACCATTATTTTCCACCACTGCCTTAACCCTCCTGGGCATGGAGTTCACCGGAGCTTCACAGGTTACCACTGGAGTCCTCTTCCACTTCTCAATGACGACATCACGGAGCTGGTGGATGTTAGAGACCTTGCGCTCCTCCGCCTTCCATTTGAGGATGCCCCACAGATGCTCAATAGGGTTTAGGTCAGGAGACATACTTGGCCAGTTCATCACCTTTACCCTCAGCTTCTTTAGCAAAGCAGTGGTAAACTTGGAGGTGTGTTTGGGATCGTTATCATGTTGGAATACTGCCCTGCGGCCCAGTCTCCGAAGGAAGGGGATCATGCTCTGCATCAGAATGTCTCAGTACATGTTGGCATTCATGGTTCCCTCAATAAACTGTAGCTCCCCAGTGCCGGCAGCAATCATGCAGCCCCAGATCATGAAACTCCCACCATAATGCATGACTGTAGGCAAGACACACTTGTCTTTGTACTCCTGACCGGGTTGCTGCCACACACGCTTGGCGTGTGAACCAAATAAGTTTATCTTGGTCTCATCAGACAACAGGACATGGTTCCAGTAATCCATGTCCTTAGTCTGCTTGTCTTCAGGAAACTGTTTGCGGGCTTTCTTATGCATCATCTTTAGAAGAGGCTTCCTTCTGGGATGACAACCATGCAGACCAATTTGATACAGTGTGCGGCGTATGGTCTGAGCACTGACAGGCTGACCCCCCAACCCCTCAACCTCTGCAGCAATGCTGACAGCACTCATACATCTATTTCCCAAAGAAAACCTATGGTTATGACGCTGAGCACATGTACTCAACTTCTTTGGTCGACCATGGAGAGGCCTGTTCTAAGTGGAACCTGTCCTGTTAATGTATGGTCTTGGCCACCATGCTACAGCTCAGTTTCAGAGTCTTGACAATCTTCTTATAGCCTAGGCCATGTTTATGTAGAGCAACAATTCTTTTTTTCAGATCTTCAGAGAGTTCTTTGCATGAGGTGCCATGTTGAACTTCCAGTGACCAGCATGAGAGAGTGAGAGCTATAATACCAAATTTAACACACCTGTCCCCCATTCACACCTGAGACCTTGTAACACTAACGAGTCACATGACACCGGGGAGGAAAAGTGGCTAACTGGGCCCAATTTGGACATTTTCACTTAGGGATGTACTCAATTTTGTTGCCAGGGGTTTAGACATTAATGGCTATGTGTTGAGTTATTTTGAGGGGACAGCAAATTTACATTGTTATACAAGCTGTACACTCACTACTTTACATTGTAGCAAAGTGTCATTTCTTAAGTGTTGTCACATAAAAAGATAAAATAACATATTTATAAAAATGTGAGGGGTGTATTCACTTTTGTGAGATACTCTATATAGAGAGGTATGAATTCCCCAGCTTTTTATATATATATATATATATATGATTTTTTACATATACTGTATTCATACATATAATTTTTGTATTATATATATTTTTTTATACTGTATATACTTTTTCTAATTATAGCAGCAGCTCTTCCTGACCCCACGGCACCTGTCCCGGCAGTTTCTGTCAATTGATTTAACTAACCAGGTGCTTACTGTTTAAACAGTTGCCTCTATAAATTCCGGGAGTTATCTGAGCTTACAGGCTGATGAAGGAGGCATGGCTTGCTTAGAAAACATGTTCCTATTGGCTACCACAATTGCTGGGCTGACAGCACACAAAACCCGGCTGTAGACACTCTCCCTGGACAGACAATCCAGCTTTGGACAATTCATGGCGGCCCATGCACTGTGGGCGTATGGGCGCCGCCCCCCATCCATGTGCCGCACCCTTTCAGGACGCAGTGTGCATGGAATCCTATGGCGGGGTGGGAGGGGGTGGTATTTTTTGAAGTACCTTATTAGATCCAGAGGCTCTAATAGGCTTCAAAATAGGGTGGGCTCGGGGTGCAGAGAGTGTGCCCTGATCCCATCCAATTGTATGACGATAGCAATCTAATTTTTGATATTTTCACACTAACCTTCCTCCCCGCTAATCAGGAGGCAGGGCATCAGACCTGTTTCCTGATTGGCCAAAGTGCCAGGCCACCCTATTGGATGCCTGGTGCTTAGGAAGAGGAATGGAGGAGAGACTAACACTGGTGTCAGGGGGGTTTGGCAGAGCCGCACGCGGGGGGGTTTGATGCACTGCCAGAGCCACGCATGCAGGGGGTGCTGCCAGATCCATGCGCGGGCGTTGGATGCACTGCCAGAGCCACACAGGAGGGTTGGATACACTGCCAGAGCCACGCACGCTGGGGGTGCTGCCAGAGCCATGCGCGGGAGGGTTGGATGCATTGCAAGAGCCACGCGGGAGGGGGGTGGGTGGGCCCAGTGGCTGCATTTGATGGGCACAAGTGGCTGCATATGATGGGCACAAATGGCTGTATATGATGGGCACAAGTGGCTGCATATACTGGGCACAAGTGGCTGCATATGATGGGCACAAGTGGCTGCATTTGATGGGCACAAGTGGCTGCCTTTGATGGGCACACGTGGCTGCATATGATGGGCACAGCGGCTGCATATGATGGGCACAGTGGCTGCGTATGATGGGCACAAGTGGCTGCATAAACTGGGCACAAGTGGCTGCATATGATGGGCACAAGTGGCTGCATATATACTGGGCACAAGTGGCTGCATATGATGGGCACAAGTTGCTGCATATACTGGGCACAAATGACTGCATTTTATGGGCACAAGTGGCTGAATATGATGGGCACAGTGGCTGCATATACTGGGCACAAGTGGCTGCATATGATTGGCACAGTGGCAGCATATGATGGGCACAAGTGACTGCATTTGATGGGCACAAGTGGCTGCATATGCTGGCCACAAGTAACTGCATATGATGGGCACAAGTGGCTGCATATACTGGGCACAAATGGCTGCATATCATGGGCACAAGTGGCTGCATATACTAGGCACAAATGGCTGCATTTGATGGGCACAAGTGGCTGCATATGATGAGCACAATGGCTGCATATGATGGGCACAAGTGGCTGCATATACTGGGCACAAGTGGCTGCATATGATGGGCACAGTGGCTGCATATGACGGGCACAAGTGGCTGCATTTGACGGGCACAAGTGGCTGCATATGATGGGCACAAGTGGCTGCATATGATGGGCACAGGTGGCTGCATATACTGGGCATAAATGGCTGCATATGACGGGCACAGTGGCTGCATATGATGGGCACAGTGGCTGCATATGATGTGCACTAGTGGGTGCATTTGATGGGCACAGTGGCTGCATATGATGGGCACAAGTGGCTGCATATACTGGCCACAAGTGGCTGCATATGATGGGCATAAGTGGCTGCATTTGATGGGCACATGTGGCTGCATATACTGGGCACAAGTGGCTGCATTTGATGGGCACAAGTGGCTGCATATGATGGGCACAAGTGGCTGCATATACTGGGCATAAATGGCTGTATATGATGCACAGTGGCTGCATATGATGGGCACAGTGGCTGCATATGATGGGCACAGTGGCTGCATATGATGGGCACAAGTGGCTGCATATGATGGGCACAAGTGGCTGCATTTGATGGGCACAAGTGGCTGCATTTGATGGGCACAAGTGGCTGCATATGATGGGCACAGTGGCTGCATATGATGGGCACAAGTGGCTGCATATGATGGGAACAATGGCTGCATATGTGCAGCACAGTGGCTGCGTTTGATGGACACAATAGCTGCAATTGATGGGCACAGTGGCTGCATTTGATGGGCACAATGGCTGCATTTAATGGGCACAGTGAAACTGCAATTGATGGTGGGGTGTCAGTATTTTTCAGTTTGTTTTCACCCCAAAAAAATTTTGAGCACCAGCCGCCACTGCAATTCACCACGGCGATCCTGGTCTGGCTTCAGCTCTCTCTGGATGGATTATTTGCTCTGCAGGGTCCCCCAGGATGGATCGAACACTCTCCACTCCCAGATACTGACCACAGCTCCCGTAGCACTGTCACGTTTTCTTCCACTCTTGGCCGCTCTTTGTCATCCCCACCACCTTGTGAGTGCAATTGTTTATACTATTGATTTTTAATAAACTGTGTTACACTATGCCTGCTTAGCACCTTTCTTTCCTTCCCCTCTTCCATTGCAGGGGTATAATATATCTAATGTAAATATCTTAACTGAATCATCCAATCCATGGATGCTATTACTGTGGTCAGGTATGTATCAAGCACTCACTCCACATCTCATCCGGTGCAATACCTATCCATTGGGCCTTAGCTCTCTCAATTGTGAATCCCCCGGATCCAAAGCTGCATAATATCTAGGGACCAACTTAGTGGGACCTGGGTAGTAAAAGTTCCTCCAGTTGAGTATTATGTAGCTGAAAAGTCCCACTCCCAAACTAGGCCACTGAAGCATTTTGAAGCTACATAGTTACATAGTAGATAAGGTTAAATAAGGACAATGGTCCTTCCAGTTCAACCTCTGTAGGTGTATGTTTGTCAGCGTCTATAATTATTTCCCATATCCCTGTATGTTGTGTTCTTTAAGATGCACATACAAGAGTCTTTTACAAATATCCATGCTCCCTGCAGACACCACCAGGGCTGGACTGGGACAAAAATTTGGCCCTGGACTTCATCCAGACCGGCCCACTTTAATTTTGCAAACACACACAAAAACAGTATATAAACGCAATTGCGCAAAAAACTATACTATACGCAATTGTGCATCAGTCACCATGACCAGCAGTGGCACTAGTAAATTCATTCATCAGTTACCGTGACCAGTGGCAGTAAATTAATTCACCAGTGGCATTAAATTATTCATCAGTTACCATGATCAGTGGCATTAAATTATTCATCAGTTACTGAGACCAGTGGCATTAAATTAATAATTTACTCTGACCAGTGACATTAAATTATTAATCAGTTACCGTGACCAGTGACATTAAATTATTAATCCGTTACCGTGACCAGTGACATTAAATTACTAATCAGTTACCGTGACCAGTGGCATTAAATTATTCATCAATTACCATGACCAGTGACATTAAATTACTAATCAGTTACCGTGACCAGTGGCATTAAATTACTCATCAATTACCGTGACCAGTGACATTAAATTAATAATTGACCAGTGGCATTAAATTAATAATTGACCAGTGGCATTAAATTAATAATTGACCAGTGGCAATAAATTATTCATCAGTTACCGTGGTCAGCGGCATTAAATTAATAATTGACCAGTGGCATTAAATTAATATTAATGCCACTGTAGCAATTTAACCATGACCAGTGGCAGTACATTTACAGTACAGATTAACCCCTCCCCCCTCCCCCCGCCATGCTGCATATTCAGTTACTTTATAATTTAACCATGACCAATGGCAGTACATTTACAGTACAGATTTACCCCTACCCCCCTCCCCCCACCATGCTGCATATTCAGTTACTTTAAGTAACTGAATATGCAGCATGGCGGGGGGAGGGGGAGGGGTAAATCTGTACTGTAAATGTACTGCCACTGGTCATGGTTAAATTATTCATCAGTTACCATGGCCAGTGGCATTCAATTAATAATTGACCAGTGGCATTAAATTAATATTAATGCCACTGTGGCATTAATATTAATTTAATGCCACTGGTCAATTATTAATTTAATGCCACTGGCCATGGTAACTGATGAATAATTTAACCATGACCAGTGGCAGTACATTTATACAGTACAGATTTACCCCTCCCCCCCTCCATGCTGCATATTCAGTTACTTACTAATTACTATTATTATTAGTAAAGTTATTACTATAGTGCTGCTTACTTGAATGATGACACTATAGCCTTGGTCTCTGTCACTGTACTTGCTGGTGGTGGCTGCCTGCAACTTGGTCTGGTATAGTTCTGATCCGATTCCGAATCCTCCTCCTCAGCCTCGGCTCCTCTAGGTTGCAGACTTGCAGCCAGGCTTGCTTTGCTACGCCCTGGCTCCGCCTCCTCCTATGTCCCCGGGCCGCCTCCACCCTCCGTCCGTGAGTGACGTCACGGCGCCCGGACAAAGAGGCCGCCTAAATGGCTATATTGTTAGCTGTTAGGGGGAGTGCCTGGGGGAGTGATAATGCCTGTTTTTTTGTGACGCCGGCCCGCCCTCTGAGTGCAGGAGCGGAGCCGCCCGGCGCCGCTCGGACGGAGAGAGACAGTGACACAGTCACTGTCTGACAGTCAGAGTCATTGGTGTAGTGGCCCGCTGCTAATCGGCCCACCGGGAATCTCCCGGTAGTCCGGATGGCCAGCACAGGCCTGGACACCACCAGTTGTGGAAGAGAGTTCCACATCCTTATTGGCCTGACAGTGAAAAACCCCCTGTGCAGTTTAAGGTTAAATCACTTCTCCTCCAATCTTATTGTGTTGCTTCGTATCCTCTTACACTCCCTGTAGGGATATTTTAGCTTGCTGTCCACCATTTTAGCTATAAAAATATGTATCCATCTTAGAATAATATGTATATGTGACGTCTATCAAAAGTTAGTTTCAAATTCTTGTAAATTATATGATTTCCCCGAAATGACACATGAAGTTTTTTCTTGTTGACAGTTTCTGTATGAAGAAATTATGTTCTATTTTTGGTTAGTTAAATATCCTGTATGTCTGTAAATTTAGCATATATTAATGAAGGGGTTGGACTTTTGTTGTGATGTCATGTTGGTTATATAAGTGAAAATACGGAAGTAAAAGACTGGATCATTCTGAATTGCATGCCTTGTGTGTGTGTGTGTGTCATAATTTCTTGTCGGAATGATCTCCAGATCTGAATGGGTTTAAAGGAACACTCTAATCAGGATATCATACGAGGGTTCACTTGCTTTTAGAACATACATACACTCCAACAGCTTGGTGTCAGGATGTGGGGCGGTCATTATTTAAGTCCGGTGAGTCTGATTTAAGTGTAAGGCTGACCGCAGGTCAGCCTGTTATTGTAGGAGGAGTCAGGCTGCATAAAGCCTGCCCTCCTTCTTCTCCTTGCTTGTGGTCGTAGGATCTCGTGTTGACAGGTCACTTCCGGGTTAGGGCAGGTCACAGCAGATCACTTCCTGTTTGTGGCTTGCAGGACGGCAGCATGGTCGGCTGCAAGGTTTTCTGTTTGGATCTCTCTCCCGGTGGTCGTGGCAGGTCTCGGCAGCGTTACCATGCGGCAGGGTCTTGTGTGCTGCGGGCGCAGGGATAGGGATAGTATTCTTCCATCCGTTTTCACTTTACTCCGGTCAGCTTGGGGTTCAGATAGCACCATGTGTTGGGGTGGCAGGTTGGGGGGAGTGTGTTTGGGGGTTTTCAGGAGATGATGGCAGAGTCTCATATGTCACAATGTCCCGCCTCTGTCATTAGCACTGCATAGCACGTTTGTATTCCTGGAATACAGGTAAGCAATCCAATATTTTTTTTTCTAGCAGGGATCCATGTTTGTCCAGTTGTAATAGTGTAGGTCATTGCATTTAGTCTTTGGTATTTGGGTCTGCTGTCACCACTGTTAGGTTACAGCATAGGTATGTATGGGCAGGGTCTCCTCTCTCCCTAGCCTCATGGTGATCCAAAGTGTGGAGTTGTGATCCCCAGGACAGGAGGGGTGAATGTCACCGGTAGGAACCACACCTACACCTCCAGGTACTTTGATTAGTGTTGACCATTTGTGTCCCCTATCATGGGATTCCCTTCACTTCCTGTCTGTGGCAGGGGGTCATTGGTGGTTGCATGGGCTGGCGTTTCCCATTCACCCCTGTTCTGGTGATGGTGCGGAGTGTGGAATCATGCCTCCTATTGATCGGTTGCGGTTTCGTATGCATTTCATGGTTTCTTGCTATTTGCGATTTCCCTTTCATTTTTTGCGCTCTCTTTCAATTTGCGGTTTCTTATGCATGGTGCAGTTTTTTCAGGTGTTTTTGGTTGCTCGTGCTTTTTTGCAGGTTTGCTCATGCGTTTTGCAGTTTTCTCATTTAATTTTGCGGTTTTCCCATGCATTTTTTTTTTTTTCGGTTTCCTCATGCATTTTACGGTTTTGCACGTTTTTTACAGTTCTCTTACAATTTACGGTTTCTCATGTTTTTTTTTTTCATGGTTTCATGCAGGACGGGTTCAGGAGGATTTACGGTACGCATGTGTAAGCACAGGGTTCAGGGGATAATTCAGGCTGGGGGGTTGGCAGGACACTTGCTCATTGCCTGTCCTCTCGTTATTTTTCTGTGAGGGTCCTTTGGGGGTATGTAATTTTACAATTTCTCATATAATTTTGGTTTCTCATGCGATTCACAGTTCTCATGGGTTCTCATGCATTTTACGATTTATATTTACGGTTTCTCATGTATTTTATGGTTTCATGCAATTTACGATTTCTCATTTATTCACGATTTCTCATGCATTTTACGATTTACATGCGTTTTACGATTTCTTATTCGTTTTTACGGTTCCATGCTATTTACGGTTCGCATGCATGTTAGTTTCGCATGCGATTACGATTCTCATGCATTTTACGGTTGTTGTGTTTTTTACGGTTTCTCATGCGAATTATGGTTTCTCATATAATTTATGGGTTCTCATGCATTTTACAGTTTATGTTTTTTTACGGTTTCAGTAAATTTACGGTTTCTTGTGGTTTTACGGTTTCTCAGGTTTTTTACACGTTTTAAGGCATTTCACGGTTTTATAAATTGTGGTTTCTTATGCATATTTTTCCATCTTTTATGCTTTGTTATGGTCAATTTACATTTTCTTATGCAATTTATGTTTCTCATGTTATTTACGATTCTCATCATGCAATTTTACGTTCTCATGTAATTTACGGTGTTCTCATGCAATGTTCGTTTTCTTATGAAATTTGTCATTTCTCTTGCCTATTCATGTTTCTTACATTTCTCGTGTTTCCCATGTTACTCACGCCTTACATGGTTCTCACGTGTTCTCTTGTTTCGCACGTTTTCCATGTTTCTTACGCTTCCCACGTTTTCCATGCTTCGCACGTTTGTTCATGCTTACGTCTTCCCATGTTTCTCACGTCTTCCCATGTTTCTCACGTCTTCCCATGTTTCTCACGTCTTCCCATGTTTCTCACGTCTTCCCATGTTTCTCACGTCTTCCCATGTTTCTCACGTCTTCCCATGTTTCTCACGTCTTCCCATGTTTCTCACGTCTTCCCATGTTTCTCACGTCTTCCCATGTTTCTCACGTCTTCCCATGTTTCTCACGTCTTCCCATGTTGCTTTCGGTTGTTTTCATGCAGTTACAGTGTTTTCATGCAATTTTTCACAGTGTTTTCATGCATTTAAGGTTTCTCGTGCTATGTGTCCCTTCTTATGCCTTTTTCATGTTTCTTACATTTATTATGTTTTACTTTTTGTATGTTTTCACGTTTTTTTCCCTTGGTGTTCACGTTTGTTTCTCTCGTTTCCTTGATTCTCACGTTTTCCTTTGATTCTCGTTTTCCATTGCTTTTTCTCGTTTTCCATTGCTTTTTCTCGTTTTCCATTGCTTTTTCTCGCTTTTTCTCGCTTTCCTTGCTTCCCTCGGGTTCCCATGTATTTTACGTTTATGATATATGTTTATGTCATATGTTTGTCACAGTTTTTCATTCGCTGCATTTCTGTTAGCTAGTGCTCATATTCAGGGTCTGTCACGTCTACAGATCTGTACAGGCTGAGGTTTCGTTTTTTAATTGATTGTTGTCCCACAATCTTCTCGCCTGTTTCCATACGTCATACGTGCACGTTCACCATTACACTTTTACTTTTACCCACCTCTGTCTGTGGGTATCTTAGCCCTGAGTGTTCGTTTTTAATTTCCTGTCCAGGCGCTGCAGGTTGCTCGGGCTCACTCACTGCATACAGTAGGGGGGTGTCATCATTAGGTTCACATTCTTGCGCTATTGGTCTTGCCATTCCTGCACCCACATCATCATTATCAGGTATCAGGGGTATTATGTCTTGGGGCTGCTTGTTATGTATGTTATTTGGTTGCTGTCAAACAGCTAGGTTGTTCATGTTCTACCACTGTTGAATACCCATCACGTCTATGGGTTGACAGATTGAGGTGATCGTTTTTAATTGGCTTGTTCGGTGACAAGTCTCCTCATCTGTTCTTACGCTGTTTATGTATTTCATACAAACTCACGTTTCTCATGCAATTTACGTTTCTCATGCAATTTACGTTTCTCATGCAATTTACGTTTCTCATGCAATTTACGTTTCTCATGCAATTTACGTTTCTCATGCAATTTACGTTTCTCATGCAATTTTCGTGTCTCATGCAATTTACGTGTTTTTTTTTTTTTTTTTTTTTTTTTAATTTGTTGTTTCTATGATAATCTCACTTATGTTTCTCTCGTTCTTCTAGGTTTTCCCAAGGTTACTCTCGTTCTCATATTTCTCACGCTGTTTATCATTCACGTTCTCGTGCTACCGCGGTTTCTTGCAGCTTCGGTGCTTAGGCTGCTTACGGTTTGTAGCTCGCATAATACATGTGTTTCGTTCTTTCATGCAGCTACGTTCCTGACGCAGGTTCTCGGCATGCTCATGTTCTTTCGTAGTTCATGTTGCTGTCCCAGTGGCATGCCACTTACGCGGAGTAGGTTAACCAGGGGACTGGTTTTTCTCTCTGGTATGCACACGACCTTTTATTTCCTAGTTACTTTTGGCTAGGATTGGCGGAAGCATGGAACTATGTTAAGTCAGCATGGTAGCTCCAGCAGCTTTTACAGGCTCAGGGGGTTAGTGGATTCCGAATATTCTCAAGTCTCTAGGTCAGGATCAGTAGGCTTCCTACTTGGTTCGGTTTTTGGCCCTTTTATCACGTATCGGCATGGCATTGTCAGGGCGTTTCTGGTTGGGCTCAGCTTTTCATGTTGTTGGAGACCCCGACAGACTTTCTTTATTTGCTGCGCATTCTATTAGCATCCTCAGGGTTCTTGAAGAGTAGCCCTCCTGCTGTGATCAGCGGACTTCTCACCATGGGTCAAATTTTCCCGTGTGGTATCTATCACATTCTCATGGTCTCCTTCATGTTGGGTACCAGCTAGGTGCTCAGGGCAGGCTTATACCCGGTTTGGGTCATAAGTGATAGGAGCAGGTTCGGGATATTTGTGCCAGGGACCCCAGCCCATTGGGTAGGTGGAGGTCGTCTGGTTTCTCTGGGTTTGGCCCAGAGCCATTTTTGAGATACCATAAGCATTTGTTATTTGTTAGTTTATACGTAATTTCAGTGGGCTATAAATTGGCATCATATTCATCCTACTGGTCATTTTTGCCCCCTTTTAGGCATACTGACCATTTGACCAGGGCACAACGCAGGTCTATCTTCTTGTTGCCTTTTGTTCCTTGTTACACTATCACAGATTGACTCCGAGTACAAGTGTAAGGCTGACCGCAGGTCAGCCTGTTATTGTAGGAGGAGTCAGGCTGCATAAAGCCTGCCCTCCTTCTTCTCCTTGCTTGTGGTCGTAGGATCTCGTGTCCCACCCACCCATTCCCTTTTTATTTTCTATTTTTATTTTATTTCAATTCATACTTGGGTATGCCCCCTTTTAGGCATACTGACCATTTGACCAGGGCACAACGCAGGTCTATCTTCTTGTTGCCTTTTGTTCCTTGTTACACTATCACAGATTGACTCCGAGTACAATTAATATTATTTCTCTTGCCGTGACTTTAGTTTAAAAGACCGTTTCCCTATATGGGATTAACAGAAGGTGTAGTGTTAAAAACATTTATGCAAATGTATGAACCTCGGTCGGGTGACGGAAGTGTAAGGAACTCTGAGATAGTTCCAAAAAGAAAGGGCTCTGAGTAGTCCAAAGGGCTCTGAGTAGTCCAAAGGGCTCTGAGTAGTCCAAGGGGTTCTGAGAAACCCAAATATAATACAGTACTGTAAGAAGTTTGATAAAGATATCTGATAGAGTGTGCCAGAAAAACCCAAACCTCTTTGCTTGCCTTTCTGTCGCTTAGATAAAATAAGGTAATCTGTTTGTGTGGAATTTGTGATGTTACAATATTTGGTGATGTATTGATGCTGACTTTTAATGATTTATATATGAATGCTTTGACTCTAAAGTATAAGATATATATAGTTGGTAGGATGATTCTGGCATTGATGCAGTGAGTAAAAATATTTTCTTTGCCTTGCTGTAATCAGATGTTCAGTGTCATCTTAGGGAAAGTAAAAAAAAAAAAAAAAAGTTTCAAAAGTGTCCTGAATGTATTACTGGTTTACACAAATTTGTGTTTCAAAAAGGATTGACAGTGCAGGGAGTAATGTCACTTATTGGAAGAGCAGGGGAGACTTATCAAGTCTGTTCCCGGTCTTTGAAGTATTGTGACATTAGGGACGTTTTTACCATTTAAAATATGGGTTGAGTGTTAATATTTTTTTTAAGGTAATACATAAATTGGTAAGGCTAACTTTTGATTAAAACATGCTATTTGATTAATTCTTTTTGCTACAGACATCTCTTGCAAAGGGGAAGTCAGGTGCAAAATTTGGACATTTGGCTTTTTGCCAACAGGGTTTAAGTACTAATATCTCACTGACTGTAATAGATAGTGGGGAATTGTTTGCGGCATTAGTACTACTGCAATTGAAGGCACTGTTTGAACCTGTTGGCATACTGCAAAAAGGAAAAAAAGAGACTCAGTATCTAATTAGAATGTTTAGAAAGAAAAAATAAATATATGTGTTGTGGAGATCGGATGGACCGAGGCTCCCTATAGTATCCTAGCCCATACATTGTTCATGATGGGTTTAGCAGAGTCATGGGATGGTAAATTAAGGGTTAAATCTTACAAACCACACTGCAGAAGTTGAAAGCTGCAGAGACTGCACACGCTGCAGAGGGTCAGAATACAAAACATGCAGTTTTAAAACAAGCAGAAAGCACAGAGGAAAAAAAAGAGGAAGTAACTACGCAGTTAGTTAATGCTCTAGGTTTCTTTTCATTACACAAGACGCCAGATTTAACACTTAAGATGAAATGCACAGTCTTTTAATACAGACTTATCTCAGTAACCTTGTCCCTAATTATGCACTTACAGATGTCAGACTCAGACTGGGCTACAAAGAGTATGACTGACTTTCAAGAAAAAAAAAAAACGTTAATTGAAAAAGACGCAGCGGGATGTTTTGACATCCCAAAACAATCACCAGTATCAACACATTATCAAAATGATTTCTTAGGAAATCAAAGGGGAAACTTTTATAAAAAGAGGAAAGGGGGCAAGGACAAAGAGGGAGTTACATACAGAGAAAGAGGATTTCTTAAAGAAAGGAATCTTAAGGGAAATTGTCTCGCCTTATAATACTCCCAGTAAAGAAGGCAAATGGTGACTATAGGTTTGTACAAGACCTAAGGGACATCAATAGCCTAGTGATACCAATTGCCCATGTAGTGCCTGATGTGCCATCAATACTTACCGCCATACCATGCGATGCAGAGTATTTTTACTGTGATTGATTTAAAGAATGTTTTTTTTATCCCTGTAGACGAGGAGACATGGCCACTGTACTCCAAGTCACCCTTGGGCCCTGGACTGCCCCTCATGGTTCTGTACTGTTGCAGTATGTTGGTGATTTTTTGATTTGTAGTTCTTCAGAGGAGGACTGCCGAGCTGATAGCCTATATTTATTTAAATGGTTTCATGTATATGGTTACAAAATGTTTAAGAAAAAGTTACAATGTTGTCAAAAGGAAAAAAAAACAGTTGAGTATTTGTGCTCACAAAAGGAGAAAGAAGAGTCAGTCATAAAAGAGCTGCGGCTCTGAATGGGTCTGCCATGCCCACTTAATAGGAAGGACATGCTCACCTTCCTGGTTACTGCCGCCAATGGATACCTGACTGCTCTTTCAATGACAATATATTGAGACAAGCAATGTTTTTGAAGCAATGTCTCTGAAATGTCTGATACTGTAAAATGGTCTGATGAAATGTTAAATATTTTTGCCATGTTTTGCCATGTTGAAATGTATAATGGTTACCAGCCCGAGCCTCAGGCCTCCTTGAATATGGCAAAATGTTTCACTTGTTTGCCAGGGAAAATTGCAGAACCATGGCGGGAGTACTGGCCCAGGAATATAGTGGGAGACTGTGCCCTGTAGTTTTTTTCTCAAAGATGGTCCCGGTGCGCTCTAGCGTCCTGTGCCATGGTGGTTGAGATGGTCACTTCTTTCACTCTGGGACACGACGCCACACTTCACATCACTTACAATGTGTCAATCGTGTTGAAAAATGTACATACACAGCACATGTCTGCTCAGAGGTTGAGCGGATATGAGGTGATTTTGCTGTCCAATCCAAAATTGCACATCAAATATGCTTCTCTCACTGCAGGCCCTGCACCCATTTTAAACGCCCTTTTAGGATTAAAAAGAACAGGATGAGGTTGTGCCATAACATGTCTGCACAAACCTCATTCACCAAGACACATCACCCAGGTCTGATTTATCTTCCACAGCACTACCAGGCACACAGAATGTTTTTGTGGATGGTTCTTGCTCTAGGCTATAGTACACTGCAGAGCACACACAGGCCAACAGACAGAGATAGCCAGGGGAAATGAGCAGGTCTGGCTGACCCTGCTGCTAAATAAGCTGCTATCTCACAGACAGCAGACATCCAAATTGTTATGCTGATACCTGACCTATCCCCATTTGAAAAGTCACTTGCAAATCCCCAGGATTATGCATCAAATTATGAGTTAAGGGACTGGAATGGAAAGGATGTGTAGAGAGATCTATGGGCTGGACTTCTCTGCAAAGAGGGGAAACCATGTATACCAACAGCAAGTGCATTCACAGTACCACGGAATAGGCCACGCATGTATACAAGTCACGGCTGATTTCACACACAGGCCCAAACTAGGCAAAAGACAGGAATATCTTTTGATAATTGTGGACATGTTCTCAAATGGTCCAGCTTTTATAGCCAGGGTCTGCCAGGACTTGGCAAAAACTCTCAAGATAGAATGGAAGTTTCACATTCCCTACCACCCTCCAAGTTCAGGAATAGAAGAAAGAATGAATAGAACAATAAAAGACAAGATAAGAAAGGCCACAGGAGGAACCTTTGCCAACTGGAGAAGGGTCCTCCCAGCAGTCCTGGCATAAAAGAGTTTTTTTTTAAGTTTTGATGAGTAGATTTTTCCCCACCCCATAGGCCAGAGCACCTTTAATGGTAGAAAAGGGAGATTTAGACTTAATACAGGAAGAATATGTAAGAAAACTGGTTGAAATATTGGATACAGTCAAAGAAATGTTGCTCGCACCTCTCTTTTTTTTTTTTCACAGGAAGATACTCACCTCTTCAAGGAGGGAGACACCATGGTGGTTCAACAGCTGAACAGAAATAAGAAGCAAGAGTATCCCTTTGGACCTCCTACTATGGTGATTGCAGTGATCAGAACGGCTATCCTGGTGGAAAACTGCTAGTCCGGGATCCATGCCAGCCGAGTGAAAAAGGTTGCCCAAAGCCCCAAGAGCAGGAAGGAGATCCTTAATACAGAAGGCCCTCAAGCAGAAGTCCAAGCAGATGAAGGAGGAGTTCCTGGAAAAGCAGGTCCGGCCAGAGAAGATGACCTCGCTTATTTCACCACAGACTTCTGGCAAAACATTTTGCTTCCTGTTCCTGATCACCCTGATAGTGTTCCCACCCACTTGGGTCATCACTAACTGTATTTGCCACCCTGAAGATTTGGGTGGCATTAAAAGTATTTGTGGAAACACACATACATAGGAGACCATTACAGTGATACAAGTTAGAAACAAGAGAGACATAATTTTGCTGATAAAATGCTTTTGCTAAAATTTAAATATGCTTATGTTCAGAAATCAGGATTTCAGAAATGTTGGATTTGTGGCAAATTGCACCTTAGCACTGTTAGGATACCCCTAATGGCTATACCTTTAATTACTCCCATTTTAAAAGGAAAGATTCCCCTTGACCTTTTGAATGTCAGCAGAGGAACTAATGACACCATTTCCTTTCACATCATCAATAGAAGTCATAATCCTACCTGGTGTTTTAATGTAGGGAATTCTACTAGAAATGCTCATACCTGTAGTCAATTTGTTTTGAACATTTCTAATTGCTATGCCCCTAGTGGGAAGTTTTGTTCTTTATATCAAACACACCACGATGAGGTCAGAGTACGGACTGATTTTAAAAAGACTCTTGCCTTTAAAAAATGATAGTAGTAAATCTGTACAGCATTTGTTTCAGGTTCTGGCAATAGTTACAGCAGTAGATCAAGAGACTGCTGTGAATACGCCCTTCTCGTTTGGTAACCACACTTGTGTTTGTTGTGGAAAAACTTGTTATCTCTGGATTCCACAAGAGGTCCAGGGCTGGTGTTACCTGGCCTCACTGGTGCCCATAATGGGGGTGGTAGGTGATAGTGATGGGAGTCATTTACTTGAAGCTAGTATACACCCAAGGTATCCATTAAAACATCGTAACAAGAGAGAGTTATTCCTTGAAAAGGATATGGCCTGGGTATGGTTCCCTTCCTGGACAGGATGGGGAATAGATTTGATGAAAAGGTTGAATAATTATTTAGGAATTATTGATAAGATGATGGAAAAAAATTCTGATGACATTTCTAAACTTAATGTTGAAACTAGGGCTATTAGAAAACAACTAGAATTGCATGACTTAGAAAGCATGAGTTCAGCCCTTACAGGATTATGTGAAATGACTGAGGATTATGAATGTTGTACTTGGGTACACAATACCAGTATAGAGGTACCAGACTATTATGATGTGATAGCTTAGCATCGAAAAGACGTGGCCAAGCTGCAACAAGAGGCTCGCAACATAGCCCAGACCTTGAGTCCTTTTGAAATGTTAATTTTGGATTTGGAGGGATATTGCCATAATTTTAATCATTATTGTGTTCTTTTTCCTTTTCCTTTATTTTGTGTATAAGCTTATTATGTGCCTTACTAATAGAGCCATTTGCATTTCAGATCCCTCATCTCCCAATAAAACTTATCTCAGTATGTATCATCAGAAGCAGGCTGAGAATACCACCATGATAAGGAAGTGAGATCATACATTTATGATCAAAGAGGGGATTGTAGGGATGTTTTAGCTTGCTGTCCACCATTTTAGCTATAAAAATATGTATCCATCTTAGAATAATATGTATATGTGACGTCTATCAAAAGTTAGTTTCAAATTCTTGTAAATTATATGATTTCCCCAAAATGACGCATGAAGTTTTTTCTTGTTGACAGTTTCTGTATGAAGAAATTATGTTCTATTTTTGGTTAGCTAAATATCCTGTATGTCTGTAAATTTAGCATATATTAATGAAGGGGTTGGACTTTTGTTGTGATGTCATGTTGGTTATATAAGTGAAAATACGGAGGTAAAAGATTGGTTCATTCTGAATTGCATGCCTTGTGTGTGTCATAATTTCTTGTCGGAATGATCTCCAGATCTGAATGGGTTTAAAGGAACACTCTAATCAGGATATCATACGAGGGTTCACTTGCTTTTAGAACATACATGCACTCCAACACTCCCTGAGACTAAATGTTTTTTTCCCATGCTGGGATCCCTATTGCTATATTTGTAAATCGCTATCATGTCCCCTCTCAAGTGTCGCTTCTTCAGCGAGAATACATATAGTGCTTATAGTCGTTTCTCGTAATTGAGGTCCTCCAGTTCCCTTATCAATTTTGTTGCCCTTCTTTGGACTCTCTCCAACTCCGGCACATCCCTTCTGAGGACTGGTGACTAGAACTGAACGTAATACTCCAGATGTGGCCTAACCAGAGTTTTAAAAAGTGGCAGGATTATCATTTTATACCTCGAGAATATCCCCTTTTTTATGCATGCTACGATTCGGCCGGCTTTCGTAGCTGCAGCTTGACATTGCATGCTATTGCTCAGTCTGTCATCTACTAGAACTCCCAGATCTTTCTCCATTCTTGATTCCCTCAGTGGTTCTCCCCCTGGTGAGTAGTTTGAATTTATGTTTTTTGCCCCCAAGTGCATTACTTTACATTCCTCCACATTAAACTTCATTTGCCATGTAGTTGCCCACTCCATTATTTTTTTAATTTCTTTCTGTAAAATGTCCTGATGTGAAGTTATTGCCCTGCTTATTTTTGTGTCAATCGCAATAACTGAGATTGAGCTATTTATCCCATCCTCTATATCATTTATGAATACATTAAACAGAATTGGACCCGAGACAGAGCCTTGGGGTACCCCACTTACCACTCCAGACTGAGTACATGTTTATCACTACTAGAGATGAGCTTTGAGTTTGAGTCGAACGAACATCGAATCGAACATCGGCTGTTTGCAGTTCGCCGAACGGCGAACAATTTGGGGTGTTTGCGGCAAATTCAAAAGCCGCAGAACACCCCTTAAAAGTCTATGGGAGAAATCAAAAGTGCTAATTTTAAAGGCTTATATGCATGGTATTGTCATATAAAGTGTTTGGGGACCCGGGTCCTGCCCCAGGGGAAATGGATCAATACAAAAAAAGTTTTAAAAACGGACGTTTTTTCAGGAGCAGTGATTTTAATAATGCTTAAAGTGAAACAATAAAAGTGTAATATTCCTTTAAATTTCATACCTGGGGGGTGTGTATAGTATGCCTGTAAAGGGGCGCATGTTTCCCGTGTTTAGAACAGTCTGACAGCAAAATGACATTTCAAAGGAAAAAAAATCATTTAAAACTACTCGCGGCTATTAATGAATTGCCGATCCGACAGTACACATAAAAGTTCATTGAAAAAAACTGCATGGGAATTCCCCACAGGGGAAGCCCAAACCAAAATTAAAAAAAAAAGATGATGTGGAGGGTCCCCCTAAATATGCCCTTCAGGTTTGGTATGGATATTAAGGGGAACCCCGGCCAAAATGTAAAAAAAAAGTTGGAGTGGGGTCCCCCCAAAAATCCATACCAGACCCTCATCCGAGCACGCAACCTGGCAGGCCACAGGAAAAGAGGGGGGGAGAGAGCACCCCCCCACCTCCTGAACTGTACCAGGCCACATGCCCTCAACATTAGGAGGGTGCTTTGGGGTAGCCCCCAAAACACCTTGTCCCCATGTTGATGGGGACAAGGGCCTCATCCCCACAACACTTGCCCGGTAGTTGTTGGGGTCTGCGGGCAG
Source organism: Lithobates clamitans (assembly GCA_037952925.1). Classification (NCBI taxonomy): domain Eukaryota; kingdom Metazoa; phylum Chordata; class Amphibia; order Anura; family Ranidae; genus Lithobates; species Lithobates clamitans. The sequence continues at coordinate 6,077,650 of JBBGZY010000008.1, read as the reverse complement.
GGGCTTATCGGAATCTGGAAGCCCCCTTTAACAAGGGGACCCCCAGATCCCAGCCCTCCCCCTATGTGAAATGGTAAGGGGGTACAAAAGTACCCCTACCATTTCACACAAAAAACTGTCAAAAATGTTAAAAATGACAGGAGACAGTTTTTGACAATTCCTTTATTTAAATGCTTCTTCTTTCTTCTATCTTCTTACTTCTATCTTCTATCTTCCTTCGGTTTCTTCCTCCATCTTCTTCTTCTGGTTGTTCTGGTTCTTCCTCCGGTGTTCTCGTCCGGCATCTCCTCCGTGGCATCTTCTTCTCTTCATCTTCTTCTCCAGGCCGCTCTGCATCCATGATGGCATGGATGGAGGCTCCCACTGTGTGACGCTTCTCCTCTTCTGATGGTTCTTAAATAACAGAGGGCGGGGCCACCCAGTGACCACGCCCCCTCTGACATCACAGAGACTGCCACAGGAAAGTCCCCGTCAAGTCCCTGTGCATCAGAGGTGGGTGGGGTCAGCGGGTGGCCCACCCTCTGTTATTTAAGAACCGTCAGAAGAGGAGAAGTGTCACACAGCGGGAGCCTCCCTCCATGCCATCATGGATGCGGAGCGGCCCAGAGATGAAGTTGAAGAGGAGAAGACACCGCGGAGGAGATGCCGGACGAGAACACCGGAGGAAGAACCAGAAGAACCAGAAGAAGATGGAAGAAACCGATGGAAGCTAGGAGAAGAAAGAAGTTGGAAGAAAGAAGAAGTATTTAAATGAAGGAATTGTCAAAAACTGTCTCTTGTCATTTTTAACAATTTTGACAGTTTTTTGTGAAATGGTAGGGGTACTTTTGTACCCCCTTACCATTGCACACAGGGGGCAGTGCCGGGATCTGGGGGTCCCCTTGTTAAAGGGGGCTTCCAGATTCCAATAAGCCCCCGCCCACAGACCCCCACAACCACCGGGCAAGGGTTGTGGGGATGAGGCCCTTGTCCCCATCAACATGGGAACAAGGTGTTTTGGGGGCTACCCCAAAGCACCCTCCCAATGTTGAGGGCATGTGGTCTGGTACGGTTCAGGGGGGGCGCTCTATTGCCCCCCTCTTTTCCTGTGGCCTGCCAGGTTGCGTGCTCAGGTAAGGGTCTGGTATAGATTTTGAGGGGGACCCCACACCATTTTTTTTTAAATTTTGGCCGGGGTTCCCTTTAATATCCATACCAGACCTGAAGGGCCTGGTATGGAATTTAGGGGGACCCCCACGTCATTTTTTTTAAAAAATTTTGGTTCGGGGTTCCCCTGTGGGGAACTCCCATGCCATTTTGATCAATGAACTTTTATGTGTATTGTCGGATCGGCAATTCATTAATAGCCGTGAGTAGTTTTAAATGACTTTTTTTTCTTTGAAATGTCATTTTGCTGTCAGACTGTTCTAAACACGGAAAACACGCGCTCCTTTACAGGCATACTATAGACACCCCCCAGGTACGAAATTTAAAGGAATATTACACTTTTATTGTTTGACTTTAAGAATTATTAAAATCTTATTTTATGACAATAACTTGCATAAAAGCCTTTAAAATGAGCATTTTGATTATTCATGTTCGTGTCCCATAGACTTTAACGGTGTTCGCGTGTTCGAGCGAATTTTTTGCCTGTTCGCCAGTTCTGGTGCGAACCAAACAGGGGGGTGTTCGCCTCATCTCTAATCACTACCCTTTGGACACACCCCTGTAACCTGTTTTCTATCCAAGAACAAACCTTATGGTCAATGCCTACAGACCTCAGCTTGTAGATAAGGTGTTTAAGGGGAAATGTATCAAATGCTTTTGCAAAATCCAGATACACCAAATCCACAGGTCTACCCCTGTCTAGATGGCAGCTCACTTCCTCATAAAATGTTAACAGATTGGTCTGGCAGGAACTACCCTTTGTAAACCCATGCTGATTACTACTAATGATACTTTTTTCTTCAGCAAATTTTTGAATATTATGTCTTATTATCCCCTCCAAAAATGTATCTATTATTAAGGCCAATACTCCCGAGGAAGTGAATTGTTTCTTGAAACATGTAGAGGAATTCAGATTGGACCTACATCTTCAGAAGCCCCATTTAACTGTGGGGTTCTTGCTTTATCAAGTCTGTATAAAATAATCCTTTTGATTCTGTATGCAACAATGTTTTTAAATTACTTTCTGTATTTATGTGTACAAACCACCTATGTATAATAAAATTTAGTTTTTTATATTCAGTCGCTTCATCCTTGGGTACCGAGATAGTCCATTCCCATTGTCATGGGGCAATTATTGGAGTAGCTACAGACAACCCTATCTTTATTACCTACTATTGATGTTAGGCTGACTGGCCTGTAGTTTCCAGAGATTTGTCTCTGCTCTTTTTAGAATATTGGTACCACATTGGCTTTTCTCCAATCAGCTAATACAATACCTGTCAGTATGCTGTCTGCAAAGATTAGGAACAATGGTCTGGCTATAACCTGACCGAGTTCTCTGAGGACTCTTGGGTGTAAGCCATCCGGTCCTGGTGATTTATTTGTATTAAGCTTATCTAGTCTTTCCTTGACTCTGGCCTCTGTTAGCCACAAGGGTACGCCCTGTGATGTATCACTAACAGTGCTGTTGTGGTCGGTATACCCCTCCTTTTCCTGCATAAAAACTGAGGAGAAGAAGGCATTCAGTACAATTGTCTTCTCTGTGTCATCTGTAACCATTCTCCCATCATCATATTTTATGTGGGCAATGTGCTCTGATCTTGCCTTTTTTACTGTTAATATATCTAAAAGATATCTTTGGATTTGTTTTACTCTCCTCTGCTATGTGTCTCTCGTAGTCTTTTTTAGCTGTCCTTACGTTCTTACACTTCTTATTGCATTCCTTGTAGTGTTGGAATGCCGATGATGACCCAATCCCTTTATATTTTTTAAAGCCCTTTTTCTTCTCTTTAATGAGGCTTTTTACATTATGGTTTAGCCACCCAGGTTTAACCTTTGCTCTTTTATATTTATTGCTCATTGGAATGTACTGTGTGATACCTTTGTTTAATATGTTCCTAAAGCTTTCCCATTATTCTTCCATGTTCAATGTTTCTAGGATTTGGTCCCAATTGATGTCATGTAGTAATGGCCGCAGTTTAGAAAAAAATGCCTCTTTTGAAATTTAGTGTTCTTGTGCTATCCTCATGCCTCCCTTTTTCTATGATTCACGCTAAATGTGATCATCCTATGATCGCTATATCCCAAGTTGTCCCGTATTGCCACATCTGAGATCAGACTTGGATCGTTCGTAATTATTAGATCTAGCAATGCATTCTTTCTAGTTGGGGAATCCACCAATTGGGACATGAAGTTGTCCTGTAAGACATTCATGAAATGACGGGCCTTTAATGAGTGAGCTGTCCCCTCTGCCAAGTCAATATCGGGATAATTGAAGTCCCCATGTGCATGTTTAAAGTGCCATGTCCTAGGTACCCCATATATCCCACAGAGCTGCTCAAAAGTGCAAAAATTGCATCATGAAATAGTTGGTGCGCATACTTTATCCCGTATCAAGCCCAAAGGGAGACAATTTCCATTTAAAGTAATTCTCCTAGGGCTGGGTTACACCATAAGGGGTATTAGGGGAACGAGACAGAGGAAGGTAATATATGCTACGTGAACATAGACAAAAACCCTCCCAGGTAAACTCATAACTGCTTCAACCTCTCTCCCAGGGACGTCTCCCCTATATACCATGTTAAGCAGGGTTTCATACAACGTGGCCACTGCCACCTCTGCCACAATTGTTGCATTTGGAATTTGGGGAAAAAAACTCCAATGGAGATAAATCAGTTGAGACGCAACACCGGCAACACCAATCCCCTCATACCCCGTGGCAACTTCAAAATATCTAAGGATAACCTGGGAGTATGGGATACCCACAGAAAATGAAATGCTATGGAGTCTAAATTCTAAAAGGCCTTTTTGAGCACATACATAGGGCAGTTAGACAGAATTTAGGGAGGAATGTCATTTTGAATGAATTAATGCGCCCCATGAGAGTAAGCAGTAAAGCTTGCCATCTCCACACCCGAAACACAGCTACCACCGATGACAAATTGTTTTCCAAGAATTAAGATACAGGCAGCTGAAATTGGAACCCCAAGTAGCTAAAAGACTTAGACAGCGGAATGGGGCAAGTATGAGGACATCATCAATAGGGATGATGATTTATATAATTTAATAATAAAAACATTTAGACCAATTTATACAAAACCTGGAATAATCCCCAAATTCCTGAATCAGGGCAAAAGTGGCGGACAGGGAAGGACCTGAGTCCTGCAGGTACAAAAGCATGTCGTCAGCAGTGTCTTTGCACTTTGAGTGGATTTGTAAAGGAAAAATGCTACACCCATGCTCAGGATAGAGTTACTTCTGGTTTAAAATTATTCATGCTGTGAAAGTTTTGCTTTTGAAAATTTCATGCAAGACTTCCTAATCAAAACTTCTGCAAAGTTTTAGTCATGTCAAACAATAACTATACCACAAGCACTGTGAGTTATCATCTGGGACAGAAAGGTCTGATATGCACTTAAGGCTTTCAGAAGTGATAAGGAAGCTAATGATCCTTACCCTCCTTATTGAATCTATGGCACAGATAGTTACAGCGCTTCTGCCGGAGAATCAATTACGATATATCACAGGACTGGATGCTGCATCACCTGGAGGTCAGACCATAATAACGATGTTGTTTGGATGTTCTACATTAGGATTAAACATGGTAGAAGCTATTGATAAAGGACACATGAAAAAGAATGTGAAAGGTCAACAGGAACAGAGTATAACAGAGTCATTTAAAACAAGACACTTTTTGGTGCATTAAATAATGTTGTCTGAACATTCTGCTATGGTACTAGTGTAAAAAATCACCCAGAGATCAATTGTTCCTGCATAACACACTGAGCAGAGAACATTTGTATTTAATGCAGTAGATAGCCTAGTAATGGTACACAGATATAAGCAGTTTTTCCATATAACCTGAGCCAAGCTTTCTCTGGCATTTACTGAATTTATCATCCCAAAGCTTTTGTAGACTCATTTACATTTACTTTTAAAGCATGTTCTTTAACCTGTAATCTTGTGCTTAGATTTCAAAGTTCATAATATTAGAAATCTTTCTGCACACTCTTATAAACCCTGATGTACAGTATATATAGGGGGATAGATTACAACCAAAGTTACTTCATCGGGCCATAATGTGTATGGTGATGGAGGAAGTTAAATACATTAGATGTAGAATGTTGAGTATATTCAATGTTGAATTGCCAATGTTAAGTACATTCGATGTTGGATGAAAAATGTTAAGTACATTTGATGTTGGATGAAAAATGTTAAGTACATTCGATGTTGAGTGTCAAGTACCTTCAATGCTGAATGGAGAGTGGAATTGTCAAGTACATTTGATGTTGAATGGAAAATGTTTGGTATATTCGATGTTGAATGGGAAAAGTCAAGTACATTCTTTGTTGGATGGAAAATGTCAAGTACGTTTGATGCTGAGTGAAGAATGGAGTTGTTCACAGTATTGTGAGCTGTACCTTATCTGTCCAGGTGTGTATGGTAGATGCAAGGATCACAGTGGATGTTAATGATGTATGAGGATATATCGTATCTCAGTACTAGAGTTGGAAGCCATTGGGAAGTCCCCGTGCGTCAGAGGGGGGCGGGGTCACCCGGGTACATCACTGTGTGGCCCTGCACTCAGTTATAAAAGAACTGTCACCTGAGAGGATGGTGATTATGGCAGGTGCCTCCCATGGATGCGGATCGGTGGCGGCGTGCGTTTTTTTTGGTCCGTCGGCAGAGCAAGAGAAGAAGATTAATGGATTTGATGGGGTATTTTTATTTTTTAATAAAGAACTTGTCCCAAGATGTGTCTTGTGTTTTTTTTAACATTATGACACTTTTTTTGTGAAATGGTACGGGTACAATGTACCTGTTACCATTTCAAACAGGGGGGGCCGGGATCTGGGGGGATCTTAAAGTGGGCTTCCAAATTCCGATAAGCCCCCACCCACAGACCCCCACAACCATCGGGCAAGGGTTGTGGGGATGAGGCCCTTGTCCCCACAATATGGGGACAAGGTGCTTTGGGGGGCTACCCCAAAACACCCTCCCCATGTTGAGGGCATGTGGTCTGGTACGGTTCAGGAGGGGGGGCTCTCTCTCATCCCCCCTCTTTTCCTGCAGCCTGCCAGGTTGCGTGCTCAGATAAGGTTCTGGTATAGATTTTTGTTTTTTGGGGGGACATTTTTTTAAATCTTGGCGCGGGGTTCCCCTTAAAATCCTGAAGGGTCTGGTATGGATTTTGAGAGGGACCCCTATGCCATTTAAAAAAAAAAATTGGTGCAGGGTTCCCCTTGTTTTGGATTCAGAACAAAATCTGATATTATTATATCTACCCCTTTTGCCAAATCAAAAAGCATGCATGCAGTGAAGTAATCACGCTCTGACACTCAGTTCAGAATGAAAGACTTCTGAGTTTATTTTCGCTTTCCTAGTTAGTTTTATACCCTTGCTGTTAAACAAAGAATACAGTATATGCAAAACATGTTGTTATGACAATACATAAGATTCTAACAGTCAGCAGTTTTAGCACTGATTTCAGCATTAAATCATAACTATTATTATATGTTGACGTTGTGTCTACTGTTGGTGCGATTTCTTGGAAGAGACAGGAAGAGACAGTAAGCAATAGGAAGCAACAGTCTTTTACTCATTGCGGTTTGGCTTCAGACCGAAAAAGAGGAACTAGCAAATATCTGAAAATTCTTAAGGTTTTTAATATTTCAAACCTCTGATGCAATATTACATTTGAAATAGCCATATTAATATGCCTCACCTGGTAACACCTTATTCACATCCATTACACCCTTAATATCCATACCAGACCTGAAGGGCCTGGTATGTAATTTGGGGGGACCTCCACGCAATTTTTTTTTTAAATTTTGGTTCAGGGTTCCCCTTAATATTCATACCAGACCCAAAGGGCCTGCTATGGATTTTTGAGGGGACCCCCATGCCGTTTTTTTCAATGACTTTTATCTGTATTGCCGAGACCCGACAATTCATTATAGCCGCAAGTAGTTTTAAATTACTTTTTTTCCTTTAGAAATGTCATTTTGTGCAGGGACTGTTCTAAACACGGGAAAAATGTGCCACTTTACAGGCATACTATAGACACCCCCCAGGTACAAAATTTAAAGGAATACTTTTATTGTTTCACTTTAGGCATTATTAAAATCGCTGCTCCCGAAAAAACAGCCGTTTTTAAAACTTTTTTTGCATTGATTCATGTCCCCTGGGGCAGGACCCAGCTGCCAGAACACTTTTTATGACAATACCAAGCATATAAGCCTTTAAAATTAGCACTTTTGATTTCTCCCATAGACTTTTAAAGGGTGTTCCGCAGCTTTCGAATTTGCCGCAAACACCCCAAATTGTTCGCTATTCAGCGAACAGGCGAACACCTGATGTTCGAGTCAAACTTACATTCGACTCGAACATCGGGCTCATCCCTAATGGACACTATTCTGTACTCCTGCTTCTGGACCATTAGGCTGCCTTTGATACGGTTGACCACCCCCTCCTCCTCAATAAACTTTACCCCCTCAGTCTCTGTGCTCTTCACTGGCTCTCATCCTACCTATCCCACTGCACCAGTGGGATAGGTGTCATTCAGTGTCACCTACAATTCTACTTCCTCCTCTCCTTCCTTTCTCCGCCGGGTCCCCCAAGGTTCTGTTCTTGAATCTCTCCCCTTTTTTCAATCTACACCTCCTCCCTGGGTCAGCTGATAGCCTCCCATGGTTTCAAATATAATTTCTATGCTGATGACACCCAAATCTATCTCTCCACCCCTCAGCTCACTCCATCAGTCTCCTCACACATCACTAACTTACTAAAAGACATATCTGTATGGATGTCACACCACTTCCTCAAACTCAACTTGTCCAAAACTGAGTTTATATTTCCTCCCCCACTTCCCCTGACTTCTCTGGGTAAAAGCAATGACACAACCATCAACCCATCCCCACATGCCAGAGTGCTAGGTGTTATCCTGGATTCTGAACTCTCCCTTTAGCCCCACATCCAATTCCTTTCCAAAGCTTGCCTCCTCAACCTCCCCAACATCGGGGGGCGTGGCCAGCCGGGGAAGCAGATGGACGCTTGGTTCTATAGCTCTTCAGCCAGGGGACACAATCCAGCGCCATCGGCCGTCATCGACACTCCATCTGCACCCATCCTTACTCCGCACGTCCAGGAGACAAAGATACTGTCATCCAGGAAAAGATTGACAGACCACAAGCCCCAAAAACTAACAGAATTTTCCAACAAGCCGGCGGGCTGGAAAAACCAAGATGGCACCGGCCAAGCCACGCTGTCCACAGCATACACGGACCTTCCGGATGCTCTGACAGATGAACAACTGGATACAGGTACCAAGGATAACCTCTCCCAGGCCCCAGAAGGTGACCCTCTCCCTGGAAGCCTGGCAAAAGCTAAGATGCGGCTGGACGCGCTGCTGCAGCGGACACAGCGTCCGCAAATTGAGGCCCAGGCTCCTATCCCCTTCTCCCTAGAACAGGCCCTGCACTCCTCCACGTCCTCCTTCCCCACCTCAGGCCAGCTAGTCATGGACACCACCCTGAAAGAAATGCTCATCTCCCTGCAGACCTCCCTCATGACTGATCTTTCATCCCTTATTCACAAGATCACCACTGACATCCACTCACTGGATGATAGAGTGACCAATGCTGAGAGGGGGATATATGCCTGCACCTCCACAGTAAATGAAACCATTGAAGCTTATGATGCTGTTAAAGAGGAACAGACATGGATGCGCGCCAAGCTGGCCGATTTAGAAGACAGATCTCGCAGGAACAATGTCAAACTAAGGGGTATCCCCGAGACTATACAACCTGTGGACCTGCCACGTTATGCAAAAGAACTGATGCATTTAGTTATCCCTGAAGCATCACCGCACAATGTCATTATTGACAGAATTCATAGAATTGCTAAACCATCCCATCTGGCAGCCTCGGTCCCAAGAGATGTTTTGATGAGGGTCCACTTCTTCCACACCAAAGAAAAACTCCTCATGGGACTCAGAGCCAAATCACCCTTACCTTCTCCCTATACTGGGATCCAACTCTTCCCTGACTTGTCAAAATATACACTCCAACTGAGACGTCAACTGAACCCGATCACCAAAGGCTTACAAAACCATAAGCTACAATATAAATGGCGCTACCCCGCCACCATCCTAATTGTGCACAATGGGCAAAACCACGCGATAGGGGATCTAGAAAAAGGCCTGAAACTTCTCCACTCCTGGGGTATATTTCCGGAACCGCCTAACTCTGTTCCTCATGACAGAGGTTCATTCTCATCCAGCAGACACCTGGATCAAAACTTCAACTGAAAGTCACAATCTTCCATGACTCATTTGGCCAATAACAGTCATTATAGCTCCCCTGTGCTCTGGCTACCTGCTATTCCTGCCCTCTCCTCCCCACGATAATAACTTTCTGTACCCCCAATATAGAGGCTTCTACAGTGCTCAGCACCCCCTCTAAGTTTTTCCTTTTTTTGTTGATACAAATATCAACTACTGCTCCGCAATATCCACTAACGGATCACCATGTAAGTTTTTTTTTTTCACTGTTTTTTTTTTTTTTTTATATATATCCATGGTCTCTGTTTGACTGTCTTTGTCTTGATACCTAACGTATTGCACTATTCGCAGTCTCCTAATCCATCCTCATATCAGTCCCTTGGACAGCCAAGAACCTACTGCTACTGAACCTTTACCCAGAATCCATCAGAACCAAGCCTCGGATCAACGTAAACCTACCTCTCAGGCTCACCCCCAGGTACCTCCAGCTCCATACTACAGCGACTAACCGTAAGTGTTGCGCACAACACAATCCAACCTCGCACCCACAAGATGCCATTCACCATACTTTCCCTAAACGCCAATGGGCTAAACCATCCCGTCAAACGACACTCACTCTGGAAAACCACCACGGCTCTCCAGGGTGACATCCTATGTGTCCAGGAAACTCACCTACTAGCCTCCAACACATCTCTGTGTAACAACCGCCATTTTCCACGTGTCTTCCACGCAACACATTCTACTAAGACTAGAGGAGTCATGATTGCGATCAAAGATACCATAGACTTCCAACTACTAGATGTAGTCCCGGACCCTGAAGGTCGCTTTATTATCCTAGTTTGCACCATCAATAGAGCGACTTACTCTATAATCAATGTCTATACCCCAAATTCCTATCAAATGAAGTTTCTGCATAGACTTATACGCACCGTCAAACCCATTCAAAAGGGTCACACAATCCTCTGTGGTGACTTCAATCTGGTCCCAGACGTATCTATGGACTCCACCTCATCAGCAAAAAGACGTGACTCACCTTTGAAGAAGTTCATAACCTCCCAAGAATTATATGATGTAAACAACTCCATTATTCAACATGACAAATACACGCCAGAAATATCAGAACAAATTACAGTTCCTATCATAAGCGACAGAGGACGCAGCGTGTAGATGATTTATCAGCTCAGATAGTGGCCCTAGAAACGAGACACAAATCTGACCCTCAAGACCCACAGACAAACCAACTACTATCCCTCAGACAGGAACTTAAAACCCTACTCCTCTACTTCTATGAATTCCTTCAAATGAAATTTAAAGCGTCTACATATTCCACTTCTAACAAAGCAGGGAAGAAACTCGCACAATGCCTCAAAGGTAGACGCATTAAAACTAGAATAACTCAACTCATCCACTCCCACACTAATAGGGCGTACACACGGTCGGACTTTGTTCGGACATTCCGACAACAAAATCCTAGGATTTTTTCCCACGGATGTGGGCTCAAAATTGTTTTGCCTACACACGGTCGCACAAAGTTGTCAGAATTTCCGATCGACAACCACGCGGTCACATACACCACGTACGACGAGACTAGAAAAGGCCGGTTAAGAACCAAGCGTGGCACCCTTTGGGCTCCTTTTGCTAATCTCGTGTTAATAAAAGTTTGGTGAGAGACGATTCGTGCTTTTTCAGACTCGTGGCTTTCAGATCGTTTTCTGCCGTTCAGTTTGTGCTTGTGGGTTTGTATATGCTCTTCAGTGCGTGCAGTCAGTTCGTATCGGAGTTTTCTGTGTGATCTTGCCTGCTCGTTGCTGTTTTTCAGGTCGCTCTTCACAGGCCTTGCTGTTCTTCAGTGCGTTCTGTTACTTCGTTCTGAGCAGCCGACCGTTTTCTAGCCATGTTTCGTATGCGTACTCCTCGTAGAGTTCGTGCTGTGCGGGGGCTTGGTGTTGGGGTCCTGACCTTGACACAAGTCCAGTCCATGAACAGGGTGGGGAGGAGTTCAGGGACCAAGAATTGGTTGCTTCAGCGTGACCAGTTCTGTCATATGCCTTTGCTCCGTGAGATCCGTGAGAATAATCCTGATGATTTCAGGAACTTTCTCAGGATGACGGACCCCGTGTTTCACCGTTTGTTGGCTTCGCTGACCCCCTATATCAGCAGGCAGGATACCTGCATGAGGCAAGCCATCACTCCGGAGCAGAGGTTGGTCGCTACCTTGCGGTATTTGGCCACAGGGAGAAACCTGCAGGACCTCAAGTTCTCGACAGGCATCTCCCCCCAGGCTCTGGGTATCATTATCCCAGAGACCTGTTCTGCTGATCCAAATTCTCTATCCTCAATCATCTATCTGCTGACTTTGCCAAACCCATACACACTATACCCATCTCTTTAGTGCTCAGATTTATGGATGAATTACCCAAAGCATGTAGTGCAAGGGCCTGCCTGTATACTTTCAAATGGTACTGTTTAAAGTTTTTGTATCCTATTATTATCTTGATAGGTAATAGCAGAATGTCCAAATGTTCTCAAATGTGTACAGTGTTTATTTATATCTTTGTATTCAGACACTTCTTACCTGTCCAGTGGTCTGCCAATAGTGTAACTAAGTAGGGTCTGTTCCAAGTAATACCCTGTATTTAGGCATTCATCTCTCAATGAAGTGAAGAGGGTTACCTGTCCAAGAGTCCCCCCCCCTATAATGTTAGAAATGGCCCATGGGGGGGAGGGGGAATATGATAGGTGTACCTTATACTTTGTTGTTGTTAAATTCCTCTTAATAAATGCTATCTGGAGGTTGCCCCATAATGTTTGTGTATAATCTGCTTGCCATGTTTCTGTGAAAAAAATAGTAATGTTTATTGTTTTTTCCTCAACAGTTTCCTTCAACGCCACAGGAATGGCAGACTGTGGCCTCCCACTTTGCCCAGCGGTGGGACTTTCCTACCTGCGGAGGGGCAATTGATGGGAAACACGTCCACATCGTCCCACCACCCAACTCGGGGTCGTACTATTATAATTACAAGGGGTTTAATAGTATAGTGATGTTGGCGGTGGTGTCGGCTAATTACGAGTTCCTGTATGTGGACGTGGGGAAGAATGGCCGGATGTCCGATGGTGGAGTCATCACCCAGACGGAGTTCTACAGGCATCTCCAGAATGGCAGCTTGGACTTGCCACCTCCAGAGGACAATGTTGAAGGTCTCCCATTTGTGTTTGTTGCTGATGAAGCATTTGCGCTGGGGGACCACCTGATGTGGCCATTCCCGATGAGGACCCTCACTCCGGAACAGAGGGTTTTTAATTACCGGCTAGCCAGAGCCCGAAGAGTGGTGGAGAACACATTTGGAATCCTGGCCAGCCGGTTCCGATTATTTCTGACACCCATCCATATGGCGGAGTATAAACTGAACCATATAATACTTGCCTGCTGTGTTCTCCATAATTTTTTAAGAAAACATTCAGCCAACTATGCTGGCTCAGTTGGGCCTGAGGCCGGAATCCCAAATCCATCAACACTGACGGCGCTTGAAAGTGGCCATCCTGGCTTGCCCTCCCTGAGTGCCCGTGATGTCCGGTTACGATACCTGGAGTTCTTTGTGGACATTTACTGCTTGTGTTTGTTTTAGCTGACCCTGACAGAAATGTGTTGAGTGCAGAAAATGTCATGATTGGGTAACCTTATAAAAAACAGTGTTGGCTGGTACTTCCTAAATGCAAAAACACATTTCACTACAAGTGCACTTGCAACTGCACTGAACCTGCACTTGTAGTGCAAAGTGTATTTGCCCTTAGGAAATAACCCCCATTTTTGCATAAAACAGCAATTACATCACCCCAAAAGTGTTGTAGTGTTGAGACAATAATCCACGCATTCTTGAGTAAGCCACTTTTTTATACCTGTACAATCACATGTGCATTTACGAAAGGTTTTTAAAACAAACCAACATGTTTGTTGTATAACAATTTTTGCAGTAGCATTATCAAAAATCGAAATATCCATTTCAGATAAAACAGGCCTGTGTAAAACCAACAAGAAAGCCAAAAAACTTGAACTTACAAAGTTCACATATGGGAAAACCTGAAGGCTATATCAGACATCAGTATTTAGGAACTGGGTTTGATATAGCGTTCAGATGGGTGGAAATCACCCCTGGAAAAGCCAAATTTGGAAGATGCACACCAATTTACGAATGTCAACATGTGCTATCTGCCATCAGGGGGGATCAAGGGACATGTTTTGGGGGAGCAAGCCCTTCCTCAACGCGACTTTATAATTGAGGAAGGGGTTGCACCCCCAAAACGCGTCCATTGATCTCCCGTGATGGCAGATAGCACATGTTGGCACACTGTGTGCATCCTACAAATTTGGCTTTTCTAAACATTGAAAAAAATTTAAGAAGATTGGACCACAATAAAACAGGTGATTTTGTGGGGTTTAAATTCGCCCCAAAACATCAATGATGTTATTATTTTTTTTAATAACATCACTGATTTGTTGCTGTATGTTGTGCAATTCGAGATTACACCCCATGATCTCCCCGATCAGTATCTGGGCACTTTCAGATGTGAAACGTTCTCTATCCCTCACATCTCGATCACCTAAAAAAAGATAAAGAACAAAAAAAAAGGTCTCAAAAATTTGCCACCATCCATCTCTTTTACCTGAGCCTGTGGTCGCAGACACTAACCTGTTGTGGTGCCAATCTCCACCACATCTTCTTCTTCCTCCTGCTCTTCTTCTTGTGTTGGTGGTATTTCACCTTCTTCCATAGGTGGGGGGTCTGTGTTCTCCTTGGATGAGGGGTGTCCTCCGAGTCTTTTCTCCCCTATGTAAAACAAAAATGGTATACTTAGCACACAGATATTTGATGGCAGAACTAGAAATAGGAAACATTGCTTGGAAGTGGGGTACAATTGTCTATTTTAGCAGAGTTCCAAGATGTATTTTTTTATTGGTCTTTGTCAAGCTGCAATACTTTACCTGTTTAGTACAAGCTTCACAGATGGAGACTCCCCTATAGTATACACTGGAGCACCTGTGTGGCCCCCCTAATAAAAATGGTGTTCTGGGGTCCCACACTAGTGCTCCAGTGTCCAGATGTGAAAACAGCTGCTCAGTGTCCTCTCCTTACACACAATCTAGTTGGCATTTCATTCTAGTAACAAACCCATCTACACAAACAAATATTTGACATCCAAGTAGGCCCCAAAAAATGTGTGAAAATGCATATGGCCTAAACAATGGTGTTCTATAGGCCGAAAGAAAAATGTTTGATATGAACGAATAATGGGCCCATGAACATTAAAGTTGCCCTTTTAATCGTTACAATTAATAAAAGCATATGGAGCAGAACGAATAAAGACAGAAAGAATAGGAACACAGCACAACTACGGTACTTACTTTTTTGCAGCACTCTTCGGATCTTTCGGTACTGCTCCGGCTCTCTCAACTTCAGGTCCGACCACCGCTTCCTGAGCTGATCTTTAGATCTTCGTACCCCGAAATTCCTGTGAAGGCATTTGATCACTTTAGCAATGATTTTTGCCTTTCGGATGTTGGGGTGGGGGTAAGGCCCATATTTTCCGTCATAGTCGGACTTCCTCATGATGTCGACCATCTCCAACATCTCCCCAAAGGACATATTTGTGGCCTTAAAACGTCTCCTTCTGGATCGGGACGTGCCTGGATCCGGGCTTTCCTCCTCCTCGTTGCTAGAATTAGCATGCACCTGCTGTAACTCCGCCATGTGCTCTTCACCCACTGCGCCGAACGAAAAGGGGCGGGGAACAGACTAGAAAGAACGTCAGGGGCGGGCGGAGTTACACGCATGCGCAGTGTGTATAAAGCGTAACACGCGTGCGTATTACGTACGATCTGTGAGCGGAGGAAGGAGCATTGGACGCGCCGATCGTAAGAACGAAGGTAAGAGACAAACTTGTGCCTATACTGCTTCTAGATTGAGGCCTATATTGTAACAAGATTAGGAGAGTTTTGTCTGACATTAGGCTTTGTCTTGTGTTGTGTCTTGCAGTGAACATGGATATCTTAATGAAAGACAATGACTTCATGTCAGTATTCGTAGAGATGCTAAGTGAGCTGCCCTGTCTGTGGGAGATTACCCACCCCCATTTCAAGAACCAAGCAAAGAGGAAGGCAGCACTGGAGCAATTGTGTGAAATTGTGAAGCAGGTGATCCCCACGGCAGACATCACCTATTTAAAGATCTTCATTGGTGGCCTGAGGAGCACATATCTGAGGGAGCGCAAGAAAGTCCTGGATTCACAGAGATCCGGAGCAGCAGATGACATCTATGTCCCCAGGATGTTGTACTACGACAGGCTGCATTTTCTGGCAGGCCAGACTGAACCCAGGCCATCCCTCTCCAGTCTTCCTTCCACGCTTCCTTCCCCCCCGGCTGAGGCTTCTGACGCCCAACCTGGGCCTTCCAGGCCACATGTGGAGGAGCCCAGATTGAGCCAGGTATAGCATTCCTCTAAATATTTCTGCTTGTCCAATCAATGATGTTAACTAGATGTTAGTTGGGAGTACTAATTTAGGATTGTGATTGATGATGCAAAACATTACAACCATGTCCCTTTATCATACACAGGGAAGTCTCAGCCAGGAGGTGGCCGAGCCGGCTGGCTAACCATGTCCCTTTATCATACACAGGGAAGTCTCAGCCAGGAGGTGGCCGAGCCGGCTGGCTGATCTGCAGGTCCCTCCACCCCCCCTGAAAAGAGAAAGTGGCAGTAGGAGGAGTACCCTAGAGGAGGCTGCTATAGCATTCTTTTGGAGGGCTACAGAGGTCCTGGGAGCACCCCACACCATGGAGGAGAACATTGCTGCCTTCATAGCCTATAAAATGCAGAGGATGGAGGAGGGCCAAAAAGTCTTGTGTGAGGCCCTCATATCGGAGGCTCTGGAGAAAGGTATGAGGGGCCAAATTACACCTCAGACACACCTTCGCGTTGGTCCTCCTCCTCCTCCTGCAGGTCCTCCTCCTCCTCCTCCCTCTCCTCCAGGTCCTCCTCCAGGTCCCCCCAGTCCTCCTCCAGGTCCCCCCAGTCCTCCTCCAGGTCCCCCCAGTCCTCCTCCTCCTCCAGGACCTACTCCTCCTCCTGCCACATCTCCAACTGCACAGCCACAGCCCGGAAGGAAGCGTGGAAGGAAGACCAGACAGTGATTGCCCTGGGTTCAGTCTGGTCGGCCAAAAGATGCAGCCTCTTGTGGTACCACAGCCTGGGGACACAGATGTCATCTGCTGCTATACGGATCTCTGCGAATTCTGGACCAGACTGCCCTCCCTTAGATATTGACTCCTCAGGCCACCAATTTTGATGTTGAAGAATTGTTGTCTGCCGTGGGGGTCCCAGGCTTCGCTAATTTCTCCTGTTGATCCAGTGTTGCCTTCCTCTTTGTTTGGTTCTGATCCCTTAATAAAGGATTTTTGTTTTGAATTATACTCTCCTATGTGTTTTACTTCAAAAAGGACAGTTGGTTTGTGAGGATTCAGGTACATTTCAAATATACAATGTGAAATGAACAAGGGACACCAACACCAAACAATCTCCCTGAGATTAAATAATAAAAGATATCAATGGTGTTGGGGTAACTTGACACACAAAACACACCCAAAAATATTCTGGAGTAAAAATAAAAATAACATTGAACAAAGATCAGCCTTTGAAAAAATCCAAACATTAAAGAAAAAAAAAGGCTTAAAATCCAAAAAAAATAAAAAATAAAAAATATAAAACTGTCAGATGTGACAACTAATAACAATATATTCAGGGAATCCCACTAAAAAAACACAAATAAAACTTTGTGAGAAGTGTGTGTGAATATGAGCAGCAAAACTACTTAATTCTTTTTTTTTTTCCATAAAGATTTTATTGTATAGAATAAGTATATCACAAGCAAAAATCGTACATACAATCTTGTACAATCGTCACAAAGCTTAAAGAACAATTAACATTGTATTCATGAGTCTTTCAACAAAAAGCTAGTAAAAGGTTGGTGGGGAGGGTTATTTGAGATAATGTTGGGAGCAAAAACCTGAAACCTCACGACAGGGTGTTTAATAACAGTACAAACTTCCCCCCACTCACATCATCTTTTGGTGAGTATTAAGGGGGGAATTGAGCACCAGGCCAGTCCTGGTTTAGGGCTCAAAGAAAGTTGAGACCCCCCCCAGGCACAAGTGTTGAGTGTCCCGAGGCTTCACATTCAGCAAATGTAGACCCACATCTTGGAGTATATAAAAAAGTGGGACAATTATACAAGGGTTGCAGACAGAGGAGAGAAAAGTAAAAAGATCTAAGAAGGAGGAAGAGGAGGAATGAGAAATGAGAAGAAGGGAAGAAGGGGAGGAAAGAGGAAGGAGAAGAAAAGAGAGGGAATGTAATACTCAAAAGGAAGAGAAAGGGGCGGGTAAAAGAGAAAGGGTATAGTAAGGAGGAGGTGACAGAGAAGGAGAATGGATAGACCACCAGGAAGATGGGTATGGGAGTCTAGAGTGAAGCATGGGTCGCTGAGATTAGAGAAATATAAGAAAGAGAGGGGAGAGGGAGAATGTGGGAAGTAAAGTGTATGTAAAAGTGAAGGGGGAGTAAGGAGGGTAGTAGGTGGGGGTGAGACTGATGGAAGCAGAGGAGTATGGCTCCGGGGTGTAACCGGGTCCGCCCCTCCAGGGCCAGAGAGGAAGGCAAGGACAGGATTAGTCCTCCTGGTTGAAAGTATCTGTTTGTAAGGAGACCCTTGGGAGATACTGGCGGTATCCCTCAGTGGTCGTGAAATGTATCCAACAGGACCATGTAACCGTGAACTTCTGAACTCTATCCTGAGAAACATGAATAAGCTCTTCCATGTCTTTTGTTTTGGAAATTCTTGCAAACCATTCACCGATTGATGGAACGGAAGTTGATTGCCAGTGTTTTGGAACGCATAGTCTAGCAGCATTAACTAGATGCATCGCTAAAGATTTGAAGTAGCTTTGTCTGGGTAAGGATGTATGGTGTAAAAGAAATTGGGCTGGGGTAAAATCGAGAGTAAATGTGGTAATTTGTGCTATTAAATTATGAACCTCCTTCCAAAAGGGTTGGAGGATTGCGCAATCCCACCATACATGGAGCATAGTACCCACTTCCACTCCGCATCGCCAGCAGGTGTTGGGGATAGAGGGCATAAATTTGTGGAGTCTTGAGGGGGTTCTATACCACCTGGTAGCTATCTTATACCCGTTCTCTTGAGTAGTAACATTCAATGAGCCCTTGTGTATGTATTCATGGACCTTATTCCATTCCTCATTTGTTAAGGGTGTCGAAAGATCCCTATTCCATGCAATCTGTGAGGAAGAAAAGGTAGGTGTCAAGGGTTCATTGAGCAAAGTATACAAAAGAGAGATGAGGTGTCTTTGTGGGATTTTGCGGTGACACAGGGTTTCAAACTGAGTGAGCTGCTTAACCCCATGAGTTTGGTTAATGTGAGTTTCCAGGAAGTGTCTAATTTGTCTATAGGTCCAGAAGGAAAATGCTGACGTTTTGGACATTTCTGTGAGTTTATCTAGGGACATGATTTTCCCATCCTGATAGAAATGCATAACTAGGACATCTTCATGTGGCCATTCATTCTGCAGGAAGTTGGTGTGGGAGCCTGGGAAGAAAGCAGGGTTTCCTCTTAACGAAGTCAAGGGGCCTGGGATTGAGGCTAAGTTTCCCTTGAGTGAAGCCTTTCTGAATACTAAAAGGGACGGATAGATTAGAGGATGTGTCGTTATTGATTGTGGCCAGTGCTTAGGGGATAACCACGGGAGTAAATGTAAGGAAAGATGTGATACGGCATTTTCCAGGGCAATCCAGGATTTCTTGGGGGTGTGGATATTCCAATCCGCTATCCTCGTAAGGTGGCATGCGCTATAATATTTGCCCAGGTCCGGCAATCCTATTCCACCCCTGGATTTAGATAAGGTGAGTCTAGAATATCTAATGCGGGGAGGAGAATCTCTCCATAAAAATGTCGAGCAAATTTTTTGGTATGTTGAAAAAAAGTTAGTTGGCAGAGCTATTGGT
Source organism: Lithobates clamitans (assembly GCA_037952925.1). Classification (NCBI taxonomy): domain Eukaryota; kingdom Metazoa; phylum Chordata; class Amphibia; order Anura; family Ranidae; genus Lithobates; species Lithobates clamitans. The sequence goes on along the minus strand of JBBGZY010000008.1, from coordinate 6,058,152 downwards.
ATTGCTTGTATTAGATATAGTAGACGCGGTAAGATCAGCATTTTGATCAGGGCTGCATGCCCAAACCAGGAAACATTTAACGTCTTCCAATCTTTAAGAAAATTTTGGGCTTTGAAAAGGGCTACCTGGAAATTCAATACGTATAAGTTTGATAATTGGGGTGGGATCTGTATCCCTAGATAGGTGAGAGCGTTTTTATGCCATTGAAACGGAAAAGATTCTTGACAACTAGTCACTTCTTGGGGGGAAAGCGAGATATTCAGGGCCTGTGATTTGGTTTGATTGATTTTTAAGTTGGATATTTTGCTGAATAGATCAATCTCATGCAGAAGATTTGGAAGCGAGACACGGGGTGCTTGTAGTGAGAGCAAGATGTCGTCGGCAAATGCCGCTACCTTGTACTCTCTCCCCTTTACCACAATGCCCTGAATATCAGGATTGTTTCTTAGTTTATTGAGGAAGGGTTCTAAGGTGAGAATATAAAGAAGCGGTGATAAAGGGCAGCCCTGAGGTGTACCATTCCTGACAGGGAAGGCGTTTGACAGGAGGCCGTTAACTCTAACTGCAGCGGACGGGCCAGAATACAATGCCATAATGGAGGAAAGCAAACGATCTCCGATTCCAATCGCTGAAAGAGTTTTGCGCATGTAGTCCCAGGCCACCCTGTCAAACGCCTTCTCGGCGTCTAAAGAAAGGAGAAATCCCTGGGTTTTAGTACTAGATATCCAGTGGTGTAAGTTTAGTGTGCGGATTATATTATCTCGGGCTTCTCTACCCGGGACAAACCCTACCTGGTCAAGAGTAGGGATGAGCCGAACACCCCCCGGTTCGGTTCGCACCAGAACCTGCGAACGGACCGAAAGTTCGCACGAACGTTAGAACCCCATTGACGTCTATGGGACTCGAACGTTCGAAATCAAAAGTGCTCATTTTAAAGGCTAATTTGCACGGTATTGTCCTAAAAAGGGTTTGGGGACCCGGGTCCTACCCCAGGGGACATGTATCAATGCAAAAAAAACTTTTAAAAGCGGCCGTTTTTTCGGGAGCAGTGATTTTAATGATGCTTAAAGTAAAAAAAAAAAAATGAAATATTCCTTTAAATATCGTACCTGGGGGGTGTCTATAGTATGCCTGTAAAGTGACGCATGTTTTCCGTGTTTAGAACAGTCCCTGCACCAAATGTCATTTTTAAAGGAAAAAATCTAATTTAAAACTGCTTGCGGGTTTAATGTAATGTCGAGTCATGGCAATATGGATGAAAATCAGTGAGACAAACGGCATGGGTACCCCCCAGTTCATTACCAGGCCCTTTGGGTCTTGTATGGATATTAAGGGGAACCCCGCACCCAAATTAAAATAAGGAAAGGTGTGGGGCCACCAGGCCGTATAATACTATGAACAGCAGTATACAGGCGGTGCAAACAAGACAGGGACTGTAGGTTTGTTGTTAAGTAGAATCTCTTTGTAATTTTGAACGGGTACATTTTTAACGTGTTTAGCTCCAGCCAAAAAATCTTTTTTAAGCTTTTTGGAAAACATAGGGAAGGGTTATCACCCCTGTGACATTTGTTTTGCTGTCTTTCCTCCTCTTCAGAAGATTTCACCTCACTTTTTGTCCCAATGAAAAATGTTTTTTGAAAATTTGGGTTTTTTTGTGGAACAAGGATTGGAAAGCATCAGTGGAAAGGAGAATTTTTTTTCCCACATTAAATCTTACAGGAGAGAATTTCCCTTCCTAGGGGTAGATTTCATCTCACTTCCTGTTGTCTCCTTCCGTTTGCAAGTAGGAGTCGTTCGTAAGTTAGATGTTTGAAAGTAGGGTCCTGCCCTATATACTCAGCAGAAATTTGGGCCTTAGGTGTTGCTGTGGCCACAACACTGTAAGCCCTCGCAGGGCCCTGCTGTCAAATATTAGATCAAGAATTGTAATTACATGCCCCTGTTGAACAGGAGCTGAAAAATTAGGCCTTAGGCACTGGTGCTGGTGCCACAACACTGCAACCCCTTACAGACACTCTAGTTGGAACGCAGGAACGAGCCCTGCTGCAAAGTATTGCATCAAAAATTGTAATTACACGCCCCTGTTAGACAGGAGCAGAAAAATTGGGCCTTGGGCACTGGTGCTGGTGCCACAACACTGCAACCCCTTACAGACACTCTAGTTGGAATGCAGGAACGAGCCCTGCTGCAAAGTATTACATCAAAAATTGTAATTACACGCCCCTGTTAAACAGGGGCTGAAAAATTGTGCCTTAGGCACTGGTGGTGGCGCCCAGAACCAAAAATGTTCTTACAAGCTATCAGCGTGATGATTGAGGAGGAAGAGGATAATTACTCAGGGATAGTCACTCAGCATCAGCATAGGCAGTCTTTGAAGGGATCTGAGATTTCAAAAAAAATGATTCGGTTACATCAGCATCAGGTGCTTGGTAGCTGGTGGTGATCCAAGACTGATTCATTTTTATGAAGGTCAGTCGATCGACTGAGTCGGTGGACAGACGCACCCTGTGATCGGTTACCACGCCTCCAGCAGCACTGAATGTGCGTTCCGAAAGAACGCTGGATGCAGGACAGGCCAGTAGCTCAATTGCATACTGTGCAAGCTCTGGCCAGTGATCCATCCTCAAGACCCAGTAACCCAGAGGATTTTCGGTGGGAAAGGTGTCCAAGTCTGATCTTGCCCCTAGGTATTCCTGCACCATGTAAAACAGACGCTGGCGATGGTTGCTGGAACCGATCATATCTTGGGGCTGCAGACCAAAAAATTGTCTGAACGCATCGGTCAGACGGCCACCTTCTCCACTGCTCCTTCTTTGACTGACCGAAGCCTCAGCAACATGTTGTCCAGAAACAGGAGTTTGTAACCTCCCAGTCTCTGGGAACGCGTTGCACAGACCTTTCTGCAAGGCCTCCCGAAGATGTTTCATCCTCTGCTCCCTCTGCGATGGCAAGATAAGGTCCGCAACCTTACCCTTGTAACGTGGATCAAGGAGGGTTGCCAGCCAGTATTGGTCCTTCTCCTTGATACCACGAATACGAGGATCCTTACGCAGGCTTTGCAGGATCAGGGAGGCCATGCAGCGTAGGTTTGCTGAGGCATTCGGTCCGGAGTCCTCTGGGTCACTAAGGACGACATGGTCCGCAGCCACCTCCTCCCAGCCACGTACAAGTCCATGTGTTTCTTGGGACTGATCCCTTAAAGACTGCTGCTGATGCTGAGTGCCAGGCTCCACCTCCATACTGACACAATCTTCCTCCTCCTCCTCCTCCTCCTCTTCCTGTGTGATCGGCGGGCACGCAGGAACACTGTCTGGATAAAGGGGGCCTTGAGAGCTAAGGAAGTCCTCCTCTTCCTGCCTCTGTTCTGCCTCAAGTGCCCTGTCCATTATTCCACGCAGCGTGTGCTCCAACAGGTGGACAAGGGGGACAGTGTCACTGATGCATGCACTGTCACTGCTCACCATCCTCGTGGCCTCCTCAAATGGTGACAGGACAGTGCATGCATCCCTGATCATAGCCCACTGGCGTGGGGAAAAAAAAACAAGCTCCCCTGATCCTGTCCTGGTGCCATAGTCGCACAGGTACTCATTGATGGCCCTCTGCTGCGTGTGCAGCCGCTGCAGCATGGCCAACGTTGAGTTCCACCTGGTGGGCATGTCACAGATTAGGCGGTTCTTGGGCAGGTTAAACTCCTTTTGGAGGTCCGTCAGCCGAGCACTGGCATTATATGACCGGCGGAAATGCACACAGACTTTCCTGGCCTGCCTCAGGACATCCTGTAAGCCCGGGTACCTGCCCAAGAACCGCTGCACCACCAAGTTAAGGACGTGAGCCAAACAGGGCACATGGGTCATTTGTCCCTGTCGGAGGGCAGAGAGGAGGTTGGTGCCATTGTCGCAAACCACCATTCCTGCCTTAAGTTGGCGTGGCGTCAACCACCTCTGAACCTGCCCCTGCAGAGCTGACAGAACCTCTGCCCCAGTGTGGCTCCTGTCCCCCAAGCACACCAGCCCAAGCACTGCATAGCATCGTTTGGCCTGCGTACTTGCGTAGCCCCTTGAACGACTACGGAGCACCGCTGGTTCCGAGGAAGAGGCCATGGAGGAAGAAGAAGAGGAGGGGGTGGAGGAGAGAGGTGTGTCACAATCATTAGCATTTTGGAGGCGTGGTGGCGGAACAACCTCCAACACTACTGCACCTTGTCCTGCATCCTTCCCAGCTGCCAGCAGAGTCACCCAATGCACCATGAAACTTAGGTAACGTCCCTGTCCATGCCTGCTGGACCATGAGTCAGCGGTAATACAGTACCTGACCGCGAGATTGTTTCCAGCGCGATACCATCGCGCTGGTTCTCGGCGACAGGGTACTGTGAATGTCGCGCTGGCTCACTCATCGGGAAAGGAAAACTTTGTTTTCCTTCCACGATGAGTGACAGGCAGCGCTGACAGCTGTCTGGTATGAATCCTGAGGCGGGAACACCGCGCCAAATTTTAAATGAAAAAAACGGCGTGGGTTCCCCCCTAGGAGCATACCAGGCCCTTAGGTCTGGCATGGATTGTAAGGGGAACCCCCTATGTCGAAAAATCGGCGTGGGGGTCCCCCCCAAATCCATACCAGACCCTTATCCGAGCACACAGCCCGGCCGGCCAGGAAAGGGGGTGGGGACGAGCGAGCGCCCCCCCCCCCCTCCTGAGCCGTACCAGGCCGCATTCCCTCAACATGGGGGGGTGGGTGCCTTGGGGGAGGGGGGTGCCCTGCGGGGCCCCCCCACCCCAAAGCACCTTGTCCCCATGTTGATGAGGACAAGGGCCTCTTCCCGACAACCCTGGCCGTTGGTTGTCGGGGTCTGCGGGCGGGGGGCTTATTGGAATCCGGGGGCCCCCCTTAATAAGGGGGGCCCCAGATCCCGGCCCCCCACCCTGTGTGAATGAGTTTGGGGTACATGGTACCCCTACCCATTCACCTAGGCGAAAGTGTCAATATAAAAAAAACACATTACACAGGTTTTAAGAATAATTTATTAGTCAGCTCCGGGGTCTTCTTCCGACTTCGGGGGGTCTCCTTCCGACTTCTCCCGGTGTTCGGCCTCTTCTCCCGGTGTTCGGCCTCTTCTCCCGGGCCCCGCCGCTATCTTCTTCCAGCTCTATTGCCAGCGAGGGGCCCGGTCTGCTGCCGCTGTCTTGTCGCCGCTGTCTTGTCGCCGCTGTCTCGCCGCCGCTGTCTTGTCGCCGCTGTCTCGCCGCTGTCTCCCCGCTTCTTCTCTTCTTTTCTTCTTCCCCGATGTTGACACGACGCTCTCTCCGGCTCGAATGCTGTGTGCGAGCTGCGGAGCCATTTATAAAGGCGGTAACCCCACCCCCTTATGACGTCATGGTCCCAGCATGCGCAGGGACTCTGGGGCCACGCCCCCTTATGACGCCAGAGTCCCTGCGCATGCTGGGACCATGACGTCGTAAGGGGGTGGGGTTACCGCCTATATAAATGCCTCCGCAGCTCGCGCACAGCATTCGAGCCGGAGAGAGCGTCGTGTCAACATCGGTGAAGAAGAAAAGAAGAGAAGAAGCGGGGAGACAGCGGCGAGACAGCGGCGACAAGACAGCGGCGGCAAGACAGCGGCGACAAGACAGCGGCAGCAGACCGGGCCCCTCGCTGGCAATAGAGCTGGAAGAAGATAGCGGCGGGGCCCGGGAGAAGAGGCTGAACACCGGGAGAAGAGGCCGAACACCGGGAGAAGTCGGAAGGAGACCCCCCGAAGTCGGAAGAAGACCCCGGAGCTGACTAATAAATTATTCTTAAAACCTGTGTAATGTGTTTTTTTTATATTGACACTTTCGCCTAGGTGAATGGGTAGGGGTACCATGTACCCCAAACTCATTCACACAGGGTGGGGGGCCGGGATCTGGGGGCCCCCTTATTAAGGGGGGCCCCCGGATTCCGATAAGCCCCCCGCCCGCAGACCCCGACAACCAACGACCAGGGTTGTCGGGAAGAGGCCCTTGTCCTCATCAACATGGGGACAAGGTGCTTTGGGGTGGGGGGCCACGCAGGGCGCCCCCCTCCCCCAAGGCACTCACCCCCCCATGTTGAGGGCATGCGGCCTGGTACGGCTCAGGAGGGGGGGGGGCGCTCGCTCGTCCCCACCCCCTTTCCTGGCCGGCCGGGCTGCGTGCTCGGATAAGGGTCTGGTATGGATTTGGGGGGGACCCCACGCCGATTTTTCGGCATAGGGGGTTCCCCTTACAATCCATGCCAGATCTAAGGGCCTGGTATGCTCCTAGGGGGGAACCCACGCCGGTTTTTTCATTTAAAATTTGGCGCGGTGTTCCCGCCTCAGGATTCATACCAGACAGCTGTCAGCGCTGCCTGTCACTCATCGCGGAAGGAAAACAAAGTTTTCCTTTCCCGATGAGTGAGCCATCTCGGCGCTGGCTCCTGCGACGGGGCTCGTAGGTGTCAAATCTCGCCGAGAAGTGCGGCGAGATTGACACAATATCGCGGTCACCTACTGTATGCACCTTACCGCTGACCGCCCTGTCCAGCGAGGCATGGACATTGCCTTCCACATGCCGGTAGAGAGCCGGAATCGCCTTCTGTGAGAAAAAGTGGCGTTTGGGTACCTGCCACTGAGGAACCGCACATTCCACAAACTCACGGAAGGGGGCAGAGTCTACCAACTGAAAAGGCAGCAGTTGAAGTGCCAGCAATTTTGCCAAGCTAGCATTCAACCGCTGGGCATGTGGATGGCTGGGAGCAAACTTCTTTCGGCGGTGCAGCAGCTGGGGCAGGGAAATTTGCCTGGTACAATCTGACGTCGGTGTACCAAAAGCAGATTGCCCACAAGTACTTGGCTGTGACACACCTAATTCTACACCTTCATTCCTCTCAGGGCAGGTCTCAGTGGGGTTGGAAATCTCAGCTGATGAGGAGCAAGGAGAGGTCCTCTTTGTTCTTTGGTGTGGGTCTTTTAGATGCGCTTGCCAACGAACTGCATGGCAGGTCAACATATGTCTGGTCAAGCATGTGGTACCCAAGCGGGAGATGTTTTGGCCACGTGAGATACGCTTGAGACATATGTTGCAAATAGCAGCGGTGCGATCTGATGCACTCGTCTCAAAAAAGGCCCACACCAAAGAACTTTTTGAATAACGCGCAGAGACTGCAGCGCCCTGCACATGTGATGCAGTCAATGTGCTGCCCTTAGGCTGGCCCCTGGAGGGCATCCTGCCTCGTTGGTGATGTGCCGCCTCCTCCTCCTCCTCCTCCTCCTCCTCCTCTCTCCTATCAGGCACCCACGTTGAGTCAGTGACCTCATCATCCCCTCCCTCCTCATCACTGGAGCAAACCCGGCAGTATGCTGCAGCAGGGGGAGCATGACTGCCAGATTGCTGTCCTTCTTGGGCACCCCCTCTGTCCGTGCTCATGTTACTGCCTTCATCGAGCTCAGTATCATCATCAGAGCCTTCCAAACGCTGGGCATCCTCCTGGAGCATATACCCAACACTGTGGTCAAACAGTTCGAGGGACTCCTCAGGAGGACATGGTGGAGCTAGGGAAGGAGTCACTGATGACATTGAGCCGAGGGAAGAGGTTGCTGCTTTGCCAGACAAAGCACCCTGGGCATGGGTGAGAGAGGATGAGGAGGATGAGGACGGCATGGTCATCCACTCGACCAAGTCTTCCGCATGTTGCGGCTCAACACGGCCAGCTGCCGAAAAAAAGGCCAAGCGTGTCCCATGGCCACGTGCTGATGAGGATGCACCGTCTCCACGACCAGCACTAGACACAGAGCCTGCTTGCCCTCTCTTATTGGCTTGTGACTGTCTGCCTCTCCTTCTTGGCCTTCCAGACATACTAATGGCCTGTAGCTGCACTAAGCTGGGATATATATATACTGCAGCTAGCAAAATCAACTACCTGCCTGTAGTATGAGAACACTACCAACCTTCTACAGGTAGCTTTAGCTGAACACTGAGGTGGACGCACCCCACTAACTTGTAGGTTTAACTGAACACTGTGAGCAGGACGCACTCGCCTAACTGTAAATAGTCTAGCTGCCTGACCGTGGTACTAATAGGATCAAAAGAACACCAGTAATTTTCTTTAGGTAGCTGTAAATACTTTAACAAGACAAGCCTGCCTGTCAGTAGGAAGATAACAGGAACGGATCTAGCTGAACACTGTGAGCAGGACGCACTGCACTAAATGTAAATAGTCTAGCTGCCTGAGCGTGGTACTAAAAGGATGAAAAGAACACCAGTAATTTTCTTCAGGTAGCTGTAAATACTGTAACAAGACAAGCCTGCCTGTCAGTAGGAAGATAACAGGAACGGATCTAGCTGAACACTGTGAGCAGGACGCACTGTACTAAATGTAAATAGTCTAGCTGCCTGACCGTGGTACTAATAGGATCAAAAGAACACCAGTAATTTTCTTCAGGTAGCTTTATATACTGTAACAAGACAAGCCTGCCTGTCAGTAGAAAGATAACAGGAACGGATATAGCTGAACACTGTGAGCAGGACGCACTGTACTAAATGTAAATAGTCTAGCTGCCTGACCGTGGTACTAATAGGATCAAAAGAACACCAGTAATTTTCTTCAGGTAGCTTTATATACTGTAACAAGACAAGCCTGCCTGTCAGTAGGAAGATAACAGGAACAGATCTAGCTGAACACTGTGAGCAGGACGCACTGTACTAAATGTAAATAGTCTAGCTGCCTGACCGTGGTACTAATAGGATCAAAAGAACACCAGTAATTTTCTTTAGGTAGCTGTTAATACTGTAACAAGACAAGCCTGCCTGTCAGTAGGAAGATAACAGGAACGGATCTAGCTGAACACTGTGAGCAGGACGCACTGCACTAAATGTAAATAGTCTAGAAGATAACAGGAACGGATCTAGCTGAACACTGTGAGCAGGACACACTTTACTAAATGTAAATAGTCTAGCTGCCTGACCGTGGTACTAATAGGATCAAAAGAACACCAGTAATTTTTCCTTAGGTAGCTGTTAATACTGTAACAAGACAAGCCTGCCTGTCAGTAGGAAGATAACAGGAACGGATCTAGCTGAACACTGTGAGCAGGACGCACTGCACTAAATGTAAATAGTCTAGCTGCCTGAGCGTGGTACTAATAGGATCAAAAGAACACCAGTAATTTTCTTCAGGTAGCTGTAAATACTGTAACAAGACAAGCCTGCCTGTCAGTAGGAAGATAACAGGAACGGATCTAGCTGAACACTGTGAGCAGGACGCACTGTACTAAATGTAAATAGTCTAGCTGCCTGACCGTGGTACTAATAGGATCAAAAGAACACCAGTAATTTTCTTCAGGTAGCTTTATATACTGTAACAAGACAAGCCTGCCTGTCAGTAGGAAGATAACAGGAACGGATATAGCTGAACACTGTGAGCAGGACGCACTGTACTAAATGTAAATAGTCTAGCTGCCTGACCGTGGTACTAATAGGATCAAAAGAACACCAGTAATTTTCTTCAGGTAGCTTTATATACTGTAACAAGACAAGCCTGCCTGTCAGTAGGAAGATAACAGGAACAGATCTAGCTGAACACTGTGAGCAGGACGCACTGTGCTAAATCTAAATAGTCTAGCTGCCTGACCGTGGTACTAATAGGATCAAAAGAACACCAGTAATTTTCTTTAGGTAGCTGTTAATACTGTAACAAGACAAGCCTGCCTGTCAGTAGGAAGATAACAGGAACGGATCTAGCTGAACACTGTGAGCAGGACGCACTGCACTAAATGTAAATAGTCTAGAAGATAACAGGAACGGATCTAGCTGAACTCTGTGAGCAGGACACACTTTACTAAATGTAAATAGTCTAGCTGCCTGACCGTGGTACTAATAGGATCAAAAGAACACCAGTAATTTTCTTTAGGTAGCTGTTAATACTGTAACAAGACAAGCCTGCCTGTTAGTAGGAAGATAACAGGAACGGATCTAGCTGAACACTGTGAGCAGGACGCACTGCACTAAATGTAAATAGTCTAGAAGATAACAGGAACGGATCTAGCTGAACACTGTGAGCAGGACGCACTGCACTAAATGTAAATAGTCTAGAAGATAACAGGAACGGATCTAGCTGAACACTGTGAGCAGGACGCACTGCACTAAATGTAAATAGTCTAGAATTTAACAGGAACGGATCTAGCTGAACACTGTGAGCAGGACGCACTGCACTAAATGTAAATAGTCTAGAAGATAACAGGAACGGATCTAGCTGAACACTGTGAGCAGGACGCACTTTACTAAATGTAAATAGTCTAGCTGCCTGACCGTGGTACTAATAGGATCAAAAGAATACCAGTAATTTTCTTTAGGTAGCTGTTAATACTGTAACAAGACAAGCCTGCCTGTCAGTAGGAAGACAACAGGAACGGATCTAGCTGAACACTGTGAGCAGGACGCACTGCACTAAATGTAAATAGTCTAGAAGATAACAGGAACGGATCTAGCTGAACACTGTGAGCAGGACGCACTGCACTAAATGTAAATAGTCTAGAAGATAACAGGAACGGATCTAGCTGAACACTGTGAGCAGGACGCACTGCACTAAATGTAAATAGTCTAGAAGTTAACAGGAACAGATCTAGCTGAACACTGTGAGCAGGACGCACTGCACTAAATGTAAATAGTCTAGAAGATAACAGGAACGGATCTAGCTGAACACTGTGAGCAGGACGCACTGCACTAAATGTAAATAGTCCAGAATTTAACAGGAACGGATCTAGCTGAACACTGTGAGCAGGACGCACTGCACTAAATGTAAATAGTCTAGAAGATAACAGGAACGGATCTAGCTGAACACTGTGAGCAGGACGCACTTTACTAAATGTAAATAGTCTAGCTGCCTGACCGTGGTACTAATAGGATCAAAAGAATACCAGTAATTTTCTTTAGGTAGCTGTTAATACTGTAACAAGACAAGCCTGCCTGTCAGTAGGAAGACAACAGGAACGGATCTAGCTGAACACTGTGAGCAGGACGCACTGCACTAAATGTAAATAGTCTAGAAGATAACAGGAACGGATCTAGCTGAACACTGTGAGCAGGACGCACTGCACTAAATGTAAATAGTCTAGAAGATAACAGGAACGGATCTAGCTAAACTGAGTACAGTGTATATATATATATGCAACACCTGGGATGCATATATATACACAATACACTGTAAGTGCAGCTAACTGACTGACTGTTCTGCCTAATCTATCTAATTCAAATCAAACACTGTCTCCCTGTCTATCTCTTTCAACGCCGGAACACACACTACACAGGGCCGCCGTGCAGGCGGCCTTATATAGTGTGGGGCGTGTACTAAATCCCCTGAGCCATAATTGGCCAAAGCCTCCTTGGCTTTGGCCAATTACGGCTCTCTGTTCAGGCGGCGCTGTGATTGGCCAAGCATGCGGGTCATAGTGCATGCTTGGCCAATCATCAGCAAGCAATACACTGCGATGCCGCAGTGAATTATGGGCCGTGACGCGCCACACGAATTTGGCGCGAACGGCCCATATCGTTCGCAATTCGGCGAACGACCGAACAGCCGATGTTCAAGTTGAACATGGGTTCGACTCGAACACGAAGCTCATCCCTAGTCAAGAGATACAAGATTTGGTATTAAGGGGAGTAGTCTGTTAGCAAGAACTTTTGCGTACAATTTGATGTCCACGTTTAGTAGTGATATTGGCCTGTAGTTCGCTACTGATGATGGGTCTTTACCCTCTCTTGGTATGACCAAAATGTGGGCCATTAACATTCTAGAGGGATCAAATTGGGCCTCAGCTAGGGCATTGAATGTGGTCAGGAGTGTAGGGGAGAGAATGTCCGCAAATGTTTTATAGTATTGGAGAGTGTAACCGTCGGTACCAGGACTTTTGCCAAGCTTCATTTGTTTAGTTGCCACTTCTATTTCAGTTAAAGATATGGGTTTGTCAAGTTCTAGCTTAAGTTGGAGAGATATTGGCTTGGGGCTGTATCTGGAGAGGAAAGATTTAATGAGGTCAGAACAGGCTTTCTGGGCGTTCTGAGACATTTGTTCAGGGCGGAGGTTGTATAGTTTTGAGTAAAAAGTCTCAAATTCCCTAGCGATTTCGTCATTCCTGACCAGCAGATCTCCTTTGGAATTGCGTATGTGGTGTATTCTAGTAGAAGTTTTAGCAGATTGGACCGAGCGTGCCAGCAAACGGCCGCATTTGTTCCCTTGCTCGTAAAAGATCTTCTGGCCTAGGATGTAACGTCTGCTAGAGCGTTTGTCTAGTTCTGTTTTAAGAAGAGCTCGAGCGTGAGATAATTCTTGTAAGGTAGAAACTGCTTGCGTTCGTTTGTGTGTTCTTTCTAGGGATCTAATTGTTTCAATGAGGGAATTAATAAGTTCTTGGTTTAATTTTTTGGTTTTTGCTGCCAGAGCAATCAACTCTCCCCGGACCACACACTTGTGAGCCTCCCAAAGGGAGATGGGAGAGATTTCAGGTGATGAATTCTCAGTGAAATAGTTGAGGATGCACGTGCGTATGTGTTCTAGGGAAACCGGATCCCCGAGCAGTGAGGGGTTAAATCGCCATGTTTTAGTTCGTGGTTGAGTTTCGGGGAAGGACAGTGTAACCGTAATGGGGTGATGGTCTGATAGGAACATCGGTTCTATCGTAGATTGTTTTAAAAATGGGAGGTCTGATTGGGAGAGGAAGAAGTAGTAATTCTTGAATACTTTTGATGCGGTGCAGAGAAATATGTGTAGTCTTTTACTGTGGGTGATAATGTGCGCCATGTATCGTGAAGGGTCAGGTTTTGTAATTGGGTTTTGATCTGACGAAGAGCTCTGTATGGTAGGGCAGATGAGCCGGAGGAGGAATCTAATAGTGGGTTTAGTGGAACGTTAAAATCTCCTCCAAGGAGAACTAGGCCCTCCTGGAAGGACGCCAGACGGTCACAGGTATCTCTTAGGAAGGAAACTTGGTGTTCATTGGGGCAGTAAACGTTTGCCAATGTTATTGGTTTGTTTGCATACTTCCCTTTGAGGAAGATATATCTGCCTGCTGGGTCAATCAATGAGTCTGATAGAAGAAAGTTTGTATGTTTGGAGATTAATATTGAAACGCCTTTCGTTTTGGTATCTGGGTTGGTGGCATGGTGGGCCGATCGATATATGTGATTGGCGAGTTTAGGTATTGTGTCGGAGCGGAAGTGGGTCTCTTGCAAAAAAATAAAATGAGCTTTGTGTTTAGAAAGCGATGACAAGACTTGGGAGCGTTTCTCAGGAAGGTTAAGACCTTTTACATTTAGTGATATACATTTTAGCGTCAAAGACAGTTCGGTTAATGGTTTTGATTGCATGGTTACACTCTGTTTGCGCTTGGGGATAAAGCCCCACCAAATTGTGATACGGTAAGAAGTGGTAGACAATGTGTGAGGGCTGTCAAGGAGGGGGCGGGAGCAGAACCAGTCAAGCCCCGGAGCCTAGGGGCAGAGCAGGAGAGGAAGAGAATTAGTGAAAAGGAAGAAAAGAAAGAGGGGAGGGAAAGTAAAAGAAGAAGGGGAGAGGGGGAGTGAGGGATAATGAAGCGGGAGTGAGTCTGGGGTGTAGGAGTAAAAGGGGAAAGAAAATTGGGAATAGAAGAAGGGGAGGAGAGAAAGAGCAGAAGGGAGGGGACGGCAGTACAGGGGAGGGTAAGAGAGGAGAGAAGAGCCGAATAAAGTAGACACACCAGAGGTGAGGGTAAGAAATCTGCCTCACCTGGGGGAAAAAAAATTCTGGAGTATCAGCTGGTGTCCTTAGGGACTCGCTGTGTGGGAGAGTGAAAAGAGACGGGGACCTTAGATCGAGTGCGGGTCGGGAGACAGATCCGCTATTTCGCCTAGGCGTAGGAATGTAAACTGTGGTTTTGTGGGGAGCCCACTCAATATTTTACAATACTATAGGACCACCGGGATCATAGCGGAGGATCCCAAAAATAGGAACAATTTGCATTTCTTAGAAAAAACATAAACCTAAAAGGAAGTATAGCCTATGGGCTGTATACCTTGCTTATTCAGCCATGTAGTAAGTGTGTCAAATGAGGGGGAGAAAATAATAGAATTAACAGAATAAACCCCCAAAACAAATACAAAAATGCAAGCAAAAACAGGAGCAATCACAATCCGATGCACACTGTGAGAAAATTATCTAACTCAAACCTTTCCTGCTAAATGAAAAGCTAGCCACTGTTTTGAGGGAAAAACTAAAATGGCACATCACGAGAGGAGAGATAATGAGCAGGACAAGGGGGGAGAGGGGAAGGATGGGTAAGGAGGTCTGGAAGGAGAGGGAAAGGGAGGGGGAGGGGAAGGAGGGGGGAAGGTAAGGAGGGGGGAAGGTAAGGAGGGGGGGGGTAATATAATTATCAACATTTGGGCTGAAGGGTCATGATGTGCAATAATATGACTGCAAGGCTATTGCTTGTTCGGTGCCTTCCTCGGGAGCCTCAGAAACCTGATAAGGTACATTATATGTGTTCTAACTCCCGAGGTAAGTGGTTTGCCTACTGAAGACCAGGGACATCTGGAATTTTGGAGTCTCTCCTTCCTACCTTATGGGTAGGCTGTGCAGGAGGTGATCAGGGTTGAAGTAAGAGCGTGGAGCCCCCAGGAGGGGGCACCTCGGGTCGGACAAGAACAACGTCCCTGGCGATCAGGATAGCCGGAAGTCTGCCTTCGCTAAATACATATATTCGTTTTCAATAAGGATATCAATCTTTATGCTTTGTTTCTGACCGTTAATAGCGTACATGTATTACCTATAGTTGTGAGTGAACAGAAGGTGCATATCCATATCAAACATTGAAAGAAGTTAGACAGATCGTATTTTGCTCTTTAAAATATTAAGGCAAGGATATTTTGGGGTATGGGCAATTATGGAAAAAAAATAGTGATCTGCTGTTCCTAGATCCTCGAAGAAGGTGTTTTAAGCCCTATAAAATATGATAGGGTAAGCACAAATAAATCTAAACAGAATACAACACAAAAAAAAAAAAAAAAAGGGGGGGGGGGAGGGGGAGAAAAAACAAATTGAGATGACGAGAGTCTCCGTGGAAAAAAATTTTTTTTGGGGAGTCTAGTACTTCGATTCCTGAATGTTATTATCCAGATGTAGGTCTGTCCGGCTTGTGAGATATGGGGGAGATCCTGTGTGTAGCATAAAGGTGGAGCTGGAGCGGGATGGATCAGGTGGGAGTGAACGGTGCCGGAGAGTGTCAAGTGATTGCATTCCTGGTGCATAACATAGAACACAGCACAAAACAGAGGGGCAGTGTGCAACGGGGGATTAATTCAAAAACTCACTGATGTTACGACATGGCCGAGCGGGTATAGTCAATCCTCCAGGTGGTTGCGTCCCGGGGGGGACGGCGGTGCGCTAGAAGGACTTCGTTGGTAGAGGTCCCGACGGGATGAGTGTGCTTTCGGAGATGCCGATCCTGCCTTGCGTCTACGCGATCTCTGCCGTGGTGCCTTCGGGGATGGATTAAGAGAGACCGGATGCCATGGTTCCGAGGGGAAGAAGAGGTCGTACCATTCCGGAAGTTCGATCCGTGGGAGATCGAGTTGGTCACAGAAATTCTTCAGGTCATCTGGTGTGCGAAGAATAGCAGAGCGTCCCCTGGTGGACGCAGATAAGGCAAAGGGGAATTTCCAGCGATATTGAATGTTTCTAGCGCGTAGTGCATCCAATAAAGGTCTTAGAGCTCTTCTGTTTTGTAGTGTAATCTGTGACAAGTCCTGGAATAGTTTTATATCAGCCCCGTTAAAAATTACTCGACCTCTTTCCCTGGCTTTCCGCAGAATTTCCTCCTTCAGGGGAAAGTTCACCAGACAGCATACTATATCTCTGGGTGGTTCATTTTCCCTGGGTTGGGGGCGCAGAGCGTGGTGGGCCCTTTCCATATCAATAGGAGAGTCTGCAGGTCTTCCTATTAAATCATTGAATAGTGCACATAACGTTTGCTGTACTGAGTTCGGGTCAATACTTTCAGGTATCCCTCTTACTCTTATGTTGTGCCGGCGGCCGCGATTATCGAGGTCTTCCACATGCCTGTGGAGGTCAAACATTTGGGAGAGTTGTGAATCATAGGCAGATTGAACCTGGCGAATGGCTGCTGTGTGGGTTAGGGTTGTTTGTTCTACCGTGTCAATGCGGTGTGCAATCGCCTGCATGTCCGATTTCAGGTCAGCTATAGCTGCTGTCACCGTGTTTTTAATATCCGACGCTACTTTTTCCAGGTCGAACAGATTGAGCATGTGTGCTCGCCCGGTATCAGTTGTAGGAGTAAGAATATCCATGGTCTGCATGTCGGGTAAATCAGAAGGCGAGGCCGATGCTTGGGCCTGCGGGACCGCGTGTGCGGACAGTTTTTGGGTACGGAATATGTCAGGAATGTTCCTACTGAGTTGCGTACCTGGGTCCATTGTGGTACGGGATGATGAGGAACTCCGGGTGGATCTGCTCATGTTGATGTCGAGGTGTGGGCTCCCCTTCAAGCTGAGATCTGTCCCCGGATCGCAGGAGCTCTTAGCTTATGCTGCCATCACGGTCTCCGTCCAGGCCACGCCCTCCTAAGTGTGAAAACTACTTAATTCTTGTCACATTATAAAGAAGAAGAGAGTGCGCTGTATTAAACCATTTTTAACATTGCAGCGTGACGAAAGTGCTGTATCCATTGCGAATGCTAAGTTTACCAGAACGAGCTGTCCCGTCTCGGAATTTCTTCTGAGCATGCGTGGCACTTTGTGCGTCGGAACAGGCCACACACGGCCGGAATTGACGCGATCGGATTTTGTTGTCGGAAAATTTTATCTCCTGCTCTCCAACTTTGTGTGTCGGAAAATCCGATGGAAAATGTCCGATGGCGCCACACGGTCGGAATTTCCGACAACACGCTCCGATCGGACATTGTCCATCGGAAAATCCGACCGTGTGTACGGGGCATAACACCCCATTGAGTAACCCCCAAGGCATTGCCGACGCCTTCAGTGTCTACTATGATGATCTGTATAACCTGAAACAAGACCCCCTTACCCCTCAACCCACACAAGGTGGCATTGACCAATTTCTCCGCAATGTACACCTACCCAAATTGACCAATGACCAACTGACCGCCCTGAATGCCCCATTCACCGACCAGGAGATCAAGACAACCATAGACTTGCTACCTAGTGGTAAAGCACCAGGCCATGACGGGATGACAGGGGAATACTACAAACAATTTTCCTCACAACTAATCCCACACCTCACCGAGCTCTTCAATCACACTGCCTCCCCTGCTATCTTCTCGAAAGAATATTAAAAAGCGTTGGTCATTACGATACCAAAACCAGTGAAATAGTCAAATGCCCCCCAAAATTTTTGCCCAATTTCTTTGCTCAACCTTGGCATCAAAATATACGCCAAAACCATAGCAACAAAACTACTTGACATCATGCCCACTATTATACACCAAGACCAAACAGGATTCACTAAAGGCAGACAATCCTCTGATGCCACCAGAAGAATGATTAACTTAATACATCATGCTGAATCCACCGGAACGCCTTCTCTGCTCCTTTCCCTGGACGCAGAGAAGGCATTCGACAGGGTCCACTAGTCCTAGCTCAAAGCGGTCCTCCAAAAATTTGGGTTCCAAGGCCAAATTTTAAGAGCCATTATGGCATTGTACTCCAATCCCGAGGCCCAGGTTTTCACAGAGGGCATGCTCTCACGTCCATTCCCCATTACAAACGGCACCCACCAGGGATGCCCCCTTTCCCCTCTAATATTTAATATGCACCCCAACATCTCGGGCCTTCAAATGGGCCCCTCTCATTACAAAATCAGTCTCTTCGCTGATGATGTAATTCTCATTCTAACTAATACGACTGTTTCCCTGGCAGAAGTACAAAAATTGCTTACCTGGTTTAGTTCGGTCTCATAATATAAAGCCAACACGACTAAATCCTACATATTAGATATAAATATAAATGCCACCATGAAAAACCTCTTACAACTACAATACCCATTCAACTGGACAGATACTGACATATCTTACTTAGGCATTCAACTCCCGAGGAAAACTAAGAAATTCTACTCATGCAACTATCTACCACTCCTCCAACAAATCCAATCAACTTCACAACAAATAGCAAAACACGAACTCTAATGGCCAAGTAGACTTGCGGCCTTTAAAATGATATGCCTCCCCCAAATACTCTATTATTCCAGGACTCTACCCATCCCTCTGCCAGTCAGTTTTTTTAGATCTCTCCGAACGATATTCAACAAATTCCTTTGGAATGGCAAACGGCCGAGATGTGCCCATCACAAACTAATTAAACACAAACTAGTCAGAGGAACAGGATCTATAGATTTTGAGGATTATTACTTGGCAACAATCCTAGCCCAATTACCCTCATGGTTCCAAAAATACCCGAACACACTTTGAGGACAAATTGAGAACTCCTCACTCACACAACCTAGTTTGAAAACCTGGCTACTTAGCACACCGCTAGGCACTACAATACCAACATCTCTATCGCTAACCATGAGAGCATCAGCACACGCTTGGATAAAATCATCAGCCCTACTGACATTCACACCCACCACGCCACAATACTATTTTCCCTTAAAATCTTTACTACATATAGTACCTGAACTCTCGATATCAACATGGAACAGCAAAGGCATACGATTCCTGCAAGATTTAATACATAACAACCACATGAAAACTTTCTCACAACTCCAATCCAAATTAACCCTACCAACATCCGAGCACTTCACTTACCATCACGGTCTCCGTCCAGGCCACGCCCTCCTAAGTGTGAAAACTACTTAATTCTTGTCACATTATAAAGAAGAAGAGAGTGCGCTGTATTAAACCATTTTTAACATTGCAGCATGACGAAAGTGCTGTATCCATTGCGAATGCTAAGTTTACCAGAACGAGCTGTCCCGTCTCGGAATTTCTTCTGAGCATGCGTGGCACTTTGTGCGTCGGAACAGGCCACACACGGCCGGAATTGACGCGATCGGATTTTGTTGTCGGAAAATTTTATCTCCTGCTCTCCAACTTTGTGTGTCGGAAAATCCGATGGAAAATGTCCGATGGCGCCACACGGTCGGAATTTCCGACAACACGCTCCGATCGGACATTGTCCATCGGAAAATCCGACCGTGTGTACGGGGCATAACACCCCATTGAGTAACCCCCAAGACATTGCCGACGCCTTCAGTGTCTACTATGATGATCTGTATAACCTGAAACAAGACCCCCTTACCCCTCAACCCACACAAGGTGGCATTGACCAATTTCTCCGCAATGTACACCTACCCAAATTGACCAATGACCAACTGACCGCCCTGAATGCCCCATTCACCGACCAGGAGATCAAGACAACCATAGACTTGCTACCTAGTGGTAAAGCACCAGGCCATGACGGGATGACAGGGGAATACTACAAACAATTTTCCTCACAACTAATCCCACATCTCACCGAGCTCTTCAATCACACTGCCTCCCCTGCTATCTTCTCGAAAGAATATTAAAAAGCGTTGGTCATTACGATACCAAAACCAGTGAAATAGTCAAATGCCCCCCAAAATTTTTGCCCAATTTCTTTGCTCAACCTTGGCATCAAAATATACGCCAAAACCATAGCAACAAAACTACTTGACATCATGCCCACTATTATACACCAAGACCAAACAGGATTCACTAAAGGCAGACAATCCTCTGATGCCACCAGAAGAATGATTAACTTAATACATCATGCTGAATCCACCGGAACGCCTTCTCTGCTCCTTTCCCTGGACGCAGAGAAGGCATTCGACAGGGTCCACTAGTCCTAGCTCAAAGCGGTCCTCCAAAAATTTGGGTTCCAAGGCCAAATTTTAAGAGCCATTATGGCATTGTACTCCAATCCCGAGGCCCAGGTTTTCACAGAGGGCATGCTCTCACGTCCATTCCCCATTACAAACGGCACCCACCAGGGATGCCCCCTTTCCCCTCTAATATTTAATATGCACCCCAACATCTCGGGCCTTCAAATGGGCCCCTCTCATTACAAAATCAGTCTCTTCGCTGATGATGTAATTCTCATTCTAACTAATACGACTGTTTCCCTGGCAGAAGTACAAAAATTGCTTACCTGGTTTAGTTCGGTCTCATAATATAAAGCCAACACGACTAAATCCTACATATTAGATATAAATATAAATGCCACCATGAAAAACCTCTTACAACTACAATACCCATTCAACTGGACAGATACTGACATATCTTACTTAGGCATTCAACTCCCGAGGAAAACTAAGAAATTCTACTCATGCAACTATCTACCACTCCTCCAACAAATCCAATCAACTTCAAAACAAATAGCAAAACACGAACTCTAATGGCCAAGTAGACTTGCGGCCTTTAAAATGATATGCCTCCCCCAAATACTCTATTATTCCAGGACTCTACCCATCCCTCTGCCAGTCAGTTTTTTTAGATCTCTCCGAACGATATTCAACAAATTCCTTTGGAATGGCAAACGGCCGAGATGTGCCCATCACAAACTAATTAAACACAAACTAGTCAGAGGAACAGGATCTATAGATTTTGAGGATTATTACTTGGCAACAATCCTAGCCCAATTACCCTCATGGTTCCAAAAATACCCGAACACACTTTGAGGACAAGTTGAGAACTCCTCACTCACACAACCTAGTTTGAAAACCTGGCTACTTAGCACACCGCTAGGCACTACAATACCAACATCTCTATCGCTAACCATGAGAGCATCAGCACACGCTTGGATAAAATCATCAGCCCTACTGACATTCACACCCACCACGCCACAATACTATATTCCCTTAAAATCTTTACTACATATAGTACCTGAACTCTCGATATCAACATGGAACAGCAAAGGCATACGATTCCTGCAAGATTTAATACATAACAACCACATGAAAACTTTCTCACAACTCCAATCCAAATTAACCCTACCAACATCCGAGCACTTCACTTACCTCCGTATACATCACTACCTGAATACTACTCCTCTTCCTTTCTACAGTATTCACCCCAAGACCTGGGATTACCTCACCAACCCAGACACTAAAACTAGAGGTATCTCCTATTTTTATAACTCCCTTCACCAAAAACGCATCTTTTCCAAACTAAACTCACACCACAGCTGGGAAATTGACCTTGCCCATACATATACCGACACTCAATGGCAACAAGCCCTCAAGGCTGTCTATAAGGCCACCAAATGCGTGGCCCTATGGGAACTCACGCAGAAAATCTCACTACGCTGGTATCTAACTCCAGCCAGAATAGCATCCTTTAATCCACGAATTCCCAACACCTGCTGGAGATGTAATTCTTCTCCAAGCGATATATTCCATGTTTTTTGGACATGTACCAAACTACATCAATACTGGGAAAATTCTTTCGCTTAATCTCGAACATAACCCACATCAAGATTCCTCCCTCGCCGGCACTTGCGATACTAAACCTAAATATAGAGGTCATCCCTCATCCACTCAGGCTGGTAGTCACTCATATCCTCATGGCAGCAAGACTTAATATAACCAGACACTAGAAATCCGACACTCCTTTGACACTTGCGGAAGTCACTGACTTGGTAGCCCTCCACTACAGCTATGAGCTTACAACAGCTACATACACTGGCCAGGTGACGAAAATGCACATTAACTGGCAACCGTGGACTGACTGGACAAAACACTGTGCACCCCACACAAGTAAGAACTGAAACACAGATCTTTCTTTCTTGACCGAGCAATACCAATTTCTTTACAAGAGCAATAAGATGCATGCAACAGCTAGTACTTTCTAGCTCATTTCTAATACCGTAGGTCTATAGCAAATAGGTCCCCTTCACTCCTGTGGCACTAGAGCTCCCACATGGGGTGCAACACTAGTGAAGAGAACCGAATATATATATATATATATATATATATATATACTTCTGTATTTCTAGGACCGATTATGGATATACGTTCACTACTTGTTACAACATTGTTACAACAGATCCCTGTTTGCGGATATGAATTCATACTTTGTATTATTTACCCAGACGTCGGTGCACGACGTACAATGTTTAATTGTACGTTATATTCTCTCTGAAAAATCTAATAAAAATATTGAATTAAAAAAAAAAAAAAACCTCCTCAACATCTCCAAACTAGACCTGTGCAGGACAAAAATTTTATTTAGTTTTTTTTCGATTCATTATTTACAAAAATTTGTTTAGTTAAGTTTGTTTAATTAATTTAATTTGTTTTCAGAATTCATTTTGTTTATTCGTTTTCAAATCGATTCAAATTTTTTGAATTTCAATTCGGATCGATTCAAAATGTTTTTAAATTCTAATAGTTTTCCTATTTCCAAATAGAATAACATAGAATAGAAAATAAAGGATTATAATAGGAAAATTGAATAGAATAGAAAAGAATATAACAGAAAATAATATAATATAATATAATATAATATAATATAATATAATATAATATAATAGAGTAAAACAGAACAAAATAGGATAGAAAATAAAAGAACAGATCAGAATGGAATAGAATAGAATAAAAAAAGAATAGAAGGCGCATGCGCGGCAGCTCCTAAGATGGCCACTGGTCACTGAAGCTCCGCTCCACCACGGCCCTGAATTCGCCACCGGAGCACACAGAGAGGTCCCCCGAGCACCAAACCGAGAGATACGAGCGGGGGAGAACCTCACGAGCCTGATAACCTTGGCGCCCGGCCCGGTCAGCTACGCTAAGATGGCGGGGGCTCCACGAGGCACCTGCAGCATAGGGGAGGCAGACGAATCCATTGCAGATCAGGATGCACGTTCACCACTATCACCAGGTACCAACTTTCCACCTTTGCCTCTGGCCTCTTCCCCGGCATCCACTGAGTCTCTGCTGGGCAGACTGCAGAACGGCCTTCCCACCACCCCTATGATAGACCCGCACACAGGCCTTCTGTTGTCTGTAACTGAAGCTAACACAGTCACCCCTATACCCACAGACTTTCCTTCCATGATGGAAGCTTTCTCCCAAATGCTCTCCAAGAGCTTGGCCCTGAACGCAGCTCAAATAACCTCCTCCATTCATGCTGACCTGCAGCAATTGGGGCAACGAATAGACACGATTGAAAAGAGGGCTGATCAAGCTGTTGCACGTATCAACCAAAATTCAGACAGAATACAAGACATGCAAGACCAACTGGAAACAGCATTTGCCAAAATCAACGACCTCGAAAATCGATCGAGACGTTACAATTTTCGAGTTCGCGGTCTACCCGAAACTGAGAAAGATGTACAGGCTGCGGTGAAAACCCTGCTGAGGGACCTCATACCTGATATAGCTGAGCATGGAACGGAGCTGGATAGAGCCCACAGAGCACTGCAACCCCCCCGTACGGATGGTCTTCCAAGAGACATCATTGTGAAGCCCCACTTTTTCTCCGTTAAGGAGGAGATAATGAGGAGAGCCAGAGGATCAGATAATCTCAAACTACTGGCCCACAGAATCCAAATCTTCGCAGACTTGTCGCCATACACGGTACAGAAGAGACGCTCACTCAAACCGTTGCTCCAACTTCTGACCGAGAAAGCTTTTACATACCGATGGTCATTTCCACTGAGACTGAACTTCTCCTACAGAAATAAAAGTTTTGGCTTTTCATCGTTTGCAGAAGGAGAACGCTTGCTGCTTTAATTGGGTCTAATCCCACAAGAACCAGTACACTCCCAGACAGGAAGGAGCACCCCATCATCAACAAAGCGTCCACCTCCAGCGAATCCTCTGCAACTTACCTGGCTCAAGCAGAGCTCTAAACGCTCTAAAGAAAACATCCCTCCATGAAGTCCGAGATCCCTCTAGGATCGTTTCTCTGTTCCGGGACTTTACATTTCCCTTTGGGCCTTTCTTCGGTCCGGACGGATCTCTAAGGTTTTATAATCTCCCACTGTGTTGAAGACACCAGGATGATACTGGCATTCTTTTGACGCGGAACCAACCTTTAACAGGCTCACTGAACAATCTGAACAAGAGGCAGCCACTTATATTCCACTAAAGGCAGGGCCGATCCTAGGGTCACAGACGCCTGGGTGCAGAAATATTTCTGGTGCCCCCACGTGGGTGTCGTCATCTTACCAACTCCTCCCCTTTACAAATGTTACTATTTCAATGACTCAAACACAGAGATGCTCCCCTAAGAAGTCTTCATTACCCTAGGATCTTCCCATGATCTTTTAACAATAAAGAAAATACAGGAAGAGAGTACACTAATGAGACCTGGAGGGGAGTATTTCTGATGCACACACAGAGGGCTGTCTGTTAGAGAGTCTGTTAGAAAGAGCTCCCAGACATAGTACAAGAGACGGTCAGAGACTGCAATCATAGTACAGGAGATGGTCAGAGACTGCAGACATAATACAGAAGATGGTCAGAGACTGCAGACATGTTACAAGAGATGGTCAGAGACTGCAGACATGTTACAAGAGATGGTCAGAGAATGCAGACATGTTACAAGAGATGGTCAGAGAATGAGGACATATTACAGGAGATGGTCAGAGACTACAGACATACTACAGGAGATGGTCAGATACTGCAGACATACTACAGGAGATGGTCAGAGACTGGAGATATAATACAGGAGATGATCAGAGACTGCAGACATAGTACAGGAGATGGTCAGAGACTGCAGACATAGTACAGGAGACAGTCAGAGACTGCAGACATGATACAAGAGATGGTCAGAGACTGGAGATATAATGCAGGAGATGGTCAGAGACTGAAGACTTGATACAGGAGATGATCAGAGACTGCAGACATGATACAAGAGATGGTCAGAGACTGCAGTTCCTATGGACGTTAGTAGATAATGGCCGATCGGCCCTCTCACCTGACCCAGCGATATAGCAACAACAGTTCCTCTGATCAGGAGTCTGCTCACTCTGAATTGCCCGTGGCGAGTCCGCTGAGTAGCACCCAGATCTGTATTCTGGCAAAGACTCCATTCCTTTTTCCGCCAGGGATGGCGCCAGGCTGTGTGGCTTTCCCTCTGGTGGCGCAGGTCAGCTGGGTTCTCTCTCAGATGGTGTTCCCTCAGCACTGTCCTCTCCCTCTGGAGTCCTGGGTGTACTTCCCTGAAAGCTTTCCTGGGCTCCTGGCTCTCTCTCTCTCTCCCATTCAGCTGAGCATGCTGTGTGGATTGCAGTTCCTGTGTTACAGTGGGGCTGCCAGTCCTCGGGACTACATGTCCCACAATTCTCCTCTTTGCTCCTTTTTTTTTTTTTCTTCCCTGGCCGATATAAAGGCGGGGAAGAAACATAGTGCGCCGCTCACTAGTACAGCAGCGCGCGCAAAGAGGAGAGGGAGAGGGGTGTCACCCGGTGCGGTAAAACATGGTATCACCCCCCTCCACCAACTATAGTCGCCCCTCAGTACAGATCCCCTCCACTAAGTATAGACCCCCCTCCGTCAGTGCAGACCCCCCACTAAGTATAAACCCCTCCCTCAGTATAGACCCCCCCAGGACAAAACACCCCCCTCTATCAGTATAGACCCCCCTCAGGACAAACCAACCACCCCTCCATTAGTACAGACCCCCCTCAGGACAACCCACCCCCCCTCCATGAGTACAGACCCACCAAGAACAAACCACCCCCCCTACATTAGTACAGAACGACCCCTCCTCCATTAGTACAGACCCCCCCTGAACAAACCACCCCCCTCCATTAGTGCAGACCCCCCTCAGGACAAACCACCCCCCTCCATTAGTACAGAACCACCCCCCTCCATTAGTACAGACCCCCCAAAACAAACCACCCCCCTCCATTAGTACAGACCCCTCTAAAACAAACCACCCCTCCATTAGTACAGACCCCCCAGAACAAACCACCCCCTCCATTAGTACAGACCCCGGGACAAACCACCCCCTCTCCATTAGTACAGACCCCCGGGACAAACCACCGCCCTCCATGAGTACAGACCCCCCCAGAACAAACCACCCCCTCTACATTAGTACAGAACCACCCCTCCTCCATTAGTACAGACCCCCCCTGAACAAACCACCCCCCTCCATTAGTGCAGACCT
Organism: Lithobates clamitans; assembly: GCA_037952925.1. Classification (NCBI taxonomy): domain Eukaryota; kingdom Metazoa; phylum Chordata; class Amphibia; order Anura; family Ranidae; genus Lithobates; species Lithobates clamitans. Next base: position 6,032,015 of record JBBGZY010000008.1, on the reverse strand, counting down.
CCCTCAGGACAAACCACACCCCTCCATTAGTACAGACTCCCCTGGACAAACCACCCCCCTCCATTAGTACAGACCCCCTAGAACAAACCACCCCCCTCCATTAGTACAGACCCCCCTGGACAAACCACCCCCCTCCATTAGTACAGACCCCCCAGGACAAACCACCCCTCCTCCATTAGTACAGACCCCCCCGGACAAACCACCCCCCTACATTAGTACAGACCCCCCCAGAACAAACCACCCCCCTTCATTAGAATAAACCCCCCAAGACAAACCACCCCCCCTCCATTAGTATAGACCCCCCAGGACAACCCCCTCTTCATTAGAATAGACCCCCCCAGGACAAACCCCCCCTTCATTAGTATAGACTCCCCAGGACAACCCCCCTTCATTAGTATAGACCCCCCAGGACAACCCCCCCTTTATTAGAATAGACCCCCCCAGGACAACCCCCCCTTCATTAGAATAGACCCCTGACAAAGCAGTCCCCCCTCCATTGAGCTAATTAAACAACACCCGGGGGGCAGCTGGAGAGGAAGGTGTGCAGCCGCGCCGCCCGGGTGGAGAACTGAGCGTGTCAGTCTTGGGCAGCAGGCAGGAGTTACACAGGAGGAGGAGAGCTGGAACATGTCGGGAATGGACCGCCCCCTCGTGATGTCACTGCGCGGCTCTCTGTGTCTCTCTGCACACAGAGACACAGCCGCTATGATCTGTGGCTGGTTACGCTCTCCTCCTCCGACAGGAGGAGGGAGGGGGGATGGGCTTCAGCAAGAGACACAGCGGCGGCTGCGGTGACCAGCGGAAAGAGCCGCCTACGGACATGGAGAGGAGGAGGAGGGAGGGGAGCACTCTGGCGCTTCAGCGCCCCCACCTCTGTGGTGCCCGGGTGCACTGCACCCCGTGCACCCCAGCCAGGACTGGCCCTGACTAAAGGGTGGGGGCGGTGGGTAGAGAGAAAGGGGGATCTGTCCATCCGATAGCTAGGGTCCCTTTACAACCTGGGGCAATCTTTAATGGAAAAATTTGTTTGAAGTCTAGAAATGTTCACCTTAATTAAGTAGCACAGGCATGGTGGATGAGCATCATTGATCCTATTGAAAGGTAGATACTCCCTATAGGCTTTGTGGGATCACAGCCTACGCTAGGCCCTGGGCATTGCTTATCTCCCCGTGAAGAGCCCGATTTCGCCCCCCTGAGCCCCTTGGAGAGTGGGTGGGGACCCCGGGTGGTGAGGGCACAGTATGGAAAGACCTTGGTTTGTTATTTGGGTTAATGTTGATCTCACAGTTGGAGCGCTCTGTTTTCTATGACATATTAGGATATTGTTTATTATATTGTCTACATTTGCATTGTATAACAGGTGGCGGGGCTGTGGTGGTCTCAATGCACCTCCAGTAGGATCCAGGTGCACCATTCATGCCCCTGGTTCCCTGGCTGGCCGCCCTACTATTAGGGTGCCAGTCCTCTCAGGTTAAAGGGTTGGGTATGGTTAGTCCATCCTGCCCCGGGATATGGGGGGGGGTCAGGGGAATCCCGAGTTTTTGTTTTTATTTTTACTTTATGTTATCATTTTTTACAGGAATGTTTCATGATGCAGGTCACTGTAACACCTATGTTTTCTCTCCTTCTCTCTTTCACCCCTTTTCTTTCTTCCTTCTACACTATGCTTCTGAGCGCTCCCAGGCTCTATGTTCGCCTCCAGCCTCTCCTCCCAGGTCACACCTCCACAACAAACACACCCTTTCTCCTCCCTGGAGTGGACTCCCCTCATCAGAAAGGTAAGACTTATTTTGTAAGCATAGCACCACTCCTACAACAACATGACTGATCAGCGCAACATGACTCCCACCCTTAAAATTATCTCGCATAATACCCAGGGATTAAACTCTCCCATCAAATGTAGAAAGCTCTTTCAACTTTATAAGTCCATGCATGCTGACATCCTCTTTCTACAAGAGACCCACTTTCCCATATCTTACCAAACCAAATTCCTGCATCAACAATTCCCTCAATTTTTTCTCTCCTCAGCTTCCAACAAAACAAAAGGCGTTGCCATTTGCTTCGCCAGACATATTAATCTATCCCAGCCAGAGACTGTGAGACTTCTGATCCTATGGGACGTTACATTCTGGTCTCAGTGAACAATGATGGGGAACTATACACGTTCGTCTCCTATTATGCCCCCAACAAGGATCAGAAAGCCTTTTTTGAATCATTGATGCACAAACTCCATCCACACCTTAAGGGCACAATCGTCTTTGGTGGGGACACGAACACAGCATTTGATTTCTCCCTGGACTCAACTAGCTCTGGGAAGCCAAAACCCAAACGCCCCTCCAGAGTGTCCAAATAGCAAAACTACTGCATGAAGAGGGCTTAATCGATATCTGGAGGGAAACGAACCCTCATTCTAAGGACTACACGCATTACTCGTCACCCCATGGCTCCTATGCCAGGATAGACCACATCTTCACTCGCCCCTATATGATCCCCCTAATAGTGAGATCCAAGATTGTAGATTCACCCCTTTCAGACCACTCGATGGTCACTTTGATCACAAAAAATCACTCGGGATGTAATTGCCCCCCCGCTGGAGACTGCAGGAATCCATGCTAAGTGATCCAATACAGTGCTCCATTTTAGAGGATTCCATTAAGGAATACTTTAGCATCAACACAACAACTGATATCTCACCGGAGTCAGTTTGGGCGGCACACAAACCGGTAATCAGGGGGAAACTAATCCAAATGGCGGCAAAACTTAAGGCGGAATGCAAAGCAGATACGCTTAAACAATCTGAGGAATTCAGAGCTCTTGCCAGGGCACACAAACTAAAACCTACCCCGGAATCACTAGCCAACTTAGATAGGGCCCGGGCTCTCCTCAACCTGACCCTAACGACAGCTGCTGAAAAACACCTCAGGTGGTCAGGAGTTCTACTCCCAAAAGGATAGGATTGGCTCTAGATTAGCGGTCAAGATTAACTCCAAACATCGCCCCTTAGCATGCCCAAAAATAAGGCTGAACTCGGGGATCTAACCCAAAATCCAAGTAAGATCATGGAAGCATTCCTTCAATTCTATGCTGATCTTTATAAACCTAAACCACCACCGGTGGGCAAAACATGGCATGAGTTTCTTGACTCCCTTTCCCTGCCTTCTTTGGCCGACGATCATAGGGATCTACATGAGAGCCCATTCACTCAAATGAAGGTTCTGGATACAATCAAATCACTAAAACTCAGATCCTCCCCTGGACCGTATGGGTTCTCAACTGGATACTATAAAAAATTTGGCACCACTCTAGCTCCACATCTAACTAAATTTCTGAACTTCCTTAGGAAAGGATCTCCTCTGGGGACAGACTTAAATGCTGCTTACATCTCGGTGATTCCCAAACCAGGGAAGGATCCCAGCGAGATTGGGAATTACCCTGATTAACAACAATATCAAAATCTTAACCAAGATTCTAGCTAACAGAATGGCGAGTTTTATTCCAACGTACATTCATAAAGATCAGGTGGGTTTTATCCCTGGTCGACAGGGCCCAGACCAAATTAGAAGGACCATAAACATTATCTCCCTTCTGCAATCCCAATGGGACGGAGGCCCCACAAAAGGGCTTCCTACTGTCGATTGACCTACACAAGGCATTCGACTCCATAGACTGGGAATACCTGTCTAACATCCTACGAAGATGGGGATTTGGCCAGTATTTCCTAAACCTAATACATTCACTGTACTCTAACCCATCAGCCCAAGTTCGCCTGTTGGGTAGATACTCGGCCTCGTTCCCAATAAGAAGAGTTACCATACAGAGATGCCCACTCTCCCCCCTTTTATTTGCTATAGCGATAGAAACTCTGGCCATAGCAATCAGAACGCATCCTGATATTAAGGGGGTAACCTGTGGGGACCAGGAACACAAATGTGCTCTTTACGCGGATGACCTCTTACTATACATTACATCTCCCTTGATCTCCACTCCAGTTGTATATAAGGTTCTGTGGTCTTTTAGGATAATTTCAGGACTGACGGTAAACATGAACAAGTCAACTGCTTTAAATATCACGGTACCGTCGGATCTTCTCTCACAACTTACTAGTAACTTTGACTTTTCCTGGTCCACCACAGCTATCCCCTACCTAGGAATTTATCTAACGCCAGATATATGTAGTCTATATAAAGCTAATTACCCCCCCTTGGTTCTCAAATGTAGAGGAAAACTCGAAAAATGGGCTAGATGTGGTCTGTCCTGGCTGAGAAGAGTCCATGCTATTAAGATGACACTATTACCCCGCCTTTTATATTTATTTAGATCCCTGCCAATCCCGCTTACGAAAAGTTTCCTCCATAAGTTACAATCTGGGATAATCACGCTTTGTCTGGGGGAATAAGGGTTACAGGTGTCCGGAGCATACTCTTACGCTTACGATCCCAGGGTGGTTTGGGTCTGCCTGATCTATGGGGATGCTATCAGGCAGCCCAACTGTCACAAATTTCAATGATCTTTGGAAGGGGCCCAAAGCCTGACTGGCTATCCATGGAAAGGAGGGCTACGCCCCTCAACACTATCAACTTCCTTATGTGGTGCAACCCAAAAAATAGGCCGGCCATAATGGCCCCCACTTTGTCACATTCCATTGCGTTATGCACATAACTATTCACACAACCGGCCCTGATCTCCCCTCTAAAACCTCTTTCCCACATGTTTTACAACCCTAACTTTCCTCCATCATTGGACATACGGGCATTTAGATGGTGGACAGACAAAGGCCTCTACCGAATAGGCCACTTCCTCACACCTGCAGGCCCCCGTACCCTATCCTACTGTAAACGTAAACTGGACATGCCTGACTTGGAAAGATTTCGATTCACCCAAATTTCCTAAACTCCATTTGGGCTAATAAGCCTGAGTGTCCCTCAATTACACCTTATGAACATTGGTGCTCTAACATTTCCAACCAGAGAGGAGGTATATCTGTGATATATACAGCACTTATGTTGAAACCGGACAAACCGACATATGCTAGGACCTGGGAGGAGGACACCGGCAGAACGTGGACGCCAACGGATTGGTTCCAAGTTTGGACCTGCTCATACACAGGTATTTGCAACATCTCCCTTATAGAGGCCAGTCTAAAAGTTTTAACTAGGTGGTATTATGTGCCCGCCAGATTGGCATTGATTTATCCTGGGACGTCTCCATTGTGCTTTAGAGGTTGTGAGTTGGAAGGCACAATGCTCCACATATGGTGATCCTTTTGGCAGAAAATATTCCGAACGATCAGTACTCTAATGAACATATCTGTAGCTCCCGACCCTCACATAGCTTTGATTAACCACTCCATTCCTAATATATCTAAGCGTTCTCAAGCCCTCTCCTTTATTTTTCTGGGGGCCAAAATCACTATAGCTAAAGCCTGGAAAAGGCCCACTGTTTCCTTCCAATGTTGTAAGAGAAAAGTATCATGGATAATGTCCCAGGAGAAAATAGTAGCGAAACTGCATGACAAAATTGAGAGGTTCAATGCTACCTGGGAACCGTGGGCAATGTACTGTAACATACCGTTCCTACCTGGAATGGAACCTGGAATTGGTAGTGCTCCTCCTCCACCGTGACACTTATGCCGCGTACACACGGTCGGACTTTCTATCCTACTTGGTCCGGCACACTTTCCGACGGACTTTGTCCGCCAGGTGCGCCGGACTTTAAAACGGACGGACTTGCCCACACACGCCCGGACTTTCCGGCGGGCTAAGTCCGCCCGTCTTTCCGACGGACTTTCGCCGGAGTTTCAGAATGAACGGACTTGCCCACACACGGACAAGTCCGTTCATTTTGAACGTGACTCAGGTGCGACGGGACTAAAAAAGGATGTCAATCTTGCCGCTTTTATCGGCGAGATTGACACCTTGCGAGCCCCGTCACGGCCCCCCCCACCCCAAAGCACCTTGTCCCCATGTTGATGAGGACAAGGGCCTCTTCCCGACAACCCTGGCCGTTGGTTGTCGGGGTCTGCGGGCGGGGGGCTTATCGGAATCTGGGAGCCCCCTTTAATAAGGGGGCCCCCAGATGCCGGCCCCCCACCCTATGTGAATGAGTAAGGGGTACATGGTACCCCTACCCATTCACCTAGGGAAAAAGTGTAAGTAATAAAGCACACTACACAGGTTTTTAAAATATTTTATTAAACAGCTCCGGGTGGGGGGTCTTCTTCCGGCTTCGGGGTCCCTCCGCTTCATCTTCTCCCGGCGTCCGGTCAACATCTGGAGAAGAGAAGAGAAGAGAAGAAGCCCAGAAGCCCAGAAGCCCGGACCTCTGCTGGCAAGAGAGCTACCTGAAGACAGCGGAGGAGCCGGCCGAAGAACTGGAACACCGGGAGAAGAGAGCGGAGAAGAACCAACCGGACGCCGGGAGAAGATGAAGCGGAGGGACCCCCGAAGCCGGAAGAAGACCCCCCCCACCCGGAGCTGTTTAATAAAATATTTTAAAAACCTGTGTAGTGTGTTTTATTACTTACACTTTTTCCCTAGGTGAATGGGTAGGGGTACCATGTACCCCATACTCATTCACATAGGGTGGGGGGCCGGCATCTGGGGGCCCCCTTATTAAAGGGGGCTCCCAGATTCCGATAAGCCCCCCACCCGCAGACCCCGACAACCAACGGCCAGGGTTGTCGGGAAGAGGCCCTTGTCCTCATCAACATGGGGACAAGGTGCTTTGGGGTGGGGGGGCCCGCAGGGCGCCCCCCTCCCCCAAAGCACCCACCCCCATGTTAAGGGTATGCGGCCTGGTACGGTTCAGGAGGGGGGGCGCTCGCTCGTCCCCACCCCCTTTCCTGACCGGCCAGGCTGCGTGCTCGGATCGGGGTCTGGTATGGATTTTAGGGGGGACCCCACGCCGTTTTTTCGGCGTAGGGGGTTCCCTTTATAATCCATACCAGACCTAAGGGCCTGGTATGCCCTGCGCTCGCCGCAATAGGAAAATTTGTTTTTCCTATTGCAGCGAGCGCGAGATGCAATACCCTGCCCTTGTGTCGTATCTGGTCCGTCGGACCAGCATACACACGAGCGGGCTTTCCGTCGGACCAGCACACACACGAGCGGACTTTCCGCCCGAAACTGAGTCCGACGGAAAGATTTAAAACTTGTTTCAAATCTAGGTCCGGCGGGCTTTTGGGAAGAAGTCCACCGGAAAAGTCCGCCGGCGCCCACACACGGGCGGATTGTCCGGCAGGCTCTGGTCCGCCAGACCAAGTATGCCGGAAAGTCCGACCGTGTGTACGCGGCATAACTATCTCCACTTCTTCTCTTTCTCCTTCTAACACGTTTCCTTTCTTTCCTTTCAGGGTCTACCTTGTCCCTTCTATTTACATAGTACATTTTGACCTGTTACCTCCCCCGTGAGGAAAGCTTAGGGGACTGCTATCCGGACTGTCAGCGGGATCCCACTAGTTCTATAATACAATTACCTCTCCGCTGCACGGGTTATATTTTTCAATTGGTGGGGTCTACTGTTACGATCTTCCAGGCAACCCACGGCGACCTCAGCTTCGGGATTGGTGGTGGACACTGGGGGGACACCGCACACTCCTACAGGAAATTCTCACAGGGGTGGGGGGTGTGGGGATTCCTGGGTCGTCCGACGTCCTTCTCCCGGAGGTTAAACTCTACATTTATTGCTTTCTTCGCATTGTTAATCCCCTTGGTGGTCCGGACCAGTCAGTCTCTCTTTTTAGAACCCTATACACACAACAGTGTTGCTTTGATCCACTAATATAACTTTGATTGTTATTCATGTATGACTACTTTCCCCACTCAGGTTGAAAGGATATACCTGCACCCACTGACCGCAGTTGTTTCTAAATATTTCTATGTGAAACTCGTTCTCTTATACGTTGTGTGGATATTGATTTTTATTCCACTATGTAAAAGAATCATATGAAAGTAAAATGTAGCGCATAGATTGTGCAAGAAGTCTTCAATCAAGAAAACAACTGAAAAAACAAACAAAACAAAAAAAAAAAACAAATGTCCACAAATGGTAAACATAACAGTGGTAAAACTTATAAGTCTCTCAATAAAAGTGAATAAAGTCCAGTGAGTGAATAGAAAACAAATAACATGGAATGTCCCACTGAAAAAAATACGTGGATGTGAGACGGTAGATGTTATAACACGGGTAAATCATCAGATCGTCCCCAAGCTGTATCTCACAACTGCATGTGACTTAGTAAAGATGGTGTGTAAGAAACTCTTACCAGATACATTGGACTCCCTTGTCAGCGACAGGAAGTCACTCGAGCAGGTTGCCTCTCAGGGCCTGTAAGCGGACATCACAGCTCTGCGAACCTTCTGGGTCAAACTCTGCGTGGATCTCCCGGGGCCGCCAGGTGGGTCCTCCCAAAGGATGGCCAAGGTGCGAATCAGAGGGAACAGTGCGTCACGTAAAAAAACTGAAGTGAAGGCTGGTTGGATCTCTCAGTGGGTATGTGGAGAAAAAATAAACAAGCTTCACATAGTGTAGATGAGCAAAGTGGGATTTTTATTGCTAAAAAAGCCAGGTAACAATAAAATGTGATCACAGGGTATAAAAACAGAGATGGGCAACAAGAAGGATGCTGGAAGCGCCCGACGCGTTTCGATCAATGGATCGTCTACTGGGGCATACAGCATCCCCTCCAAGTTGCCTTATATTTATAAAAAACATTCCAGAAAGCAAATTGTATGTGCTGTCAAAAAGCCTTCCCCATTGGATGAGTGGGGTCACATGATCACACCTGGCTAAACCAAGCAGGTGTGAAACATCATTCATTTACATACGTGGTGTGTGGTTAACCTGTTAAATATCGCCAAACAGACCTCACATTGAACAGTGATTAGATAGTACAACACCAGAATGTTCAAACGTTTAATAATGAAATGGAATGAACAAAAACTGAACCTACGGGCACAATACTCCCATTGCTGACACTTCTGTGTCAGCTTAAAACAAACAGGGAGTCAGTGCCAATCAGGGACTGCGTCTCCGGGGGCGGGCGGAGCCGACAGCCAATAGCTGCAGAGACAGGAAGTCACCGTCGGCGCCGCCGGACCTCCACAAGACAGACACAGGGAAGTGACGTCAGAGCACAGGGCTTGCTCAACGTCCGTCCCATGTCATGTGATACCTCTCTCTGAGTATCAAAGAGAGAAGGAGGGAGGAGAAACAAAGCGTCAGACTGGGCGTTCCCGACGCCGGTTCCCACGCTCCTCCCCCATGTCCCCGGAAACAACATTAAACGCAGATGACGACCAGAAATCCCACCCGGATGATGGGAAACTGGCAAAAATCACCTGCAAAGTGGGGGATAGAACACACCACCCCACATAAGGCAGGGCACAAAAGAGGGGGCCGTGCAGCAAAGAGGCGCGCCTCAAGACAGGACGGTGCTCTGCTCACTCCTAACCATTAAAGACCAAGGGACTAAAAAGCCACTATTGAATACATCAATGATGGCGAGAGCCCCCGAAGTGTGTTGATAATCCCTTCCTGTCGAAACAACAGACAAAATGAATGGGTAAAATGCAATGTTTCCAAAAACGTACAGTAAAGTAAGTTCGTAAACATTGCATCTACACAGCATGTGCCATCCAAAAAATGTTAACCATGCACATGCCAGTGTAAAAAACCAAACATAAGGGAGGTATAGCTCACCCCTGAACCTAATGTGAGCGCACCCCCCAAAAATGCGCCAACACGGGGGAGACTGGAAATATATGAAAATTTAAAACTAGACTAAAACATGGGTAATGAGGTTTAGAGAGGGCACCCAAAAAGCATATACTGTTACAATTAAGGAACCAAGTAGATGCAAAAAAATTAATACTAAGATGAATTAATGAACGAGTTGAGGTCCCACTCTACGTTCAACCCAAACGGGAAGAAGGACCTCAACTCGTGGATCCAGTACGTCTCGAGGCGTGAAACCCCACGCAGACGTGACTCACCCCTCCAGTGCGGAATGAACCTATCAATAACCTGGAACAAAGTTCCTGTGGGGTCCCTATTATGGTGTTCCAGGTAGTGACGTGGCACGGTGTGCTTGTCCCTACCTTTTTTAATTGCAGCCACGTGTTCGTTGACACGAACAGAGAAAGTTCTGATCGTGCGACCCACATATTGCTTGTGGCAGGGACAGGTTATCAGGTATACGATATATTGCGAGGAACACATGGTGAAATGCTTCATGGAGTAGATACGAGAAGTGACCGTGGACTTAAAAGTGACGCTCTTGCGTCTTCCCCCAGTGTTATGAAGGCAGACTTGACACTTACGACAGGGGTAGTAACGTTTACACTCCTGAAAGAACAACACTTTTTTAGGGGGGGTCTATTATGTTTGGGGCGATCTGTCCCTGAATGGACCTAGCGCCTCTGAACACTACCGAGGCCTGTTTGGGTAAAACGGGACCAAGTAGTCTGTCATTCTGTAATATTCCCCAGTGTTTTTTAATAATACCTTTAATCTGTTTAGATTGAATGGAATGGGTGGTAAAAAAAGATAACTTTGCATTAAATGTAGTGTTGTCTTTAGAGCGTTCTGTGAGCGTAGCCTGCCTTTCAGTAAGTAATGCTCTATTAATTTCGCTGTCTAAAAAGTGAGGGTCATAACCCTTATCCAGAAATCTACTTCTGAGGACTTGAGATTGGGATATAAAGTCCGAAGTCTGGGTACATTTGCTCCTCAATCTCAAAAACTGGCTGCGGGGCACTGATCAAAGCCATTGTTCACAATGGCAGCTGTCGATCGGAATGTATCCATTCCGATCTGTGGGTTTGAAGTAGGTACGAAACTCCAGGTGTTGGTGCACAACTGAAATTTCGAGATCAAGGAAATGCACCTTGGTTGTGCTAGCTTCAAAGCTCAACGAAATCCCCCTATCGTTGGCATTGAGAGTGTTCATGAAGCCCTCGAGGGATGGCCGATAATCTTCCCAAAGGAGGAGGATGTCGTCTATGTACCTGGCCCAAAGAACCAATTCAGGTCTCCAGGCAGCATAGACGACATCCTCCTCCCACTGGGCCATGAAGAGGTTAGCGAGACTGGGGGCAAATTTGGCCCCCATGGCCACGCCCCTCTGTTGTAAAAAGAATCGGTCCTGGAACCAGAAATAATTATGCCTGGTTGCAAATTTTAACAGCTGCATAATAAAGTTTCGTTGTAATGTAGGGAGTCTTCCATCCCTGGAGAGATGGTTTTCGACTGCTTTGAAACCTAGATGGTGTGGTATGCACGTGTATAACGCTGTAACATCAGCTGTTACTAAGAGGGTACCTTTTTTGATTGAGACAGACTGTATCAATGTTTTTGCAAAACTTTAATAAAAATGATTGAAACTAAAAAAAAGAATAGAATAAAATAGAAAGATTATAACCATCTTCTGAAATTCGAATAGAATAGAAAAGAGTAGAATAAAAAAAATAGAATAGAATATAAATATTATAACAATTTTTCAAAATTCAAATAGAATCAATTTGAATAGAATAGAAAATAACACAATAGTATAAAAAAAAACAGAATGGAATAGAATAAATATAACCATCTTCCTATTCTATTCAAATTGATTCTATTTGACTTTTGGGAAATTGTTATATTCTTTCTATTCTAATCTATTCTATTCTATTGTTTTTTTTAAATTATACTCTTAATTTTATTTATAATAGGTGGTAGGTGGAATGTCCTAATAGATACGGCACCTCATCCCTGAAAAATTGTTTATGAAGGGACAGGAGGAGTGGGATTATTTTGGTGCCAAAAATAGATTAGAACACATTTATTATAAAATTATATTTTTATTAGTATACAAGTCTAAAAATTATATATAATTAATACATATACATTGTAAGCAGGTAGATTTAACCAAGTACAATTAGCAATTTTAATATTGACCGACACCAAAGATGTTGAAAGGTAGTCGATAGTCAATTCATCCCAATTAGTTTTGCCAATACATTGGCTTCATCAGGGAAGTAAACAATTAATACAGAGGGGTAAAAAACACGTGCCAAACTCCCGGGACACAGAGTAAACACCATCAAGCAGCCGGGGACACTAGTCGAACGCAACCCTGTAATTGGCTACAGGGGGCCCAGAAGGGTGAGCCTAAATTGGACACATGAAGAGCACAAGGAAATGCGCTGGATGGATAACGATACGGTGCTTGAATATATAGGTCAAAAAATATATGTGGTAGCCAAGGAAACATAAAGATGCAAACGCCGATAATAGCGATGAGGTGCACAATGCACTTAGGGTCCCGCCGTCAGGAAAGCTGAACATGGGATGAATTCATCTGTTGCTGGTTATGCGCTGCTGTCCGGCTGTGTTTGATCAAGATAACCAAGTCCCTTGGATTCATCTGGAGGCTTGGTTTTTCTTGGGGGGTTCCCGTGTTCAGCTTTCCTGACGGCGGAACCCTAAGTGCATTGTGCACCTCATCGCTATTATCAGCGTTTGCATCTTTATGTTTCCTTGGCTACCACTAATATTGAATGAAACAAATCAAACAAAGCTCCTGATTCACTCCCTGGTTATCTCTCGTCTTGACTACTGCAACTCCCTCCTCTTTGGCTTATCATTCAATAGGCTATCCCCCTTCAGTCCATCATGAATGCTGCTGCCAGACTCATCCATCTTACCAACCGCTCAGTGTCTGCTACCCCTCTCTGCCAATCCCTCCATTGACTGCCACTCACCCAAAAAATTAAATTTAAAATACTAATAATAACTTACAAAGCCATCCACAACTCTGCCCCCAGCTACATCACTAGCCTAATCTCAAAATACCGACCTAATCGTCATTTTCATTCCTCCCAAGACCTCCTGCTCTCTAGCTCCCTCATCACCTCCTCCTATACTCGGCTCCAGGACTTCTCCTGAGCCTCTCCCATCCTCTGGAATTCCCTACCCCAATCCGTCAGACTATCTCCAAATCTATCCACTTTTAGACAATCCCTGAAAACTTTTCTCTTCAGAGAAGCCTATCATGCCTCCACGAAACAACTTTACTTTCATTTTTTTCATTAGCTCATCCCCCACAGTTTTTTACCCTTTTGTGTCACTTGACCCTGCCTCCTAGATTGTAAGCTCTAACGATCAGGGCCCTCTGATTTTTCCTGTATTGAATTGTATTGTAATTGTACTGTCTGCCCTCATGTTGTAAAGCGCTGCACAAACTGTTGGCACTATATAAATCCTGCATAATAATAATAAAAGAAGAGGCCGACTCCACAAATATTCATCTTTAGATGTGTGTGAAAGTAAGGTGGGGAACAGTAATGTAATTCACAAACACCTACCACTGAGGATGTGAGAATGAGAGGTGGATGGGAAGCTGAGTCCGCAGATGCTCATCCCCTAAATACTGAGTCCCTGATCACCCTCTGAGAAAGGCAGGAAGTGAGGTGCTGGAGGTAGAGTTGACACACTGCACTGAAGGAATCATAGGTGGAGCTGCAGGTCACAGACACTCATGAATGGTCAGCATTCATTTATAAATACTGTATATTATATCCTGTATTTTTTGCTCCATAAGATGCACTTTTTCCCCCCAAAAAATGGGGGAGAAATGTCTCTGCACATTATGGAGCGTTACATACCATGTTACATACTGGGCCGGCTGTGGTCTGAGGGCACGGCCACAGAAGGGAGGCAGCCATCACCGTCTGCTGGAACTCACTGGGTCAGACTGGTCTGCGACGGCAGCGACCTGGGTTTTTGGTGATGATCATATAACAAGGGAAGGCGGCCCGCCCCGGGTAGAAGAAGCCCAGAAAGCTTTGCAGCAGACCCAGTGCACAGAGGCATGCCCACCCGATGTCATTACGTGTTCCTCCACGCACTGGGCCTGCTCACCTGCTGCTGAGAAGAGAAGAGGAGTCAGACCAGCAAGCCACAACAGGGCCAGGGACCAGGAGTCATTGGTACAGGTCAGGCTGCATTTCATGGGCACTGGTAAGGCTGCATTTCATGGGCACTGGTAAGGCTACATTTCATGGGCACTGGTAAGGCTGCATTTCATTGGCACAGGTCAGGCTGCATTTCATGGGCACTGGTCAGGCTGCATTTTATTGGCACAGGTCAGGCTGCATTTCATTGGCACAGGTCAGGCTGCATTTCATGGGCACTGGTATGGCTAAATTTAATTAGCACTGGTCAGGCTGCATTTCATGGGCACTGGCAAGGCTGCATTTAATTGGCACTGGTAAGGCTGCATTTACAGTGCCTTGAAAAAGTTCTCAAACCACTTGAAATTTTCCACATCATATCATGTTACAACCAAAGACATAAATGTATGTTATTGGGATTTTATGTGAAAGGGAAGACCCTCACCATGCCAATATATATATGGATTGACCAAGTCAAAAAATTGCTGGACTTTGTGGGCACATAATGACATAATGAGAGAGAAAAAATCAGTAAAAAAAGTATACATTTTGTTACAATATATTTAAAAAACATATAAACAACATACAAGCAACACCCTTTATGGACACAGTTACCAGTTACCCAGTAATGCAGTTAGAGAGGGCTGGATCTAAGGTACAAGAATTGGTTTTAGTAGTATAACGAAGTGAAAAAGAACTTTTTGATCCAGCAATGCCTCCAAGAACTTGCACGTTGGTGCGTTTCACTAAAATATTGGCTTCCTCAGGACAGATACTGGGTAGGTGCTGGTATATTTAAAAACAGAAAAGTACATGTATAAGTATTTAATGTAGTATACATCTATGTAAGTATAACAATAGTTATTGCAACATTTATCCAACAAGAGTACATATAAACAAAAAAAAACATACAAATATAGACACACCAACATATATGCTTGCCTGGTGAACTGGTGGCTCAGGGTATAGGGACACCTCACAAAACAAAACAGACACCCAATCAGATGAAATTTTGAATTTCATATATATGTATGTGGTGATGAAGTATACGCATTTCATGTGGTCTTATGGTAGGTACCACTAAATGGAACAAAAAGATATTCATTATAGTACACTATGGGATAGGGTACACCCATACGTTAGATTGAAATAGGTAAGTGTTTATAAAACGCCTCTTGGGACTGGACTTAGTATTTGTTATATATATGTTTGTCGCCATTCTACGAGCAGGCACAATTTTGAAGCGTGACATGTTGGGTATCAATTTACTTATTTGCGTAACATTATCTTTCACAATATAAAAAAAAATTGGGCTAACTTTACTGTTGTCTTATTTTTTAATTTAAAAAAGTGTATTTTTTTCCAAAAAAAGTGCGCTTGTAAGACCGCTGTGCAAATACGGTGTGACAGAAAGTATTGCAACAACCGCCATTTTATTCTCTAGGGTGTTAGAAAAAAAAGTATAGTGTTTGGGGGTTCTTAGTGATATTCTAGCAAAAAAAAAAACTGCTTTTAACTTGTAAATAACAAATCTCAGAAAGAGGCTCGGTCCTTAAGTGGTTAAAATGAGCACTTTTGATTTTTCATGTTAGTGTCCCATAGACTTTAACGGTGTTCCGACGGCTTTCGAATTTGCCCCAAACACCGCATATTTTTCAGTGTTCTCCGAACATCCGAACAACCAAAGTTCGGCCCGAACTTATGCTCAGGCCGAACCATTCGCCCATCCCTTTTTATTAGTAAAAAAAATTAAAAATCAATTATCATTTTCCTTCCACTTCACAATCATGTGCCACTTTGTGTTGGTCTATCATATAAGATCCCCAAAAAATACATTTGCAATTTTGTTTGTAGCATGACAAAATGTGAAAAATTTCAAGGGGTGTGAATACTTTTTCAAGGCACTGTAATTGGCACTGATCAGGCTGCATTTATTGGCACTTGTAAATATTTTAGTACACCATATGGTTCAGAGTATTTTTTTTCTTGTTTTCCTCCTCTAAAACCTAGGTGCGTCTTATGGTTAGGTGCATCTTATGGAGCGAAAAATATGGTAGATATTTATATTAAATGTACTGTATGTTACATATTTACACATTTTGGTAACACTTATACATTGACCTTTTTATTTTATACTCTGACATATCTTTTCCTCTGCTACAGCACAAAAAGGTCCACTTTTGCAGCATGCTTTTCACTGTTTCCTTTCCTGGCTGTATATAACTCCAAAGCTATTGTATCCTGAAGCATGTACCAATTATGCCCCGTACACACGGTCGGACATTGATCGGACATTCCGACAACAAAATCCTAGGATTTTTTCCGACGGATGTTGGCTAAAACTTGTCTTGCATACACACGGTCACACAAAGTTGTCGGAAAATTCGATCGTTCTAAACGCGGTGACGTAAAACACCTACGTCGGGACTATAAACGGGGCAGTGGCCAATAGCTTTCATCTCTTTATTTATTCTGAGCATGCGTGGCATTTTGTCCGTCGGATTTGTATACACACGATCGGAATTTCCAACAACGGATTTTGTTGTCGGAAGATTTTATATACTGCTCTCAAACTTTGTGTGTCGGAAAATCTGATGGAAAATGTGTGATGGAGCCTACACACGGTCGGAATTTCCGACAACAAGGTCCTATCACACATTTTCCATCGGAAAATCCGACCGTGTGTACGGGGAATATAAGGTATACTGCCACTGCTTCGTGTACGACACTATTCTGAAATCTTCTGCGTATATATTGTATACTCTGTACATAAGAATTATAATTGAATTGCCAATATGTACTTGCTAATATAGTATTATTTTACTAGGCTTTTAAGCTTCATAGTGGTACAAAGGGAAG
Source organism: Lithobates clamitans (assembly GCA_037952925.1). Lineage (NCBI taxonomy): Eukaryota > Metazoa > Chordata > Amphibia > Anura > Ranidae > Lithobates > Lithobates clamitans. Next base: position 6,015,225 of record JBBGZY010000008.1, on the reverse strand, counting down.
GGGGGGAAGAGCTTTCGTTTTTATCTATGAAGGGGTTATGCACTTAATGCTGTTTTACTTTGTGAATTTAGCTGCTAAGTAGTACAAAAATTAATGAGTACTGTATTTTAAGGGTGAGCTTGATAAAGTGATTTAAATAGATTTTCCCCATTTACAGGACTTAATTTCCTCTGCTTTTTTGGTTCCAATTTAGATAATTGAGCAGGTTAATGTTGCCTCTATTAATGCAATCACTCATAGTTTTCAGCACAGCTTTCACCAAGCCTTGGAATTCACAATTTTAGAACAAATACTGCTGCTAAAAAGAGTTATGTTTAAATTTCCAGTAACAGAATGTAAACCAAAGGAAAAATTTCATGCAAGTTGCAATACAGAGACTTGGTCTTTGAAGTTACACTGACAATAATTACACTAGGCCCAGCTGATGCTGATGTTTCTGAGGAGTGCTAAGTAAATGACCACTGCAAAATAACTGTAACATAGCATAAATACACATTGTTCTAGACTTGCTGCAGCCACTGCACAAAGATAAGCCTTTTCCCCCAGCTAACGTAATTTATACAAATATGGGAATATCCTACTATCACTTGGGATCCAAGATGGAGCTAAGCCATTAGTTTTGAACATTCTATATTTCCATGCTTAAAGCTAAACGCCAGGCAGATATTTAAAAACATTAACAATGCAGTTATTTATCCAAGACAATGAAATGTATTTTTAAATGCAACTTGTCAAAGCATCTTAATTTGGTAGGTGTTGCCCTTGTGTAATTCCCCATACAGCAGGACTCAGTTTGGGAGAGGGGTGGTAGTGCTATTAATCAATCAGATGGGTTGCAGTTTACATACACTTACAAGGCATAATAATTAATAATATATTAATAGTAAAAAGGTCAGGTCTGCGCATGTAGGCCCTTTACAAAAATATTTGGAGTGGGTGACTGGGGACAAAGAGAGGGCACATTTATTAAATACTTTCTTCAGCTCTGTATATACAAAAGAGCATGGGGGAGCTAATGTCCATATAGGGATGGTATTGACACAGCCCCAAATAATCCACTATGGCTCAAAGGTGATATGGTCCAGAAATATTTAGACAGAATAAAGGTGGATAAAGCACCTGGACCAGATGGCATCCACTTATGGAACCTAAAAGAATTGAATTGGTGCATGAAGTTCCACCATAAATAGGATTCCTGTGAATAGTGACTTTTGTGATAACACCAATTTTGTATCCAGTGACTTGCGGTGCTCCCCCTCAAGGATCCCCACTCACCGGCTCCCTACACCCCTGCAGGGGTAACAGGCATGTAGTATCAGGCCGTAGATGACATCTGGGATTCCAGTAGAGTTGTCCCCGGGGGTTCCCCTCCTGATATGGTATCTCCTTAAGTGATCCTGGTTGTCCTCATAAGAAAGAGACAGGGCTCCCGTAGTGTGATACCGTAAAATTATTTTATTTAAAAAGCTAGTTAAACCAGCACAAAACGAATAAAAAGTATATAAAAAGTTCCAAACTCCTGCTACAGGAGCCTGGCAATCACACTGCGTTAAAGAGATCAAGCCCGGAGAGGAGCTTGTGGATGTGTTCCCTCAGCTGAGCGGCGTGCGCCTCAGCTGCGCTCCAAACTCCCTCCGACTTCCGTGTGTGACAGAAGTACGTAGCCCCGCCTTACGCGTTTTGTCATCGACGTTATCAAAGGCGATTCTTGCTGGATGAAAATATTTTAAGCAACGGAGCATGGATTCATAAAAGACAGAAGTTGTCAAACAAACCTGATTTCTTTTTATGAAGAGGTAAGTAAAACCTTGGACAAAGGGGTGGCTGTGGACGTAGTATACTTGGATTTTGCAAAATTGCTTGACACAGTTCCCCACACACAGCTTATCTGTAAGGTAAAGTCTACAGGCTTGGAAAGATCAGTTTGTAAATGGATAGAAAACTAGCTAAAAGACAGAATTCAGAGAGCAGTGGTTAATGATTCTTACTATGAATGATCTAAGGTTATTAGTGGTGTACCCCAAGGTTCAGTGTTAAGACACTTACTGTTTAATATCTTTATAAATGATATAAGGTCTGGGATTAAAAGTACAATTTCAGTGTTTGCAGATGACACCAAGCTATGCTGTGGAATAACATCCTTACAGGCCACCCTCAATGCACTATTTAATTGAGCAACTATGTGGCAAATAAGGTTTAATGTTGATAAATGTAAAGTTATGCACTTGGGGGCTAAGAATATGCATGCATCATACGTACTAGGTGAAGTAGAACTGAGGGTTTTAGTAGATCAAAAGCGTAACAATAGCATGCAATGCCAAGCTGCGGTTTCCAAAGCAAGCAAAGTCATTACTTGCATTAAAAGAGGTATGGACACCAGAGAGAGAGAGATATACCGTATATACTCGAGTATAAGCCAAGTTTGTTTTTTTCAGCACATTTTTTGTGCTGAAAAAGCCCCCTCAGCTTATACTCGAGTCACTGTGCCCATCTGCAGCCTCATGCACCTGATCTCCCAGCGCTGTGACATACAGTCTAATCGGCGGCCGTGCAGTGTAAAAAAGCCCCGCCTTCTCCTCGTCCGTGATAGGCGGAACACTGACACACTGCTCGGAAACTGAATCAGTGTTCCATCACGGAAGAGGATGAGGAGGAAGCAGGGCTTTGTTACATTGCACGACTATGTCACAGTGCCGGGGTTCAGGAGATCAGGTACATGTGGCTGCAGATGAACAGAGTGCGGCAGGGAGATGGCACAGTGGGGCATGCAGATGGCACAGTGAGGCATGAAGATGGCACAGTGAGGCATGCAGATGGCACAGTGAGGCATGCAGATGGCACAGTGAGGCATGCAGATGGCACAGTGAGGCATGGAGATGGCACAGTGAGGCATGCAAAAGGCACAGTGGGGCATGCAGATGGAACAGTGAGGCTGAAAATGGGCACAGTGAGGCTGCAGATGGGCATTGTTGACCCTCAGTTCCACTTACAGTAGCTGCTGCATTTCCCACCCTAGGCTTATACTCGAGTAAATACGTTTTCCCAGTTTTTTGTGGTAAAATTAGGTGCCTCGGCTTATATTCGGGTCGGCTTATACTTGAGTATATACGGTATTTTTGCCCCTGTACAAATCCTTAGTAGGACCTCCCCTGTAATGTGCAGTTCAGTTTTGGGCACCGGTTTTCAAAAAAAATATTGGGGAAATGGAGAAAGTGCAGAGAAGGGCTAACAAACTGAAAAGAGGCATAGAAGAGCTCAGCTATGAGGAAAGATTAGAGGAACTGAATTTATTCTCTCTTGAAAAGAGAAGATTAAGGGTGGATAAGATCAACATGTGCAAATGCATAAGGGGACAATACTGTATAGTGAACTTGGTGTTGAATTATTCACTTTAAGGTCATCACAGAGGATAAGGGGGCAATCTTTATGTCTAGAGGAAAAGACATTTAATCTCCAAATATGTAAAGGTTTCTACACAGTAAAAGCTGTGAAAATGTGGAATAGACTCCCTCCAGAGGTGGTTATGGCCAGCTTAGTAGATTACTTTAAAAAAGGCTTGGATTCTTTCCTAAATGTACATAATATAACTGGATACTAACATTTATAGGTAAAGTTGATCCAGGGCATATCCAATTGCCTCTCGGGGGATCAGGAAGAAATGTTTTCCCCTGCTGTTGCAAATTGGATCATGCTTTGCTGGAGTTTTTGGCCTTCTTCTGGATCAACTGTGGGTATAGGATTGTGTATATGGGTATTATATGATTTTTTAAAAAATTGATTTAACTATATGGACTTGTGTCTTTTTTCAACCTGACTAACTATGCAACTACAGTATCTCACAAATGTGAGTACACCCCTCACATTTGTGTAAATATTTTAATCTATCTTTTCATGTGACAACACTGAAGAAATGACACTTTGCAACAATGTAAAGTAGTGAGTGTACAGCTTGTATAACAATGTAAATTTGCTGTCCTCTCAAAAAAACTCTACACACAGCCATTAATGTCTAAACCGCTGGCAACAAAAGTGAGTACACCTATAAGTGAAAATGTCCAAATTGAGTCCAAAGTGTCAATATTTTTTGTGGCCACCATTATTTCCCAGCACTGCCTTAACCCTCTTGGGCATGGAGTTCACCAGAGCTTCACAGGTTGCCACTGGAGTCTTCTTCCACTCCTCCATGACGACATCACAGAGCTGATGAATGTTAGAGACCTTGCGCTCCTCCACCTTCTGTTTGAAGATGCCCCACAGATGCTCAATAGGGTTTAGTTCTGGAGACATGCTTGGCCAGTCCATCACCTTTACCCTCAGCTTCTTTAGCAAGGCAGTGGTTGTCTTGGAGGTGTGTTTGGGGTTATACTCGGAATGTATTTAGACCAAAGACACAAGTATCCCTGTATAGGAACGAGCATGAAAAGGCTTGAAAAACAGCACTCAGAAGATGCCAGCGCCCGCAGTGGATGGGGACCATTGACAGAAAATTAAGTTTATCTCCACTTTAAGTAGTTTTTTCTTTTGAATTAAGTTTATCTCCACTTTAAGTAGTTTTTTCTTTTGAAAAAAATGTACCTATTTCAAGCATATACAGCAGTGATATATTGTTTATTTCAACCCATGTAACTGCCACTGCCATGTAACTGCCACTGACTCAGAATGTATTTAGACCAAAGACACAAGTATCCCTGTATAGGAACGAGCATGAAAAGGCTTGAAAAACAGCACTCAGAAGATGCCAGCGCCAGCAGTGGATGGGGACCATTGACAGAAAATTAAGTTTATCTCCACTTTAAGTAGTTTTTTCTTTTGAAAAAAATGTACCTATTTCAAGCATATACAGCAGTGATATATTGTTTATTTCAACCCATGTAACTGCCACTTTTGCTGGACAGCTTGGTCTGTTATAGGAAATAGAAAAATAGCAGATCTTCTGGCAGAATCAACAGGTAAAAATGACTGTGTTAAAGAGGAACTTTGCCCAGGAAAGTCAGAATCTACAAATACTATTGCTGTTAGGGGCGTGGCTAGCCAGCGGAGACGATGGACGCATGTTAGACTAGCTCCGCACTATCCTGGGCTCTAACGGGGAAACACAGCGACTAAGAGCCTCGTTTCATATCACCAGATACCCGGTATACACCGGCAACATTCCCGGATGCCTTCCCGCAAACGAAAAGGCACAACAAGACCAGGGAAGATGACTGATTTCCTAATACAGCCGCGCCGTCTCCCTGGCCAAGATGGCGCCGGCAGACAGGCAGGCGATACACGCGGCCTCAGCTCCGGAGCGCAGAGATACCAGCAGGGGAGATCGGGACCCAGCCACACATCTAACAACTCTCCTCAGGGACAAGGTCAGTACCCACCACCCCCATCTGCATTATCCAGCCCTGCTAAAAACAAGAGGAAATGTCCCTAGTCCCTGCAGAAACAGCAGATCTTAGTGGCCTTGAGTCCTCTCTGGATGATACCAGAGAACTACAGGACTCTATCATTGACTTCCCCACACAAAACCAGCCGGTCATGGACACTACGCTCAAGGACATGCTGGTGTCCCTGCACTCTACACTCCATGCTGACATGCTGGCATTCACACAGCAGTTTAAAACAGAAGTGGTAGCAGTAGACTCCAGAGTAACTCACATTGAATCGAAGATGGGAGAATTTACATCTACTTTCAATGATCTGGTAGACGCACATAATGACAGGGATGACGAAATCCACGCCATTAAAACAAAATTAGCAGATTTGGAAGACAGATCGAGACGTAACAATATCAAAATTCGGGGGATACCCGAATCAATTAAACCCCCAGATCTAAAAGAATTCTTCATCAACATAATGAAGGCCGCGCTTTCAGAAACGCCCCTGGAAGAACTGATCATTGACCGGATTCACCGGCTCCCAAGACCCAGAAATATCCCGGAGCACCTTCCCAGAGATACAATAGTGAGGATTCACTTCTACCATATAAAAGACCAGTTCATGATGATAGTCAGAAGAAGAGAAAACCTACCACAAGAAATACAGGATCTTTCCTTCTATGCTGACTTGTCAGCATTCACTATGCAACAGCGTAGACAACTTGCAACCATAACTAAGCCACTAAACAACCACCATATCCAGTACAGGTGGATATACCCAGCTAAGTTACTAATCACAAAAGAAGGCAAATCTCATGTGGGGACTAATATTAAAGAGGGCATCCGCCTCCTGAGAGACTGGCAAATTATAGATCCATATAACAACGGCAATGACAAGCCTCACTCACCCTCTTCCACCCGTGCTAGTTCTGACACAGAAACAGGCTGAAGTTCACCACATTCACAGCAAGGATCCCCAATGGCCCAGGAACAGCCACTTAGCTTTTATTGCTTTACCCCCCGAATTGGAAACGGAATAATATCCGCTCAGATTCCTCAAGGAATCACTCTTTTTATTTCCTATTAGTTTGGTTACTCTTTTCTCTTTGCACCTTTTTTTTCTTTTTGTTATATCATCTACAGGAACAGAAGTAAGAACACACGGGACTAAGCTACCCGGACACCAGAGTCCTTTGCCTCATCATCCCCATCACGAGGATAACCGACACCGTTAAATCAACCTATTGACTTCCTATCTCAACCACTCTAATATAAGGTACGACATACAAGTATTTCAAAATGTCTTTCACGATTACATCATTAAATGTCAAGGGTCTTAATAGCCCCCATAAACGCCAAATGGCCTGGAAGGAGGCGTCAAGGCAAAAAAGTGACATAATTTGCTTTCAAGAGACACACTTTATAGCAGACAAACCCCCAGTATTTCGCAATCGCAGATTCCCTCAAGTTATTATGGCAAATGGCCCAAGGAAAAAGGGGGGAGTTGCGATTGCTATAGGAGACAACATCCCATTCTCAGAGATTGCAACTCATCTGGACACTTCAGGCAGATATATCATACTGGTATGCAAAATCTTTTCAGTGAAGTACACTCTGGTTAACGTATATCTGCCAAATAACAACCAATTAAGATTCCTTAAAAAAATATGGAAAAAAGTAGAATCTATGAAACAAGGACATGTAATCTTATGCGGGGACTTCAATGCAGTACCAGACAAAACCATTGACTGTACAAACCCTAAACAAGTAAACAACCAAAGAACTACATTGGAAAAGTTCATCAACACATCGGAGCTATTCGACGTATGGAGGTGCCAACACTCCTCAGAGAAGGACTTTACTTTCTTTTCTAGTGTACATAACACTTACTCGCGTATAGATTTATTTCTTGTAGACAAATTTTTACTGCAGAGAATTACTAAATCAGACATTGATGTTATATCCTGGTCTGATCATGCTCCAGTTTCCATGAGCGTGGGCGGGCCGAGGGCCGAGACAGGAGCGAATAGATGGAGAAACGACATTTTCACTATGTCCAAACCAGAAAATATAAAACTACTTAGAAAGTCACTAAAAGAATTTTTTGAAATCAATGCTCCGTCGGTGTCCGACCCATTCATGCTGTGGAACACTCATAAGGTGGTAAGAGGGTTATTAATTCAACTCAGTGCTAGGGTCAAGAGGCAAAAAGCGGAGAGGATCAACGACCTGCTAAATAAAATAAAGACCCTAGAAGCGTCAAACAAACAAAAGTCTACTCAAAAAACAAAAGACCTTTTATTCTATGCCAGACAAGAACTAAGAACTACCCTGGTTTATCAGCAGGAGAACCGCCTTCGCACCTTTAAAGCACAAAACTACCCTTATAGCAACAAGGCGGGGAAACTGCTGGCAAACCAATTAAAAGAAAAAATGGCAAAACAAAGAATTCCGCACATAGAGAATCCTAAATCTAAAATAAAAGTCTCTAACCCCAAAGAGATAGCAGACGCCTTTTGTGAATACTATGAGGCATTATACAATCTTAAAGACGACCCCAATACACCCCAACCTTCAGACAACCTGATTTCAGAATTCTTAGAAGCCATAAACCTTCCAACAGTCCCACAACCAGCACTTACTAAACTTAACTTACCCTTCACCATCCATGAAATTGAAAAAACAATTAAAACAATGCCTCATGGTAAGTCACCGGGACCGGATGGTTACTCATCCGAATATTATCAATTGTTTAAAACCGAATTATCCCCTTTCTTACAGCAGGTCTTTGATACCGCAATGTCTAAAGCCTCATTCCCAAAAGAAATGCTAACGGCCACTATCATAACACTGCCAAAACCCGGTAAAGACATATCCTTCCCACAAAACTATAGACCCATTTCTTTGTTGAATGTGGATGTGAAACTATATGCTAAGATCATAGCCAATAGACTGTCATTATTACTACCTGGTCTTGTCAACCAAGACCAGGTGGGTTTTGTATCTGGCAGGCAAACAAACGATGCCACAAGAAGAATGGTAAATATAATTCACCTAGCGGAGGAGTCTCGAAGGCCTTCTCTGCTCCTTACACTGGACGCAGAGAAGGCCTTCGATAGAGTACACTGGAGATATCTGACTAAGGTACTGGAGAAATTTGGTTTGATAGGCCCAATCCAACAAGCAATTTTGGCTCTTTACTCATCCCCGTCTGCATATGTTTTCACTGAGGGCATGTTTTCTAGAAATTTTCAAATTACAAATGGGACGAGGCAGGGGTGCCCTCTGTCACCCCTAATTTTTGCATTGATCATGGAACCGCTCGCAGAAACAATAAGAGAAAATACACTAATCCGAGGTATCCCATCTCAGGATAAGGAGCACAAAATATCATTATTCGCAGATGATGTTATATTAACTTTATCTGACCCGTATAACTCATTAAATGCAGCACACGCGACATTAACACAATTCAGTAAAGTAGCATATTATAAAGTTAACGCCACCAAATCCAGTATTTTGGGAATCGCAATTGACAAAACCACTAAATCAATCATGCAAAAAGATTTCCCATATTCATGGTCCACAGATTCTATTTCATACCTGGGACTACAATTAACAACACCCGTAGCAAAATTATTCCAGCTCAACTACCAACCTCTATTGAATAAATTTAAAAAAGACATTCTTAGATTTCAAAAATTCTATCTATCATGGAATGGCCGCCTAGCAGCATATAAGATGCTACTCTTACCAAAACTAATGTACCTCTTTAGGGCCCTCCCAATACCTATTTCAACCCCCTTCTTCAAAGCAATGCAGACACAAATGACAAACTTTATCTGGGAAGGCAAGAGGGCTAGATTTCCGGCCCAAATGCAAGGAAAACATAAAGAGGTGGGAGGATTGGGAATCCCAAACCTAAAAGACTACCATGCTGCAGCTATCTTAGACCAACTGAGAAATTGGTTCAGTCAAAAAGAAGTAAAACACTGGTGCCAACTGGAACAAAACTGGATTCATCCTAGATCCCTCCAATCACTTATACTAGCACACAACACACAACCAATTATAACTCTAATTAGTCATCCTACCATACAGGCCACTTTACAGGCATGGTCCCACCTAAAAAAGCTTACCAATCCCAAAGTAAACTATACCGAGGTCCCCACCCCATTAGAAGCACTCTAGTGGCTAATTCCAAATATTTCTCTGACACAATGGCACAAGGCGAACATCATATTAGTGACATAACATGTGCAGGCAATGTGGTCCCCTTTAATGAACTACAAGAAAGATTCCAACTACACCCCTCGGAGTTTTTGACACACCTACAGATAGCTTCATGGCTTAAGACATTGAAAATATCTGACTCTCAAATCCCAACACAAGTATGGAAGTACCTCCAATCCACCAACCTTAAAGCAAAAGGTATATCCCAGATGTATTCCTTAATCAATGCAAAAAAAACATTTACGAAATTTAATGCACTGGGCAAATGGGAATCAGAATTGGGCAAAAAATTCACAGAAAAACAGTGGTTACTAGCACTTCAGTGCAATCGCAGATTCTCAAGATGCTCCAACTATGAGGAGCTGGCGGCAAAATTATTAGCTAGATGGCACTACACACCGTACATGATGGCAAAATTCTCTAGGAGAAATTCTAACCTGTGCTGGAGAGGATGCGGACAGGTGGGAACACTGATCCACATGCTTTGGTCATGCCAACATATTAGAAGCTTCTGGTCAGAAGTGTTCAAATTAATAGCGATAACCACAGGTGTATTTACCACCCCCTCGGTTGAAAAAGCAATTTTAAGCATAAACATGGTAGAGTACCCAATACAGGTCAGATCAATAGCGATGCATGTCCTATTTGCCGCCAGATCCTTACTAGTAAACAGATGGAAGTCTAACGAAATCCCAAGTGTAAGAGAATTGAAAACTAAAATCAATATGATTTCTGAATATGAAAAAATAATGGCAATCAGAGATGGCAACGGAGCAAAGTACATTTCCAATTTGAATATCTGGAATACATTATTCCAAAGATGTGTTTAACCTGTCTCCTGTTGTATGACCTTTATTCAAGATAATCTCTCTTTTCTCTCCTTTAGTACCTTACTGTTACTGTAGTAATGGTGTTCAATTTAGACACCACAGTTCCTATCTTAATGTTAAGGACAAGTTACTAATTTAGGATCTTCATTGTGAGATGATACACTCATGCTACTGTTATTGTAACGACAGCAATATCTATACTGGAAACTCAAGTGTTAACAAACAAATCATAATTATTTCTTTATGTTGGCTTTTATGTATCACTATTCAACTACGGTTGAGGAACTTAAATGTATCTTCTTACTCTGTAAACCTGTGAAATATCAATAAAAAATATTTTCAAAAAAAAAAATACTATTGCTGTTGACTTTTAATAAACGTACCTGTCCAGGCATCCGGCACTGTCTGTCATGGTTATGCAATAGAGTTTCTTTGTCAGCTCACCTGTCTCCATGTATTCCTCTCTAGAGACCAGCTGCCTCTCACCTGACTGCTTTTATAACCTCTCCTCTAAGCATGGCCCCACCCCAGGCCCTATCAGGAAACCCTATATTAACCTGTGCACTGCAAGCCAGCAGTGCTGATCAACCATTGTGTGTTAGCCTCCATGTGTACTTGCTGTGTTCCTGCGTCTGATTCCTGTTACCGACTTTGACCTGTTCTTCACTATTCCTGTCTGCTCGTGACCCTGACCTTTGGCATTTCCCCGACCATCCCTGTTTGCCTGTGACCCTGAACCTTAGCGTGTACTCTGTTGTCTTTGTCTGCTTGTGGCCCTGACCTTGGCTTGTCCCTTACTTCCTTGTTGCTCCAGCCTGCTGCCTCCTTCCACTTCTCCTGTAGTCTACCGTGAGCGTGAGCTGTGAGACCCTGGGGGCCGCGACCTGGAGCCAGACTGCAGCACAGTCCATCCTTACCATTAAAGGCTCTGGTGAACACCTACTGGCTCTTAGACTCCGCGTCCTGGGGAATCTATGCTCTAGCTCCCAGTGGGATCTGTGTCAGTGATCCAGTAGACCTGCTTCCTGAACCTCCCAGGGTTCAATCCACAGCAGTCAGTCCTGGGGTCCACTACCTAGCAGTGCACTTCTGACTCCTACAGAGTGCATCTGTCACCTAGCCTCGAGGTGACCTGACAGTTTGATCAGCCATGGACCCGGCTGATGTGCCGCTACCTGCAGATGATCCGTTGCAGGGCTTAGTTCGCAGACTTGAAACCCAGGAATCGCATCAGACCCAAGTGATGCGATTCCTTCATGATTTGGCATCCCGTTTTGAACAGGTTCAGGCCTCATTAGGACCCCCGGTTCAACAACCTCAACAGCTATCTGCTTCTGCACCTATCGCATCAGTCGCAGCCACACATTCATTACAGCTTCCAGCTCCGGCCCGTTTCTCTGGGGACTCCAAGGCATGCAGGGGGTTCCTTAGCCAGTGCACGAATCATTTTGAACTTCAGCCCCAAACCTTCCTGTCCGATTGGGCGAAATTAGCCTATATTAAATCCCTTCTGTCCGGCGAGGCGCTATCTTGGGCTGCCCCTCTGTGGGAACTGAATGATCCAGTGGTTTCTAGCCTGTCTGATTTTTTTGAAACTTTTTGGAACATCTTCGAGGAACCGGGTCGTGTCTCCTCAGCGGCTAGCGCTCTTTTACGTTTTCGTCAAGAGTCCGCTTCTGTGGGACAGTATGCACTTCAGTTCCGTATCCTCACAGCTGAATTGAGCTGGAATAATGAGGCCCTAGTTGCAACCTTTTTACATGGCCTCTCTGATAGAGTGAAGGATGAATTAGCAGGAAGATTCCTTCCTGCTGATCTGGATGGTGTTATCACCTTGTGTAACCAGATCGATATTCGCTTTCAGGAGAGGGCCCTGGAAAAAAGACGCCAGCACTCCCCGTTCCTTAGGCAGCTTGAGCTCCCAGTCCCTTCTCTTTGATCCGAGGAGCACCCCCTGCCCGCTGAGGAACCTATGCAGCTGGGCTGGACCAAGTTGTCTCCTGAAGAACGCGCTAGGCGCAGAACTCTGGGCCTGTGCCTCTACTGTGGGGCCAAAGGTCATTTTCGTGACACTTGTTCTCTTCGTCCGAAAAAACGATCGGGGCTAATACATCTGGAAAGTGGAGTATTAGACCCTGAAGTATCACCTTCACCTTCTTGTCTTCTTCTTTCTGTGTTCCTTCATGTCGGCGCTTCCTCTCGTTCGGTCTCGGCACATCTGGATTCCGGAGCCGCTGGCAATTTTATGGACTGGGGAACTGCATCTTCCATGAGACTTATCCTTTTGCCCCTTACAACGCCATTGGTGGTCTTGGCGATTGATGGCACTGTTCTCCCAGGGGGCCCTATCCGCTTCCAGACCCTCCCTGTTAAGATGTCGGTAGGGACACTCCACCAGGAGTGGATATCCTTCCTTGTCTTACCTAAGGCTTCGTCTCCTATCATATTAGGTCTTCCTTGGTTACGGTCCCATTCTCCACATGTTGACTGGACTGCTGGACAGATCTTGACTTGGGGTTCCTTCTGTTCCTCCTCCTGCCTACTCAAGGTTACCCCAAAAGAGAATCCTCCTGTTGCCACCATCCCAGTATCTTCTGCTCTTCCCGCTGTGTATAGCGATATCGGGAATGTCTCCTGCAATAGTCGGGCTGAGGCACTCTCTGGGTCATGTGGCACTCTTGATGAGGAGCCTACCTGTGAACCTGAACTGATCAGTCACTCCAGTTTACATGGTCATTTCCCTTTGCCTGTCCCTGGACCCCCTTGGCCACACACCCAGGCTGACTCGTCCACCAGTTCCACAGTCGCTACGGCCTGCGATGCAATTCTGGTGGTCGCTGCACCTGGCAATGCTGTTCAGTCAGCCTCTGCACCAGTCCAGACTATGCCCAGTGAGCGTCCTGCTTCTTGTTCAGGACCTTCTGTAACCTGGCCTCACCCTACTGCTACTACGTCAGTTCACACCTGTTTAAGAGGCTCAATCCATCCTTTGGATAGACTGCCTCATTCGGCCAGGTGGGGTTTTCAATCTTTTGTTCAGGGCTCTCTGCATTCTGTTTGTATTTCAGCTATCCAGCTTAACTCTTTTGACACGTCACCTTTTAACCAACCTGACCTCAGGGATCCACTGACCTCTACCCAGTCTGATGGTCCTGTGTTGGATGTCCAGCACATCTTAGGGGTCTGGGGGACCCTGCTCAGACTTCTGATGGTCTTCTCGTGCCCTTACCCATTTCTAAAAAGCCTTTAGTCCTCAATAAGTCCTTTCGTCCTCTCCTTACCTCGGTTCCGGTCTCTGAGGATAATCTAAAGTATGAGGTTATTCAAGTTTTGGATCCCCGGCTCCGTAAAGGCATTCTTCAGTACCTCGTACATTGGAAAGGGTTTGGTCCTGAGGAGAGGTCTTGGATCACTGCATCTGAGGTCTTTGCTCCTCGTCTATTGAGGAGGTTCCATCTGGAGTTTCCCTTTAAGCCTGGGCACAGCTGGGGGAGGGGGAGGTCTCATAAGAGGGGGGGGTACTGTCATGGTTATGCAATAGAGTTTCTTTGTCAGCTCACCTGTCTCCATGTATTCCTCTCTAGAGACCAGCTGCCTCTCACCTGACTGCTTTTATAACCTCTCCTCTAAGCATGGCCCCACCCCAGGCCCTATTAGGAAACCCTATATTAACCTGTGCACTGCAAGCCAGCAGTGCTGATCAACCATTTTGTGTTAGCCTCCATGTGTACTTGCTGTGTTCCTGCGTCTGATTCCTGTTACCGACTTTGGCCTGTTCTTCACTATTCCTGTCTGCTCGTGACCCTGACCTTTGGCGTTTCCCGGACCATCCCTGTTTGCCTGTGACCCTGAACCTTGGCGTATACTCTGTTGTCCTTGTCTGCTTGTGGCCCCGACCTTGGCTTGTCTCTTACTTTCTTGTTGCTCCAGCCTGCTGCCTCCTTCCACTTCTCCTGTAGTCTACCGTGAGCATGAGCTGTGAGACCCTGGGGGCCGTAACCTGGAGCAAGACTGCAGCTCAGTCCATCCTTACCATTAAAAGGTTCTGATGAACACCTGCTGGCTCTTAGACTCCACACCCTGGGGAATCTATGCTCTAGCACCCAGTGGGATCTGTGTCAGTGATCCAGTAGACCTGCTTCCTGAACCTCCCAGGGTTCAATCCACAGCAGTCAGTCCTAGGGTCCACTACCTAGCGGTGCACTTTTGACTCCTACAGAGTGCACCTGTCACCTAGCCTCGAGGTGACCTGACACTGTCCACACCTGGGATGGTTTTTGCCAGTCTTCTGGTCCCTTGGAAGTAGGAAGCCAGCTGTGACTTGCTGGTGCTTCACAGGCAGCATCCCACTATGCATGTGGGAGCAGCGTTGCACTTTCTCAAAGGATCCACTGCCTGCTGGGACCTGTGTCGTTGTCAGAAACCATGAAATCAGGCCAAGACAGAAGTACAGTTAAATCACACTTGTTTAATAAGTAAAAAGAACAAACGTAGTCAAAACATAGCCAAAGTTAATTAATCGGAACATATAGTCAGCCAAGCTTCTGGCTGACTGGTGAGGGATAAATGTAGTGGAACAGCAAGCAGGATCTGGAGCCAGAAGGGATGTTATAGTTATAGGGGTCCGGGTCCTGCCCTGGGGGACATGGATCAATAAAAAAAGTTTGTGAAAAATGTAATTTTTAAATATGCAGTGATTTTTTTATTTTTAAAGTGAAAGCTTAAAAATGAAAAATTCTATCCAATATAGTGCCAATGGGTTCCCCTTAGTCTAACTGTAAAGTGGCAGATCTGTACCATGTCTAAAATCTGCTGCAGAAATAATTGAATTTATAAAGCCCAAAAAAATGACATTATTCCTGCAAGCTGCCTTTATTTAGCTCAGCAACAGCTGGGGAGATAGTATGTATGATGAGGCCACAATGTAGTGCACTAGGAACAAGATTAGAGATTTTTTGGATACATTCTGGTGTCACTTTGACTTTGGATAGAAGTAACGGGTGCGTTAAAATTGGTCTTTGGGGGGGGGGCGTGGCCGAGAGATGGCAGAGTGAGGACGCACACCTCGGAGCTCTGTGCGGGGAAGCCCTGAGAAAGACCAGCAAACCGGGACATCGAGAGCCAGACTTCATGCCAGGGGACCGCAGACACCCGCTGAACTTGGGGGGTCAAAAAGGAGCCGAAATAACCCACTACTTCCTTCGGCAACACGCAGCTTCGTCCCCAGCCGCGCCGGCCAAGATGGCGCCGCCGCGTGTGCCTCCGACGAGCGCTGCCGTCTCCTCCAAGAAGGGCACTCAGCCGGGACACACAACAGGGGGAGATCGAGCCACCTCGGATGACAGGTCAGCCTCTCCCATACTGTCCCCTGTGATCCCCTTTACTGACATCTCACTCAGCTGCAGTCACACAAGGGAGCCAGGTGACGCCGTGGAGGGCTCTCTTAAAGACATTGTGTCTGGCCTACCTACAAGGCAGGATTTGCAGGAAATGGCGGCAACCATAGTAAATGCCCTGTCAAGGGAACTACACGATTTGCGCCAACAGGTAGACACAGTGGAAGAGAGGGTCACTGTGCTGGAGACCTCTGCATCTACCTCTGATGCTCGCATTGCTGCCATAGAACAGGAGCAGCGTGGCTTTCGCCGCCATCTTGTTGACATTCAACTGAAGCTGGACGACGGCGAGAACAGGAGCAGACGCAATAACTTGTGCCTCCGTGGCATCCCTGAAGCCACCATGGGCTCAGACCTGCGCGCAACTGTGGCGGCTATCCTGAACCAGGTGCTAGGAAAACCGCCTGCTGCAGAGCTAGAGCTGGACAGGGTCCACCGTATCCCAGGACCCAGGACACCCCCTGCTGATCCCCAGGATCCTAATGCCACAGACCTTCCACGAGATGTCCTTTGCAGAGTGCACTTTTTTACCATTAAAGAGGAGATCATGCGCATGGCATGGGAACGTGGCCCAATTGACTTTGATGGAGCAATGATCAGAATCTACCCGGACGTATCCAGGCAGACAAGAGCAATGCGAGGCCTTCTGAGACCTCTACTGGAGGTAATCCAGTCGGCAGAGGCGACGTATCGCTGGGGTCACCCCTTCCATCTTATCGTGCGGAAGCAAGGAACAGAATTCTACCTACGCTCACCGGACCAACTCCCAGACTTGTTCAGCTTCCTAGCCAAGCCGGCTATAAGTGTCCCCAACTGGTTTGACTACCTACTATCTTCGGAGGCCTTGGGCCCACCCTTACCCAGACCGCAACGAGTCCGTAGACCGTGCTCACGCGCCACTAGCCGAGAGACTGTCAGACCTCACCCGAGGTCTTCCGAAGCTTAATCACCCATCTCATCCCAAGGACTGGTAAGACAAAATGAACGTTCACACTACATCACCTCCCCGGGCACACCAAGAACTCTAGTCCCACACCTACAGGAGGCCGGGGAAGCCGTCTCGTTAGACAACACCCCAGGCCTGAGTTGACTGCCATTCATATCACACGCTCAGGACTTGTGCCCCCAAGATGTGCCTTTGAACCCCTGTGGGAAACAACAGATTGTCAACTGACTCTTGCTAGCCTGTTCGGGGGGGTGGTGGGTTACTTCAGTCTACCTGTAATCTGGGCCTGATTGCCTGCACGCCGCTTCTCCCATACGGTCCCACTGCTGATGGCCGGCTGGGGGGGGGCGGGTGGGGTGGGGGGAGACGGCAATCGGGCTGTTAATCCTGACACATTGAGATATTGATTTTTTGTCAGGGGGGTCCCACGACCTTAGATGATAGCCCTGGAGGCACGGGTTGTCTCCCGGCGTCCCCCCCCTCCCCATTGGCTTATTGGTCATGGGTTCATTGGAAGTCCAGTCAGCCACCCGGGGTTCCCCTAGGACCCCTCCCTCCCCTTAACTCCCTCTGGGAGGATAGGCAGGCAACTGTGCGGTGGGGGGGGAGGGGGTAGCTTTATGGCTTCATGGCCTAGAAATGTACAATAACCCTGGGGATATGACAATTACAGGCAACGTGCTTTACCTGTTATGCTCTGTTATGACTCATACAACGGTTTATTTTATTATGTTCTCATCTTATTGTTTTACAGTTATAATATTGGGTTTGCTTTTTGCCCTTCAGGGCTCACTTCGGTACTCCTTGATATAAAGGTTCAGGACTCCTGGTTCTGCGCTGCGGGCTGTGCCGCGGGGCGCCATTGCGGACCATACCGGCGGTCTCATGTGATTGCACGGGTGGCGGGGTCCGCTGTGGCGCCTGCGGTCCTCCTGGGGACGCGGTTACTAAGTGGTCATGGCGGAGGGTGCCTGGCTGCACCGCGGTAGGTGCCCTCCAGCAAAAGTTATGTTTAACCTTGTTTAACGGTGTTAGTTCTCATATTAGCAATAACATGACTCTCAGAGGCGCTATCCCCTCACATCTCCGCATTATATGTTTACTCAAACTTCTGCCTAAATTCTACTCATTCTTGAGTTGATCTCGACGCACCTTCCACCCCCACATTAGGGCGGTCCCCTGACTGGACACCTTGAGTATGCAACAGGGGCCCATAGTTAGTCTACGACAGGAATTGTTTACTCCTCTCCCCCCTCCCCCCCCTTTTTTTTTCTTTTTTCACCTCTCTGCTCCCCTCTAGCTGTTCTGCTCTCCTCTCTCCTTGGCCTCTGCCTGAGGGGGGTTCTCATTGTGGGAGTTTCCCATACTTATACTGCCAACCTTTCCCTGCCAGAAGACACGATGGGTCACCTTAAGATCACCTCTCTAAACGTGCGGGGCCTCAATATACCGGAAAAACGCACACAGCTATTGGCTGACCTGCGTAGGGGCAAAACACATGTAGCCTTTCTGCAGGAGACGCACTTCCGTGCAGGTTCTATACCTAGGCTGACTAATGGGGCCTTCCCTGTAGCATACCAAAGCGTCTCTCTGATTTCCAAGTCAAAAGGGGTCAGCATCATCCTGGCTAGGTCGGTTCCTTGGGTATTTGAAGCACAGAGGACAGACGAGCAGGGCCGTTTTCTTCTTCTAAAGGGAAGGGTGTCTGATGTGCAGGTCACATTCTCAAATGTTTATTTCCCCAATGTGAATCACCCTCAGTTTCTACGCAGGCTACTCTCTGAGCTTTTGGAATTCTCAGAGGGGATGCTGATCTTTGGCGGAGACCTTAATTTTGCCATGGACCCGACACTAGACGTCTCACGAGGAGCCTCTCACATGTCTTATTCTCGTCTGAGGCGCCTCAAGACGGACCTTCACACCTTGCACCTAGTCGACCCGTGGAGGTTGCTCCACAACCAAGACAGAGATTACACATTTTTTTCCCAGGTGCACCACACCTACTCACGGCTAGACTATTTGTTGCTGTCACATAAGGATCTTGACAAGGTGGTCTCAACGTCCATAGATGTCATATCCTTCTCTGACCATGCACCGGTCCATCTGACTCTCCAATTGGGATCAATGAATAGGTCTCCCCCATCCTGGCGACTGAATGAAGCACTGCTTCAATCAGAGGAAACCCGCGCGGAGATATTGAACGCTTTACGGGAATACTTTGCGGTCAATGAGGGGTCAGTCCCCAACCCCCTTGTGGTTTGGGAAGCTCACAAGACGGTTGTGAGAGGTGCACTGATCAAGATAGGAACCCGCCTCAAGCGAGATAGACTGAAACGTACAGAGGAACTACTAGCATCAATTCGCAAATTAGAGAGAATACATAAAGCTAGTCTTGCCCGCGCAACCCTCCGGGACCTACAGAAGGCCCGTGAGGAACTCTGCTCTCTGTTATTCCATAAGACCAAACAAAAACTGGCGTGGGCGCGACGTACCATGTTTGAGTTCTCGAACAAACCTGGATCGCTCCTGGCCAGAGCCCTGCAGGGCCCTCGCATGAAAACATACATCCCACACATTCAGTCATCCTCGGGGCGGAAGCTAAATACCTCCTCAGATATAGCGGAGGAGTTCCGCTCCTTCTATACAGGCCTCTATAACTTAGAAAGAACGGAACCTGGAGACCTCTCTTTGGAGAGCAGGCAGTCCCCCCAAACATATGTAGCTGCCTCAGGCATGCCATCACTACCAGATGAAGTGAGGGAAGAACTGGAAGAGCCCCTGACGGTTGAAGAACTGGGCGTGGCTCTGGCCTCCTGGAAACCGAAAAAGGCCCCTGGCCCTGACGGTTTAACCCCAGTATATTACAAAACTTTCTTTGATATACTGTCAAAACCCTTGGTTTCTGCCCTTAACGCCCTCACGGAAGGGAATGCCTTCCCAATAGACACCCTTAGGGCATATATCTCTCTCATCCCGAAAGAGGGTAAAGACCCATCACTCTGTGGGAGTTACCGCCCAATCGCACTTCTTAATTCGGACCTTAAACTTTTTGCCAAGATTCTAGCTAATAGGCTGCTTCCCCACATACCAAACTTGATCCATAGAGACCAGGCAGGCTTTGTGCCACTACGTGAACCTAGAGACAACACGATTCGGGTCATTAATTTGATACATGCGGCAAAGAGCTCCAAAAAGGCCCTTCTCCTGCTGTCAACCGACGCGGAGAAGGCCTTCGACCGCGTTAACTGGTCCTTTATCCGGGCAACTTTAGAACACATAGGTCTTCGCTCATCCATGTTACAATGGATACTCTCCTTGTATACCCACCCCACTGCGTCGGTTAGGGTCAACGAGACAAGATCGAATTTCTTTGATATCCGCAATGGTACCCGACAGGGCTGCCCCCTCTCCCCTCTGATCTTTATCCTGTCCCTGGAACCCCTGTTGTGCACAATAAGGGCGAACTCTGACATTAAAGGATACCCGAAACCCTCAGGTTCCCATAAGGTGGCCGCCTTTGCGGATGACCTTATTTTCTTTCTAACGGAACCACTTTCCTCTCTCCACAACCTGCTACAATCCCTCCAAGAATACGGTACCCTCTCCTCATTTCAGATTAACTTAACCAAATCTTCCATCCTCAACATAACGGTAGACACAGGAACTGCCCAACGTATACGCTCGACCTTTCCACTAAAATGGGCAACCAAGCTTATACGTTACTTGGGGGTTGACATTACGTCTGACCCAGCGGAACTATACTCGGCCAATTTTGACCCATTACTGATACGCCTTAAAACTGACCTACTACACTGGCATTCCCTTACGCTGACGTGGTTCGGCAGATGTAGTGCCCTGAAGATGACTCTGTTGCCAAGGGTGTTATACCTGCTTCAGGCACTCCCCATCCGACTGCCTCTGGTGTTCTTCAAGCGAATTGACTCCATGTTCCGGGCGTTTGTCTGGTCCCACCGCAAACCACGAATGCGACTCCAACTTCTCCACTTGGCGAAAAGTAGGGGTGGGGTGGGCTTGCCGGACATTAAGGCCTACTACAGAGCAGTCCATCTAACTTGGTTGGTGGACTGGCATTGCCATGCGGAGGCGAAACACTGGGTTGCAATGGAAGAGGAGGACTCCGGGGGTTTAGCCAGGAGCTGGCCTTGGATTACAACATCACTACCCAAAGATATCATTGAACACCCCACTCTTGGCAGTACTTTAACGGTGACCAGAGATGCATTTCGACGCTCATCTGTATCCCCACAGCCGTCCCCTATGGTGCCGATTCTGGGTAATCCGGAGTTCTTACCTGGTTTGCAGAGCCCGCAATTTAAGCGACTCGCAATGAACACCAGGCTATGCTTATATGATTTCATGGACCCCAATGGCCAACTTTCCCTAAATGCCGGGACATTAGTAACAGACCCCCCCCTAGACTTCTGGAGCAGCTTACAGCTGCGGAATTTTCTGCGCAGTTATCTGCGGAAACCAGGTATTACCCGCAAACTAACTGAACTTGAGCTCATTTGTCATCGTGGGGAACCGATACGGCATTGCCTTTCACTGATATACTCATCCCTAACACAACCAGAGGAAGGATACGTACCCCCGTTTCTCACTAAATGGGAGGAGGAACTGGGAATCCAATTTACCGAGGTACAGAGACAAAAAATTCTCTACTTTGCCCAGAAATCCTCCATTGCGACTAGGGTGCAAGAAACCTGTTACAAAATCACGACACGCTGGTACAGGGTTCCTGCCATCCTACATCGCTTCTTCCCTCAGGTGCCCAGCCTCTGCTGGCGCTGTGGTTCTGAGGAGGGGACGATGTTGCACATCTTTTGGTCATGTTCCAAACTTGCCCCTTTCTGGATAGAGGTGGCCCGCACAATCGGACACCTCACAGGTGTCTCCCTGGAGGGGAACCCGGCAGCCTGTCTGCTCCATCTGTCAGAACGACCCATCAAAAAATATGAGACCTCTCTCACCATCCAACTCCTGAATGCCGCAAAGGCATGTATTCCCTTGTGCTGGAAATCGGAGAGACCACCGGCGAAATCCCTGTGGTTTACGAAAGTGAATGAACTAAGGGACATGGAAGACCTTACGGCTACCCTACACAATAGGGAGGAGATCTTCAGGGAAACATGGAGACCCTGGCAACACTTTATATACACGGAAACATATCTTCAGGAAATGGCGCAATCCAATTAACTGAGTGAACCGGTTATACACCTCAGGCAGGGGTCAATACACCTCATATCTCATATTTCGTATTCTCTCACTTTCTGCACTCTTTCTCTCTCATATCTTAACCTCTAGTTCCCGATCCCCTTCCTTTTCCCTCTCCCCTCCCCCCCCCCCCATTATCCCGTTCTACTTCTTAATTTCCCCCGGGGGTATTAATCTCTTTATAACGCATTCTCAGACATGGGTTTCCTTATGGCCAGATACAAAGAAAATCCTGAAACCATTTACCTTTTCATGCGGTCCCATGTCTGGGTTCCTTAGCCATTCAGCTCCCTACCCTACTATTTCTATTATTTTTTATGAGAAAACATTATTTATCACTGAATGATGCAATCTAACACTTAAGGGAGCCAGTACCGAATCAAGCAACATAGATGATAGAGCACCTCCCAGGTCCCGTACTTTGGCAGTAGTGCTTGGCCGGGGTATAATCCCCACAAATTTTGACGGTGGTGCAAATGTCAGTTATCATGTATATTGACCTTATTGTTTCTCCTATCTTTGACTACCAACTCACTCTTGTATTTTGTATGCTTGGTTCTGAAACTGTTATATAAATTAATATGTAACTGGTTGTACCCACTCAGTGTGAAAATAAAAGAATTAAAAAAAAAAAAAAAATTGGTCTTTGGGTGTTGGTGGCGCCTTCCCACCAAAACCCTATAGATATAATCTTGATGAAAGCAAGAATGTGGGTGGCAGGGACTGTATTTTTTTTTCCGGTGCAGAAGATGGGGCAGAGAAATTTGCCGGCTACAGTCTACAGCTGGTGGTGTGCTGCTGGTAGATGAGCTGCTAGGACCTTGGACACTCTGTGCTATACCATCATTCCTGTCAGTGGAGGCTGCTGAAAGGTAATGACTCGGTATCGCAGGGGCAGACTGAAGTTGGTAAGGAGGAGGGACAGATTTGTGCCCCTTTTGTGTGGCTTTTAGGTGCTCTTGCCAACGGACTGAGTGGTTGGATGTTAAATGCCTTGTTAGGCATGTGGTACCCAAATGGTTGGTGTTTTTGCCACGTTTGATGTGCCTGTGACCCAGTTTGCAAATAGCAACAGTGCGATCTGCTGCAGGTGTGCTGAAAAAAGCCCAGACAGCTGAGCTGTGGGGAGTGGGCCGGGAGATAACAGCTGCAGAATGTGATGGAATAGGGTGGCTGCTCTCTACTCTTTCTTGATGCCGACCTCCTTGGGATTGTGCCGCCTCACCTTCAGTTTCCTCCTCTGCTCTATCTGGCACCCAAGTCACATTAGTGACCTCATCATCATCATCATCATCTCCATCTCCTCCATCTTCATCATTACCACTGGAGACAACCTGGCAATACGCTGCGGCTTGGGGAATATGAATGCCAATTTGTATACCAGTGTTCCTCCCTCTCTCTAGGCTCATATTCCTGTCATCCTCAACCTCAGAACCAGCATCTGAATCCAGTAATGGCTGGGCATCATCAAGGAGCAAGTGGCTGACGCTGAGGTCAAATAACTCTGACTCCTCAATGGCTGATGTTAGGGCTATGGCAGGAATAGATGTAGACAAGGAGGCAAGTTTATCCACTCTGGCAACTGCAGGGGACTGCACACTTGTCTCTGCTTGTGTGACAGAGGATGAGGAGGAAGGTTTAGTAAGCCAATCCACCACCTCCTCTGCATGCTGTGGCTGGATAGCATGGGCAAACTCACTAAACAGAGGAAATGATGCCCTGCCTGAGGACTGACCACCACATCCACCTTTGCCTGTGGACACATTTGTTGCTGCCCCCCTTACAGTGCCAAGGGAATGTCTGCCTCTCCTTGTTGTTCTCCCAGACATTATTGGGAGGGAGGTGCTTATAAGCAAATGTAAAGGAGAAGTTGAAATCTGTACATAGATGCACTTTAATCAATGTAAAGAGGTGTTTGGTGCCCTTTAATTTGAGTACTCACACTACACAGACACACTCCACGGATACAATATAATATACTGCAATATAATGCGCCAACGTACAGGGATGCACAGAACTATATCGCCTTAAACTGGCAGTAATACACGCAAAACAATATGGCGTTAAACTTGTAGTAATGCACACAGAACTACATGGCATTAAACTTGTAGTAACGAACACAGAACTATATGGCATTAAACTGGCAGTAACGCACGCAAAACTATATGGCGTTAAACTGGCAGTAACGCATGCAAAATGATATGGCGTTAAACTGGCAGTAAGGCACAAAACTATATGGCGTTAAACTTGTAGTAACGCACACAGAACTATATGGCATTAAACGGGCAGTGATGCATGCAAAACTATATGGCATTAAACTGGCCGTAATGCACGCAAAACTATATGGCGTTAAACTGGCAGTGTCGCACACGAAACTATATGGCCTTAAACTGGCAGTGATGCACGCAATACAATATGGCATTAAACTGGCAGTAACGCACGCAAAACTATATGGCATTAAACTGGCAGTAACGCACGCAATACGATAGGGCGTTAAACTGGCAGTAACACAATCAAATAGACGGTGTTCAACCGTCACTACACTGAAGCTATCTGAACTGTTCCTACTCTAGCTATATACTAATGTCAAGATTACTGATATGGTCTCACTACACTACACTGAAACTATCTGTGCTGTCCCTACTCTAGCTGCACACTATGAAAAGCTGAATGATGGTCCTCCTCACTACACTCACACTATCCCTAGACTGACACTAAACTGATATTCTACACTGACAATTGAAGCAAAATAGCACAGTATAGCGCACTAACTAATAGCACTAACTAGAGCTCTGTTCTATCTCTCTCCACACCAAAATCACACTGAAAATGGCTGCCATTGAAAGAATACTTTTATACTGTGTGGCGGGAATAAGCCATGATTCGATAAAGTCATGATACCAGTGTCCAATCATGACTCTGACAGTGCTCTGTGCCCTGATTGGCTGATACTTTCACTGCTTAAGCCAATCGGGGCTTGCAATGCACTGTTCAATGCCACAATGCATTGTGGTCGGTTTGGGGGGCCGAAGAAACGGTTGAACGTCCCGTTTGTTCGGCTGTTCTCTGAATGTCCGAACAACAAAAGTTCAGCCCAAACTTATGCTCGGGCCGAACCGTTCGCCCATCCCTACTGACTACCCCTATCTGAGACAATTACCTTGGGTAACCCATGTAAGCGAAAGATCTCCCAAAGAAAATGGAAGCCAGTTCCTTAGAAGTGGGCAACTTCTTAAGTGGAATACAATGAGACATCTTTGAGAACAGGTCAACCACCATAAGGATAACTGTGTTGCCCTGGGAGTCGGGTAACTCCACAATGAAATTCATAGATGGGTGGGTCCAGGGCCTCTTTTCATTGGATATGGGTTGTAGGAGGCCCACTGGAAGATGTTGTGGAGTCTTACTCTGAGCACACACAGAACAGGCAGCTACAAAGGCAGTTACATCAGCATGAAGACTAGGCCACCAGAATTGTTGGGAAATGGCCCAAAAGAGTTGATTCTTCCCAGAGTGGCCAGCAGCCTTGGGAGAATGGTAAGTCTGGAGCACGGCAGTACGGAGACTCTCTGGGACAAAGCAGCGGTCACAAGGTTTCTCAGAAGGAGAATGAACCTGAGCAGCAAGAATTTTGTCACCCAAAGGAGAAGTGAGACTGATGCGAACCTGTAACGACACCCCGAGTATGAAAGGGGTTAAAGTCGTTTAGGACATTTCAAACCCAAACACAAAGGCAGCTACCGAACACTCCAATCAGCCAAACAAGGAACCCATACAAATAATCCACCCCAAAAATGAGACACGGCTCTGTCTTCAGGTTTCAAGCATGAATGAATCTTTATTCAAAAATCACATGTTATACAGATCCCACTTTAAAACATTTCCCCCCCACCCTTGGAAAACAGGGCGGGTTAAACTGTCCAATAACAAAGGACACACAGGTCAGGTGTGCTTAACTTCTCATCAGTAAACAGTCTTAACAGGGGGGCTGCTGGAGGAATCCCCCCTCCCTCTTTCCTCACAGCAATACACATCCTGTGATCCAAGGCAGACAAAAACAATAGAACATTGGAATACAGCCCCACCCCAAAGTAGCACAGCAAACAGTACACAACACAATGAGACAGCACACATTATATACACACACACATATACAGCATTGAGTCTCTGACTAGCACAGATCATAGTGGGGTTCTCATTCACCTTGTGCCCCTATTAGTGACTCCCATCACAATGGCATATCCAGGGTCCCCAGAGTCTGTGTGTCTTGGGGGACATGGACCTGAATCTAAAGTAACGCCACCTCCAGGGTCCCCAGGCATAAAGCTCACAAAGGGCAACGTCCCCCCAAATGCCAGGGACCATAATCGGTTTGCAGGAGGCTGGCATTCAGTCCCCTCCAAAAGCCTCTTTTCCGGCAAGGTCTGTCACATTTCTCCCCTTTCGGCAGGAGACTAACACAGGAGGAGACCCCAGACGGGTTGACTCCGAAGTTAGTCAGTAGTTCCAGTCCCCCAATGCCGGTATCCACAAAGTACCTCAAATAAATTGTTCCAAACAGAGAATTACTCACCCAGCCAACCTCTGCATCTCTCAGAGAACATCCCCGCTGCTGGGGAGAGGCCTGGACTGGCCCTTCTCCCTGGAGTCTTTTTACCTGCTGGAGAGAAGACAGGGTGACTGGGCTCACTCCGTCACGCTGTTGGGGATCTGGGCTGACCGTCCAGCATCCCTGGGGTATACAAGTGGACACTGAAGTCCCATCCACTTTTGGTAAGTGAAAATCCCCCAGTGCTTGCAAAGCATGGCTGACATCCTCCTGTCCTAGTGCCGCACCAATTTTTGGGGTTGTGTCAGTAAAGACCGAAGTCCCTTCCACTACCACAAGAGCTCCCTCTTCTGTTAGGTGAGGGCAGAGGCTTGCAGCACTCTGCTCTGTTGCCAGCTCTTCTGCTGAATTGGTGGCATCATTCTGGGGTGCCATATGCTGCTGTAAAGGGACCATCTCCTTCTCACCCTGGGCCTCTGGAACTGCCGCAGGTGTAGGACAGAGGTCTTGGACCCTCTGTCCGGTGACCAGCGCTTCAGCTGGGGAAGTTCCTTGTAACTCCACAAATACTGCTGTTGGTGCTGGGCAGAGCACAGTGAAGCCCGGCCTTAACACCAGCTCCCCCACCGGAGGCTCACCTGGCTGTTCCTCCCCAGCAGAAAAGTCCATCAAATCCCCTGTGTCTGCAACTGGTGTCTGGGGATAGAAGTTCACAATCTCATGTCCGTGGAACCCAGAAGATGCTATCAGTGCTGGGCAGAGGTTAGCAGAACTCTGCCCTGTTGTCAGCACTTCAGCTTTGGAGATGGCAATCTCTGGAGTTTCCACTGCCGATTCTCTGGCATGCTGCTGAACGCATTCTAACAGTTTCCTGTATGCCCTTTCCAGATGCTGTTCCTTCCTTAGCAAATAGTCTAGATCAGGTTTAAGCTCTGAGACCCCTGCAAGACTGAACATAGCCTCTCTGTATTCTCGCAGGTCCTCCAGGGTAGGTTCCCCTTCATCACCATACACAAAACAATCTGAAAGGCTCTCCCACAGCAATCCAGGGCCACCAAAGTCATATCCCTCCGGAGAGCATTCTGTTGTCTCCCCTAAATATTCCTCCTCCACGTGCCATTGCAGAGCCCGATACCGATTCTCCAGCTCTATTTCTTGCTGGACCAGCCTGTCCAGCTCAGTCACCCATTGCTCCTGGGGCCGCTCTCCCAGGAATTGCATCCGTAACTCCCGTTGTTCACTGGCCTGCTGCTCTGGGGTTGGAAAGCACTTGCCCCGTTGCATTGCAGCAACCTGGAGGGCTCTAATCCAGTGTCTTATCCGGATCTTCTGCCTGAGCTCCAGGTATTCATCCACAGACACAGTCCTGGGGATTGCTGAAAGGACGATCCGCAGCAGCCCCGGGACCTTTGATGCCAGATCCATATCTCCGCAGGGGTGTCTGAAGTCTGCTATGCTGGGCCTTTCGGTTATGTTGGGTCTTTCAGCTCTATCCATTTCGACTAGTTCTTCAATAATGTCCCTCTTCTTACGGTTGTTGGCCGGTCGGCCCCGGTTGTAGCTGTCCTTCTGGGTTGTGTGAATGATCCTGCTGCTTGCCACCAGTGTAACGACACCCCGAGTATGAAAGGGGTTAAAGTCGTTTAGGACATTTCAAACCCAAACACAAAAGCAGCTACCGAACACTCCAATCAGCCAAACAAGGAACCCATACAAATAATCCACCCCAAAAACGAGACACGGCTCTGTCTTCAGGTTTCAAGCAGGAATGAATCTTTATTCAAAAAACACATGTTATACAGATCCCACTTCAAAACATTTCCCCCCCACCCTTGGAAAACAGGGCAGGTTAAACTGTCCAATAACAATGGACACACAGGTCAGGTGTGCTTAACTTCTCATCAGTAAACAGTCTTTACAGGGGGGCTGCTGGAGGAATCCCCCCTCCCTCTTTCCTCACAGCAATACACATCCTGTGATCCAAGGCAGACAAACACAATAGAACATTGGAATACAGCCCCACCCCAAAGTAGCACAGCAAACAGTACAGAACACAATGAGACAGCACACATTATATACACACACACATATACAGCATTGAATCTCTGACTAGCACAGATCATAGTGGGGTTCTCATTCACCTTGTGCCCCTATTAGTGACTCCCATCACAATGGCATATCCAGGGTCCCCAGAGTCTGTGTGTCTTGGGGGACATGGACCTGAATCTAAAGTAACGCCACCTCCAGGGTCCCCAGGCATACAGCTCACAAAGAGCACCGTCCCCCCAAATGCCAGGGACCATAATCGGTTTGCAGGAGGCTGGCATTCAGTCCCCTCCAAAAGCCTCTTTTCCGGCAAGGTCTGTCACAGAACCGTAGCCAGAATACGATCAGGAGGAATCACAGGAACTGGAACCGACTCCATTTTGGAAGTGGAGGATAAATGTTGTGACAAAACGTCAGCCCTTACTTTCTTAGTACCGGGTAAGAATAAGACAATGTAATTGAAACTTGACAAGAATAGAGCCCATCGCGCCCTTCTGGGAGAGAGGCATTTAGTCTCAGACAAGAATGTTTCTTATGGTCAGTAAGAATGAGAACTGGCACAGTGGTACCTTCGAGGAGATGTCTCCATTCTTTCAGGGCTAAAATGATCGCCAACAGCTCTCTGTCACCAATCTTGTAATTGCACTCAGCAGGTGACAATTTCTTGGAAAAGTATCCACAAGGATGCATAGCGCTCTCAGAGGTAGGACGTTGAGACAGAAGGGTACCAACACCAGTCTCAGAAGCATCAACCTCAAGGATAGAAGGTAACGTAGGATCAGGATGTGCCAACACAGGAGCAGAAACAAAGACAGCCTTGAGACTCTCAAAGGCCGTAGCCTCCCTGGCGGTTTTCCCGAGTGTGGCTCGGGGTTAATATTCAGGACCATTAGCGGTAACCCCAAGCCACACTCGGGATTACATCGCAGGATCCTGGTGTGGCTTTACTTACCTTGTCCCCGGGATCCTGCGATGTCCCCCGCTGTGTCTGCGGGCTCCGTCCTCCTCCGAAGCCTCTCCGTGCCAGGCTCCATTCCCTGCGAGCGGCGCGACGCACGGGGGCGGAGCCTGGCGGCAAATTCAAAAAAGTGTAAAATCATAACACATACAGTTCCTGTAATCTTACAGATTACAGTGCTGTATGAAATTATTTCACATCCCTTTTGTCCCCAGTGCTTTGTCCTATGCCCTGCATGCAGTTTTATATGATATATACTGTTCTTTCTGCCTGGAAACTGGAGATTGTCCATAGCAACCAAAAAGTGTCCCTTTACATCAAAAGTGACTTTAGACCAGCTAGAAAACAGCGATAGTAAATTAGAACACTTGCAGAATTGAGCGATAGTGAATCGTGGGGAAATTAATTATTTTTTTTTTTTAATTATTTTTTTTTATTTATTATATTATAATTTATGTTTTTCTAACTTTATCATACCCGGGATATCTACTAGACTCTTGTTTGGACAGATTTAAGTGTGTTATTGTTAAGAATTACAGACCTACAATATAAAACACCAAATTTCCATGCAAAATAATTGTACCGCTTTCAGCACCTAAAATCCAAAATAATCATACCGCCAGGGAGGTTAATGGACTCCGGAGACCAACTCTGTGGTTTACCATCCTTTCTGGTCATATCAGTCAGGGGCTTGACCAGAGATGAGAAGTTACGAATAAACATCCGATAATAGTTGGCAAAGCCCTTGGAAACACTGCAGAGGACGTAAACCCACGGGTCATTGCCACTGTAGGACTGCCAAAAGTTTCTCTGGGTCCATCGAAAAACCAGCAGTGGAAATTACATAACCAAGGAATTTAACCTGGTAACGATGGAACTCGCACTTCAATAGTTTTCTCTTAGTTTCTGAAGCACACAACAGACATCTGTGTGGTGGCTCTCCAGGGACTTGGAAAAATATGAGGATGTCATCAAGATAAACAATCACACATAACTGCAACAAATCTTGAAGGACATCGTTAATAAATTCCTGGAAAACTTCCGGGGAGTTACAAAGGCCAAAAGGCATCACAAGGTACTCATAATGGCTTGTTTTGGTATTAAATGCAGTTTTCCACTCGTCACCCTACTTAATCCTCACGAGATTGTATGCCCCTCTCAAATCAAGCTTCATGAAAACCGTCGCTCCCTTGAGGTGGTCAAATTACTCCGTAATCAACAGAATCGGATAGGCATTCTTAGTCGTGAAACGATTGAGACCCCTATAATCAATACAAGGTCTCAGTTCACCACTTTTCGAGAAAGTGCATCTGCAGCATACTCCTCCATGGCCTTAACCTCCAAGACAGACAAAGGGTAAACCCGGCCATGAGAGGGTATGGCACCAGGTTGAAGATCAATTAAGCAATCATACGGCCGATGTGGAGGCAAACTACCGGCTTGACCTTTGTCAAAGACATTGCTAAAATCACGGTACTCCTCCGGCAGGGAGGACAGTGAAGAGGTGCACAGGACCTTGGCTACCTTCTGGAAGCATGTCTCACTGCATTGTGGTGACCAGGAGAGAACCTCAACACAGAGCCAATCAAAAGAGGGGTTGTGCCTCTGTAACCAAGGATAACCAATAACCAGTGGAAACTTAGGTGAGGAAATAACTTGGAATTGGTTTAACTCATGGTGAAGAGCCCCTACGGCCATGGACAACGGAACCGTCTCATGAGTCACATGGGCAGGCTGTAGAGGTCTCCCATCAAGAGCCTCAATGGCAAGTGGAGTGTCATGCAGCTGCAGGGGAATCAAGTGCTTCGATACAAAGGCAGCATCAATGAACAACCCTGCAGCCCCAGAGTTGATTAGAGCCTGTATCTCGATAGATGACACAGCCCAAGAAAGGATGACCGAAACCAGAAACTTACCTTTCTGGATAACTGGGGATGAAACAATGCCACCTAAGGTCTGTCTGTGACAGGACCTCAAGGTTCGGGCGTTCCCTGGACGGGTAGGACAAGACTTTGAAAAGGGACCTGCCTGGCCACAATAAAGGCACCTCCTAAAGGTTCTCTCATCCGCAGAGAGACACGTGAAACCCAAGTGCATGGGTTCACCTTCACTGACCGACTCAGTACCAGGTGGCATGGGAGGTGAGGGAAGCACAGGTGGGACTGCAAAGCTCGGAGACAAATGTACAGGAGGCTTCCGCATGCACTCCATAAAAGAGTCTCTCTGAGTCTGGAGTCAATGAGGATGGCAAACGTGATCAACCTCTCCAGCTCAGTGGGTATATCTCGGGCTGCTATCTCATCCTTGATGGTATCCGAGAGACCACGAGAAAAAGCAGCCATGGGGTCCTCATTGTTGCCAGAGTACAGAATTCAATGGCGTAGTCAGCAACAGTTCTCATACTCTGTTCGATGGACATGAGGCACTTGGCAGCAGAAGCGGAGCATGCGGGAATGTCAAATACCCTTTTAAACGAAGCCACAAACTCAGGGTAGCGCAAGACAACAGGTTTTTGCGTTTCCTATAGAGGGTTTGCCCAGGCCAAGGCTCTCTCAGTAAGCAAATATATTATGAAACCTACTTTGCTTCTTTGTGAGGAAAATGAATTTATAGCCTCCGCCTACTGTCAGAAACAATGAAATCAGACCGAGAAAGAAGTACAGTTAAATCACACTTGTTTAATAATAAAAGTAAAAAGAACAAACGTAGTCAAAACATAGCCAAAGGTAAAAAAATAAGCAGATGAGTGTGCACAATTTTGCTGTATCCCATTCATTTTTTTTGTTTGTAAACAAGAAAAAAATGTCCTCCTTATCTATAAATGGTTTATTCCGGAATGAAAGAATGTTCCGTGAAAGACAATTGTATGGTGTAACACTTCCCTCAGGCAAGCAATTCAATTTGTGCCGCTCAATCATTTAGTACTTTCTGTGTGATTTCTGAAATTTTAATGGGAGCTTCAGTCAAAACAAAAATTATACTTACATCAACAATATTTCCAGTGCCTGTCAGAACTCTAGTTATATAGAATACAAAGAATTCCATGGAGAAAGCCACTTAGCTGCACATTAATAAGTAGAAATGTTTGTAATAAAAGTAGTTATTAATGCTCTTTTTGACATTAGCGCTCATGCTAATTACCTTATGCCGCGTACACACGATCAGAATTGGTCGGAAAAAGCAATGATGGTTTTTCCGACGGTATTCCGCTCAAGCTTGTCTTGTGTACACACGGTCACACCAAATTCCGACCGTCAAGAATGCGGTGACATACAACACGTACGACAGGACTAGAAAAAGGAGGTTAAATACCCAGTGCACCACCCTTTGGGCTCCTTCTGCTGGTCTCATGTTAGTAGAAGTTTGGTGAGAGACGATTCGCGTTTTTCAGACTCGTGCTATTTCAGATCATTTTACTGCTGTTCCGTTTGTGCTTGTAGGTTTGTATCTGTTTTTCAGTGCGTGTTGTCACTTGTCACTTGTTTTTCAGTGCGTTCTTGTTCGCTCGTTACTGATTTTCAGCTCACTGTTCACAGGCCTTGCTGTTCTTCAGTGCGTTCTGTTTAGTTCATTCTAACCAGTCGATCGTTTTGAAGCCATGTTGCAGTTACATACTCGTCATAGAGTTCGTGCTGTGCAGGGGCTTGGTGTTGGGGTTTTTACTTTGACCCAAGCCCAGTCCATGAACAGGGTGGGGAGGAGTTCACGGACCAAGAATTGGTTACTCTAGCATGACCAATTCTCTCATATGCCTTTGCTGTGGGAAATCCAGGAGAATAACCCTGTCATAAACCAGATGTGACCAGAACTGTGTGACTGCGACAGAGTGAACCAGACATAAATAGGTGAAAGTTAGTTTATTAAGGAAAATGCATATGTGAACACACCACCAATACAGAGTGAACAATCAAACAATTAGTGATATAAAACCAACCAGCATATGTAGCAAGAGGGAGTACCAGAATCGTAGTCAAGCCAGGCCGGGGTCATAAACAAGGAATCAGTAGCTGGGAAGGGAGATAAACAGGACAAGAGAGGATGGATGGATCACAGGAGGGACGGGTCAGGTACAAGGCTCAGAGTCCAGAGTCCAGGGTTCAGGTAATGGACAGGAAACAGGATCAACAGGTTCCAGGAATCAGGCTTCAGGTTCAGGCTACAGGATTAGGAATCAGAGTAACAGGATACAGGTCAGGGCTCAAGGACAATACCAGGGCAACATAAGTCTGCAATTGCTTGGTATTTATACTGCAGCTCTGCTAATTAAGGTCAGGTGATACCTGTCTGCCAGGATTCCTCCGCTGGTGGACGCCAGTACTGCGGCCCAAAGGTGACAGAATACTTGCAGGAAAGAGCAGCTCTGAACCGCCAGGAGACACCTGCTGGTGGACCTCAATACTGCACGCCAAATGATCGATATTACCAGCGGAGAAGACCTTTCCTGACAGTACCCCCCCTCGAAGGAGCAACCTCCGGACGCTCCAACTAGCCGTTGCTGGGGAAAATCCATGGTGTCCAGCCGGGCAGCGGGCACCTCAAGCTGGGCAGCAAGCAGTGGCACATCAGGCTGGGCAGCGGACAGGAACACTCCAGGCTGGGCAGCGGACAGGAACACTCCAGGCTGGGCAGCGGACAGGAACACTCCAGGCTGGGCAGCGGAAAGGAACACTCCAAGCTGGGCAGCGGACAGGAACACTCCAAGCTGGGCAGCGGACAGGAACACTCCAAGCTGGGCAGCGGACAGGAACACTCCAAGCTGGGCAGCGGACAGGAACACTTCAAGCTGGAGAGCTGGCTCATCAGGCTGGGCAGCAGGCTCATCAAGCTGGACAGCGGGCTCATCAAGCTGGGCAGCGGGCTCATCAAGCTGGGCAGCGGGCTCATCAAGCTGGGCAGCGGGCTCATCAAGCTGGGCAGTGGGCTCATCAAGCTGGGCAGTGGGCTCATCAAGCTGGAGGGCAGGCACTGGCACCTCAGGCCGGAACACTGGCACCTCAGGCTGGAACACTGGCACCTCAGGCTGGAACACTGGCACCTCAGGCTGGAACACTGGCACCGAGACATCAAGCTGGAAGGCAGGCATCGGGAGATCAGGCTGCAAAGCAGGCACCGAGACATCAGGCTGGAAAGCAGGCACCGAGACATCAGGCTGGAAAGCAGGCACCGAGACATCAGGCTGGAAAGCAGGCACCGAGACATCAGGCTGGAAAGCAGGCACCGAGACATCAGGCTGGAAAGCAGGCACCGAAACATCAGGCTGGAAATCAGGCACCGAGACATCAGGCTGGAAGGTGGACACATCTGACTGGAAGGTAGGCACGTCAGGCTGGAAAGCAGGCACCGAGACGTCAGGCTGGAAGGCAGGCACCGAGACATCAGGCTGGAAGGCAGGCACCGAGACATCAGGCTGGAAGGCAGGCACCAGGACATCAGGCTGGAAGGCAGGCACCGGGACATCAGGCTGGAAGGCAGGCACCGGGACATCAGGCTGGAAGGCAGGCACCGGGACATCAGGCTGGAAGGCAGGCACCGGGACATCAGGCTGGAAGGCAGGCACCGGGACATCAAGCTGGAAGGCAGGCACCGGGACATCAAGCTGGAAGGCAGGCACCGGGACATCAAGCTGGAAGGCAGGCACCGAGAAATCAGGCTGGAAGGCAGGCACCGAGACATCAGGCTGGAAGGCAGGCACCGAGACATCAGGATGGAAGGCAGGCACCGAGACATCAGGCTGGACGGCGGACACATCTGACTGGAAGGTAGGCACATCAGGTTGGAAGGCAGGTACATCAGGCTGGAAGGCAGGCACCGAGACATCAGACTGGAAAGTGGAGACATCAAACTGGAAGGCAGGCACCGAGACATCAGGCTGGAAGGCAGGCACCGAGACATCAGGCTGGAAGGCAGGCACAGAGACATCAGGCTGGAAGGCAGGCACCCAGACATCAGGCTGGAAGGCAGGCACAGAGACATCAGGCTGGAAGGCAGGCACCGAGACATCAGGCTGGAAGACAGGCACCGAGACATCAGGCTGGAAGGCAGGCACTGGGATGTCAGACTGGGTTGGGTTAGCTGGTGCGGAGGCAGGCTGGGTTACTGGCAGGATCGTCTTGGTTGGAAAAAACTTTCGTTTTTTCTTTGGCTTAGCCACTGAAGCTCTGTAGGTGAGGGGTGCAGCAGACTGGAAAGGAGAAGAGGTAACAGTAGCTGGGGGAAGTTCCTGTGGGTTTGTAGGCAGCTGAGAAGAGGCAGGTGGGTTGAATACAGGATAGGTACAGGGAGCAGAGACTGGATATGAGTATTTGGTTGGCAGCACCGTATACTGAGCTGCAACTGTGGTTGACATGGGTGATGGGGAAACATACATTTGGGTAGGCTGGTGTTTGGTGGCAGAGGTTGTTTGTTTGGCTGGAGCTGCTTGCATCATGTCAGACCATGCTGAAAGTATAGGTTGTACAAACTGTGCTTTTAAATCTCCCTGTCTAACAAAAGACTGAGCAGACTCAATGCACTCCGCAATCACCTGTGGGGAACAGGCTGAGTAGTGCTCACAAAAATCGGCTGGATCATCTTCAAAAAGCCAAACTAGGGATACAACCTGATTCATATCAAAAGGAGGAGTGAAATCATCACGGCCCTCTGGAATACAGGGCAGGGCCAGCTCAGTACATAGCTTGATCAAAGGCTGCACCTCCCCAAACAACACATAACCCTGATCGACCAGGGAGTGAGCCAAACGTATAGTGGCAAACAACTGGTCACTAGACCATCCTTTCAAAGCCTGGCGGCAATAATCACCACTTTCAGACGCCAGCAGAGAAAAATAAATAACCTCATCGGCATTCATGTTTGCAACCAACTGAATCAAAATGGTTCCCCTGTGCAGCCACTTCTGGTCAGGGATGGCCCTGGTATTCTGTCATAAACCAGATGTGACCAGAACTGTGTGACTGCGACAGAGTGAACCAGACATAAATAGGTGAAAGTTAGTTTATTAAGGAAAATGCATATGTGAACACACCACTAATACAGAGTGAACAACCAAACAATTAGTGATATAAAACCAACCAGCATATGTAGCAAGAGGGAGTACCAAAATCGTAGTCAAGCCAGGCCGGGGTCATAAACAAGGAATCAGTAACTGGGAAAGGAGATAAACAGGACAAGAGAGGATGGATGGATCACAGGAGGGACAGGTCAGGTACAAGGCTCAGAGTCCAGAGTCCAGGGTTCAGGTAACGGATAGGAAACAGGATCAACAGGTTCCAGGAATCAGGCTTCAGGTTCAGGCTACAGGATCAGGATCAGGAATCAGAGTAACAGGATACAGGTCAGGGCTCAAGGACAATACCAGGGCAACATAAGTCTGCAAATGCTGGGTATTTATACTGCAGCTCTGCTAATTAAGGTCAGGTGATACCTGTCTGCTGGACGAGGGAGGGGCTGGATGAGGATGCTGGGTTAGAACGGACGCCGAGCTCGTCCTGTGTACACGCAGCGCGGGCTCTCCAGATATGCAGCTGACCGGGGATAAGGCTGCGTAGCCCCCCCGCCCGTCTCCCTAAAGCCCACAGCAAGTGACAGGACACCCGCCGAACCCCCCACCCGACGAGACTGAGAACCGGAGCAGAGGAGAGAAGCGGAGCAGCTTGAAGGACAGCTGAGCGGCAGCGAGGCAGTAAGCAGGAAGAAAACAGCAGAGAGGGAGGATCGCTGTGAGCTAATCCCGGAGAAAGTCGCTGGAGATCGGAGGATGAGGTAAAAAACATCTGATTATTTAAATAGAGGTTTGCCTATGCCAAGAGGAGGAAGCAGCGGGTGCACACCGGGTGAGACTGACAGCCAGCCCTGAGAAAAGCGCGGTGGCAATAGGTGTTTGGGAATGTGATGATCAGAAGCACACGGTGTAAGGTGCAGGGATTAGAAAGCCCTCAGGGGGAGAACGAGAGAGGAACCATATGGTGGATTGCTAGGAAACGGAGAAGATCCTGTAGGTTATGCTGTGTTATCCCCTTTCGCCGTAACCAAGCTGTGTTAACCGCTGCAGAGATTCCTGACTGGTTCGACGAGGGGGAATGAACTACCTAGACAAATGACTGCGCCTGTCTTAGTGGCAATGAAGAGGAGTGTAGTAGATAAGATTTAAGGCCTGATAATAGATCTGAGCAGACCCTCACCTCCATACCCCCATACCCCCTCTCCGCAATAACTACGCTATAACTACCAGACAATTACTGGAGGTGTAGGTGGCAACGATTAATCGGCAAACTGGACTCTAGAAAACTCTTCAGTCAGGAAATAGGAAGAGATGAGGGGTAAGGCCGGGAAAGGGACCCCAGGGATTCCACCTAGAGTGAGTGCCAGTCCAGGGACTATAAGAAAATATATGACCCAAGAAGGGACAAGAGAAAGCCCAGAGACTTTATTAGGGGCAAAAAACAAAGCAACTGAGAGCCCGCAGAAAAACGGAACAAAGAAACAATTGGCAGCGACGAGCAACTCAGCAGGAGGAAGCCCGGCGCCGCTTGACGAACCAACAATGGAGACTCAACAAAAAAAACAGCTACCAACCAAGGATGAAATGGCGGAAATGTTCGCAAAACTAGAAACGTCAATAAAAGGCGAAATCGCAACAATACAAGAAGGTATGAATCATCTACTGCAAAGGGTGGAGGCCACAGAAGAGAACTTGAATATACAGGGAGAGGAGATCAAAAGGCTCAAAACACAGATGGCCGAGATGCAAAGAGACCAAAGAAACTTATTGTATAAAATCGAGGACCAAGAAAACCGTAATCGAAGTAAAAACCTGAGGATTAGAGGTCTACCTGAGACAAGAGGAGAAAATGATGATTTACAAGAAAAAATGAATAGCATTTTCGGTCATATGGTGAACAAAGCAGGAACAGAAAAAAAAATCAAGTTTGAAAGAATCCACAGGGTGAGGAAACCCGCCGAAATCTCGGGAGAAGTACCAAGAGACGTCATAGCTAGATTCCACAACTTCCAGGACAAAGAAAAGATCAGGATTTTTATGAAAACAAGCCAACCTATAAAGTATGGGGAGTCCACCCTTCAAATCTTCCCCGATCTAGCAGCAGAGACCCTAGCAAGGAGAAGAAAGTTAAAACCTCTACTAGAGCAGATGAAGACGCACGAGATTCAATACCAATGGGGGTTCCCGGCATGTTTAACGGGACGTAAAGAGGGAAGAATGGCAATCTTGAGGTTCCCAGAAGATACGCCTAAATTTTGTAAACATTTCAATCTGCCAATAATAGAAATACCTGGATGGTGGGAAAATCGGGCAACCGGAGGAAACGCAGAAGAACCACAGACATGGCAACCTGTTAACAAACCCAGACGACGATAAACTTAAATACTAAGGCACAGGAAAATGAATGAATCTGAAAGAGATCAGAACATTAAAAACTGATTAGTAGATAGGGGCAATGGGCAGTTGGGCTGAGGGGTGAAGGGTGGGGGAGGGGGGGGCTTGGGCAGCGGTGGGACACTCCCCCCCCAAATAATACACCTGGGGGGGAAAAACGAGCTCCGCCGAGTGTCAGCATCGGAGCTCAACCTCAAAGGGGTTAACCGGAAAGCCAGGAGGTAGGAGGGGGGTACCGTTTTTTTTTTCTCCAAATAGGAGACCAAGGAAGGATAGCCCACCCCGGGCGAATGGGATTGAGGGGGAGGGCGGGGAAGGTGGGGGGGAGGGGTGGAAGGGGATTAGGAGGAAGAGAGGGGGGGGCGAAGGGGGAGGGGGGGGATGGGGGGTAACACGGGGGGTAGGGGAAAAGAAGGAGGGGGGGATGCTAGAGGGGAGGAGTGATGGGATTTCTAAGAATAACGAGAGGGGCGACTCCTGCTCTTTACTAAGTGTAGATACCCGAGGGTTGAATAAAAAAAAAAAAAGGAAAAAGAAAAAGGATGTCAAGGGTAAAGTTTATATCTTATAACGTAAGAGGCATGAATTCCCCTATAAAACGAGCTAATATATTAAGTGAGCTAAAATTTTTAAAAGCTGAGGTTGCTATACTCCAAGAGACACATTTATGTATAAGTAATCATCAAAAAATATACTCCAGGGACTTTCCGGTATGGTTTTATGGAGATTCCCCTGTCGGGGGAGCAAAAGGAGTCGCCATAGGATTTGCCAGAGGGGTAAGGTTTGAGCTGGAGGAGAGAAGGACGGATCCGGAAGGAAGATATATATTTCTGAGAGGCAAATTAAATGGATCAGCCTGCTCCCTGGCAAACATATAAAGCCCAAACAAGAACACTATCAAATATGTAATGGGAGTTTTGACCGAGTTTGAGGAGTTCAGGAGGGAGGGAGCCATAATAGCAGGTGACTTCAATCTGTGCCTGGACCCAGGGAAGGACAGTACGTCCCGTGTACGTGAGATGAGCGGAGTGTGGGGGAATAAGTTAAAAAGGAAGTTGCACCAACTCCAGCTGGTGGACGTGTGGAGGACACAGCATTTTGATCTTAGGGACTACACTTTCCACTCTCACGTGCACGGGACGTACTCGAGAATAGATTTTTTCCTAGTGGAACATAGACTACTAGAGGTGGTATCTGACTCGAGCATAGGCAGCATCACATTCTCAGACCATGCCCCGGTGAGTCTCCAATGGAAAACAGGGATACCCCAAGCACAGAGCATAGGCTGGAGGTTAAATGAAGAGCTCCTTCAAGATAAAGACGTAGAAATAAGAATCATAGAAGAATTAGACCTGTATTTTAAAATCAATGTACCAGGGGAGACATCTGAAGCCACAATTTGGGAGGTGCATAAAGCCTACATCAGGGGCATACTCATGATGGTGGGATCAGAAAAAAAAAGGAGTAGGGCCAAGGAGAAGAATACCTTATTAAAAAATATCCATGAGTTAGAGCAACAACACAAGACATCGGGAGACGGGGAGATACTGGCCAGATTATACAGGAGAAGGGAAGAACTGAGGGATTTAACGGAGCAGGAAACACGTAAGGCGTTCAATCTAGTGAAAAAAGACAGATATATAAATGGAAACAAACCGGGGAAGTTACTAGCAAGGGCCCTAAAAAAAAAGAAAAATAACAATTATATCGAGAAAATAAAGACAAAGTCTGGGGAAATCAGATTTAGAACAGGGGATATAGCAGATACCTTTCAGGAATTCTATGGAGGGCTATATGCTATTGATACAAAAAACACACAAGAGAAGAAAAGTAGCAAAAGCGCAAGAACTAAAAAGTTTCTAAAGGGAGCAAGGCTACCTAGGATAACAGAAAGCGACAAAAGCCTATTAGAGGCCCCCATCTCGGAATTAGAGATCAAGAAAGCGATCCAGGAAATCCCAAATGGTAAAAGCCCCGGGCCTGATGGCCTGACCGCTCTTTATTACAAAAAATTTCAGGATCTTTTGACTCCCAGGATGTGTACGTACATGAACAGAATAGGGGAGAAATGGGAGATGAGAAAAGAAGCATTAGAGGCCAGCATTACTGTAATCCGGAAAGAAGGAAAAGATAATACGCTTTGCTCGAGCTATAGGCCCATTTCACTCTTGAACGTCGATACGAAGCTATTCGCTAAAATCCTAGCTGATAGGCTGAAAAGGATAATCAATGGGGTCATTCACCCAGACCAAGTGGGCTTTATACCAGGCAGAGAGGGGAGGGATAATGCCATCAAGACATTACTGGTAGTCCAGGGAGTCCAAGATAGTGGAGCCCCAGGTCTTCTCCTGTCAATTGACGCCGAGAAAGCCTTTGACAGGGTTGACTGGGGCTTCATATGGGATACTTTGGAGGAGATTGGCCTGGGGGATAGAGTGCTTAGATGGATAAAAGCGTTATATTCATACCCTTCAGCACGAGTGAAGATAAATGGAACCTTATCTAAACCATTCAGAATGTACAATGGCACTAGACAGGGGTGCCCCCTCTCCCCATTGATGTTTGTGATTGCTTTAGAACCCCTTCTGGCAAAGATAAGAATTAACCCCGATATTAGGGGGGTGAAGCTGGGCGAAGAGGAGTACAAACTAGCCGCCTTTGCGGACGATGTACTGTTTTATATCACCCATCCGATGATCTCCCTCCCGAACTTGGTAGCGACTCTTAAAGAGTACGGTAGATTGTCCAACTTCCGAGTGAACCAGGCTAAATCAGAAACGTTGGAGATAATAAAAGGCAGTACGAGTGATACGGCGTACCAATCGTCATTTCCATTTAAATGGGGGGCAAAAGAGCTCAATTACCTAGGTATTAAAATAACTACCACCAAGGAGTCTCTATTCCAGGTAAACTTCATACCACTCCTTAATGAAATTAAAACTGATCTCAATAGAATTTCACATACCCAACTATCATGGGGAGGGAGAATCAACCTATTCAAGATGTCAATTATGCCAAAAATCATCTACAAAATGCAAATGTTACCAATACCAATACCACAGATTTATTTTAACAAGCTACGCACTGTTTTTTTAAGATTTATATGGAGAGGGAGAAAACCTAGATTAAAATTAGCACAATTAACAAAAGACAAGAAGAAGGGGGGGTGGGGAGCACCAGACATGAGAAAATATTATTTGGCGATTGTTATATTACGTGTGTTAGACTGGGTAAAAAAAAATGAAGAAAAATTATGGGTGAAAATGGAAAAAAGAATGAGTGAAGTGGATTTGAGTAAGGTGGTGTGGATCCCACCACAGTATAGAAAATTAGGCACAGAAACAATGTATATAACAAAACATACACTTAAAATTTGGGATAATTTACACAAAAAGGAGCACTGGGAGTTCAATTCACCCTTAATTCCTTCAAAAAATACAGATTATTTTGCACCAGGGAAAGAAGAGATGTTCGGGAGGTAGATTATGAAGGAGGATTTGCAATTGAAAGACGTCATGAAATAGGGGAAGATGTGTACAGTGGAAGAACTAAAAGTAAAAAATGAATGGTTGGCAATAGATCCCTGGCGATACTGCCAATTGAAACACTTTGTAGACTCACTCCCGCAACCAATCAGGGCGATAGAGAATCTGCTTCCTTTCGAGAAACTATGTGTGGAGAAAAAAGGGAAGGGTGGTATATCTAAGACCTATAGAGTCCTCAACGAGCTGGGGGGAGTAGGAGGCCGGAGATTCGTGGAGAAGTGGGAGGAAGAGCTGGGTACAAAGATTGATAGACAGGAGGTGGAGATGATCCTGAAAAGGGTGAACGCCACTTCAGTAAATTACAAGCTTTCAGAAATGAATTATAAGATCCTCACAAGGATGTATATAACCCCAGATAGAGCACATAGAATTAGGGAGGAAAGGTCACAGCTATGTTGGAGAGGCTGTGGAGGAACGGGGACTATGGCGCACATATGGTGGCAGTGCCCGGTAATCATGGAATTCTGGGGGGAGATCAGGCAAATCATCAATGAGATTTTAAAGATAGATATCCCCACAGATCCCTGGGTGTTTTTACACCACGGGAGGAAAATTCCCACGAAGGCATATCTGAAGTCGCTATTACCCCACCTCTTAAATGCTGCCAAAAGT
The DNA here is from genome assembly GCA_037952925.1 of Lithobates clamitans. Lineage (NCBI taxonomy): Eukaryota > Metazoa > Chordata > Amphibia > Anura > Ranidae > Lithobates > Lithobates clamitans. The sequence continues at coordinate 5,972,118 of JBBGZY010000008.1, read as the reverse complement.
CTCATCCCCAGATATTGGAAAGATAAAAGGAGACCTATGGTACGGGAGTGGTTAGGCAAGATAAATGAAATTTATCATCTGGAATACTTGAAGTATAGTGAAGGGGCTGAGATGGAAACCTTTGAGGAGATATGAAAGGAATGGGTTAATTTTAGGTACTCACTTCGAGCAGCAGATCTGTGGGGAACATAAAAAAAAAAAAAAACTACCCAGGCAGTAACTAGATAAACTAGGAGTATCTTGCAGGGTCAGAACATACATTTGCGATAGTGTAGGAGCAGGAGTCGGGAAGGGGAGGGGTAACACGAGTGTAAAGGTGGGGGGGTAGGGGGAGGGAAGGCCTAGGCGGGCTACAGAGGAGGGGACTATGTTTTGGGTTTTTTTTGTTTTTTTTTCCTAGGGGATGTTTTTGTTGTTTTTTTTTTCCTTTTGGATATTTGTATTAATTATGGAAAAAAGCCATAGTGATGTGAATGTATACTGGGACAGGCTTGAACTGAAAAGCTGAAAACGTGGTCCCTGAAAATACTTTGCTGAAGTGGCACAAAAAAAAAAAAAAAAAAAATACCTGTCTGTAGAGGGGAATACCTGCTCCATACTGCCAGGATTCCTCCACTGGTGGACGCCAGTACTGCGGCCCAAAGGTGACAGAATACTTGCAGGAAAGAGCAGCTCCGAACTGCCAGGAGACACCTGCTGGTGGACCTCAATACTGCACGCCAAATGATCGATATTACCAGCGGAGAAGACCTTTCCTGACAAACCCTGATGATTTCAGGAACTTTCTCCAGATGAAGGACCCCGTTTTTCACCATTTTTTGGCATTGCTCACCCCTTATATTATGAAGCAGGACACCTGCATGTGGCAAGCCATCACTCCCGAGCAGAGACTAGTTGCCACGTTGTGGTACTTGGCGATGGGGAGAAGTCTACAGGACCTCAAGTTCTCTACAGGCATCTCCCCCAGGCTCTGGGGATCATTATTCCAGAGACCTGTTCTGCCATCATTTAGGTCCTGCAGAACGACTATATTAGGGTAAGTTTTCTCCTTTAACATAGCATTATGTGTCTTCAATGTTTGCAAATGTATTGTATTTCTTTCATCATTCCATAAATACCTTGATTGTAATATGCTGTGAATGTCCTCTTTATCCTCATGCATGCTGTAATCTTTTAATGCTCCTTTTTTGTCCTTCATGCATATTTCCCTTCACTAACCTCACCAGCATGCTATCCTGAGCCCATATACACCTAGCTTAGTCACTTAACAATGTATTTTGTCAGCTCCATTGTAGTGCTTTACCCTAAACACCCCTTAAAATGTATCCAAATGTTATTGTTATCCCTAAATTCAGGCATACTGCACAACTTTTTAAAGTGAAATGCACCTGGTTATGGGTCTGATGCCGGACTTCATGAGAATCCAATGACAACCCTGGAAGCTGGCCTTCCTGGCTTGCCCTCCCAAAGCGCCCATGAAGTGTGTGAAAAATATGTGGAATATTTTACGGGTAGGGGGCCATTGCTATGCCAGCTAATTTTTAAATATTTTCAAAATAAAAAAAAATGTATATGATAAAATCTTGATTTGGAGTTACTGCTTCTATTTCTTTTATCTGTTTCCTAGGTTCTCCTAGTGCATTTGTAGTGCCAAGTGGTTTTAACATTATTTAAATAACACCCATTGTCACTGTAAACACCAACTTAATACAAAAAGTGTTATTGAGCATTAAAAGAAGAAGCCACACATTGTTGAGTAGAAAGCCTTTTACTCCGTGCACATTCACATGTGCATTCTAAAACACATCTTTTTTTTTTAAGTTTTACCTTGAAATTTTTGAAAAAGTACAGAAACAGGCATGTTTACAAACATAACATACACAACTCTGAAACTTACAAAGTTCAACATTGCAAAAATGAAGGCAATATCAGACATTATAGTGTGAAAAATGTCTTGATCTTGCCTTCCTCAGATGGGGTGAAGTGACCCCTGTAAAAGCCAAATTTAGAACATGCACACAAATTGTGAGTCAAAATGGGGATTTCCTTTCTGATCCCATACCTAATGTCAACATGTGCTATCTCCCATCATGGGGGATCAATGGACGTGTTTTGGGGGTGCAACCACTTCCTCTCACCTACTAGAGTTGTGAGGAAGTGGTTGCACCCACAAAATGCGTACATTGAAATCCCCTGATGGCAGATAGCACATGTTGACACACTGTGTGCATCTTCCAAATTTGGCTTTTAAACTGTATTAAAACTTTAGAGAATTCTAAAAAAAAAACTGTAATCTTTTTTGGATTTAGATTCTCCCTAGTACACCAATCATGTTCTCCAGTCTTTGTTCAATCTCCTTGGTTTTTTCGTTGATAAGGTCTAAATCCTGACTACACCACATTATGTCCTGGATAAGCCGTTGTGCACTGTCACTGTTGAAATGAGTAGATTGTTCTTACACAACCTGCACATCACCTAAAATAAAAATACACACCATGTATTATAATATGCAGGCATACATTTATTACCTGAATCTGTGATGTCAGACACTGACCTGTTGTGGTGACAATTTCAATCACTTCTTCTACCTGTCCTTCCTCCACATCCTCAGATTGTGGTGTCCTCTGTTCCCCTTCTTTCAGAGGTGGGGGGTTCCTGTTGTCCTCCGATGTCCTGAGTCTTTTCTCCTCTATGAGAATGAAACAAAAGGTATACTTAACACACAAATATTTGTGGCCAGAAATATGAATGTGAAACATTACTTGGAAGTGGGGTACAATTGTCTGTTTGGGCAGAGTTCCAAGTTGAAGACATGATTAATTCCCTTAACCAAGCTTGAATATTTTCCTTTTTTGGACAAGTTTCACATATGTAGACACCCCAAGTATCCACTGGAGTATGTGTGGGACACCTTAAAAATGTTGTTCTTGTGTCCCACACTAGTACTCCTAAGTCCAGATGTGTAAACAGCTGCTGAGTGTCCTCTCCTTACATTACACTGAATCAAGTTTGCAATTCCTTCTAGTTACAAACACATTTAGACAACAATGTCCTAAACTTCTTTTAATACAAATTAGCATGACCAAATGTAGTTAACCCTGTATCTGCCCAAAATATCGTATTTAGTTGGCAAACGAACTATGTTTCTTACGACTGATTACTGTGCCCATGAACGTAGCCATTTTAAACTGTACAACAGTAAAGATAAAAAAACAGTAAAGCACCTGGAGCAGCATGCAAGTAACAGTAATAATAGGAACATACGACAGCTATTTAATTTTTAGAATCACTTTCTTGATCCTTCTGTACCTCTGTACTTCTGATCCTGCTCCCTCAATTTCAGGTCTGACCAGCTTTTCTTCAATTGCTCCTTGGATCGTCGTACCCCAAAATTCCTTTCTCACATTTGGGTTTAGGTATGGTCCATACTTCCCATTATAGTCGGCCCTCTTCAATATGTCCACCATCTCACCAAAGGACATATTGGAGGCCTTAAATCTTCTCCTCCGGGATGGGGACGTTTCTTGCTCAGGGCTTTCCTCCTCCTCGTTACTGCTATTATGCACCTGCTGTGTCTCCGCCATGTCGTCTCCCACTGCGACGAAAGAGAAGGGGCTGGGAATATTCTAGAAAGAACATCTGTGAGTGGAGCAAGCGCCGAACGTTATAACGAAGGTAACATTTTAACTTGGGACATCAGTGGCCTATACTCATTCTAGATTGAGGCCTATATTGGGATAAGATTAGGAGAGTTTAGCCTATTAGTGTTTTGGTCTTGTGTTTTGTCTTTCAGCAAATATGAAACAATTCAAAGACCCTGAATTCATGGGCCAGTCCAGACATATACAGGGATATGAGAAATTTTTGGGAGATTGAAAACCTCTTCTTATGTCGCAATAAACCAGCTAGGAAGGCATCGCTGGAGAAACTGCTGCAATTTGTGAAGACGCAGGTCCCCTACACAGACATCGAGTTTGTGGAGAAGAAAATTGGTAGCTTGAGAAGCACATATAGGAAGGAGCTTAATAAGGTCCAGGCTTCCATGAGATCAGAAGTAGGGATGAGCCAAACACCCCCCCGGTTCGGTTCGCACCAGAACTTGCGAACAGACCGAAAATTTGCACGAGCGTTAGAACCCCATTGACGTCTATGGGACTCGAACGTTCGAAATCAAAAGTGCTAATTTTAAAGATTAATTTGCATGGTATTGTCCTAAAAAGGGTTTGGGGGCCCGGGTCCTGCCCCAGGGGACATGTATCAATGCAAAAAAAAGTTTCTAAAAACGTCCGTTTTTTCGGGAGCAGTGATTTTAATGATGCTTAAAGTAAAAAAAGTGAAATATTCCTTTAAATATCTGACATGGACATTCATTGTACTGTTCATTTAAGCACAAGAGAATCTATTTTGTTCTCACTGTTGAAATGTGTTCTGTAACCTTCACCTAACACACAGACACTTCTCCTACTAAACGCTCTCTACTCCCCACTCCCTTTTCAAGGTTTTACCTTTGCAATTGTTCTATTCGCTAGTTTTTAATAATATATTTCTATTTGTTAGCTTTTAATAACATATTGCTATTTGTTAGTTTTTAATAACATCTCACACCACCCCTTTCTTATCTATGTATAAAATAACATGTAATAATAACTTTTTCAAGGAACGGACATTTTAAACACAGTGATTGAGTCCTGTGAATCTGTTCCTGCAGCTGCAGTATTAACTTTGTTTTAGAGTCCCAATCAGAAATCAGTCATATCAGTCTTGGCGAGCCAGCCAGGAGTTTGACAGAGTCTCCAGAAGGAATCGCGCTTCGATCGGGATCATCGGGAAACGCAGACCTCAAATGCCGGCTAGGTAAGCTGCCCTTAAGCTTGCTATATTTCTGCCTTTTCCTATGTATCCTATCTGTTGGTTCTCAAGGAAACCAGACCACTCTCGGACCTTTCTGGTTGGGTAACGTGTGTGTGTGAATGTGTTTGTGTCCCCCTTCATGGGTTGGACTGTGTGTGGATAGGGAAAATCCTCTGCATTACCCTGCGTTGACTCCTTGTGGGCGACCTGGGTCAGAGGCGCATGGTAGGGTCAGATAAAACTCACAGAGAAGAGAAGAGACGAGGAGGGTCTCTTAATGACTGTTTTGTCTATTGTCATAAACCCCTTCTATCCATGTAGATAAGTGGAGACTATTCTTGTAAATCTGCAGATTTGCTGTACTATTTGTTTTAGAGGCAAGAGGGTATAGGCACAAGTAGAGAAGAGAGAAGACTGGCCAGTCATTATGAGCATTAAATTAATTAAGGGAATAAAGGGAGAGAGGCCTTCAGAAAATGCCCAGCGCAAGATGAGCGCTAGAGACTATATGAACCGAAGGTACGGTTCTGCCTATACTGAGCCCCTAGATAAATGGGTAGAATGGACAAAGGGAACAGCTAAACCTTTAAAATCTGAAGGGACTTTTGATTTAAAAGTATGGCTAACTTTTCTGCACGATTATGGCGCACTACTGTGCAGTGAAGGAACGTGGAGAATAGCTTGCACATGGGAGACAGAAGCTAAAGTAGCAAATCAAACTGGCTTGACGGAGATATTTAATAAAAGTACTGCCCAAATTTACTACGTTTGGCCAGAAGACTCTGTAGAGGAGGACCCCCCCGCCTTATGTGGCTGCCAGTTTGGCTTTAAGGGGTCCAGGCACAAAAGCAAAAGAATTAGATTACATGGAACACACAAAAGATGAGCTATGCAATATAGTAGAGAGCAGAGGTTTAACAGCCCCATATCAACCTACAAAGAGAGATTTGGCTCGTATCCTAGAAACAGATGATTGGCATAAATCAAAAGGCACATATGCAAACCTAGATCTCTCTGAACTTAAGGCTTTGGCCAGAGAAAGAGAGATAGAGTCTGAACTTCCGGAGCAAACCATAATTTCCAAATTGTGGCAGCAAGATGAAGAGAGAAGGAAGGGAGATGCCAGCCCTTCTGCCCCTGGCATAGAGAAATCTGTTGCAGTTTATCCTGTCAGAACCCAATTAGTTTTTGAAGGTGATGCTGTTGACAGTAAGTCTCAAATTAAATGGCATGTACCTTTTAGTCCCCAAGATATGAGAGCCATATTAGAGGGATTGGGAGATCCTAGAAAGAATCCAATTGGGTTTGCAAACAAACTTAGTGCTGCACAGGAAGCATATGAGGCTTCTGCTACTGACATTCATCAGCTTCTTATTAAAGCAGTGGGAAGCAACATGTCTGGCTATATACTTTTAAGAATGTGGTGTAGACATCAAAAATCTAGGTAAGATGGTTAGTGGACGGGAGGTTTGTGAGAAATTGAAGGAAAAATTGCCCCAAATATATGGACAAACCAGACATGCTGAATTTATGAATGCTAAGCAAGGAAAAGAGGAAGCAGCAGGGGCTTATTAAAGGCGGTTAAGTGATATGGCTGAGGAAGCAGGCATTAAAATAGAGGAAGAGAAGGTGGGAGAAACTGCAAGTCCATCTACACAACTGGTGAAACAAAGGTTTCTTGATGGTTTAATACCCCAGTTGAAAGAAAAGTTGTTCACAGCGAGGCCTGAGGCAGGCAATATGTCTATTCGAGACGTCCTGCCTATCCTGTTGTCCATAGAAAACAGGATTAACCAAAAAGACAGCAAACCCAAGGTAATGTACATGGGGAAGCAGAGAGGAAAAGGAAGAGGAAGAGGCAAAGGCAATTTCAGAAATCATGGCAATTGGGGACCAATTATATGCTACAATTGTGATGGGGAAGGACACATAGCCAAATTCTGCCATCTTCCTGACCGTAGACTAGAAAAGAGCTTAGAGACACCTCATGCTGATCCCAGTTCTCTGCCAAAAGCAGTGGATCAGGCATAGGAGAATGGCATGCCAGTATCAATCATGTTAAATAGGGGAGACAATGGTCCCGAGGCCAGAGTAAAAGTATTTTTACAAGAACTCCCCTATCCTGGAGGAGAAACAGAATTAACCTGTTTAATTGATACTGGTGCAAGCCGAAGTGTTTTTAATATAGAGGACTTACCTCCAGGATTATTATCTACAAATGTTATCTCTGGTGTTGGCCTAACCAGGACCTCTACTGATTTTGTTGAGTCCAAGCCACTTAAACTCAGGCTAGGACAGCAAACAGAAATTGTCACTAAAGTGTTAGTTTCAGACACAGTTCCTACCAATCTTCTGGGAGCTGACATTTTGAACCAAATTTTAGCAAACATAGACTACACTCCTACAGGAGTCCAAGTGGTCAGTAGTCTATCAGGAGAAGTTTTAAATTCTGCCTGTGGAGTATTTTTAATCCAAGACTCCACTCTGCCATTTCCACCAGAATTGAAAGTGATTCCCACTGAATTATGGGCCACCAGCAAATATGATGTAGGTCTGCTGGATTGCACCCCAGTCATGATAAAAATTAAACCAGGAGCCCATCTCCCACAGATTAAACAGTACCCACTGAGTATTGCTCAGACTGAGGGGATAAAGGATCAAATCACTCAACTGAAAGCAGCAGGGGTTGTTGTACCAATTAAGTCCCAGGTCAATACACCCCTGTTCCCAATTGCAAAGAAGCCAGACAAGAAGGGTGGGCAGGTGACATATCGCATGTTGCATGATTTGAGAGCCATTAACAATATAATAGAGGCAGATACCCCGATCGTGCCCAACCCCCGCACTTTACTAAGTGGAATACTTGTCTCCAGCACCTGCTTTACAGTGATTGATCTTGCAAATGCTTTCTTTTCGGTGCCCCTGCACCCAGATTGCTGGCACCTTTTTTCATTTACCCATGATGCCCAAAAGTTAGCATGGACAAGATTACCCCAAGGCTGTGTGAGTAGCCCCTCTGAATATAATACTGCGTTAAAGCAAGTATTGGACCAATGGTCCCCCTTACACCCAAACACAGTTTTGCTTCAGTACATAGACGATTTGCTTATTTGTTCTGATACAAAGGACATTTGTAGCAGAGAAACAGTAAGCCTTCTCCTGTTTCTCTATAACAGTAACAACAAATTTAGCAAAGATAAGCTACAATACTGCCAAGAGAAAGTGATCTTCCTGGGTCACTGCATTTCACATGGAATCCATCACCTAACCCCAGATCGAGTTAAAACTCTACAAAACTTTGAAAAGCCAAGAAATGTCCGGCAACTACGTGCCTTCCTGGGGTTAGTGGGATATTGTAGGGACTGGATTCCAAATGCATCAGAACTTATGGCTCCTCTATATGAGGCTACCACTAGAAACCCTTTCAAACTCACATGGGACAATGAATTGCAGATGAAGGAGCTTATTAAAATTTTGTCTGAAGCTCCCGCCATTGGACTTCCTGACTATACTAAGACTTTCTCGTTGTTCTGTCATGAAGTCAATGGATTTGCTGCAGGTGTACTCACCCAGCTACATGGAGACAAACAGAGGCCTGTGATGTATGTATCAGCCTCATTAGACCCTGTCATCAAAGGCTCCCCCAGTTGTATGCGAGCCATAGCAGCCTGCATTTTGCTGCTAGACAAAGTAACGGAGCTTGTACTAGATTCTGCTCTGATCCTGTATGTGCCACATGCAGTACAGGAAATCATGAATCAAGTAAATACTAGACATGTGTCTGCTAGTAGATTTGACAAGTACCAGTCTGCTCTTTTTGCTCCATCGAATTTAACAATCAAACGATGTGTTACTTTAAATCCGGCTACTCTTCTTCCTATAATTGATGAGGAAGATGCAACAAATGGTACTGATGTAGAACCTGAGAGTTTTTCTCATGATTGTATGGCTCTTATGGAGGTAGAAAGGGCCTCTGTCACACCAGCAAAAGATGAGCCCTTATCAGATTGTGACACACACTTATTCGTAGATGGTTCCAGATTTTACACTGATGATGGTCAGCCACACACAGGGTTTGCTGTAACCACTACAGACACCATTTTACATCAGGAAGCATTGAAACCCCAGATGTCAGCACAGGAAGCGGAGTTGTATGCTGTAGTCAAAGCATGTCATCTCCTAGAGAATCAAAGGGGAAATGTTTACACTGACAGCAGATATGCATTTGGAATAGCCCACGATTTTGGGCCTATCTGGAAAGCACGGCACTTTCTGACTAGTGCAGGGAAGCCAGTGAGACATGCAAAACTCATAGAGCGGCTATTTGAGGCCTTTCAGAAACCAGCAGAAGTTGCCATCTTGAAGGTAAAAGGGCATGCAAGGGGAAGTGACATGACAGCCAGAGGAAATGCTTTAGCGGACCAAGCGGCAAAGGATGCTGCCCTTATGGCATTTGGAGTCACACCCACTGTAGGGGTCGCCCAGGTAGCGGGGACAGATTCCCCTCATCAAGAGCAGTGGGATGTAGAAACTCTAATTCAGTTGCAGAACCAGGCCCCTGATGAAGAGAAGGATAAGTGGATCAAATGTAATGCTACCCAAAATCAGCAGGGCCTGTGGAGCGCTGACAACAGGTGGTGTCTACCCAGGAGTTTGTACCCAGTTTTAGCACAACTGGCACATGGCGTCAGTCATCTTGCTAAGGGCGCGATGGTGGCACTTACTGACTGCTATTGGATAGCACCTGGATTTAGTGCATTTGCAGCCAGGTTTTGTGCTTCATGTCTCACTTGTGCTCTGTACAATGCAGGAAGGCCTGTTCATGTTCCCCAAAGGCATTCTCCAAAACCAGATTTCCCTTTCCAAAGAATTCAAATAGACTACATTCAGATGCCCAGAATAGGCACCTATGAGTTTGCTTTAGTGTGTGTTGACATCTTTTCAGGTTGGCCCGAGAGCTGGCCAGTAGCCAAAGCAAATGCAAAAACAACAGCAAAGAAAATTTTGAATGAAATAGTTTGTAGATATGGAGTTCCTGAAACTATTGAGTGTGACAGAGGAACCCATTTTACTGGGGAAGTAATGAAAGAGGTAATGGAAGCACTTCATATACAGCAAGGTTTCCATACACCTTATCATCCACAAAAGTAGTGGTAAAGTTGAGAGACTTAATGGAATTTTGAAAAACAGATGTGCAAAAATTAAAGCAGATACAGGAAAAGGATAGGTGGAAGCTTTGCCATTAGCCCTATATTCTGTACGAACTACCCCTAAACAACCACATGGGCTGTCCCCCTATGAGATTTTATTTGGAGGGCCACCCAAAACAGGGCTATATTTTCCCCAACAGTTGCAGGCTTCTCACTCTAATCTGTTAGAATATGTTCAGATTTTGCAAACAACATTGAATAAAATACATGAAGGTGTTTATAAATCTATCCCCGACCCAGATTCTGTTCCAACCAGGTGACTGGGTGGTGGTCAAGCGACACGTCAGAAAGCCACTAGAACCAAAATTTGACGGACCACATTTGGTGCTTTTGACAACCGGTTCTGCTGTCAAGTTGGAAGGAAAGCCCACCTGGATTCACGCCAGTCACTGCAAGAAAATCCTGAAGTGATGATATCCTTTGAAAAAAAGATGATAATGTTTCTTTTCTTTTTGTTGTTTGTGAGAACTGAGACATGGAAAAATAACCCTTTCATCCAAATGTTAAAATTGTATGCAACCCATAGCAACGCTAGTAACTGCTGGGTGTGTTCTCACTTACATCCCCAAACAGGAACAATACCCATGATAGCAATGCCTCTCAATTTCACTGATCTAAACAGGACCAGAATAAATGGCTCATACATAGTCTCCACAGCTAATGAACACAGATCAGTAACTTTGATGGTTTCGAAACAGATAAACACTCCACAGATTTATTTAAACATTACATCACATTTAACACTAAATGTACACGGTTGGGCAATTCAGATTGCACCGGAGCAAAAATTACAGTTTATGGAGGAAACTATGGTCAATATTATTATATCCCAGATCCAGAACTAAATAGAACCCTTTATAGTACAAATTGCTCACACTTTCCAATATGTGAAAATATCGATTTCCTGAGATTCCATGTTATTGCTTCCAGTTTTTTAGGAGCAGGCATACCGTCCATACGTAGAGGGTTATATTATATATGTGGAAATAAAGCTTACGCCTGGCTTCCTACTAATGTTACAGGTACATGTTACATTGGGAAGTTAGTACCTGCTTTGGCTGTTCGCAAAGATACAGTGCGACCAGATCAAAGTCCAGAATACCCTTTAGTGTTCAAAAGAGAGCTGTTCACTGAAGGTGACATGGCATGGTCATGGTTCCCTTCCTGGACAGGATGGGGAATTAAAGCAATGAAAGGACTAAATAATTACACTAGAATTGTAGATGAGATTATTAACCTTACTACCACTGATATAGGTTTATTAAATGAAGAAATGGCTCAGCTTAAAAAAGTAGTATTAGAGCACAGATTAACGCTAAATCATCTCACTGCAGCTCAAGGTGGGATGTGTAAGATATTTCGCACTGACTGTTGTATATACATTTCTGATAATGAGGACATTATTAAAGGGCATCTTGCTAAGATAAGAGAACTACAGAATAAGGCCAGAGATATTGCTAAAGATGGATGGAACCCTTTTCAGGGTTTAGGTGGTTTTGGTGATTTTTTATATGGCATAGCAACATGGTTACAGAAACTAGGCGCTTACATTGTGATGTTCCTATTTCTCATGTTTGTTATTTACTTCCTCATCAGGCTATGCCTCTGTGTGACTACCCGCTGTACCAACAAATGTACCACCAGCCCTGATGAACCCATTATTGTGAGAAAGCTAGGAGAGAGCTGAACAGGACGCCGTCTCTCTGCGCCAATGTAACAGGAGTTACCAGCAATCGGCTGAACGTAACGCGGAAAAGAATGGTGTCAAATAAACAAAAGGGGGGAAATGACATGGACATTCATTGTACTGTTCATTTAAGCACAAGAGAATCCATTTTGTTCTCACTGTTGAAATGTGTTCTGTAACCTTCACCTAACACACAGACACTTCTCCTACTAAACGCTCTCTACTCCCCACTCCCTTTTCAAGGTTTTACTTTTGCAATTGTTCTATTCGCTAGTTTTTAATAATATATTTCTATTTGTTAGCTTTTAATAACATATTGCTATTTGTTAGTTTTTAATAACATCTCACACCACCCCTTTCTTATCTATGTATAAAATAACATGTAATAATACATTTTTCACGGAACGGACATTTTAAACACAGTGATTGAGTCCTGTGAATCTGTTCCTGCAGCTGCAGTATTAACTTTGTTTAACTTTTAGAGTCCCAATCAGAAATCAGTCATATCAATATCGTACCTGGGGGGTGTCTATAGTATGCCTGTAAAGTGGCGCGTGTTTCCCGTGCTTAGAAGAGTCCCTGCACAAAATGACTTTTTTTTTTCACAAGAAAAATGTTTTATTCAAAATATTTAACATTACAAGCGATGCATAGACACATTTAGATATGGTAACAGTACATATGTAGTCACAAGGTAGATGACTAATTGTTCACATAAACAATAAAAAGAAGTATGAGAGCAGTACATGACATTTCAGCAAAATATAGGTGTAGAGGTAACAGATTAAAGCAAATCAGCCAAGAAGGTCTTGTGGGAGGGGATGGGGGGAAGGGGGGGGGCGGATTAAGGATAATTAGAAGATGAGGGGGGGGGGCAAGGAAGGAACCACAAATACCTCAATAGCTTAACTGAGCATACACACTAGGTGAAGTTTAAAGAGATCTCAATCATGTTATATAATCATACAGCTGGTATCTCAGCGTTAACTTGGACATCATCCACAACCTCAGCACCCCATGCGTCTATCCAACCTGACCATATCTTATCAAATTTTTTGGGGCAGTTATGATTAAGATATGTGAGTTTGTATAGTGGGAGTATAGAATTCATTGCTAGGCGCCATGAAGATACTCTAGGGGGGTGATGCATCCTTCCTATGGAGAAATATTTATTTTCAGGCATAGAACGTAGCATAGCTCAAAAATAGTTTGGTATATTTGCCTCTAACATTGGGGTTGAAAATGTTCAACAGCATTGCCTTGGGATGAGCCCCCACATCTAAGGAGGTAACCTGGTTGAGAGTGTTAGCTATTTTCGTCCAATAGTCTCCCAGACGAGGACAAGACCACACCATATGAAGAAAGGAGGCGGACTCCAGACCACACCTGGCGCAGGCCACTGGGTTGTCAGGTGTCATGATTGTCAGACGTTTTGGGGTGTAATAGGCCCTATGGAGGAACTTGACCTGCATAAATCGCTCTCTGGCCGAGATTGCATTAATCACAAAGGAGGATACACACGTTTCCCATTCCTCCTCTGACAAGTCAGGAATGTCTGCTTTCCACTTGACCAGAGTTTTCTCAAGTTTCTTTATAGGGGGTATGGACAAATGAAAATATAGAGTAGATAATGGTCTATCTATGATTTTAGCGGTAAGTAATCCCTCCACAGGGTCTGTTTCTAACTGGAGGAGAGATGGAAACTGTTTTCTATAAGCATGTCGAAGCTGGTAGTATCTAAACAGAATCCAACCTGGTAGTGAGTAGGCGTTTTTGAGGTCAGAAAAAGTTCTTAATTTACCACCCATCACAATGTGTTTTAGCTTAACAATTCAGTTTCTTGCCCAGACTTGGGGGTCTGGGACCGACTTCAAATGCGGCAATCTAGGGTTGCCCCACAGGGGGATGTGCGGGGAGAACCTCTCTGGATTGTTAAAACGATTCCTGGCCTTGTTCCAAACTTTAATGGTAGTGCTCATCAGATCCGTAATGCCAGAGTGGGATTTCATCCCTCTGAACACCACATTGCTGAGAGAGGAGTAGGACCCCATGATGGCGGATTCCAGGGTCACTGCCAGGTTATCACATGGTTGAGAGAACCACCATCTAACCGTAACATTATACCTGGAAGTCCGGTAAGGACAAACCCCCATGAGTAACGGGTAGCTGGAGAGTAGTCATGGCCAGTCTCGGGGGTCTTCCATTCCAGATAAAGGAGGATAATATACTTTTCAACTTAGCAAAAAATGAGGCTGGGGGGATCAAGGGTGAATTTCGAAAAAAGTACAAAAATTTAGGCAGGTATATCATTTTAATTAAGTTTACCCTGCCTACTGGAGAGAGGGGGAGGGTTTTCCATGTTATACATTTTTGCGAGAGATTCTTTAGTAGTGGCTGAAGATTCAGTTCAAAATATGTAGACAGTGGAGCTCTAACCCTTATTCCAAAATATTTAAATTCAGATACCCAGTTTAGGGAGGTACCTGTCGGTGGGTTTTGACTGGATGCACTTAATGAGAAAATTATCGATTTCCACCAATTCACCTTAATGCCCGAGAACATGCCAAACTCATCAATTAGAGAGGGAGGATATATCTTTAAGAAAAAGTAGGGTATCAGCATAAAGGGATATTTTGTCCATTACCACCCCTACCTAGATGTCCTGTACCAAGGGGGCGGCTCTAATATGAGCAGCCATGGGTTCCATGGCCAGGGCAAACAGTCCAGGAGAAAGTGGACAGCCTTGCCTGGTACCCTTAGATAGAGGAAAGGACAATGATAGTGAGTTATTTGTTCGTATGCGTGCTGAGGGATTATGATATAGCATCTGCACCCAGCCAATGAAGCGAGGGCCAAATCCAAATTTGCGCAGGGCAGCCCAGAGGTAGCGCCACTCGACCGAGTCAAAAGCTTTCTCGGCAACAAGAGAGGCAGGCCACTACCTCCGGACCGTCCCCGCCTGCCCTAGAAAGGTGCGTAAGGAGACGTCTAATGTTTATATCCGTCCCCCTTCCTGGCATGAATCCAGACTGGTCTGGATGGACCAGTGCCGTGATCATAGTGTTCAACCGTCTAGCCAGTACTTTGGCCAATAACTTGGCGTCCACGTTAAGGAGTGATATTGACCGATACGAGGTGCACTGATCAGGGGGCTTGCCAGGCTTAAGAATGACCACAATGACCGCTTCAGCCATAGGGGTAGTGAGCCCCTCTCCGTGGCTTTTTGGAGCATTAACCTAAACGACGGAAGTATTTCTTCAGCGTATGTTTTGTAGAATTCGACTGGAATTCCGTCTGGACCTGGTGTCTTACCATTTTGTAAGTAGGCTACTGCTCGCTGAATTTCCTCTAGTTGGATCGGGCCATCCATTGCTTCCCTAAACGTGGATGTCAGGCAAGGGAGCTCCACCCCGTCGAGGTATGCAATCGGTTCCTCATCCGAACATCCCATCCGAAAGCCATAGAGATCCTGATAGAATGATGCAAATTTATTGTTAATATCTGCGGGATCAGTCAAGATCGTCCTGTCCGAATCACAAATAGTTGAAATAGTCACCGGGGAGGAGCTTTCTCTCGCCAGCCATGCCAGCATACCGCCTGTTTTTTCTCCATGTTCAAAAATTCTTTGTGACAGGTGTAAGAATTTGGTTTTTGTGGCCGCCGTGTGTAATAGAAGAACATCTCTTAATGCTGCCTGGAAGTCTGAGTATACCCCAGGTTATCCCGTCGTGGAGTATTCCGCCTCTAATGCTGCCACCCTTCCCTCGGCTGTCTGTGTTTCCCTCCTCAGATCCTTTCGGATCTTACGGATATGTGGTTGGAAACTGCCCCTAGTGAAGGCCTTAAATGCGTCCCAGGATGTGGTCAGAGTCCCGGAGTGGTCTAGGTCTCTCCAATAATGTATCGCCTCGGATCTATAGGGTTCAGATACTCTAGAGTCAGTCAACCAAAATCTGGACAGTCTCCATAGATTCTCCCCTGGAGCATTGGACACAAAGAGCTTTAAAGCAAGCAGAGCGTGGTCGGATATGCCACGGGGGAGTATATTGATGTCCCAAACCATGGGCAGGACAGACCCCCCCACATATGCAAGATCTATCTGTAACAGGGTCTTGTGGGAGGCTGAGTGACAAGTGTAGGCCCGTCGAGAAGGATGACGCCACCTCCACACGTCGGTCAAATTAGACGCCTCAGCCCATGAGGACAGCTCTGATGGTGAGCCCATCCCCGGTGTGAGCCTGTCCATTGCAGGGTCCGGGACCAGGTTGAAATCCCCCAGCATTACCACATTATCTATACCAAAGGCAACTATTTTAGAGATAATTTGGTTAAGTACCCTTATAGAGGCCGGGGGGGCAGGTACAATCCCACCACCACCAACTCTAATCGGTCTACAATGGCATGTAAGAGTACAAACTGACCGGCAGGGTCAAGCTCCAGCGCCAGCAATTTAAATGGTACGGATTTGTTCACTAAAATGCTAACCCCCCTGGAGTAGTTAGTATACGTGGAGTGGTACTGGTGCCCCACCCAGGGTTGCCTTAAACTCAGAAGTTTGCTTCCCATCAGATGGGTCTCCTGTAGTATGCAGATTTGGGGGTGGTATGTTTTGAGGAACTGGAACACCAGTGACATTTTAACAGAGGAATTCAAGCTCCTGGTGTTCCATGAAATTATGGTACAATCAGCCATCTAAGCTCGAGATCACATTTTCCATCCGTATATCACCATATAAGAACAGATGCAAGGCCTGGACCCTTAACAAGGTCAGGACGTGGCACCTGGAGCATCTTGTGACAAACATGAGTACATCGCTTGTGAGAAAACAGCAAATCAACAAATTCTAACAAAACCTTCCCAACTGTGCCCCCCACCCCGCCAGCCCCGACCCAAACCTCGGGGAGGCTCAGGATTCCAACTCAGAACCAAGGCGAACATGCCTGTAATGGGGTACCATGAGTGGAACAGCAGCCACAGTGCAGCAGTCAGATGATGGAGAACATCCAGTCCTCTGCTGGAGATCGGATCATAATAAGTGGGTGCAGTCTCCCGGCAGCAGCCGGGGGTACAAACTTAAACCTCAATATTGCAGGAACAGTTATATTTTCTTGGCCATGACCGACATTATTAGGGAGAATGAGGGAGGGGGGGGGAGGATATGCAAAGAAACAATCGACTCCCACTCCTCCTGTTAGAACAGCTCAAGGAGCTAATAGATATCTTGGAAGCCAGTGGACCCCCAGGCTCCCATCTACCGTAAGGCAAATTGGCATGAATCACATAGGGAGCCATCTGGGTCAAGAGTATTGATCAGGCCAGTAAATAAAGGAGGCACGTCTCTAAATCACCAGTCGGCCATGGCACACTTAGCTAGAAATAAACAGATTTTCTTGTGTGGTGAAACTTATCTGCGAGGTAGCGTGTCGATCCATATGGAGGCATCCTCAGGAGAATTGATGAACCGCACCGATTCACCATCTTCCACTCGCAATCTTGCCGGAAAAGCATGCTGTATTTGATATGCTTGGCTCAGAGTCTGGCTCTCACTGCGTCAAAGGATTTCCGTTGTTTCTGCATTTCCAGCGAATAATCTGGAAAGATCAGGAGTTTGGCATTTTCAAAGCGGAGTTCTCCCTCTGCTCTCGCCTCCATCACCAGGTCACGATCACGAAAGTAAAGTAATTTAAACATGAAGGTGTGGGGTGGCGCACCTTGTGGGCCCTTGGTGAAGGGTATGCGATGTGCTCTTTCCATGGTGAAGAATGGTGAAAACCGTGCCAAGGGGAGCAGCTGTTGCAATAAACCTTCAGCAAATGCAGTGGGGTCTGTACCCTCTGCTCCCTCTGGAAGCCCCAAAATTCGCAAGTCATTCCTTCTGTTGTGATTCTCGCCATCCTCCGCCCTGGCCTCCAACACTTTAACTTTGGTTTTTAGCACATGCAAATCAGCCCCATGGTCACGTACCGTGTCTTCATTTTGTGAGACCCTCTGCTCCACCTCATGCATGCAGCCTCTCAGGGTATCAAAATCCTTCCTGATAAACTCCACATGAGTCTGTATGTGATCCACTTTTTTTGTCAGGGAGGTTTTGGCCTGCATTACAACCTTAAAATCCACCGCCGGGTCCGGGAGCCGCTCCGGTTCGTTCGATCCGCCGGCCTGGTTCTCCATGTGGGCAGGAAGTTTAGGAGAGGCCACGGCGTCGGCCTTGTCCGCGGTTCTCGGCGGCGCGGCCTTTTTCTGAGATTTTAGCTGGGAATTCCTCCTGTACATACCCCAGAGGTGTCTCAGAGGTGAGGGGGGCACAGGAGGGTGGCTTTGCTGAAGTCTGCACCCCAAAAGAAGAGGATTTAGTGCCGATCTGCGGGAGCTCAGGCCTCACACACCTGCTCCCTCTGCCATCCCGGACAAGCCCCCACAAAATGACATTTTTAAAGGAATAAAAGTCATTTAAAACTGCTTGTGGCTTTAATGTAATGTTGGGTCCTGGCAATATGGATGAAAAATCAGTGAGACAAACGGCATGGGTACCCCCCAGTCCATTACCAGGCCCTTTGGGTCTTGTATGGATATTAAAGGGACCCCCGCACCCAAATTTAAAAAAAAGGAAAGGCGTGGGGCCACCAGGCCCTATATACTCTGAACAGCAGTATACAGGCGGTGCAAACAAGACAGGGACTGTAGGTTTGTTGTTAAGTAGAATCTGTTTGTAATTTTGGACTGGTACATTTTTAACGTGTTTAGCTCCAGCCAAAAAATCTATTTTAAGCTTTTGGAAAACATAGGGAAGGGTTATCACCCCTGTGACATTTGTTTTGCTGTCTGTGCTCCTCTTCAGAAGATTTCACCTACCTTTCTGTCCCAATGACAAATGTTTTTAGAAAATTTTGGGTTTTTAGTGAAACATCAGTGGATTGGTGATAAAGCATCGGTGGAAAGGAGAAACGTTTTTCCCATATTAACTCTTACAGAAGAGAATTTCCCTTCCTAGGGGTAGATTTCATCTCACTTCCTGTTGTCTCCTTCTGTTTGCAAGTAGGAGTCGTTTGTAAGTTGGATGTTTGAAAGTAGGGGCCTGCCGTATATACTCTGCAGAAATTGTGGCCTTAGGTGTTGGTGTTGCCACAACACTGTAAGCCCTCACAGGGCCCTGCTGTGAAATATTAGATCAAGAATTGTAATTACATGCCCCTGTTGAACAGGGGGCGAAAAATCGGGCCTTTGGTGATGGTGGTGGTGCTGGTGCCACAACACTGTAAGTGCTCACAGTTACTCTTGGTGGGCGCAGAAACAGGCCCTGATGTGAAATATTAGATCAAGAATTGTAATTACATGCACCTGTTGAACAGGGGCAGAAAAATTGGGCCTTTGGTGGTGGTGGTGCTGGTGCCACAACACTGTAATGCCGCGTACACACGGTCGGACTTTTCAGCTACAAAAGTCCGACAGCCCTTCTGACAGACTTTTGATGGACTTTTAACAGACTTTCTAACGACCTACACATGATCACACCAAAGTCCGACGGATTCGTACGTGATGACATACACCGGACTAAAATAAGGAAGTTGATAGCCAGTAGCCAATAGCTGCCCTAGCGTGGGTTTTTGTCCGTCGGACTAGCATATAGACGAGCGGATTTCTGGGTCCGGCTGAGTTACGAAGTAAAGATTGGAAGCAAGTTCCAAATCTAAAGTCCGTCAGATTTGCGACTCGAAAAGTCCGCTGAAGGTCCGCTGAAGCCCACACACGATCGATTTGTCCACCGGATTTGGTCCGTTGGCATCCGTCGGACAAGTCCGGTCGAAAAGTCAGACCG
Source organism: Lithobates clamitans (assembly GCA_037952925.1). Taxonomy (NCBI): domain Eukaryota; kingdom Metazoa; phylum Chordata; class Amphibia; order Anura; family Ranidae; genus Lithobates; species Lithobates clamitans. The sequence continues at coordinate 5,952,554 of JBBGZY010000008.1, read as the reverse complement.
TGTGTATGCAGCATAAGTCCACAGTTACTCTTGGTGGGTGCTGGAACGGGCCCTGCTGTGAAATATTAGATCAAGAATTGTAATTACATGTCCCTGTTAAACAGGGGCAGAAAAATTGGGCCTTAGGTACTGGTGCCACAACACTGCAACCCCTCACAGATACTCTAGTTGGAGTGCAGGAACGAGGCCTGCTGCAAAGTATTGCATCAAAAATTATAATTACACTCCCCTGTTAAACAGAGGCTGAAAAATTGGGCCTTAGGCACTGTTGCTGGTGCCACAACACTGCAACCCCTCACAAATACTCTAGTTGAAGTGCAGGAATGAGCCCTGCTGCAAAGTACTGCATCAAAAATTGTAATTACATGCCCCCGTTAAACAGGGGCTGAAAAATTGGGCCTTAGCCACTGGTGGCGGCGCCCAGAACCAAAAATGTTCTTACAAGCTATCAGCATGATTATTGAGGAGGAAGAGGATAATCACTCAGCATAACAGGATAGTCACTCAGCATCAGCATAGGCAGTCTTGAAGGGATCTGACATTTCAAAAAAAATTATTTGGTTACATCAGCATCAGGTGCTTGGTAGCTGGTGGTGATCCAAGACTGATTCATTTTTATGAAGGTCAGTCAATCGACCGAGTCGGTGGACAGACGCACCCTGTGATTGGTTACAAAGCCTCCAGCAGCACTGAATGTGCGTTCCGAAAGAACGCTGGATGCAGGACAGGCCAGTAGCTCAATTGCATACTATGCAAGCTCTGGCCAGTGATCCATCCTCAAGACCCAGTAACTAGGGATGAGCCGAACACCCCCCCCTGTTCGGTTCGCACCAGAACATGCGAACAGGAAAAAAGTTAGCTCGAACACGCGAACACCGTTAAAGTCTATGGGACACGAACATGAATAATCAAAAGTGCTAATTTTAAAGGCTTATATGCAAGTTATTGTCATAAAAAGTGTTTGGGGACCCGGGTCCTGCCCCAGGGGACATGGATCAATGCAAAAAAAAGTTTTAAAAATGGCCGTTTTTTCAGGAGCAGTGATTTTAATAATGCTTAAAGTCATACAATAAAAGTGTAATATCCCTTTAAATTTCGTACCTAGGGGGCGTCTATAGTATGTCTGTAAAGGGGCGCATGTTTCCCGTGTTTAGAAAAGTCTGACAGCAAAATGACATTTGGAAGGAAAAAACCCATTTAAAAACTACCCGCGGCTATTGCATTGCCGACAATACACATAGATAAAATTGATACGACATTGAACGAAAATTGATGAGACATTGATAAAAACAGCATGGGAATTCCCCACAGGGAAACCCCGAACCAAATTTTTTTTTTTTTTAAATGACGTGGGAGTCCCCCTAAATTCCATACCAGGCCCTTCAGGTCTGATATGGATATTAAGGGGAATCCTAGCCAAAATTTAAAAAAAAAAAAATGACGTGGGGTTCCCTCTAAATTCCATACCAGACCCTTCAGGTCTGGTATAGATTTTAAGGGGAACCCTGCGCCAAAAAAAAACCGGCGTGGGGTCCCCCCAAAAATCCATACCAGACCCTTATCCGAGCACGCAACCTGGCAGGCCGCAGGAAAAGAGGGGGGGACGAGAGTGTGGCCCTCCCCCTCCTGAACCGTACCAGGCCACATGCCCTCAACATTGGGAGGGTGCTTTGGGGTAGCCCCTCAAAACACCTTGTCCCCATGTTGATGAGGACAAGGGCCTCATCCCCACAACCCTGACCAGTGGTTGTGGGGGTCTGTGGGTGGGGGGCTTATCGGAATCTGGAAGCCCCCATTAACAAGGGGACCCCCAGATCCCGGCCCTCCCCCCTGTGTGAAATGGTAAGGGGGTACTTACCCCTACCATTTCACTAAAAAACTGTCAAAAATGTTAAAAATGACAAGAGACAGTTTTTGACAATTCCTTTATTTAAATGCTTCTTCTTTCTTCTATCTTCCTTCATCTGGTTCTTCTGGTTCTTCCTCCGGCGTTCTCGTCCAGCATCTCCTCCGCGGCGTCTTCTATCTTCTTCTCCTCGGGCCGCTCCGCACCCATGGCATGGGGGGAGGCTCTCGCTCTTCTCTTCATCTTCTTCTCTTCTTCATTTTCTTCTCCGGGCCGCTCTGCATCCATGCTGGCATGGAGGGAGGCTCCCGCTGTGTGACGGCGTCTCCTCGTCTGACGGTTCTTAAATAACAGGGGGGCGGGGCCACCCGGTGACCCCGCCCCCCTCTGACGCACGGTGACTTGACGGGACTTCCCTGTGATGTCAAGGGAATGCCACAGGGAAGTCCCGTCATGTCCTGTGCGTCAGAGGTGACCCGGTGACCCCGCCCCCTGTTATTTAAGAACCGTCAGACGAGGAGACGCCGTCACACAGTGGAAGCCTCCCTCCATGCCAGCATGGATGCGGAGCGGCCCGGAGAAGAAAATGAAGAAGAGAAGAAGGAAGAAGAGAAGAGGATGAAGAAGAAGATGGAGAAGAGCGGGAGCCTCCCTCCATGCCATGGGTGTGGAGCGGCCCGAGGAGAAGAAGATAGAAGACGCCGCGGAGGAGATGCTGGACGAGAACGCCAGAGGAAGAACGAGAAGAGCCAGAAGAACCAGAAGAAGATGAAGGAAGATAGAAGAAAGAAGAAGCATTTAAATAAAGGAATTGTCAAAAACTGTCTCTTGTCATTTTTAACAGTTTTTTAGTGAAATGGTAGGGGTAAGTACCCCCTTACCATTTCACACAAGGGGGGGGCGGGATCTGGGGGTCCCCTTGTTAAAGGGGGCTTCCAGATTCCGATAAGACCCAGACCCTCACAACCACCGGCCAGGGTTGTGGGGATGAGGCCCTTGTCCTCATCAACAGGGGGACAAGGTGTTTTGGGGGGGCTACCCCAAAGAACCCTCCCAATGTTGAGGGAATGTGGCCTGGTACGGTTCAGGAGGGGGGGCGTACTCTCGTCCCCCCTCTTTTCCTGTGGCCTGCCAGGTTGCGTGCTCGGATAAGGGTCTGGTATGTATTTTTGGGGGGACCCCACGCCTTTTTTTTTTTTTTGGCGCGGGGTTCCCCTTAAAATCCATACCAGACCTGAAGGGTCTGGTATGGAATTTAGGGGGAATCCCACGTCATTTTTTTTTTTAATTTTGGCCGGGGTTCCCCTTAATATCCATACCAGACCTGAAGGGCCTGGTATGTAATTTAGGGGGACTCCCACATCATTTTTTTTTTAAATTATGGTTCCGGGTTTCCCTGTGGGGAATTCCCATGCCGTTTTTATCAATGAACTTCTATGTGTATTGTCGGCAATGCAATAGCCACGGGTAGTTTTAAATGGGTCTTTTCCTTCCAAATGTCATTTTGCTGTCAGACTGTTCTAAACACGGGAAACATGCGCCCCTTTACAGGCATACTATAGACATCCCCCAGGTACGAAATTTAAAGGGATATTACACTTTTATTGTTTGACTTTAAGCATTATTAAAATCACTGCTCCTGAAAAAACGGCCGTTTTTAAAACTTTTTTTTGCATTGATCCATGTCCCCTGGGGCAGGACCCGGGTCCCCAAACACTTTTTATGACATTAACTTGCATATAAGCCTTTAAAATTAGCACTTTTGATTTCTCCCATAGACTTTTAAAGGGTGTTCTGCGGCATTCGAATTTGCCGCGAACACCCCAAATTGTTCACTGTTCGTCGAACTTGCGAACAGCCAATGTTCGAGTCGAACATGAGTTTGATTAGAACTCGAAGCTCATCCCTACCAGTAACCCAGAGGATTTTCGGTGGGAAAGGTGTCCAAGTCAGATCTTGCCCCTAGGTATTCCTCCACCATGAAAAACAGACGCTGGCGATGGTTGCTGAAACCGATCATACCTTGGGGCTGCAGACTAAAAAATTGTCTGAACGCATCGGTCAGACGGCCACCTTCTCCACCGCTCCTTGGATCCATGGATCAAGGAGGGTTGCCAGCCAGTATTGATCCCTCTCCTTGATACCACGAATATGAGGATCCTTCCGCAGGCTTTGCAAGATCAGGGAGGCCATGCAGTGTAGGTTTGCTGAGGCATTCGATCCGGGGTTCTCTGGGTCACTAAGGACGACATGATCTGCAGCCACCTCCTCCCAGCCACATACAAGTCCATGGGTTTCTTGGGACTGTAAATGATCCCTTAAAGACTGCTGCTGATGCTGAGTGCCAGGCTCCACCTCCATGCTGACACAATCCTCCTCCTCCTGTGTGATCGGCACCCAGGAACACTGTCTGGATAAAGGGGGCCTTGAGAGCTAAGGAAGTCCTCCTCTTCCTGCCTCTGTTCTGCCTCAAGTGCCCTGTCCATTATTCCACGCAGTGCGTGCTCCAACAGGTGGACAAGGGGGACAGTGTCACTGATGCATGCACTGTCAATGCTCACCATCCTCGTGGCCTCCTCAAATGGTGACAAGACAGTGCATGCACCCCTGATCATGGCCCACTGGTGTGGGGAAAAAAAAAAAAGCTCCCCTGACCCTGTCCTGGTGCCATAGTCGCACAGGTACTCATTGACGGCCCTCAGCTGCATGTGCAGCAGCTGCAGCATGGTCAACGTTGAGTTCCACCTGGTGGGCATGTCACAGATTAGGCAGTTCTTAGGCAGGTTAAATTTCTTTTGGAGGTCTGCCAGCCAAGCACTGGCATTATATGACCAGCAGAAATGCACACAGACTTTCCTGGCCTGCCTCAGGACATCCTGTAAGCCCGGGTACTTGCCCAAGAACCGCTGCACCACCAAGTTAAGGACGTGAGCTAAACCGGGCACATGGGTCAGTTGTCCCTGTCGGAGGGCGGAGAGGAGGTTGGTGCCATTGTCGCAAACCACCATTCCTGCCTTAAGTTGGCATGGCGTCAACCACCTCTGAAATTGCCCCTGCAGAGCTGACAGAATCTCTGCCCCAGTGTGGCTCCTGTCCCCCAAGCACACCAGCTCAAGCACCGCATGGCATCTTTTGGCCTGCATACTTGAGTAGCCCCTTGAACGCCGACAGAGCACCGCTGGTTCCGAGGACAAAGCACAGGAAGAGGCCATGGAGGAAGAAGAAGAGGAGGGGGTGGAGGAGAGAGGTGTTTTAGAATCACCAGTACTGGCATTTTGGAGGCGTGGTGGCGGAACAACCTCCAACACTACTGCACCTTGTCCTGCATTCTTTCCAGCTGTCAGCAGAGTTACACAATGCGCCGTGAAACTTAGGTAACGTCCCTGTCCATTCCTGCTGGACCATGAGTCAGCGGTAAAATGCACCTTACTACTGACTGCCCTGTCCAGCGAGGCCAATACATTGCCTTCCACATGCTGGTAGAAAGCCAGAATCGCCTTCCGTGAGAAAAAGTGGTGTTTGGGAACCTGCCACTGAGGAACCGCACATTCCACAAACTCACGGAAGGGGGCAGAGTCTACCAACTGAAAAGGTAGTAGTTGAATAGCTAGCAATTTTGCCAAGCTTGCATTCAACTGCTGGACAAGTGGATGGCTGGGAGCGAACTTCTTTCTGCGGTGCAGCAGCTGGGGCAGGGAAATTTGCCTGGTACAATCTGACGTTGGTGTACCGATAGCAGATTACCCACAAGTACTTGGCTGTGACACACCTAATTTTACACCTTCATTCCTCTCAGTGCAGGTTTCAGAGAGGACTGAAGGTATAGTGGGGTTTGAGATCCCAGCTGATGAGGAGCAAGTAGAGGTGCTCTTTGTTCTTTGGTATGGGTATTTTAGGTACGCTTGCCAATGAACTGCATGGCATGTCAACATATGTCTGGCCAAGCATGTGGGGCCCAAACGGTAGATGTTTTGGCCACGCGAGATTCGCTTGAGACATATGTTGCAAATAGCAGTGGTGCGATCTGATGCACTCGTCTCAAAAAAGGCCCACACCAAAGAACTTTTGGAATAACGCGCAGAGACAGCAGCGCCCTGCACCTGCGGAGCTCTGCGGTGTGATGCAGTCAGTGTGCTGCCCTTAGGCTGGCCCCTGGAGGGCATCCTGCCTCATTGGTGACGTGCCTTCTCCTCCTCTCTCCTATCAAGCACCCACGTTGAGTCAGTGACCTCATCATCCGATCGCTCCTCATCACTGGAGCAAACCTGGCAGTATGCTGCAGCAGGGGGAACATGACTGCCAGATTGCTGTCCTTCTTGGGCACCCCCTTTGTCAGGGCTCACGTTACTGCCTTCATCTAGCTCCGTACCATCATCAGAGCCTTCAAAACACTGGGAATCCTCCTGGAGCATGTACCCAACACTGTGGTCAAACAGTTTGAGGGACTCCTCAGGAGGACATGGTGGGGGTAGGGAAGGAGTCACTGATGCCATTGAGATGAAGGAAGAGGCCGCGTTGGCAGCTGCTTTGCCAGACAAAGTACCCTGAGCCTGGGTGAGAGAGGATGAGGAGGATGAGGAAGGCTTGGTCATCCACTCTACCAAGTCTTCCGCATGTTGCGGCTCAACATGGGCAGCTGCTGAGAAAAAGGCCAAGCGTGTCCCACGGCCACGTGCTGATAAGGATGCACCGTGTCCAGAACCAGCACTGTTGCCTCTAGACACAGAGCCTGCTTGCCCTATTTTATTGGCTTGTGACTGTCTGCCTTTCCTTGTTGGCCTTCCAGACATACTATTGTCCTGCAGTGAGCTGCACAAAACTGGGATGTATAAATATATATATAGGGAATCATTTTCTACACTTCCATCCACCCTTCCCTTTACCCCTCCCTCAACCCCAGCTGAGGCTTTCGAGGACCAACCTGGGCCTTCCATCCTGGAAGTTGAGAAGCCCAGCTGGAGCCAGGTATAGTATTTTTTTAAATATTTATTGTCCAAAAATGATTGTTATTAACTGGATGTTATTATTGCTAACAAATTAATGATTTAATAAAAACTGTTTGACATATCAATAGACAGTAGGGGCCAAAAATTAGTTTGTGACAAGAATGAAAAATGCTGGGGTCAGAATGATAGTCTTTGCTATTTATTAACATTCAATTTGCAACTGTCATGAGCTGAAAATTGTGTGCGATTGATGAACCAAAAACTAAAACTATGTCCCTTTTTCAAACACAGGAAGACCTCAGCCAGGACGAGGCTCTGGAATGTGGCAGCCAGGAGGAGACAGGGGTAAGTGTCAGCCAGTAGGAGGTGGGGGTAAGTGTCAGCCAGGAGGTGGCCAGGCCCAGTAGCCTCACCCAATCCCAGGTACCTCCCCTCTGCCTTACAACAAAAAGGGCAAGGAAGGGGAGTAACGTGGAGGAGGCAGCACTAGGCCTCATAAAGGATGCTAATGTGGCCCTGAAAAGCCACCCTGATGCTGAAAAGGCCTATGGCTGCTATGTAGCTGCTAAATTGCAGAAAATGGAGGAGAGTCAACGCTTCAAGTGTGAGAAATGTATATTTGAGGCCATTCAGAAGTGGTTGAGTGGCCAAATAAGTGATAACATGCACTTATGTGTGCTTGCCCATCCTCCTCCTCCTCATGAAACAAGTCCACCTCCAGAGCCACAGCCTCCAAGGAAGGCTGCAGGGAAGGCTGCAATGAAGGGTGGATGGGAGGCTGCAAGGAAGACAAGAAAGTGATGGGCTGGGTGCAGTCTGGTCTGACAGAAGATGCAGGCTGTTGTAGTACCACAGCCTGGGGACATATATGTCATCTGCTGCTGTTCATGATCTCGGGGAGTCCAGGACCAGATTGTGCTCCCCATTATATGGACTTCTCAAGCTACCATTTTTTTTCAAAATTGTTGATGTGTGCCCTGGGGTAGAAAGGCTTTGCAAAGTCCAGCAGTTTCTCCAGCGTTGCCTTCCTCTTTATTTTGTTGTCAGCCAGAATAAATGGAGATTTTTTTTTTCTGAAAATACTTGCCTATGTGTTTTTCTTCAAAAAAGGACAGTTTGTGAGTAGGCAGGTACATTTCAAAAATACAATGTCAAATTAACAAGGGACACTAACCTCCTTGAGCTTTAAAAATCCAAGATAATAATGTTGTGTAAAGTTGACACACAAAAAAAAAAAATATTATGGAGATGACTAGAAAATAATTTCAAAATATTCTAAAAAAAAAAAGGAGTTCTTTATTAAAAAAAATAAAATAAAATGACAATAAAAAATAATTCCAAACATTATTATGGAGATCTGGCTTTAAAAACAAAAAAGATTATTCATGAGATCAGGAGAAATAAGAAAGAAGTTTGTGAGAATTCTGTGTGAATATGAGCAGCAAAACAACTTCATTCTTCTAGCATTATAAAGAAGAGAATGCGCTGCATTAAACCATTGAAAAAATTTCAGCATTACGAATGTGCCATCTCCATTACGAATGGTAGTTTTACCAGACTGAGTGCTTCCGTCTCGTACTTGAATTTGAGCATGCGTGAGTTTTTGCACGTCTGAATTGCATACACACGAACGCATTTTCGGATAGGAACTTTTTCCGACCAAAACATTGAGAACCTTTATTTCAAATCCTTTTTATTCTTGCTTTTTCAAATTATGCATAGTACATCATAGCAGTATAAAAAATTACACCTCTAAATCCTTTAATATTCCATAACACAGCTAGTTTCATCATAAACATAATATCTTACCAGTGCATCGCCTTGGTCTTAAATTGTTTATCTAATGCGTGCCTGACCTGGAGATAACAATAAAATGTTTCTTTTGGAATTCCAAACTCGCGTCTCAGGTCCGCAAAAGACTTTAGAATATTACCTTCGAATAACTGAGCCAGCCTGATTATGCCCAACCTTTCCCACAGCCTGTTTCTTCCTATAGATTGTAATTCTTGCAGCTGCCCATTCTGCCATATAGGTGACAACTCCGTGAGGCCCCTAAATCCCATCTCAATCTTCACTAACTGCCAGACTTTGGTAACTAATTTATATGTTGGAAGTGTGCATCTTAAAGACCCAGCTTCCAGTGCCCCTGCTAAAGATTTGTGCGGATTACCTGATAACATAATTCTTACATTGGTGTTCGCCTCTCCCTCACATTCGCACCCGCCCAAATGTTGCAACTGGGCCACCAGAAAATACCTGTATGGATGAGGAACCGCTAATCCCCCCTCCCTGGTGGGGCGTTGCAGGGTTTGAAGGCTAATCCTGGCCTGACCCTTCCTCCATATTAACCACTTAAGGACCGGACCATTATGCTGCTTAAGGACCAGAGGACTTTTTCCAATTTGGCACTGCGTCGCTTTAACTGCTAATTGCGCGGTCATGCAATGCTGTACTGAAAGCAAAAATAAAAATTAAGTACAGCGCTACATTTAGAAAGAAAGTGAAAAGCAGCCAACACACCTATAGACTCAAGGTAGAAAAAAAACAAAAGAAACAAAAGTGTGGCGCTATATATCACATCCACAGCCGTGTGTATTACAATGAAGACATACAAAAATGGTGAATACTACCAAAAAATGTATGACCATAAAATGGATAGTGTCAAATAATTAATCAGTGTTGATCACATATAAGGTAAATACACAATAATACTTAATCATCAGATGTGCCAGTGATTAATAAAAACCCGTGCTGGTTCCATGAGCCAGACACCAAACATAAAAAACATAAAACTTTAGAAGTCCATAAAAATGTGTAGAAAAATAGTGAAGAAAACATCAACATAGTTCAAAGGGGGTGATGCATGGCCAGATGGTATTCACAGTCGCACCAAATCTGGCGAGTGGGCAGAAGGGAGACCACAAGTGTGCATAGATTGTACATCAGTGCCAGGGCCAACACCAGGAGTAGAGGAGGCTTACCGGAAGGAATTGACCTGAAATGGCATACGCCAGACAAGTCAAAAAAGCATAATAACCGCTGGTTCTGGGAAATGCGTCTTGTCAGATGTCATCAACAGATGGTGGAAAGAAAAGGGGGGGGTCCACACGGCATCCTCTCCCATAGGTAATCCGGCATAAGCCAAACGTGTAGTTTCATATGCCATGCGAGGAGCAAACAAAACTCATATAGCGTAAAAACGTTTTAAAACACTAGTTTATTAAAATAATAAAAACAGACTCACATTTTGGAAGAACGAAACAGAGCTCAAATATCAAATAGCGGCGATCGTGAGGGGTCCACCCGACATGTTTCAGCTAAGGAGCCGTCATCTGGGGTATGGACCACCCTCACCTCACCGCTCTATAAACAGAAGATGACCCCCACTGGGAGTGTCTACAAACCGGAAGTGCAACAAATAAGAATCACTTCCGGTTTTCAGGGTCATAGGATGACTAATTGAATAGTTATATTAAGAACAAATTAATGAAGCAGAGAACCATGTATCTCATGTTTCTAAATTAGAAGATTAAAAATGAAAAATAAGTAAAAAAAAAACGGTAAACTGTGCCCTAAATCAGTCCATCTACCAGGAACTGGTTAGAGTGCTAGCCAAGCCTCCCTTTCAGCCAGCCTGCTCCTCAAGCCTCACTTTCATATGTGATGCACTTCCCATCACACAGAGAGGAAGTAATACCACTGCACTCCATAAGGAGTAAATCAAGCCTTAATCTGAGGCGAAGTGTCAGCAGAGAGGAGAAATAAAACAGTGCACTGAAAAAAGGCATTAGTATTAAAGTAAAAACAGATTGGAAAAGAAAAAGAAAAAAAGGGGGATAAAAATTATTACACAAGGCTAATGCTTGCAATAACATTACCTTATAAAGGTGATACAAGGACATTCTAATAAGGTTAATTAGTGATCAATATTAGAATCATGGACCATAATATTAAAGGAACACTGCCAATGGGGGACATCAACAGCATACATATCAAAAATTACATTCTGAATTAAACCATAATTATCCCAGACTCCATGACATACATTAAGACAACCAATAATATAATCATCTTGTATAGTAAAAAAAACAATATTCTTTGTCATTTAGACAATAGGAGAGATCATATTTATATTCAAGCTTGGTTAATAAAAGAGTTGATGTCCCACTCCACGTTGATACCCTGTGGAAAATGGGACCCCAACTCATATACCCAGTAGGTCTCTAAACGCGAGACACCTCTAAGAATCAACCCATCCCGCCAGGGGGGCACGTACCTATCTATAATGAGGAATTGAGTACCCACAGGGTTCTGATCGTGAACCTCCCTGTAGTGTCTAGGGACAGTGTGTTTAGTACTGCCCGCTTTAATGAGATTGATGTGTTCCGAAACGAGTGTAGTAAAAGATCTGATGGTCCGGCCGACATATTGCTTGCCACAAGGGCAAGTTAAAAGATAAACTATTCCTGTACTGGCACACGTGCAGAAATGTTTAATTTTGTAAGTACGGCCAGTCACGGTGGAAGAAAAACTATGACTAGCCCTTCTGCCACAGGTATTGAATTTACAGACCAAGCACTTTTTACAGGGATAAAATCCAATCAAGTTGTGGAAAAAGGATGGTCTGTTTGGTGGGTTGATGACATTAGGTGCTAACCTATTCCAGAGAGATAGAACACCCTTTGGAGTCTTAGGCAACAGAGGTCCCAAGATTTTATCTGTTTTTAAAACATCCCAGTGATTTTCAAAAATGTTCTTAACATACTTGTGCTGCATGGAGAAAGATGTCAAGAAGGACCAAAACGAAACGAAACGCAAACAAAATTTGCGTCCTTTTCTTCCCACAAATAGAGCTTTCTTTTAATGGTATTTGATCACCTCTGCCATTTTTATCTTTTGCGCTATAACACGGAAAAAGACCTAAAATTTTGAAAAAAAATGATATTTTCTACTTTTTGTTCTAAAAAAATCCAATAAACTCAATTTTAGTCATACATTTAGGACAAAATGTATTCGGCCACATGTCTTTGGTAAAAAAAATGTCAATAAGTGTATATTTATTGGTTTGCGCAAAAGTTATAGCGCCTACAAACTAGGGTACATTTTCTGGAAATTACACAGCCTTTAATTTATGATGTCGTTTCTTGAGGTGCTAAAATGGCAGGGCAGTACAAAACCCCCACAAATGACCCCATTTTGGAAAGTAGACACCCCAAGGAAATTGCCGAGAGGCATGTTGAGCCCATTGAATATTCATTTTTTTTGTCCCAAGTGATTGAATAATGACAAAAAAAAAAAATTACAAAAAGTTGTCACTAAATGATATATTGCTCACACAGGCCATGGGCATATGTGGAAATGCACCCCAAAATACATTTAGCTGCTTCTCCTGAGTATGGGGATACCACATGTGTGGGACTTTTTGGGAGCCTAGCCGCGTACAGGGCCCCGAAAACCAGTCACTGCCTTCAGGATTTCTAAGGGCGTAAATTTTTGATTTTACTCCTCACTACCTATCACAGTTTTGAAGGCCATAAAATGCCCAGATGGCATAAACCCCCCCCCCCAAATGACCCCATTTTGGAAAGTAGACACCCCAAGCTATTTGCTTTGAGGCATGTTGAGTCCATGGAATATTTTATATTTTGACACAAGTTGCGGGAAAGTGACACATTTTTTTTTTTTGCATAAAGTTGTCACTAAATGATATATTGCTCACACAGGCCATGGGCATATGTGGAATTGCACCCCAAAATACATTTAGCTGCTTCTCCTATGTATGGGGATACCACATGTGTGGGACTTTTTAGGAGCCTAGCCGCAAACGGGGCCCCGAAAACCAATCACCGCCTTCAGGATTTCTAAGGGTGTAAATTTTTGATTTCACTCTTCACTGCCTATCACAGTTTCGGAGGCCATGGAATGCCCAGGTGGCACAAACCCCCCCCAAATGACCCCATTTTGGAAAGTAGACACCCCAAGCTATTTGCTGAGAGGCATTGTGAGTATTTTGCAGCTCTCATTTGTTTTTGAAAATGAAGAAAGACAAGAAAAATGTTTTTTTCTTTTTTCAATTTTCAAAACTTTGTGACAAAAAGTGAGGTCTGCAAAATACTCACTATACCTCTCAGAAAATAGCTTGGGGTGTCTACTTTCCAAAATGGGGTCATTTGGTGGGGGTTTGCCACCTGGGCATTCCATGGCCTCCGAAACTGTTATAGGCAGTGAAGAGTGAAATCAAAAATTTACGCCCTTAGAAAGCCTGAAAGCGGTGCTTGGTTTTCGGGGGGCCCGTGCGTGGCTAGGCTCCCAAAAAGTCCCACACATGTGGTATCCCTGTACTCAGGAGAAGCAACAGAATGTATTTTGGGGTGTAATTTCACATATTCTCATGGCATGTTTGAGCAATATATCATTTAGTGACAACTTTGTGCAAAAAAAATAAAATTGTCTCTTTCCCGCAACTTGTGTCACAATATAAAATATTCCATGGACTCGACATGCCTCTCAGCAAATAGCTTGGGGTGTCTACTTTCCAAAATGGGGTCATTTGGGGGGGGGTTGAACTGTCCTGGCATTTTATGCACAACATTTAGAAGCTTTCACACATCACCCACTCTTCTAATCACTTGAAGACAAAGCCCTTTCTGACACTTTTTGATTACATGAAAACATTTTTTTTTTTGCAAGAAAATTACTTTGAACCCCCAAACATATTTTTTTAAAGCAAATGCCCTACAGATTAAAATGGTGGGAGTTTCATTTTTTTTTTTTTTCACACAGTATTTGCGCAGCCATTTTATAAAACACATTTTTTGGGGAAAAAACACACTTTTTTAAATTTTAATGCACTAAAACACACTATATTGCCCAAATGTTTGATGAAATAAAAAAGATGATCTTAGGCCGAGTACATGGATACCAAACATGACATGCTTTAAAATTGTGCACAAACGTGCAGTGGCAACAAAATTAATACATTTTTAAAAGCCTTTAAAAGCTTTTACAGGTTACCACTTTAGATTTACAGAGGAGGTCTACTGCTAAAATTACTGCCCTCGATCTGACCTTCGCGGTGATACCTCACATGCATGGTGCAATTGCTGTTTACATTTGACGCCAGACCGACACTTACGTTCGCCTTAGCGTGAGAGCAGGGGGGACAGGGGTACTTTTTATGTAAATATCCCCTATGATAGCAATAGGTAGTGACAGGTACTCTTTTTTGAAAAAATTGGGGTCTATTAGACCCTAGATTTCTCCTCTGCCCTCAAAGCATCTGACCACACCAAGATCGGTGTGATAAAATGCTTCCCCAATGGCGCTGTTTTCATCCGGTGAAATCTAAGTCATAAAATGCTCATAGCTTCCGGTTTCTTAGGCCATAGAGATGTTTGGAGCCACTCTGGTCTCTGATCAGCTCTATGGTCAGCTGGCTGAATCACCGGCTGCATTCTCAGGTTCCCTGTTGAGACAGGAGAGCCAGAGAAAAACACGGAAGACGGTGGGGGGTCATTACCTCCCACTGCTTGTAAAAGCAGTCTAGAGGCAAATTAGCCGCTAGGATTGCTTTTACATGAAAGTCGACCGCTGGCTGAAAAGAATGATACCAAGATGATACCTAAACCTGCAGCCATCATTCTGGTATAACCACTCAAAGTCGTGAATGGCGTACCTGAAGACAAAAAAATGGTTACCAATAAAGTACAGTAAACGGTAAAGTATAAAAAATTGCATACCTGAAAAGCAAACATGATAAAACATAATAACAATAAAACATTGCAGAATAGAATACAGTAAAAAAGAGCAGAACAATAGAGAGAGAGAGAACAATAAAACGACAACTATTTTTTTTTATTTTATATTTTTGTTTGTATTTTTTTTTTTTTACACTTTTTTTTTGTAACTGTAACTTTTATAACTGTAACCGGTTCCAGGTTCGGGTCTCTCAAAATGCGATGGCATCTTCGGAGACCCTGTGAAAGTGTGCCTAGTCTGTGCAATGCTGTACCCTATGCTAATACTCAACTAGTGCATGGTAGCGTTCAAAACATTCACCAATGCAAAGACCAGGATTATCAGGACAGGAGGGACAATAATAGCGGGTCTCACGCCTATATCCGCGCTTGCTGCAGACACAACATCTTTTTTGGGGGGGTTCGTTGGGTAGGGGTACTCGGGAGGACATAAAAATGCCTCTCATGCAGCCGACTGCATTTGGTTGGGGATGTGAATGGGGGAAGTACGGGTGCTGCAGAAGTGGTGGGTTCCCAATAGGATTGGCGAATGCAGTAGGAAGGGCACTATAGGCACGACGGGCCTGTTTGTCTTCTTCTTGGTGGCAGCGGGACACTACTTGTGCTTGCCACCTCACCAGCTTGAACTGCACTTATGGGACTTGCCACGTCACCAAGTATTACTGCAGTGCTGGTTTGACTACAACCGGGGTGTACTAGGCCGCTGATGCTTGCCAGTTCACCAAAACGCTACCAAAAAAATTGTTAGCGATCGCAGGAATCAGACCTGACTCTGCAAATGTTGCAGTTATGCGTTTAGTGTTTTGTAAGTGTCAGTGATCGATCGATACTGCACTTGGGTGGGCTGGGCTGGGCTGGGCCGTTCGGAGGGGCAAAACGCAGGTGCTAGCAGGTATCTGGGCTGATCCCGATAACACTGCGTTTTTGGGAACCCTAAACTGCTGGGGACACCAGTATAGATCTGATCGGATCAGATATTGATCCGTTTAGATACTATACCACTAAGGTAGGTATACGGTGCGTGCGTGGGTGTTAGCGCTACTGGCACTAACCTGACGCTGCCTGGGGCTGATGCTTGCCAGTTCACCAAAACGCTACCAAAAAAACTGTTAGCGATCGCAGGGATCAGGCCTGACTCTGCGAACGCTGCATTTATGCGTTTAGTGTTTTGTAAGTGACAGTAATCGATCGATACTGCACTTGGGTGGGCTGGGCTGGGCCGGGCGGAGGGGCAAAACGCAGGTGCTAGCAGGTATCTGGGCTGATCCCGCTAACACTGCGTTTTTGGGATCCCTAAACTGCTGGGGACGCTAGTATAGATCTGATCGGATCAGATATTGATTCGTTCAGATACTATACCACTAAGGGAGGTGTACGGTGCGTGCATGGGTGTTAGCACTACTGGCGCTAACCTGATGCTGCTTGGGGCTGGTGCTTGCCAGTTCACCAAAACGCTACCAAAAAAACTGTTAGCGATCGCAGGGATCAGGCCTGACTCTGCGAACGCTGCAGTTATGCGTTTAGTGTTTTGTAAGTGACAGTGATCGATCGATACTGCACTTGGTTGGGCTGGGCTGGGCTGGGCGGAGGGGAAAAACGCAGGTGCTAGCAGGTATCTGGGCTGATCCCGCTAACACTGTATTTTTGGGAACCCTAAACTGCTGGGGACGCTAGTATAGATCTGATCGGACCAGATATTGATCCGTTCAGATACTATACCACTAAGGGAGGCGTATGCTGCGTGCGTGGGTGTTAGTGGTACTGGCGCTAATCTGACGCTGCCTGGGGCGACGCATATCACCGCCGGGCGATCAGGGGGCTAAACCTTTATTCGGTAATAAACGGCGGGTGCCCTGACACTATAAAAAATATAAACTAACTAACCAGCGTCAACCGTAACGGTTATACGGTGATCAGTGGTGAAAGGGTTAACGCGGGGCAATCAAGGGGTTAAAACCTTTATTAGGTAGTATATGGGGGTCCCTGTCGCTATAAAACGCTGACGGCGAACCTAAATATTTAGGTCCCTAACTAGCGTCACCAGTGACACTAATACAGCGATCAGAAAAATGATCGCTTAGCGATACTGGTGACGGGGGGTGATCAAGGGATTAAAACTTTATTAGGGGGGGTTAGGGGGGTACCCTAGACCTAAAGGGGGCTAATACTAACTGCCCTACCACTTCTAACTGTCACAAACTGACACCATGCAGTAATCAGAAAAAAAAACAAAAAACTGCTTGGTGTCAGTGTGACAGGGGGTTTGAGGGGTGATTGGGGGGTGATCGGGGGGATCGGGGGTGTAAAGTGTGCCTGGCATGTTCTACTGTGCGTGTTTGTGCACTCACTCAGATGTCTTCTCTCCTCGGCGCCGGAACGGAAACTGCCCAGCCGAGGAGAGATGACATCACATCCTCTGTGTACTACACAGAGGCAGGGGAAGATCCTCATTGGCTGGGAGCAATCGCGAGGGGGGGCCACGATCGGATGGCCTCCCCCTCATCTCTGATCGCTGCCAGACCAAAGGCGACCGCCTCAGGCACCGGGGGGGTTCGATCGTACCCCCCGCCCGCGGGAAGGCAATCACGTACCAGGAAAAAAATGAATAAAAACCAAGCGCTGATGTGGAAAGATATGTGTGATATAAATAAATTGTGCTTAAAAATATATATATACCAATATAGTTAGTGCTATGAAAAAATCAGTAAATTAAAGCTGCTATCAATATAGGGTGATCAGATAACCAAACAAATAGTACTAAGTATAAAATTGATGCGCTTTAAATAAATAGTGCACAATATGCTGCTGCGACTAAGCTTAAATCCAGGAATAAAAAATGCATACATGTGAATAAAATAAATTGATAATTATGGTGCTAATACATGTGTTAAAATTGCCAAAATAAATCTTCAAATTGGTGATGTGACGGTGAGTATAAATAAAATAATAATGACACTCTAAATACAATGTCCAGGCAGAGATAAATGGTGGGAGAAAGTAAAAATAATTAAACAGTTCCTTCCCTTAATCCAGATTGATTGACTCACTGGGTTAGATCATTTGTATCAGGATATTTAGTTTTTCTTGTATCCCACTTCAGCATTTACACTGCTGGTGATTCGGCTCTCAGGATAAAGGTTTTATGCAAAGCAAGCAAAGAAAAAATAGATCATTGTGCAGTGAACTTACTAGATAGTACATAAGCAAAACAGGGACAAAAGATACACTCACAAACTCCCGGTCTATTAGAAGCATTCAAATAAGCAGATTGCAGTCAGCCGCTGTGGACGAGGTTTCCCATAGAGAAACAGCTGCTGTTAACCTTCAGGTGTATTGCAGCACTGAACGTCCTAAGCTCCTCCCACGCGTTACATCACTGACACGTGACTTTTTCAAGGATAAACCCAGGAAGCCACGGCCTCTGTATTTAAGTCCTATGGCATTGTGCTTACCATGGAGACAGTGCTGTGTTCATTGGATCATCATACTGCTTTCTGCTACTAATGACATGTAAATATTTTAGCTTCAGCCTTATTTAATTGTTTTACAAATTATTAAAAGGGGAACATATATTTATAAATACAGGTTTGCAAACAAATATAAAACACTTCCAGATAAAAAATAAGAACATAAAAATGGACCTAATTAGTGTGGTCACGAAACTCCCTCCAGTGGTAAATAGTGTTACTACACATTCAATGTTAACACCTCAGATCGCATGTCATTACATACTGCGATAGATAGCAAAATCACTACTATGTATGTGTACTTCCGCAAGTAAAATACCAATTGATCCATATTGTGTAGTTACTAGCAACATATTGGATAGGCCCGTATTACACTCACATCCACTAGTGAAAATTATATAAAAAATATAAAAAAATTAAAATAAAAGAAATTAAAATAAATATAAAAAAAAATATAAAAAAATATAAAAAATATAAAAAAATATAAAAAATATAAAAAATATATAATATATATATAAATATATATATATGTAACCTTAATCTTTTATTTTAATTTTTTTATATTTTTTATATAATTTTCACTAGTGGATGTGAGTGTAATACGGGCCTATCCAATATGTTGCTAGTAACTACACAATATGGATCAATTGGTATTTTACTTGCGGAAGTACACATACATAGTAGTGATTTTGCTATCTATCGCAGTATGTAATGACATGCGATCTGAGGTGTTAACATTGAATGTGTAGTAACACTATTTACCACTGGAGGGAGTTTCGTGACCACACTAATTAGGTCCATTTTTATGTTCTTATTTTTTATCTGGAAGTGTTTTATATTTGTTTGCAAACCTGTATTTATAAATATATGTTCCCCTTTTAATAATTTGTAAAACAATTAAATAAGGCTGAAGCTAAAATATTTACATGTCATTAGTAGCAGAAAGCAGTATGATGATCCAATGAACACAGCACTGTCTCCATGGTAAGCACAATGCCATAGGACTTAAATACAGAGGCCGTGGCTTCCTGGGTTTATCCTTGAAAAAGTCACGTGTCAGTGATGTAACGCGTGGGAGGAGCTTAGGACGTTCAGTGCTGCAATACACCTGAAGGTTAACAGCAGCTGTTTCTCTATGGGAAACCTCGTCCACAGCGGCTGACTGCAATCTGCTTATTTGAATGCTTCTAATAGACCGGGAGTTTGTGAGTGTATCTTTTGTCCCTGTTTTGCTTATGTACTATCTAGTAAGTTCACTGCACAATGATCTATTTTTTCTTTGCTTGCTTTGCATAAAACCTTTATCCTGAGAGCCGAATCACCAGCAGTGTAAATGCTGAAGTGGGATACAAGAAAAACTAAATATCCTGATACAAATGATCTAACCCAGTGAGTCAATCAATCTGGATTAAGGGAAGGAACTGTTTAATTATTTTTACTTTCTCCCACCATTTATCTCTGCCTGGACATTGTATTTAGAGTGTCATTATTATTTTATTTATACTCACCGTCACATCACCAATTTGAAGATTTATTTTGGCAATTTTAACACATGTATTAGCACCATAATTATCAATTTATTTTATTCACATGTATGCATTTTTTATTCCTGGATTTAAGCTTAGTTGCAGCAGCATATTGTGCACTATTTATTTAAAGCGCATCAATTTTATACTTAGTAGAATCACGTACCAGGTACGTGATTTTGTCTGCCCGTGCCATTCTGCAGACGTATATCTGCGTGAGGCAGTCGTCAACTGGTTAACTCCCAGAAAAGGGAATTAATTTTTACAAACCAGTCCCTCCCAATGAAAACTGGCGAATTGTGTAATATATACATTAGTTGTGGCATCCAAATCATGTTAACCAGATTTACGCGCCCTGCAACAGATAGGGGGAGCCGACACCAGATGTCTTTTTTCCTTTTAAATTTTTCTAAGAGCGGAGCTAGATTGTCCCTAATATAATGAGTTGGGTTATTATCTAAAACTATACCCAGATATTTGAGCTTATCCACCACCCTAAAACGGGGTATCCCCTGCGGGAGAGAGCCAGTAGTCGAGTCAATCGGAAGAAGAGTAGATTTCTCCCAGTTGACTATCAACCCTGAAATCCTCCCAAATCCTTCCACCAACTGCATTGCCCTCACTAATGATGGCCCCATGTCACCCAGAAATAACAAAACATCATCGCGTATAACGCTATTCTTTCCTCACCCCCTTTTCTTTTATAACCCTGCAGACCGGGTGAGTTTCTTACTACCTCCGCAAAAGGCTCCATTGCTAGGGCAAACAGCAGGGGGGATAACGGGCACCCCTGCCTGGTTCCCCTCTCCAGGGAGATCTGTTCCAAATATACGTTGTTTATTTTTAATCTAGCACTGGGTTGGTGATATAATATTTTAAGCTACCGTATTTATCGGCGTATAACACGCACAGGCGTATAACACGCACATTCATTTTAAGAGGGAAGTTTCAGGAAAAAAAAGTTTTAAATAAGGAACTTTGAAGCAAAATAAGGGTCCATGCCCATCTGCAGCCTCACAATTGCCATCAGTGCAGCCTGATCAATGCCCATCTGCAGCCTAGAGGGGACAGGGAGGCGTCGGGACAAGCGCCGACAGATTACATACAGTGAGAATCTCCTATGATAGACACAACAGTGGTCCAATGGTGGCCCAGGAGACAGGGCTTCCTATTACAGAGGCCACCAAGTAAACAGGAAATTCTCACTGTTTGTAATCTGACGGCGCTCGTCCCACTCCCCTCCCTGTCCCCTCCGAGGCAGCTAAAATTTAAGTATCTGTGTATAACACGCACATGCTATTTGCACCCAATTTTCATTGGGAAAAAGTGAGTGTTATATGCCAATAAATATAGTAATTTATAAATAGGGGGCCGAACCCATATCTTTCCATTACCCACCATAAATAACCCCATTCCAGAGTATCGAATGCCTTGGCAATATCCAAGGACAAGACAGTTCTGGAACATTCGTTTTCTACCAGAGTCTGGATATTCAAATAGGTCCTTCTTATGTTTTTACTAGTGGACCTGTTCTGTATAAACCGGGATTGATCCGGGTAGATCAAGGAGGAGATACATTGTTTAGCCTGGTTGCCAGGACTTTTGCCAAAATCTTGACATCGGTACCCAGCAACAAGATTGGTCTATATGATGATGTATCTAATTGGTCCTTCCCCTCTTTCTGGATTAGTACTGTAATAGCTTCAGACATTGATGATGGTAATCTACCGACTGGCAATCCATCGGGGCCTGGGGACTTCTGGTTCGGCATATCCACTATCGTTTGCCGAAGTTCCTCCAATGTTATTGGAGCATCCAGACTATTCATGTCTGTGTCCAGCAATATTGGCAGCTTAGTGCCTTCCAAGAACTTCACCATCTCTCCCCGTACTGGGCAGTGTTGCGACTTATATAAATCGCTATAATATTCTGTAAACTTTCCATTAACTACCAGAGGATCTGATGAAATTTCTCCTTCAGTTGTCTTAATCATAGGAATTATTGAAGAGGGTGAATTAGTCCTGGCCAACAAGGCCAGCGTCCGACCCACTATTTCCCCCTCCTCAAAGTTCCTCTGCCTCTGGAAAGCTTTCCTATTTTCTGCTCTTCTAATTTCTTTCTAATATTCTTGTTGCTTCATTACCCAGGTTTCTCGATTTTCCGGGGTTGGATCTAACACATACTTTCTTTCTGACTCCAAGACCTCATCTCTAATAAGCTCTCCCCTTGCCCTTGTTTGCTTCTTTATTTTTGATATTTGTTGAATTAATAGCCCTCTGAGGTATGCTTTCAAGGCATCCCAGATCACACCCCCTGAGGCTGTACCAGTATTATATTCAATAAATTCTCTTAATCTTATGTTTATCTCATCTCTATTCCCTATTATCTCCAGCCATGTTGGATTTAATGACCACATTCTCTGTCCGCTATTATCACGGACCATTATTGTTACTATCAATGGCGAGTGATCAGATACCCCCCTTAGCCGATATTCAAATTTTCCTATTAAAGGTTGGACTTCTTGATTACCAATGGCCATATCAATGCGGGAGAGAGTGTGTTGTGACCCCGAAAAGCAATAATAGTGCTGGCTACTAGGGTTACGAGCTCTCCACAAGTCACACCACCCAACCTCCTCAAGGAACTGTGCCAGCCTGCCCTCCGACCCTCTACCTCCACTAAGCCCAGGCGGGAACCTAGCTAGCCTACTATCCAGCACGGCATTAAAGTCACCTACTATAATAACCGGTACCTCTTTTTTGTCCTCCAGAAATCTCAATAACAGGGACAGAATCTCCATCTTAAATGGGGGAGGGATGTACAGATTTACTATGACAAATGGCCTACCCTCAATTAATCACTTCAATACCCGGCCATAGTCAAATGACGTTCACAGATGGGATCTCCCATCCTGGGTGGACGTCATTTGACTATGGCCGGGTATTGCGGGCCCCCAGGGGCCCGCAGAGCGGCGATCGGGGTACCGTTGTGTCCCTCAGGACACAGCCGTTCCCTGATGGGGGTATTGAAGCAGCGGCGGCGGGCGGCGGCGGAGCGTCGGTAACGGCGGATGTCAATGCAGAGCGGCATTGGGAAGCGGCCTGTATTGTGCCGGTTCCGGCAGATGCAGAGCAGTGATCAGGGCGGTGATCGGGGCTGAGGCTTTTCCCCTGGATACAGCTCAGCCCCGATCACTGTAGCCAATGACATGGCTCTTCATCTCATGACCAGCTGTGTCCAATCACAGCCGGTCACTAATGTAAACAGCACAAACACTGTCAGTAACTGCTGTTGCTGGGCTCTTCTCCTCACACACCGATCCAGTGTGAGGAGAAGAGATCAGCTAACAGTGAGTTACTTATTACATATGTACTACTGTGTCCAGATCGCCCCTCCTAAATAAAAAGAGTACCTGTCACCTCAGAGTACCTGTCACCTCAGAGTACCTGTCACCTCAAAGTACCTGTCATCTCAGAGTACCTGTCAAATCAAAGTACCTGTCATCTCAGAGAGTACCTGTCCATCAGGAGTACCCGCCACCTTATCACCTGCCACCAGAGTACCCGCCACCTCATCACCTGCCATGAGAGTACCCGCCACCTCATCACCTGCCACCAGATTCCGTGCCACCTCATCACCTGCCACCAGAGTACCCGCCACCTCACCACCAGAGTACCCGCCACCTCATCACCTGCCACCAGAGTACCCGCCACCTCATCACCTGCCACCAGAGTACCCGCCACCTCATCACCTGCCACCAGAGTACATACAGCCAGTCAGCCACTATGTCCAGAAAGGTGTACACCCCAGAAGAGGCATACCAGATACTGAGTCTGACCGATGAGAGCAACGGGGAGCTCTCACCGCTCAGTTCAGATTCTGGTTCTGATTCGGAATATGAGCCCCCCGAAGGCAGCACATCAGGATCCGAATCAGAGGAGGAAGTAGTCCGTCCAAAAAGATGACGGTCTGAACACCAGGCAGCTACCAGCAGTGCCAGTGGCGGTAGACCCCAGGAGGAGGGGCCCAGTACAAGCGCTGCTAGACCCCAGGAGGAAAGGCCCAGCACAAGTGGACGCCAAAGAAGTAGGGCCCAAACCCATCTTCCAGATTCCTTGACAAACCCATTGTGGCTGCCTTCTACCACAGGGTCAGCCACGATCCCCCCTTTTTTCAGCACAGCCAGGTGTGCAGGTCAACACTGCAGGATTTTCACAAATGGATTTTTTAAATTTATTTTTCCCTAACGAATTGATTCAAGGCATCTTGGACCAAACTAATCTCTTTGCCCAACAATTTATTTCAACCAACCCCAGCTCCAGCTATGCCCGCCCTTTTGAGTGGAGACCGCTAACAGTAGTGGAGCTAAAATTGTTTTTAGGCCTAACCCAGAACATGGGGCTTACAAAAAAAATGAAATTCATAAGTATTGGTCGACCAAACCCATCCACCATATGCCAGTTTTTTCATCAGCCATGTCCAGGTCCCGATACGAAATCATAATGCGCTTCTTGCATTTCAATGACAACTCACAGTGCCCCCCCCCAAAACACCCAAACTTTGACAAATTATATAAAATTCGCCCCCTAATTCATTTTTTTTCCCAGAAGTTTGCCGAAGTTTATGTCCCTGAAAAAAACATATCTGTGGACGAATCCCTGGTGCATTTCACAGGCCGGCTGGGAATCAAGCAATATATCCCCAGTAAGAGGGCGAGGTATGGCTTGAAGCTTAACAAGCTTTGTGAAAGTGCCACCAGTTATGTGTACGCATTCCGCGTGTACGAAGGCAAAGATTCCCAGCTCCAGCCCCCTGAGTGTCCCTCGTACATGGGAATAAGTGGGAAAATTGTTTGGGAGTTGGCATTCCCACTCCTCCAAAAGGGGCACCATATTTATATGGACAATTATTATACTAGTTTGCCCCTTCTCCGCCACCTATATCTCAAACAAACTTTGGCCTGTGGTACAACTAGAAAAAACGAAAGGGCTTCCCACAGTGTCTTGTCACCACAAACATTCCAAGGGGGGAATCGACAAGCTTGAGGAACGAAGAAGTGTTGGCTGTGAAGTGGAGGGATAGAAAAGACGTGTACATCATGTCCACCATCCACGATGACACCTCGGTGGAACTTCACAGAAGACGCGGTACCGTTCGCAAGCCTACCTGTATCACTGAGTACAATAAATCCATGGGGGGGTGGATTTAAACGATCAGTTGTTGCAGTCCTATCTTTCAACAAGAAAATCCTTATTCTGGTACAAAAAAGTCGCAACTTACTTTCTTCATTTGGCCCTTTTAAATTCTTTCATAATCTACCAAAAATCCACAGAAACACCCACCACGTTCATAAAGTTTATTGAAGACATTGTCACTGCCCTGATTTATCAGCAAGTATCCCCCCCAGAAAGCATTCGCTCCGATTCTGTCAGCAGACTACATGAGCGCCATTTCCCGGACCATATTCCACCAACAGGATCCGGAAGACGATGCCAAAAAAAATGTTGGGTGTGCACCAAAAGAGAAATTAGGAAAGATACCAGCTTCCATTGTACCGACTGTCCCTCCCAACCTGGCCTTTGCATCGGAGAATGCTTCAGGCGATATCACACTCTGGAAAATTATTAGTCCATATTTCTAATACTGCCATTTCCTGCCAATACTGCCATTTTCTGTCCTGAATATTTCCCTTCCTCAACCAACCATATCATTGCCTTCCATGTGAACCGACCCTGGCCTGTTTCTCGACTATGCCTCTGCCTACCATCTGCATTGTTTTTCCGCCATGTTTTTACCTTTCACGCGAACTGACCCTGGACTGTATCGACTATGCCTCTGCCTACCGTCTATTTCTGCCTTTTACATGGACTGACCTCGGCCTGTTGACCATGTTTTTGCCTGCCCCTTGAATTGATCTTTCACGCTGCTACACAGGGGTCTCACATATGTGAGGGGCTCCAGAATAGTGTTCGGAGTTCAGAAAACCAGTTTTTGGTTTTCTGTGTTCCCATAACAGGGTCTGGTTGCCCGGAGGCTTTAAAGCGATTTGGGAGGGAGAAGCCTCTACCCCTGTCCCCATTCTTTCCTGACTGATGCCCTAAGCTTGATGGTACTGCCTGCTCCCTGGACAAATACTCTGGCTGTGCTGACCATACCTCTGCCTGCTGCATGTACTAACTATGGACAGTATTCCTGCCTGCTGCATGGACGATCCTTTGATCCTTTTGCTGCTGCTGACCACATCCCTTCCTGCTATCTGGATTAATGCTTTGGCTGTGCTGACATCTCTACCTGTACTGACTATTCCTGT
The DNA here is from genome assembly GCA_037952925.1 of Lithobates clamitans. NCBI lineage: Eukaryota > Metazoa > Chordata > Amphibia > Anura > Ranidae > Lithobates > Lithobates clamitans. Next base: position 5,926,702 of record JBBGZY010000008.1, on the reverse strand, counting down.
CTGCTGCCTGTTTTGCTGTCGCTGTCCACGTTCCTGCCTGCTGCCTGGACCGATGCTCTTCTCTGTGGACCACTGCACTACTAAAACTGCAGGTAATCTTTTCTTTACCCTTTACTCAGCAGAATGTATTTTGGTTTGTAATTGGTATGTACAGTACATGGTATGTGTTAGAACTATGAAGGGCCTTCAACAATGTGATAGGTTGGCAGGAATTTGTGTGTAATGTATGCTCCTAGAACAACTGACAGTGCTACTTGGATGTTGGGCCTCTGTATGTGGCCAGACTATGTAAAAGTCTCACACATGTGGTATCGCCTACTCAGGAGGAGTAGCAGAATGTATTTTGGGGTGTCATTTTTGCTATGTACATGCTGTGTGTTGGAAATATCTTATGAATGGACAACTTTGTGTAAAAAAAAATGCGTTTTCATTTTTTTTCCACAGTTTCCAAAAACTGCGGGAAAAAAATGAACCATTCAAAAGACTAACTATGCCTCATAGATTATACGTTGGGGTGTTAGCTTTCCAAAATGGAGTCATTTTGTGGGCGTTTCCATTGTCCTGGTGCTCCAGGGCCTTCAAAATTGTAATAGGTGGTTGAGAAATGAGATGTGTAATTTATGCTCCTAGAATGCCTGAAGCTGCTACTTCAATGTTGGGCCTCTGTATGTGGCCAGGCTGTGTAAAAGTCTCACACATTTGGAATCGCCATACTCAGGAGGAGTAGCAGAATGTATTTTGGGGTGTCATTTTTGCTATGTACATGCTATGTGTTGGAAATATCTTATGAATGGACAACTTTGTGTAAAAAAAATGCGTTTTCATTTTTTTTCCACAGTTTCCAAAAACTTCGGGAAAAAAAATGAACCATTCAAAAGACTAATTATGCCTCATAGATTATATGTTGGGGTGTTAGCTTTCCAAAATGGGGTCATTTTGTGGGCGTTTCCATTGACCTGGTGCTCCAGGGCCTTCAAAAGTGTGATAGGTTGTCATCATATGAGATGTGCAATTTATGCTCGTAAAACGCCTGACGGTGCTAGTTGGATGTTAGACCTCTGTATGTGGCCAGGCTGTGTAAAAGTCTCACACATGTGGTATTACTATACTCAGGAGGAGTAGCAGAATTGTGGGGTTTCATTGCAAGTATGCATGTGCTGTGTGAGAGAAATAACTTGTTATTATGACAATTTTGTGCAAAAAAAAAAAAAAATTCCAAGAATTGTGGGAAAAAATTACAACTTCAAAAAGCTCACCTTGCCTCTTACTAAATACCTTGGAATGTCTGCTTTCCAAAAAGGGGTAATTTGGGGGGTATTTGTACTTTCCTGGCTTGTTAGGGCCTCAAGAAATGAGATAGGCCTTCAGTACATCAGGTGTGATCAGATGTGATAATTTTTCAATGATTTGCACCATAGCTTGTAGACTCTATAACTTTCACAGAGACCAAATAATATACACTAATTTGGGTTCTTTTTACTAAAGATATGTAGCAGTATACATTTTGGCCCAAATTTATGAAGAAAAATTACTTATTTGCAAAATTTTACAATAGAAACTAAAAAAAAGGTTTTTTTTCAAAAATTTCTCTCTTTTTCCGCTTATATTGCAAAAATAAAAAAAACAGCAGTGATTAAATACCACCAAAAGAAGGCTATGTTTGTGAGAAAAAAATGATAAAAATTTGGTTTGGGTACAGTGTAGCATGACTGAGTAATTGTCATTCAAAGTGTGAGAGCGCTGAAAGCTAAAATTTGGTCTGGGAAGGAAGGGTGTATAAAAGCCCTGTATTGAAGTGGTTAAACAATACAAAAGAATAAAACAACCCAACCTATCAATACTGATATCCCTGCAGGAGAACATCAACCCCCTCCTGACCAAAATGCTCACTCCCCTTGAGTAAGAGGAGTACACTGAATGATATGTGTCTAAAATTTTTTATTTCTAATTAGTAATTTAGTCTTGTCAGTCAAGTGAGTCTCCTGCAGGCATATCAGCTCGGTAGCACAGGATTCCAGTTCCGAAAATACGGTAGCTTTTTTAATAGGCTCACTCATCCCCCTAATGTTCCAGGAACTTATGCCAAATGCTTTAGGCTGCATTCAAATATAACAAAAAAGAACAGTACCAGGAATATATGAACCAGCATGAAGTTAACCTCCTACTTAGTAATAAAAAAATCAAGACCATAGGATAACGCTGTTCTAGACCAGCGCTGTTATATGAAAAACTACAAATAAAAAATCTCCAACCTCTATTTTGACAACACCAATTTACCACATGTGCCCTTGTTCCCCTTAGCCATTTGGCCTTTTGCATCAAATCAACAATAACCCCTCTTACTTCACTCAGTGCTAATATTATGAGGAGGGAACGGGGAGAGTTTGGAAGGAAAATACCCCCACCTCCCCCCCCTTCCCCACCACTATCTAAGGTTTTTTTCCCATTCATTCTTATTCTTGTGAGGTTTAAGTGTTTGTGCTTAATTTCTTTCACCTTCCCAAACTTTATTAACAGTGCTCTATGACTTTTTGCCATTTTTAATACAACTGTGGTGCCCATTCCTTTAAGTAAACCCTTCTCCCCCCCCCCCCCCCATTGCCTAACTCGGCTTGCCCTAGGGGCATTTATTGTGACCTTTGTATCCCCCTCAACCCAATCCATCCACTCCCCTATCTCCCACTCTAGATATAACTCATTTGTCCTAATTGTCAATCCCTTCTCACCCTCCCCCCCTCTCCCCCCCTCATTCCCTGTGACCCTATCACCCCAAGGGCCAATAAGACCCCCATCACCAACCTTAACATTACTCTCATCCTTCACTACACCAACCCACCCCTCTCCCTCCCAACCCCTACTGCTGCAGAAAAAATAAATAAATAAATTATATTTATCCTATGTATGAAAGAGACTTTCTTTTACACGTATACAATTTCATCTCTATGAGTTCTTTCTGTTCTCTTCAAGCCAGTCCGTGACTCCTCCGACAGATTAAAAAAATTTTTTCCCTAAAGCCTCGATTCGCAACCACGCTGGGTATAATAGAGCGTATGGTATATTATAGTTCCGTAAAGTACGCTTAATGTCCAAAAAACCAGCTCTTCTCCTTTGTAAGTCCGGGGAGTAATCTGGGTATATTGATATTTTAGCACCATTGAAAAAAATATCCCCTTTTTCTCTAGAAATTCATCTTGTCTTTGTAGCTAAAAAAACGCATTATCATCTGTCTCGGGCGGTCTCCTGAGTACACTGACCTGGAAGGCACTCTGTGGGCTCGCTCAATGGAAAAAAGATAAGAAAAGGACTCAGCCCCAAAACTCTCCTTCAGCCACTTTTCCATGAATTCTTCGGGATGAGAGCCCTCACTTTTCTCGGGGAGACCCATCACTCTCACATTTTGTCTTCGCGACCTATTCTCCCATTCATCCATTTTTGTTGGCATCTAACTGAGCTTGCATTTTTTTAAAGTCCTGCCGCATTGGGAATACAATATCTTCCACTTGATTAACCCTTTCCTCCACATACTTAATTCTCTCTGCTGTTTTCTGAAACTCTTGTCTAATACTACAAAATACTTTTTTTAGGACTCTTAACTCTTCGCACATCCCGCTTAGCGAGCTCCTGCAAGAATTTATTGCGCATAGCACCTCTTTTAAAGTGGGCTCTTGTTCACTAGCTACGATTGGGTTAGCAGTAGAATCCACAGATATTCCCAGGGGTTCCCTCTCAGGGCTTTTTTTATTCATTGATCTTGTGCTAGCCGGCGGGTTATCAGCCCCTTTTCCCATGGTCTTTCTGTCCCCTAGACCTCCCGCCGACGTTTTTCCCTGGGGGCGGCTGACTGCTCTTAGCTGGGGACTGCGAGGAACTGTGAGCGAATTTTTCCAATTTCGCTGCAGCTGCCAGTGCGGATACATTTTGGCTCCCTTTTTCTTTTCTTTTCTTTTTCTTTTTCTTTCCCTGTTCGGGTGGATTGTGTGGGTGGATTTTCCTGAGGCTGCTGCTTATCCTCCCCCTTCTTCCTAGTCATGGCAAGATATATACTATAAAGCGCTATTTAGCAAACTTAGCCTGGACTGGTAGAGATGATTATCAAACAAACTCAACTTAATTAAAGTGTCCAATCCTCCCAGAGGCAGAGGCAGAGGCAGAGAGAAGATGAGCCCCCGGACGTCTTACAGCAATAATTACAGTCACTATATTTAAGGTTATCTAAAAGTCTGTTTCTTTACCTTCCTCCAGATTGTGATTTGCAGATTGCAATTATCTCCAGACTCCAAGCCTCCTCACTCGAGGACGCCACAGAGGGCACAACCAGCCCTGAGATCCTCCACATGGGACCCCCCGTTCTTACCGCTCCTCACTCTCGGCTGGCTTGTCTGGCACTCATTCCTCCGCCCAGCACGGGCTGCCTTCCCTCAGCCTCTCGCGATATCCCAAGAGCGTCTCACAACAGACAGCCACAGCAGGCGCAATTCGCCCTGTCTTCGCTCCACGGCACAGCGGCACAACAGGTCTTCCCCAGGCTTCTCCGCATGTCACCACCTCCAGACAGCTCGCCGACCCCCCTCACACCAGCAGCCAGCAGGGATCGTAGGTAGGCACAGTATAGACACCAGGAAGTCCTGCTCTCAATCTTTTGCTGGCGGGAATTCCGCCAGCAAAAGTCCGAAGGAGCATACACACGGTCGCATTTTCCGACCAAAAGCTCTCATCGGTCCTTTGCTGGCCGAATTTCCGATCGTGTGTATGCGGCATTAGAATGAAGTCCAGCAGCCGGTGGCTTCTAGAAAATTGTCACCAAGGTTGGGTGAACCATTATTCTACAGTTTGTTCTCAAGGTTTTTCTCCTAGGAAACCGATTTGTCTAGATATTGGTTCAGCTCGCAAAATAGGTTCCGTCATTAGGTGTTTGCTAAATTCGTGAGGGATGGTTTTTGCTTTTGGGTAGATCAGCTATGGCCATAAAATACCCAATCTGAGCAAAAAATGTATGAGTAAATAGAAAAAAAAAAACAATTTTATTTTCTAAATTACATTTTTATTGGATGTCTGCAGTTGGCCAAGTATTTGGTGGCTTTCACAAAATTGTCAACAACATTGGGTGAACCATAATTCTACAGTTTAAGAGAACAACATTTTCCTCTTCGCAAACAGATTGTCTGGGTGTTGGTTCAGCTTCCAAAATGGCTTCCCCCATTGGGGTGCTCACTGAATTCAAGAGGGATTGTTTTTGCTTTGAGTAAATCAGCTATGGCCATAAAATACCCAATCTGAAAAGATTAGTAAGGGTAAAGAGAAAAAAATAACCTTTTTATTTCCTTTAAATACATTTTTATTGGACGTCTGCTGTTGGCCAAGTATTTGGTGGTTTTCACAAAATTGTCACCAACGTTGGGCGAACCATAATTCTACCGTGTGTTCTCTTAAAATTTTCCTCCTAGAAACCAATTTTGTCCAGATGTTGGTTCAGTTCACAAAATAACTTCCCACGTTGGGTGTTTGCTAAATTCAAGAGGGATTATTTTTGCTTTTAGTAGATCAGCTATGACCATAAAACACCCAATCTCAAAAGACTATTTTGAGTAAGTAGGAAAAAAATAAGTTTTTTTCTTTATTTCCTAAATTAAATTTTTATTGGATATCTGCTGTTGGCAAGCATTGGTGGCTTTCACAAAATGGTCACTAACATTGGGTGAACTGTAATTCTCCAGTTTGGGTTAACCCTTAAAAGATTGTGCTATCTTGTGAGCTCAATATGTCCATCTTCCCTGCCTTCTAAAGCCGAAGACTTTTTATTGCAATGGAGTCCACTAGGTCTACTAGAGCTTCTTGATGTCTACTGTTGGCCAAGCATTTGGTGGCTTTCACAAAATGGTCAACCAACGTTGGTTGAAACTAAATTCTACAGTTTTCAAAATTTTCCTCCTAGGAAATCGATTGTCTGCATGTTGGTTCAGCTCACAAAATAGCTTCCCACATTGGGTGTTTACTAGATTCAAGAGGGATTGTTTTTGCATTGAGTAGATCAGTTATGGTCATAAACTGCCCAATCTGAAATTACTAGTAAATAGGAAAAAAAAATATTTTATTTCCCAAGTTAAATTTTTTTTATTCAACCCAAAGTATTTATTAGTCATTTTTGGATGTTTCATACTCCGAAATACATCCACCATTTATCACAAATGGGCTATCACCGCAGCTCAAGAGACACTTGTGCAAACTGGCACTTGAGCCATCATCCAGAGATCCCTCAGCCACTTTGCAGGATGTTGTATATACTAAATGCGATTGTTTGCACTTTTGATGGGTTTTTTTTTTCCGTTTTTTTCTTCAATAGTTTTCATTCAACTTCTATTTAAAAAAAAAAAAAAACATTTAGAAAGTTTAAAAATAAAATAAAAATCCCCCCCCCCCCCAAAAAAATAAAATAAAATAAAAAACATTTGCATTTATTAAAAATAAAATTCAGACTTAAGCAAATTCGAGGGTTTTGAGGCAGTAAAATGTCTTTGCTTTATCACTGTTTTATTAATCTGAATATCGAGCTGGATGTTTATGAAGTTGCAAATTGTTAAGTTTAAAACAAATGAATATTATATATTATAAAGAAATAAATGCAATAAGGTAAAAAAAAAAAAAAAAAAAAAAGAATGAAGTCCAGCAGCCAGGGTTTTTCTTCCCTAAAATTGGTAACATTATCAAAAATCGGAGAAACGATGAGACCACAAAATGGGGTAATTTATTTGTCATAAGAATAAGTTAACCGGTTCCCGACCGGCGCACGACGATGTACGTCGGCAGAATGGCACAGCTGGGCAAATGGGCGTACCTGTACATCCATTTGAATTCCCTGCCATGCCATTGCATGTGCACCGGTGGCGGCACACGCGCCGGCCGGGAGCTCCATAAGTCAGGTCGATCAAGTCCGCGGGGGTACCCGCGATCGCCTCACGGAGAGGACGAACGGGGAGATGCTGATGTAAACAGCATCTTCCCGTTCTGCCTAGTGACAAGTGTCACTGATCACTGCTCCCTGTCATCGGTCTAGTGACACACACAGCCCAACCCCCCTACAGTTAGAAAACACTCCCCTAGTACTGATTAACCCCTCCCCGCCCCCTAGTGGTTAACCCCTTCACTGCCAGTGTCATTTACACAGTAATCAGTGAATTTTTAATCGCACTGATCACTGTATAAATGACAATGGTCCCAAAAATGGGTCAAAAATGTCCGACATGTCTGTCATAACATCGCAGTCACAATAAAAATTGCTGATCGCTGCCATTACTAGTAAAAAAAAAAATTATTAATAAAAATGCCATAAAACTATCCCCTATTTAGTAAGCGCTATAACTTTTGCGCAAACCAATCAATAAACGCTTATTGCGATTTTTTTTACAAAAAATATGTAGAAGAATACGTATCAGCCTAAACTGAGGAAAAAAAAAAATTTTTTTATATATTTTTGGGGGATATTTATTTTAGCAAAATGTAAAAAATAATGCATTTTTTCAAAATTGTCGCTCTTATTTTGTTTATAGCGCAAAAAATAAAAATCGCAGAGGTGATTAAATACCACCAAAAGAAAGCTCTATTTGTGGGAAAAAAAGGACGTCAATTTTGTTTTGGAGCCACGTCGCGCGACCGCGCAATTGTCAGTTAAAGCGACACAGTACCGAATTGCAAAAAGTGCTCTGGTCAGGAAGGGGGTAAATTCTTCTGGGACTGAAGCGGTTAAAATACCCAATCCATATGTATTGTGGCTCTTTAGTGGCACAAAATGCAGTGATGGTGTGTTTTAACCTGTTCTTATGATGAAAAATTAGCTATCTGCCTAGATAGGTGATAGGTTATAGGTGAACAGAGAAGCCAAGCAACACATGTGAAATGGAGTCACAGATCTAGCAGAACACTGCAGCAAGGAGGATAAACGGTGGAGGAAAGCTGATTGCGGATTTAAAGGAACAGACATGGTTGGTCCACATATGTATGCTGTAATAGACAGTGGAGGAAATAAGGATACCATCTGATTGAAAAGACTTGTTTGTATTGCACCATTTATGAACTGATTATTCACATATAAACTTTGAATTCACTATGATTTAAATTTTTGGATGATTTATTTGGTTGAAAGAAGGAGGAATATATGTTATCATTAGGGATGACCTTTGAGTTCGAGTCGAACTCATGTTCGACTCGAACATCGGCTGCTCGCCAGTTCGCTGAACAGCCAACAATTTGGGGTGTTCGCAGCAAATTCAAAAGCCGCAGAACACCCTTTAAAAGTCTATGGGAGAAATCAAAAGTGCTAATTTTAAAGGCTTATATGCATGGTATTGTCATAAACAGTGTTTGGGGTGTATCAATGCAAAAAAGGTGTCAAAAATGTTAAAAATGACAAGAAACAATTTTTGACAATTCCTTTATTTGGGTTACGTAACCGGGTGACCCCACCCCCTCTGACGTCACGGGGAAACCCATAGGGAAGTCCCCGTCAAGTCCCTGTGCATCACAGGGGACGGGGTCACCGGGTGGCCCCGCCATCCGTTATTTAAGAAGTGTCACAAGACGAGAAGCGTCACACAGTGGGAGCCTCCCATGGATGCGGAGCGGCCCGAGAATGAAGCGGGGAAGAAGACGCCGCGGAGGAAGATGCCGGGCAAGAACACCGGAGCAAGAAGCAGAGGATCGGAGGAAGAACCAGAGGAAGAAGAAGATGGAGGAAGAAACCGAAGGAAGATAGAAGAAAGAAGACCCGAAGAAGATGGAAAGAAGAAGACTTTAAATAAAGGAATTATCAAAAACTTCTTGTCTCTTGTAATTTTTAACATTCTTGACACTTTTTTGTGAAATGGTAGGGGTACTTTTGTACCCCATTACCATTTCACATGGGGGGGCGGGATCTGGGGGTCCCGCCCCCGTATGGATTTTTGGGGGGACCCCACCCCATTTTTTTTCAAATTTTGGTGCGAAGTTCCCCTTAAAACCCATACCAGACAGGTCTGGTATGGATTTTGAGGGGGACCCCCACGCCATTTCTTTTTAAATTTTGGCATGGGGTTCCCCTTAATATCCATACCAGACCTGAAGGGCCTGGTATGGAATTTAGGGGGACTCCCAGGCCATTTTTTAAATTAAATTTTGGTTCAGAGTTCCCCTGTGGGGAAATCCCATGCCGTTTTTATTAATTAACTTTTATGTGTATTGCCGGGGCGACAATTCATTAGTAGCCGCGAGTAATTTTAAATGACTTTGTTTCCTTTGAAATGTAATTTTGCTGTCAGACTGTTCTAAACATGGGAAACATGCGCCCCTTTACAGGTATACTATAGATACTATCACTGCTCCCTAAAAAACGTCCGTTTTTAAAACTTTTTTTTGCATTGATCCATGTCCCCTGGGGCAGGACCCAGGTCCCCAAACACTTTTTATGACAATAACTTGCATATAAGCCTTTAAAACTAGCACTTTTGATTATTCATGTTCGAGTCCCATAGACTTTAACGGTGTTCGTGTGTTCGAACAAATGTTTTGCCTGTTCGCATGTTCTGGTGCGAACCGAACAGGGGGGTGTTCGGCTCATCCCTAGTTATCACTATAATTTTATATTTTGGAATTTGAGGAATCACTTGTATTATACACAAATATATTTAGGAAAGAAGAGTGCAGCCAAGAATTCTTCACGTCTATCTTATACTAGTTGTGGGAACACAATAATTTGGCTTTCTAATTTCAAAAGTAGAAGTAAGCATTGCACATTAAGTAGGAGGGAGTGGAATAAAACACGCTTTTTTACTGGTTTACAGACAGTGCTTACAGGGGAATCAGCAGTTGTCTTCTCCCGGCAGGGGCAGCAGGGGAAACTATTCCCCCTGGGAGAAGATAGTGATTATCGATAGCAGCTGCTAGCGATAATCGCAAGAGAATCTTGCAGGCTGGTTGTACCCAAGTTGATCGATCAATCAACTTGATACATTCAGACTGCCCATTAATGGTTCAAATCTCAGCATCAAAACATAAGGGGGAGAGGGGAAGGAGGTAGGGAGGGGGGGGGGGAAATAAGGGATGGGAGGGGAGGAGGGAAGGCGTAAGTACACCTATACCGGATGGTTAATAATGGTTTGATAGCTTAACCCGTTAGGGTATTGTTGCACAATACCCTAACGGGTTAAACTATCAAACCATTATTAACCATCCGGTATAGGTGTACTTACGCCTTCCCTCCTCCCCTCCCATCCCTTATTTCCCCCCCCCCTCCCTACCTCCTTCCCCTCTCCCCCTTATGTTTTGATGCTTAGATAATTGTGACTACTAAAGTCACCTCTAGAGAGTACACCCTTGGAAAATAGTGGACCACCAATACACATTTTCCAACTAATAGGGATATGGCATTTATGTTAGGTGAGGACATTGAACAGGAAATAAGGACTGCTTTTCAGACTGACACACCCCAAGCTGTTCACCAAGGAGAAGAGATAAAAAACAAATTTAAAGAACATAAGAAACTCCTGGTGAAACATCTAAATAGAAAGTGGGATGTGTCATCACTGGAAACGTACATAACTCATAGGATAGTCCCAAGAGGCCTACGTGAAAAGACGATTCCAGCTGAGCACCTCCATACAGACAGTTTCCTTCCAAAATGGAAGGAACTGTGTGTTAACCACGGCTTGGCAGTAATGCGGCTAATAGTTGAGGAAGAGAATATCCAACTTAAAAGCATACAGGAAAAAATACAGGAAAGTGCCCGTGGTCTGGAGATCTTTAAGGAAAGCGAAGAGTTTGTCAAACAAAACGAAATTCTCAAAAAAGAAATTGAGAAAACGCAGCTAAACCTAAAGATCACCAAACAGGGAAAATTCCGCCGCGACCTAGCTGACTTTGAAAAAGACGAGGTATTTGACCTAACAACACGCAGAGCACGCAGCAGGTCACGGGGGCGTGGACCCCGTAGGCAATCCAGACCACAGCGTAGTAAGTCACACAGTGGGTCAGATGATGACACGCACAAAACTGTGACTTTTTTAGAACAAGAGGGGGAGGAACAAACCAAAGACCAGAGTCCGCCCCCACAAACCGAAAAAGGACCCAAGAACTCAAAACCCAACAAAACAGTCAGAGAACGAACGTACACCAGAAGTCAAAAACGATAACTGAATCAACTAAGGAACAGGTACCCTCCAATGAGAATGACATGAAGATAGTTAATCTATCGAATAAGACACTCACCACAGATCATATTAGCCTACTTAGAAAGGGTATGACCTTCTCTCCAGTTAGTAATATGGACGAATTTACGGTTTTTAAAGACATTACTCTATTCCTGAGGAAGGTCTTTTTACGGTCACTCTATGAGAGTAGTACGACAACCCCGACAACAACCCTAGGAGTAGATGATCAAAAAGCTATTGAGATACTGAACTCTCTACTAGAAGAGAATGAAGGACCACTAATGACAGCTGCCCCAATACGGAGACAGGCTAACTTGAGAATAAGATCACAAAAAATGCCTCCCCTGTCCAAGAACAGGTGGCTTAAGCTGTTCTTGGACATGGTGCAAACTGACCTGACTAAAATAGACTGGACCAAAAGATCGCCAGACAACTTGACAGCGGGCGAACGGGCCGCCCTCCTGGACCTACAGAAAAGTCGCAATATAGTATTGAAGAAAAGCGACAAGGGGGGCAATGTAGTCCTTCTAAACCAACAGGATTATGAGAGAGAAGCAAAGCGACTTCTAAATGACGCTACAACATATGAAAGACTCGAAAATAATCCATTTCCAGTGTTAGTTATTGAACTAAACAGAAAATTACAGGAGGCAAAGGATGAGGGATTACTAACAAATCGTGAGTTCCAGCATCTCCTGGTGAGAAAGTTCAATGTGCCCACATTCTACATCATCCCTAAGGTCCACAAAAACTTAAAAAACCCTCCAGGCAGACCAATTGTCTCTGCCTGCCAGGGCCCTTTGGAAAGAGTGGGTCGCTATTTGGACTCTCTTTTACAGGACATGGTTAAAAACCTAAAATCCTTTGTTCAAGATACAAGACACGTATTAGCTAAAATTACGGAAATTATTAAGACCATGCAACTAGAGGGGGTTCTTTTGGTAAGTGCAGACGTCGAGTCACTTTATACATCAATACCTCACAACAAGGGACTTCAAGCAGTCGAATGTTTTTTGAGGGAAACCTACCCAGAATCTGAGCCACAAAATGAGTTCTTGGTTGAACTCCTAGATTTCACCTTGGCAAATAACTTTTTCCAATTTCTGAGTTCATACTATCACCAAATACGAGGTACCTCCATGGGTGCTGCATGGGCACCAGCCTACGCATGCCTACATCTGGGCCTTTGGGAGGAGGTAGACGTTTACACCTCGCCTATGTACCGCGGCCACGTGAAAACGTGGTTGCGATACATTGACGATGTCCTGGTGATCTGGAGGGGCAGCCTCGATGAACTGCACCAGTTCATGAACGAATTGAATAACAACGATCGGAATATACGATTAACATATCAGTTTGACCAGAAGAGGCTGTCCTTCCTGGATCTACAGATTACACTGGATGAAGGCCAACTCAACACCAGCACGTTCCGAAAGGAAACGGCTGCCAACACACTACTGGAAGCAACAAGCCACCACCCACACTGGCTAAAAAATGGAATACCAGTAGGACAGTTCCTTCGAATCAAAAGGAACTGTACTAATGTAGCCGATTACAAAAGGGAAAGTAGTGAACTCTACACGAGATTTCGCGAACGGGGCTACTCTCATAGGCAACTCAGGAGGGCTAGAAAAAGGGCAGCCGTTAGGAATAGGGAGAGCCTCTTGCAGGGGACAAAAACAACAAAGGGGTCACAGATACAGACTAATGAGCCAGTACGAGTCATAACAGCATATGGCTCCCAGTGGAATAACGTTTTTTCAATCCTAAAAAAACACTGGGGAATTCTGACCAATACCCCTGAGCTGGCTAAAATTGTCAGCACCTCTCCCAAGATGGTAGCTCGTCGAGCCCCAAATTTGGGTGATATGCTGATTCAATCCGAATTTGTTAAAGAACCAGACCCTACTTGGCTATCTAAGTACCCACGAGCAAAGGGTATGTTCTCATGCAATAAATGCCAAATGTGCCCCTTTGTTCACCGAACCTCTACATTTTCAGATGCTCTCAATGAAAGGACATATGAAATACGCGACCTCATTAACTGTTCCACATCAAGAGTGATTTACTTAATCACGTGCCCGTGTCCTAAAATATACATTGGCAAAACTAAGAGACCTCTGAGAATAGGATTCGGTGAACACCTAAGGGAAATCAACACTAAAGGCAAGATACCTGAAAAACCCCTGGCCAAACATTTTGCTATGTGCCATGGAGGTTCCTCAGAAGGGCTAACTATTAAAGGTATATACGCCCTTAAATTGCCCACCAGACGAGGAGACTTTGACCGTATACTCCTCCAAAAAGAGAAGTGGTGGGTATACAGGTTAAAGTCCCTGATTCCGGTGGGGTTAAACACCGAACTGAATCTACAAGTGTTCTTGGAACCCTGAAAATGTTTTAAGCTACACCATAGAGAGCATCTCTTCTAACAAACTATATGGTGTGAGCTAAGACTTTTGTATAGCCTTGCAACGCTTCTTCAGCTATTTATTAACTCTAACTTACTTAAATAAATACGGTGGTGACAGCAACAGCGAAACCATGTATTTAGATCTTATTGTCACACGGACAAGTATAGGTTACTCTATACTTACACTATGGCTGGGTGTCACTTACATAGTGAATAGAGATTAATTCACCTTAGGAATAACCACAATGAGATCCCTGAATAACTGCCACCCCGTCTTGCTAAAATTGACGTATATATAAGTACATGTAAACACTCGGCATGACACTGGGGTATGTGGCTTTCCCCTCTATTCTATTCTATCTCTACTTTTATTTTATTTTTTGATACCACTTAACAACCATGGTGATGGCCCCGTTTTCTGCCATTATGCCTATCCTTTCTTCTTTCTTCCTCACCCACATTAGACCATTTCCTCCCTATAACCTCCACTAAAAGGTAAGGAGGTTCTTAATATGCGTTAGGATACTTTCCTAAGAGAAAAAACCGAGTAACGGTTGCGCTTAAAATAACCACAATGTTTACATTGGCAGATAGGCCGTTATGAACAACCAGCCACTCATGATTGGCTTAAAAACCCTTCAATCATTTCACAACCTTCCATTGGTGGCGATCCTCAGCAAAAGATACTATAAGAAGGGAGTGAGGTAACCAACCAATGAACGTCCAAAGATGAAGCTACGTCATTTGAGTCACGGCGAAACGCATTGACGTCACTGCGCAACCCGGTCCGTGCGCTCAGGGCAGTGAGGGAGACACTCAGCGAAGGAGCTGATCTGAGGAGGACACAACCGCAGCCCTGAAAGGAGCAATCAAAGGCCCGCCAAGCGCCTCCGAGAGACGGGAACCCTTACCTACACTGACAAGCGGAATACCGCAACGCACAGAAGCAATTTGTGGGTATCCCGTGCCGAAAACAGGAACGCAACGATAGCCATGGCTATCAGGACTAACGGCCTACAGTACCCCTGAGTAAGAGCGGCGTGGAAGATAGTGGTAATGTACAGCTAACAACATCATAATTCAATACTAACAGCTACTGTATGCTAACTATACAACTAGATCATGATTTGAGTGACTGTACTACCGCTCTAACACCAATTTAGACTGAATATTGTTAGCTTATGGTACCACAGTACATCTGGCATCAGCTTGAATTTGCATCTCCAACATCTTTACAGGTTATTAAGGACTTCCGAAAATATAAGGAAAATACGGCTATAAGACCAACTGCACATACTGCCCCATATGCAAATCAGAGGGACATTTTACCCCTAATACGTTAATAACAACAGAATTCCATCCTGCCCTATACACCACTGGTATCCTTTCTTTCCACTGTGTCTAACACTCCCCCCTTTGCTTTATGCCACAGGGGCCCATATTAAATAAATTAAACACCAATTGGAATCCCCTTTAGGGTAAAAGAAATCCAATATATTTGATTGATTGACCCCACAAAACAGGCCAATGTGGCAAACTGCAATATGCCCTGACCGGGTTGCACTATATGTTTATTAGATGTATTGTTTGTCAAGTCTGTAGTTGTCTGGTTAACTCTAGGCCTATTACACTACACATTTATAGTAATAGTAAATTTTTTGTGTTTGGTTTTATGCATAAGTTCAATAAAATTGTTTTAATCACTATATCCACTCCATAATCTACTGTTGCACGAAGTAACCCCTTTTTGAACCCACCCTATCGGGTTCCTTTCCCTTCTCCCCCTTACCCATTGTGTGATATGGTTCAAATCTCAGCCTGTTCCTGCTGAGCTGGCCAAGATTCGAACCGTGTGTGGCCAGCCTAACAAAGAGAGCAACCACCCATATTCTGCACTGAAGGAGTTATGTTATCCAAATGTGCTATATTAGTTCACTTGACCCTAATACAGGTATCTAGTAACCGTATGAATTAAAGTTGAATTTAATCCAACACTAACTATTCTTAAAATTGGTCAATACTTCTACCTATCCTGCCTACCCTGTGTAAAAAAAGATCTGTCTGCTTGTCTTTTTTCAGTCCAGGCATGTGATCCTGCAGCTTTGGCTCCCCTGTAACAATGGCTGGGCTATGGGAGCCTATGATTGGCTTTGCGGCTCCCTGAATTCGCAACTGTTGAGCGCTTCATGATACAGGGGAGCCAAAGCTGCAGGATCACATGACTGTACCAGGCTGGACTTAAAAAAGGTAACTATACAGATCTTTTTACACAGTTTAGGTAGGATAGGTAGTAGGAAGGGGAAGGAACATGTTAAAGTCATACTAAAGTCTCATTTTCTTTTCCCTTAAAAAAAACAAACGTGTTATACTTACCTGCTCTGTGCAGTGGTTTTGCACAGAGCAGCCCAGATCCTCCTCTTCTTGGGTCTCGCTTTGGTGCTCCTGGCCCCTCCCCCCTGTTGAGTACTCCAACAGCAAGCAGCTTGCTATGGGGGCACCTGAGCCGAGCCGCTGCTCCCTGTGTTCATTTAGACATGGAGCCGTGGCCTGGCCCGCCACCTTTCTCTTCTCATTGGCTCACTGACTTTGATTGACAGCAGCGGGAGCCAATAGCACCGCACTGCTGTCTCAGCCAATGAGGAGAGAGTCCCAGACAGCCGAATCTCTCCTGAAACATTTCTGAATCTAGATGGACCTCAGGTAAGTGTTAAGGGGACTGAGGGGGGGCTGCTGCACACAGAAGGTTTTTTATCTTAATGCATAGAATGCATTAGGATAAAAAAAAAAACCTTCTGCCTTTACAACCACTTTAAACAAGTTAGTGTTAGGCTTGAATTCCACTTTAATGTTGCAATGGGGGGAAGATTATTATAATTACAACCATGTACTACACCAATGTTGTTAAAAGAACATGTACTCTTTTAGTCCAAGTGTTATTGAAGGTGCTAGCATGCCAACACTGGTTAACATTTTAGATGCACAGCGTCAGTATTGTTCCCTAAAGAAAGAAACTGACAGTGGCAGTATTTCTATTTAACTTAAGGTATGTACTTTTCCAGTAGCTCAGGCGGTTCCTGTTTATGCTCTCTGGGTACAGGAAAAGCATGTCTAGGGAGAAGTCTTTCAAAACACACATATCTCCGTTGGTGGCTTCATCTATAAATGTGAATAAATCCAATTTCCGTTCAGATGCCAGTGTCTTATTCAAAGTAACTGTAGCATTATCTTGTTACATATTGTAATGCAGCTCACTCCAGGATTGCTCTAAGCCAAGGGATTAACACAATTAACAGCTTTTGTATAACCAGTGATATTGACTTTTCTTGCATTTTGATGTCCAAGTGTAAATTTGCCAAGCTCAAAAGCTTAAATTGCAAAATAATCATTTGTGCCTGAGAATGTGATAATTGTCTCACATCATTTTTAGCCTACAGTATCCACTGTATTTTAGTTTTCTAAGAGTTGCTACACTGCCCTAAAATACTGCAAGGTTCATATTCTATGATTTTAATAAAGAACAAGAAATCTTCAAGCGGAAATAGGCAATGCATATCAGTTTGACAAGCTCACTAATACACATATTATTCCTGTATTCCTGATTTTTTGTTGTGTGTTTTTTTTTTTAGTAAATTTTAATTATCTGCTGTCCTCATTCTACTCTGTTCCTCTCTTCCTATCCACTTTTTGAAATACTGGTGAACTATATACAGTACTTGTATATGTGTGCAGCACCCCCATTGAGATAGGCCGTTAACCCAGTTTCCAGGCTAAGGCCTGCAGTCTTATTTTAGTGATGGTGGGTCTGAGATCCCAGTAACCAATCCTGTTGTTCACCACCTTTTCAATTTCCCAACTCATCTTGACCCTCAGACCATGTCGGGAAACACCCACATACTTATGAGAGACCTTTCTGTGTACAGTAGTTCCAGGCCTGCTCCGTGACAAATTCTTGAAGCCCATAAGACATGAGAGCCCAGGTAAACTTTTCCTTTTGCTGCCAAGCAGGTGGACCCTCCTCCATTAGGCCACCAATCAGAACCAGTTTTAAGATACTTACTTCCCCAGGTATAGGTCATTTTGCATAAGTAACATAGTAAAAAGAGTCCCATTTACATTTTTCTTCCCTGAACCTCTGAGCAACAGCACACGAAAGTCCAAAATTATATCTCACAAGCCATAAGGTAAGTATATGGTAAGTAAATACAAAGATATGGTAATAGCACAAAAGTGCTCTAAAATTTTTTTCAGAAACATTAATCTTCAAGAAGCCTGCAATGCAAGAGGGGAAAAGATGACTGTACTTACAAATCACAGTTTTCATAGGATATAGATGGCCAAAGTTACATCACTGCTGCTTCCATTCCATCTCATTAGAGGTCTCTGGAAGAAAAGCATGGTGGAAGGCTTTTATCTTGTCTCCTCCCTGTCTCTGTTCCCAAGGACCATTTGATTTCTCCCACAGGCAGCATCTTGAAGACCTCTCCTGACTTATAGAAACACGCAGAAGGTTCTAGAAGGATGGGAGTGGAGGGGAGGAGGAGCTGCCTGGAGTATTCATGAGGGCCTTGACAATCCTCAACAGATGGGTTGGCAGTGGGCAGGCCACCTCAAATACTCAGGGTCAGCCCAGCTGGGCCAGTGGAGTTCGGGTGGAAGATGGAGATGAAGTGTTAGGCTGTTGGAGGCCTTTGAGAGTAACCCCCTAGTCTGGGGGGGCTGAACTCAGGCCTGGGCTCGGGTGCGGAAGGGACCTGGCCAGGAGGCATTGGAGCAAGGAAAGGAGTGGACAGCAGGAGAACACTGCCAGGGAAGAAGACAGCCAGGAGGGCTGGTGAGTGTTACAGTCAGAGGACTGAGAGGCATGCCTGAAGGGACTGGGTGAAAGCAGTCTGTGATGGATGCAGAGTCAGTCGGGGAGTACTGTGGAGAAGTAGTCAGGAGGGCAAGTGAAAGGGGCAGCTGCAGCCCGACGGGCTGGCAGTGCCTGAAGAGGTGGTACTGGGATCAGTAGCCACAGGAATAGGACAACTAAGCACTAAGACCTCCTTTCTGCTACATTACCAAAGGGGCCTGTGGTCCCTGCCTGTAAAGGGCCCTTGCTCTGGATCTGACTGAGTCTGTGTTGGATCATCTTTTCGGTGCAAGCTGGTCCTGGGAGATGTAGTTCTACAAGCAAGACTGCTGAAGGTAGAAGAGGAGTAGAGTATATACTGTGTGTATATACAGTAGTTGTGTCCCTAAAGAATTATTTTATGCTGATCAAGTGGGCATCCCATAATAACCATATTCCCTATCCAAGTTCAACCCCTAATAAAATACAAAAACAAAGCTGAAAGGACTGATCTCTGACTCCAGCATGTGTGGAAAATTTGTGTGCTCCTACGGGGGTAGCGCTACATTCGGATTGAATTACAGTTCGATATTGTCAAATTTTAGGATTTTTGCACTTTATTTCCCATATATGGACCTACATTAGTATGAATAGCACATTAAAGTGGTAGTAAAGGCCATTTGTTTATGTTTTACCTACAAGTAAGCCTATAATAAGGCTTACAGTACCTGTAGGTACTGTAAATATCTCCTAAATGTGCACTATTTAGGAGATATTTATTGTATAGTCACCTGTGACGTCACCGGAGCATGTGCTCTAAAGGAATGGCATACCCGTGCCGTTCCTTCAGAGCCCTGTGCCATAAACAGTGACTACCGCTTGCATGCATGGGATTGACATCATCGTGACTCGGCCATTCAAAGGAGCAAAGCCCACGAACCCAGAAGGAAGACCAGGTAAAGATGGAAGCCCTGTCAGCAATGACAGCTCGCAGGGCTTCTTTTTAAGGTAGGTTTCACATAATGTTTCACAGGTAGGTTTCACATAATGTGCTAGTATGCGATGCATACTAGCACATTATAACATTGCCTTGCAGGGAAAGTTTTTTTTTTCGAGTTTACTAACGCTTTAAAGTGACATTGCACCTATTTCATGAAAAGAACATCCGAAGGAGCCTGCAGCAGCGACGACGGTTATCCTCCCAGATGTATACAATAGGGCCCCAATACATTGTGATATGCAGAGGCGCGCTCAGTTCTTTAAAGAATAGCTGCTGGGTGTGAACTAGCCTGACTGTGGATACTAGCCATTAGGAATGGGCAAACAGTTCAGCATGAGCATAAGTCTGGCCGAACTTTGGTTGTTCGGACGTTCGACGAACAATGAACATTATGTCATGTTCGTGGCAAATTCGAAAGCCGTGGAACCCGTTAAAGTCTATGGGACACTAACATGAAAAACCAAAAGTGCTAATTTTAAAGGCTTGTATGCAAGTTATTGCCATAAAAAGTGTTTGGGGACCCGGGTCCTGCCCCAGGGGACATGTATCAATGCAAAAAAAAGTTTTAAAAACGGCTGTTTTTTTCAGGAGCAGTGATTTTAATAATTCTTAAAGTAAAACAATAAAAATGAAATATTCCTTTAAATATTGTGCCTGGGGGGTGTCTATAGTATGCCTGTAAAGTGGCACAGTTTCCCCATGTTTAGAACAGTACCACAGAAAAATTAAATTTCTAAAGGTAAAAAAAGTCATTTAAAACTGATCGCGGCTGTAAAAAATTGTCAGGTCTCAGCAATATAGATAAAATTCATTGAAAAAAACGGCATGGGTCCCCTCCAAGTCTATTACCAGGCCCTTTGGGTCTGGTATGAATATTAAGGGGAACCCCAAACCAAAAATGCTAAAAAAAAAATTGCGTGAGGGTCCCCCCAAAATCCATACCAGGCCCTTCAAGTCTGGTATGGATATTAAGGGAACCCTGTGCCAAATTTAAAAAAAAATGGTGTAGGCTCCCCCCCAAAATCCATATGGATTTTAAGGGGAACCTTGCACCAATAAAAAAAAAAATCACGTAGGGGTCCTCCCCAAAATCCATACCAGACCCTTATCCAAGCACGCAACCTCGCAGGCCACAGGAAAAGAGGAAGGGCGAGGGAGCGTCCCCCTCCTCCTGAACCATACCAGGCCACATGCCCGCAACAAAGTGAGGATGCTTTGGGGTCCCCCTCAAAGCACCTTGTCCCTATGTTGATGGGGACAAGGGCCTCATCCCCACAACCCTTGTGGTGGTTGTGGGGGTCTGCGGGTGGGGGGCTTATCGGAATTTGGAAGCCCCCTTTAACAAGGGGATACCCAGATCCCGGCCTCCCCCCATGTGAATTGGTAAATAGTACATTGTACCCCTACCATTTCACAAACAATAGTAAAAAAGACAGGAGACACTCTGGGACAAGTCCTTTATTAAAAAATAAAAAAATAAAAATGTCCCGCAATGTAGATCCATCTCAAGCCGCCCCAGGGACCGAAAAGAGAATAAAAAAAAGCCCCCATGGAAGGCCCCTGCCGAGTTACGCTTCTTCTCGGTGACAGCTGTTATATAGCTGAGGCCTGGTATGGATTTTGGTGGGACATCCACGCACTTTTTTTATTTAAAAAATTTGTTTCAGGGTTCCTCTTAATATTTATACCAGACCCAAAGGGCCTGGTAATGGACTGCGGGGACCCATGCTGTTTTTTTCAATGAGCTTTATCTATAATGCCGAGACCCGACAATTCATTACAACCACGATCAGTTTTAAATGACTTTTTTTTCTTTAGAATTGTTATTTTCTTGTGGTAATGTTCTAAACACGGGAAAACTGCAGCACTTTAAAGGCATGCTATAGACACCCCCCAGGCACGATATTTAAAGGGATATTTCATTTTTTATTGTTTCACTTTAGGCATTATTAAAATCATTGCTCTTGAAAAAACGTCTGTTTTAAAACTTTTTTTTGCATTGATACATGTCCCCAGGGGCAGGACCCAGGTCCCCAAACACTTTTTATAACAATAACTTGCATATAAGTCTTTACAATGAGCACTTTTGATTTTTGTCATCTTTGTGTCCCATAGACTTTAAAGGTGTTCGCGTGTTTGTCCAAATGTTTTGCCTGTTCGCAAGTTCTGGTGCAAACCGAACCGGGGAGTGTTCAGCTCATCCTTACTAATCATGCACAACTCCCCTAGCCTCATAGCAAAAGTGTGAGGACATTGTTCCGACTTTTGTGGCAAAGGCATTAACAAGTACATTTTAAATACCAAAGTATGTAATTTAAAAAAATAGAATTAAATTATATATTAAATGTAGGTAAGTTATTGTACATACTGTAATAGTATCAAAATGTACTAACATTTCTAAAATTATATGTTTTATCAGTTTCTGATTTTGTATGTACAGTTCTTGACAGAAACCATGTTATTATTTTCAGATTTGTTGCAGTCTGGAGTACTGTACTTTTTTCAGGCCCTGACATATATGTAACATATTTATAAAGCAGTTAATGTGACTTTCCCCAAGCATTAACCCGACTGCCATTAAACTCAACCCGGCACAAGTATCTGTATTACAATTGGATTTGGGATTTTGTCC
The DNA here is from genome assembly GCA_037952925.1 of Lithobates clamitans. Lineage (NCBI taxonomy): Eukaryota > Metazoa > Chordata > Amphibia > Anura > Ranidae > Lithobates > Lithobates clamitans. Next base: position 5,904,652 of record JBBGZY010000008.1, on the reverse strand, counting down.
TGCGCAGCCGATCAATGTATCTGAAACTATCAAGGATTTATATCTGTTTGCATGTAGACTAACGTATAAATTTATTTTTAATTTGGAACAAAACAACAAGAAATTAGAAAAAAGACCTTACTGAGCAAATTAAACATTTCACGATGGATGAATTCAGAGCTGTCAGAGACAGTAGTAATGGTAGTGACCCTGTTCCCTCCTCTAAAAGGACATATGATAACCATATCCCTTCCAACATTATGTTTACTCAGCCTCCCTTTAAACTCAAGTCTCGTCACTTTCTGGATCTGCTCACATGTCCCAATATATGGGCCTTTCTACATCTCACTATTAGAGATCTGAAATCTAGACAATCGTGTGGGCCGAAAACTAATCTCACAACATGAGGCGTTAAAATTATTACAATCCCGAGAGGATATTATAATAAAACCCTCTGATAAGGGTGGAAATATCATTCTTATGTCTCACCCTCAATACCAAAAAATGTGTCTTAGCATTCTAAAAAATCGTGAGAGGTATTGTAGAAATAGTATGGATCAAATCCCAATCTATACAAATGAATTACGCACACTATGCACTAACGCGTACCTTGAGGGGTTGATTGATCAAAGTCCCTGGAGTAGCTTATGCCTAAATTTCCAAGATTGGCAACATTCTACGCTCTCCTAAAGTCCACAAGAACTTAAAAAACCCTTCTGGTAGGCCAATTAATTCTGGGAATGAATCACTCATGGAAAAAGCTAGCAGGTATGTTGATTTCTTCTTGATACCCCATGTCACCTGTCTTCCATCCTATATCTGTGATGCACAGGATCTTTTGAAACACATAGAGGGGACTCATGTTCCCCCGGATGCCCTGCTCGTAGCTGTGGATATAGAGGCCTTGTACTCTAGTATGCTGCACGAGCAGGGTATCTGGGTGATCAAGTCCTTTTTTATGGAACAAGATCAGACTTGGTCTCATATTGGTTTTGTTCTGGATCTACTTAAATTCATACTACCGTAACTATAAATCACATCTACTTTATGAATCAGGCATATTTACAAATGTAAGGAGTGGCAATGGGCATGTGTTGCTCTCCCTCTGATGCCAATTTATACCTTGGTGGTTGGGAGAGGTGGATCTTTGCTGATGAGAAGCTTGCGTTCTGGCTGACCAAGGTTCAATACTGGTACTGATACATTGATGATCTTTTGATCATCTGGACCGGGTCCAGGGATGATCTCTTAAACTTTTTGGAGGCTCTTAACATAAATTACTTACTTTTGAGATTTACTTATACTTTTAGCATTCATCAGGTTGCCTTTCTTACAATCTTTGTTGATGAGAATGGCTATAGTTTAACTGATCTCTACTGTAAGCCTAGTTCAGGGAACACTATTTTGCGTGCTTCTAGCTCGCATCCTGCTCCATTGATCAGGAGCATACCCTATGGGCAATATTTGCGCCTTCACAGGAATTGTTTCCTGGATGAGGACTTCTTTCGTCAGTCTGGTCTATTACGAACCAGACTATTTGATAGGGGTTATTCTAAAACTTTGTTAAGAAAGGCTTTTAACAAAGCTAGCGCAAGGTCCAGATCCAAACTCCTGAACAAGAGTGCTCCTAAAACTGTGATGAATACAGTCTAGTTTATTACCCAGTTTTCTGCCCATGAACAATCCTTACGCTATCCACTGGCATCTATTGACTGAAGATTACACACTATCTAAATATGTACGCCTTACTGCTGAACTGGTGTTTAGGCAGGCAGTCTTGTTGCAAGATACCCTCATTACCAGTCACTATCAAAGTAGATCTGATTTTCCCTTTGGCCACCCTAGGGGGAACTATCGCTGTGGCAAATGTAGTCATTGCCCTTGGATTACTGAAGGTAGTGGTATCTATCTGCCCAATGGTCAGTGGCACCAGTCGCGACAATACGCAGATTGCACCACTCATGGTGTCATTTATTTGATGACATGTCGATTTCACGCGTTTTATGTAGGTAAAACTATATGTGAACTGGGGCATAAGATGAGAGATCACCTATATCATTCTGGTAATGGAAAAATCATCACTCCCGTTACCAGACATATAGGCCTTCATCATAAATTTGACAATTTCCCAGTTTCCTTCTTTGTACTTGAGGTTATTCACCCCAACCCTAGAGGAGGCGATTGGGACAATTCCATTTTGAGATCTGAAACACTTTGGATTGAGAAATTATCTGCTCTCAATCCTCCAGGAATTAATTAAATTAACTCATACAAACCCTTTCTGTAGATGTCCATCTGACTATACCATCTTGTCTATTTCTGTTTGTGACTTGACATGATCATGTTTGTGTATACCCTTTCTTTTACCATCCCTGTGATGAATTGTGGGCCCATTGTTCCCCGAGATCCTATTTTCCTGTGATCCTGTGTTCATGTGTCCTTGCTTGAACAATGTAATTCAAGGTACTTAAGTATTGAAATACATTTATTACGGTACTTTGCGATTTAATTATATTTAAGCTTATGTATATAAATGTGTTAATTCATGTTTAATTAAATACCTAGTATTGTACGATATGTCTGTTTTGTCTTCCCTGGTGGTCGATGTGGCCATTAGAATGGGAGCATCCTATTCCCACTGTTGGTTCCTCTTTGTTGGGTTTTTAATCTTTCCCAGGAGAGTGTGTGATCTCCTATCCTATTGGCATCCTTGGGTTGTCCACTAGATGGCGCCCTTGGATACCCTTGGACGCCCTGTTTTAGGATGGGCAGACAGCGTCCTTTCAGGGTTTCCCCTATTATGCGCTGTTTTGCAGTACGGCGCATGCACAGTTCTAGATCGTGTCCAGTGACGTCATTTGGCGGTGCCTCTGCGGTTTGCCGGTGTCGTCAGCCGGATATGAGCCAGGTGTGCACAGGTATATATAATAGGAGCTGGTCTCCCTAGGCTTGCTCTGTGGCAGGGTGCATGGCGGTGGAGATGTTTGGTGGATCGGTTTTACTGGCTGGTATTTGTCTCCATTTCAGTTCTAAGTTTAATATCTTTGCAATGGTTTTGGTTGCTGTTTCTGATGGTTACCTATATGCCTGTTCATCTTAGGTCATCTTGATGGATATGTGCTTGTTTGGAAACACTGGTTGTGATTACTCCCTCACCTGAGTATATCTATCTATTGCTGGGGTTCCTTGCTGGAATCCGTGGGTCCCAGATATTCTCTCCGTGACCCCAACAGAAATACTGATTCCATTTGTGTTTGTATCTCAGACTGGGTGAGTGCTTATGTGGTTATGCATTGGGTGGTTCTGATGCATTTGGATGTATAGTACATGTGCTGTAATGGTATTATCTTCCCCTCACTTTGCTCTTTGGTGTTTGCTTTTAATCCTATATAGAGCACTTGCCCAGTCTTGTGGAACAATCATCTATTTTGGATTACAGCGCCTCACCTGATGATTTATAGTCCCCATCTTGCTATATATGCTTATGAAGATGTTGTGGGTTTGTATTCCTTTTTTTATATCCTATATATACCGGAATGAGTTGTTATTAATTATCAAGGAGTTGGCGATTGAGATGACATCTCATCCCCGCCATAGAGGCATTCATTTTTGGGATTTTTCTTTATATGTGTAGCAATAACTCTCGGTGGAGCTGCTGGTTTAAGCAGGCTGTTACCATCACCTTCGTTACCTTTATTTCACCGGAACCGGGTCTAGGGTCCCGTTGAGTTTAACATCAGTCAATGTAGGCACCGGACACTTGAGTATCTTTTCCAATGCATTAATAAACATGAATTGAAGGAAGTAGCAGGTAAGAGGTAGAAGGAAAGTTGCAGGGAAGCTCAAATACCTTGTCTTAGTGTAGTATTAGGATCGTAAAACTTGTAGATGGATATACTCTTTCTGTAGAGTTGAATCTTTGCCCGCCTGGATAGGTTTCTCCCACTAACCTAGCAGCCAGCACGCGACATGAACAAAAGTCTCTGCCACAGACTTGATTGGATTGAAACCCGTACAGTCCTCTGCCACAGGATGTAATAGTTTAAGATGAATAGCAAACACAGCACTAGAACCTTTAAGCTGACCCGGCAGTACTACGCGGTAGGGTTACTTTAGGATACGTCCTCCAACTGAGTCACCAGGCCCCTCTCCAGACCAGCACTCTGCATGATTCTTCCATGACGGGTCCTCCCCTGGGATCTTCTCAGTTGTCCAGCTTCTTTTCTCTAGGACAGACAGCCTAGGACCATTTATCTGCTGCTGTGGTAGGCCCCAGACAGGCTCCTGGGCCACCCACGCGCTGCAGCTACGTGGGCCTCCGGGACAGAGGTGGAACGAAACAAACCCTCAAACATGGCGTCTGTCCCATAAATACCCTCCCCCAGAATGCAACTTGGAGGACCACCTCCGAGTTATCTCCGGGACAGCGGAGCACTCATACGCTTCAGCATGTTGCCTTTCCAACACCGACCCATGGCGACAGCGACACCCACAGGCACAGTGCAAAACCACATGCAACTCATCCAAGCTGGAACAGAGGCAAATCTGACTATGTATGAACAGATAACCCACTAAATTTACCTATCAACAGTAGATTGAAAATCTACCAGCACTACATATGGTATATTCTTTTTCTTCTTCTCTTCTCTTTGAAACAGTGTTCTACACATTTATACTTCACCTGGTTCCTGCACTCACTGGGAGATTGCCTTTCTATGCCTCTTTGGTGCTGGAAGTTTTTGTGAGTTTTGCTCCTGAAACAACCTTCCTTTTGGTTCCACCTCTACCCGGGGGTTTTCTGAATGGACATAGCACTGTCTTTATGTGTATTCAGGCCATATATATATGACGCTTCACCATGATGGCAGCCATTTTGGTGATTTGCCTCAGTTTTCTGTTGTCTGATTATATAATTTTCTTTTTCATATGTATATGTTGACTTATTGTGTATGTTTTTCATTTATATTTAATATTCTCTGAAAGTATACTCCTGAAGAAGTGGGTCACTGTGAAACATGAAGTGTTGGCAACTGGATAATTGTTTCCATAAATATATTGCAAAATTTTTTCAATCCCTCTTTTCCAGATTGTGTCAGAGAATAGGGTGCCTCTCATTTAAGCAGCATCCTTTGTATATTCTATATCTACCCATGTTTTAATAATTATATTTTGTACAATACATTTATATTTTTGTATCTCTATTGTGTAATTCTATACTGTACAAGGAAAGTCCATATTGCCTCTTCAATTGCCAATCTTTATATTCAATGTTAGGACGAAGGTACTTTAGTCACTTTCTATTTAGTAACATTCCATATTTTCTGCTTAGGAAGGGGGCTGATATGTAAAAATGTTATGAATTTTAGCACTGTCAGATCACAGGGTGAGAGGCAGTAGAAGAAGTGGACAATGTAAATATGATGAAATTATACAATGGCAGTTCACAGACTGAGTAGCTGCAGGGTCTGAACTAGTGATGCACCAATACTGGTACTGGTATCGGTGCCGATACTAGACATTTTCGTGAGTATCGGTACTCGTGAAAATGCTCCTATACGGAAAACTGATACAGAAAGTGATGTCAGCTGGGGGCGGGACGCCTCCTCCTCCCCTCCGGCAGTGGGGTTCAAAGCAGTACCTGCCTTACGGCACCAGGACAGTGGGGCGGGAAATCGGTACTCACGAAAATGCTTTGATACTGAAAACCGATACCGGAAGTGACATCAGCTGGGGGCAGGACGCCTCCTCCTCCCCTCTGGCAGTGGGGTTCGAAGCAGTACGTGCCTTATGGCACCAGGACAGTGGGGCGGGAAACTCCTCAGTTCTGAACAGTCTGACAGCTGGCCACAGTGACACTCCTGCTCCCGGCTGTCTTTTATCATTATGCAGCACCGCCGCAATCCTCTCCTGCCTCTGTAAACAAAGAAGAGGGTGAGTGATGTCATAAATCCTCCCTTCCTGTTCCTGCACAGAAAAAGAGAGCTGGCTGCTAGGCTGGATGGATGACTGGTTGCTACCCAATGACAGAGATTGGGTGGGTCGCCAAGGGCAAGGGGCTGGACAACATCAGCACGTGTGTTTCTATAGTGTGAGGCAGCTGTGGAAGCGTCCCTGGAAGCAGAACCGAGTATTGAGGGGAGCAAGTCCTACAAACCGCTTAGTGTAGTATGTACAGTACAGTGTCAGCACAGACTGGTCTTATACACTAGCACCATACAATATATACAGACCAGTCTGTCCACTGACACTGTACTGTATATGTTATATGTTATACACACACCAGTCTATATATAATGTACAGTACTGTGTCAGTGTACAGAGTGGTCTGTACCTAATGCCCTGGTACTACGCCCTCCTAACGCCCTGGTACTGCACCCTCTTATTGCCTTGGTACTGCGTCCTCCTGCCCACCCTGTGTTACCTCCTCCTTCCCCCACCAGCTGTTACCTCTGCCCCCATGTCTCCCAATGACCCTCCCATCCCCATCATCTTCCCCCCAGCGATCATGGCCTTTTTCTTCTCAACTCTCCCACCCCACGATCCCTATTTCACCCCACCCTCAACTACCCTGCCCTCACTTTCCCCTCCCACCCTGCCCTCACCCAACTCCCTAACAACCCCCCCTCCCAAACTACCCCCTACCTATACAATAGGTATCTGCAATTGGTATTGGCGAGTACTTGCAAAAAAAGTATCGGTATTCGTACTCGGTGTTAAAAAAAGTGGTATCAGTGCAATCCTAGTCTGAACCAGAGGTATAGCTACAGAGGTCACAATTGTGACCCGGCCCCATGCTGCAAGGGGCCCATGTGGTACTACAGTACTATATTACAGTACGGTAGGGTATGGTAGTACAGTATTCCTCTCCATTTATTCTATGTAGCTGAGGCTACAGAGAAGGAGATTTAGGGCTGTGTCCGTAGTCTCCTACTCTGTCTTAAAGGTGGAATATCAAAGGTCTCTTTAGACCCCTGATATCTCAACAAAGACCAAAAACATAACAAAAATATAAAAAAGTACTAATACCATTGGTGGTACTACAAGGGTCACAAAGGTTATATTTGCGACCGGGCCCTGGAGTTCCACCACTGGGCTCGGAGGGAAGGGCCCTGGCCGGGGATCCCTTCATGGTCTCTTGCAACGGGGCCCTGAATGTTCTTGTTATGCCACTGGTCTAAACTGTGTGAGTGTGATGGATTTTTCACAAGCAGGTAGCAGGGGGCAAAGCTGTGTAAGGAATGTGTACACACTTCCAAGAACATAATATTTACTGCACTGCCTTTGTGATATACTTATTTGCTTTAAATTGATTAGCCCAGAAATTAGACAATAATCATATAGAACATATTATAGTGTTGGCCTTATGGAGTTAAAAGATAATGCATTAGGCGTTATGCACAATTCTTAACCACTTAAGCCCCGGACCATTTGGCTGGCAAAAGACCAGAGCACTTTTTGTGATTCGGCACTGCATCACTTTAACTGACAATTGCGCAGTCATGCGACATGGTTCCCAAACAAAATTGACATCCTTTTTTCCCCACAAATAGAGCTTTCTTTTGGTGGTAATTGATCATCTCTGCGGTTTTTATTTTTTGCTCTATAAACAAAAAAAATTTTGAAAAAAACGCATTATTTTTTTATGTTTTTCTGTAATATACATCCCCAAAAAATTTATAAAAAAACATTTTTTTCCTCAGTTTAGGCTGATACGTATTCTTCTACATATTTTTGGTAAAAAAAATCGCAATAAGCGTTTATTGATTGGTTTGCACAAAAGTTATAGCGTCTACAAAATAGGGGAGAGTTTTGTGGCATTTTTGTTAATATTTTTTTTTACTAGTAATGTTAAGTTTTTCCTAGGGAGTGATTCTAACTGTGGGGGGGATGGGCTATGTGTGACACGACACTGATCACCGCTCCCGATTACAGGGAGCTGTGATCAGTGTCCTGTCACTAGGCAGAACAGGGAAATGCTTGTTTACATCAGCATTTCCCTGTTCTTCCTCTCCGTGAGAAGATTGCGGGTATCCCTGCGGACATCGAGTCCGCGGGACCCGCAATCACACTCATGGAGCTCACCGCAGCACATGCGCACCCGCAAGCCGCTTCTTAAAGGGCAACGTATAGGTACGTTAATATGCCTGTATGTGCCCTTCTGCCGACGTATATCGGCGTGAGCTGGTCAGCAAGCGGTTAAAATACAAAGATAAGGATCTTTACATAGTTCGTTAGGCAGCTCATAGACATTATGTTTTTTTTTGTTTAACCAGTGGGTTGAATGAAAAAAAAAGAAATTACTTGGTTTGTCCATCCACACATTCAATGTAGTTGGGGGAATCCTCCCCTCTGAGCTATTGTATTCTGACAGCAGGGAAACTTCCCTGCCATGAGAATACACTGAACAGTGCTGTCGGCTGTGGCAGAAGTTGCTAATCGAGCAGCAGAAATCTGGCAGGGCGGTTGTACAGAACCACCCTGCCCATAAATAGATCAAAATGTATCCGGTCCCTGCTGAACTGGTTGAATCATGATCCATGTATGGCTGACTTAGCGTTGAATAAGGACACCAGTCCATCCAGTTCAACCTGATTGTGTGTGCGTCTGCTATTTTACATATCCCAGTACATTGTGTTCACTAGGAAACCCATTTAAAATGTTTTTGAATTTATCTACACCCCCCGCTGACACCATCAACTGTGATATTCAGACTGTAATATTCAAATCTGTTGGACTAAAAATAATGAAAATACTAGTCACTCTAAAAAAATAAATTAAAAAAAGGATCCTTATCCTTTGTGACACAAGCCTATTGTCAGATGGAGCACTGTAATCTCTTTGGGAGTTAAAGCTGATTTTGTGTCAAAATGTTTCAGTACCCCCCTGTAAATTATGACTTAAAATTGCAAAAAAAATAAACTAAAATTCACAAGTAAAAAGTAAAAGATATTTACCCTGGCCTTTGTCCGCTTCACAAGGGTGATACCACATGGCCTCATCACAGGATCCTGGGAAAGCCTGGGGGAGAAAATAAATAAATAAATAAATATATATGTCATATATAGAAATGACACTTTGCTACAATGTAAAGTAGTGAGTGTACAGCTTGTATAAAACTGTAAATTTGCTGTCCCCTCAAAATAACTCAACACACAGCCATTAATGTCTAATTTGCTGGCAAAAGTGAGTACTTTTATTTTGTGTGGCCATCAATTTTTTCCAAAACTGCCTTAACTTTCTTGGGTAGGGATGAGCTTCGAGTTTGAGTCGAACTCATGTTCGACTCGAACATCGGCCGTTCGCCAGTTCGCCGAACAGCGAACAATTTGGGGTGTTCGCAGCAAATTCAAATGCTGCGGAACACCCTTTAAAAGTCTATGGGAGAAATCAAAAGTGCTAATTTTAAAGGCTTATATTCATGGTATTGTCATAAAAAGTGTTTGGGGACCTGCCCCAGGGGACATGGATCAATGCAAAAAAAAGTTTTAAAAACGGCCGTTTTTTCGAGAGCATTGATTTTAATAATGCTTAACCACTTCAGCCCCGGAAGGATTTACCCCCTTCCTGACCAGAGCACTTTTTACAATTTGGCACTACGTCGCTTTAACTGCTAATTGCGCGGTCATGCAATGGTGTACCCAAACGAAATTTGCGTCCTTTTCTTCCCACAAATAGAGCTTTCTTTTGATGGTATTTGATCACCTCTGACATTTTTATTTTTTGCGCTATAAACGGAAAAAGACCGAAAATTTTGAAAAAAAATGATATTTTCTACTTTTTGTTATAAAAAAAATCCAATAAACTCAATTTTAGTCATACATTTAGGCCAAAATGTATTCGGCCACATGTCTTTGGTAAAAAAAAAGTCAATAAGCGTATATTTATTGGTTTGCGCAAAAGTTATAGCGCCTACAAACTAGGGTACATTTTCTGGAATTTACACAGCTTTTAGTTTATGACTGCCTATGTCATTTCTTGAGGTGCTAAAATGGCAGGGCAGTACAAACCCCCCCCCCCAAATGACCCCATTTTGGAAAGTAGACACCCCAAGGAAATTGCTGAGAGGCATGTTGAACCCATTGAATATTTATTTTTTTTGTCCCAGGTGATTGAATAATGACAAAAAAAAAAAAAAATTTTACAAAAAGTTTCCACTAAATGATATATTGCTCACACAGGCCATGGGCATATGTGGAATTGCACCCCAAAATACATTCAGCTGCTTCTCCTGAGTACGGGGATACCACATGTGTGGGACTTTTTGGGAGCCTAGCCGCGTATGGGGCCCCGAAAACCAAGCACCGCCTTCAGGATTTCTAAGGGCATAGATTTTTGATTACACTCCTCACTACCTATCACAGTTTTGAAGGCCATAAAATGCCAAGATGGCACAAATCCCCCCCAAATGACCCCATTTTGGAAAGTAGACATCCCAAGCTATTTGCTGAGAGGCATGTTGAGTCCATGAAATATTTTATATTTTGACACAAGTTGCGGGAAAGTGACAATTTTTTTTTTTTTTTGCACAAAGTTGTCACTAAATAATATATTGCTCAAACATGCCATGGGCATATGTGGAATTGCACCCCAAAATATATTCTGCTGCTTCTCCTGAGTACGGGGATACCACATGTGTGGGACTTTTTGGGAGCCTAGCCGCGTACGGGGCCCCGAAAACCAAGCACCGCGTTCAGGATTTCTAAGGGCATAAATTTTTGATTTCACTCCTCACTACCTATCACAGTTTTGAAGGCCATAAAATGCCAAGATGGCACAAAACCCCCCCAAATGACCCCATTTTGGAAAGTAGACACCTCAAGCTATTTGCTGAGAGGCATGTTGAGTCCATGGAATATTTTATTTTTTGACACAAGTTGCGGGAATGTGAGAATTTTTTTTTTTTTTTGCACAAAGTTGTCACTAAATGATATATTGCTCACACAGGCCATGGGCATATGTGGAATTGCACCCCAAAATACATTCTGCTGATTCTCCTGAGTACGGGGATACCACATGTGTGGGACTTTTTGGGAGCCTAGCTGCGTACGGGGCCCCAAAAACCCAGCACAGCCTTCAGGATTTCTAAGGGCGTAAAGTTGTAATTTCACTCCTCACTACCTATCACATTTTTGAAGGCCATAAAATGGCACAAAACCCCCCCAAATGACCCCATTTTGGAAAGTAGACACCCCAAGCTATTTGCTGAGAGGCATGGTGAGTATTTTGCAGCTCTCATTTGTTTTTGAAAATGAAGAAAGACAAGAAAAACGTATTTTTTTTTTCTTTTTTCAATTTTCAAAAGTTTGTGACAAAAAGTGAGGTCTGCAAAATACTCACTATACCTCTCAGCAAATAGCTTTGGGTGTCTATTTTCCAAAATGGGGTCATTTGGGGGGGGGGGTCTGTGCCATCTGGGCATTCCATGGCCTCCGAAACTGTGATAGGCAGTGAAGAGAGAAATCAAAAATTTACGCCCTTAGAAAGCCTGAAGGCGGGGCTTGGTTTTCAGGGTCCCGTATGCGGCTAGGCTCCCAAAAAGTCTCACACATGTGGTATCCCCGTACTCAGGAGAAGCAACAGAATGTATTTTGGGGTGTAATTTCACATATTCCCATGGCATGTTTGAGCAATATATCATTTAGTGACAACTTTGTGCAAAAAAAAAAAAAAAAAAAATTGTCTTTTTCCCGCAACTTGTGTCACAATATAAAATATTCCATGGACTCGACATGCCTCTCAGCAAATAGCTTGGGGTGTCTACTTTCCAAAATGGGGTCATTTGGGGGGGGTTTGAACTGTCCTGGCATTTTATGCACAACATTTAGAAGCTTATGTCACACATCGACCACTCTTCTAACCACTTGAAGACAAAGCCCTTTCTGACACTTTTTGTTTACATGAAAAAATTATTTTTTTTGCAAAAAAATTACTTTGAACCCCCAAACATTATATATTGTTTTAAAGCAAATACCCTACAGATTAAAATGGTGGGTGTTTCATTTTTTTTTTTCACACAGTATTTGCGCAGCGATTTTTCAAACGCATTTTTTGGGGAAAAAACACACTTTTTTTAATTTTAATACACTAAAACACACTATTTTGTCAAAATGTTTGAAGAAATAAAAAAGATGATCTTAGGCCGAGTACATGCATACCAAACATGACATGCTTTAAAATTGCGCACAAACGTGCAGTGGCGACAAACTAAATACATTTTTAAAAGCCTTTAAAAGCCTTTACAGGTTACCACTTTAGATTTACAGAGGAGGTCTACTGCTAAAATTACTGCCCTCGATCTGACCTTCGCGGTGATACCTCACATGCATGGTGCAATTGCTGTTTACATTTGACGCCAGACCGACGCTTGCGTTCGCCTTTGTGCGAGAGCGGGGGGGGGGGCAGGGGTGCTTTTTTTCTTTTTTTTTTTTATTATTTTTTTTGCTTTTTTATCTTATTTTTAAACTGTTCCTTTCATTTTTATTTTTTTTAATCATTTTTATTGTTATCTCAGGGAATGTAAATATCCCCTATGATAGCAATAGGTAGTGACAGGTACTCTTTTTAGAAAAAAATTGGGGTCTATTAGACCCTAGATCTCTCCTCTGCCCCCAAAGCATCTGACCACACCAAGATCGGTGTGATAAAATGCTTTCCCAATTTCCCAATGGCGCTGTTTACATCCGGCGAAATCTAAGTCATGAAATGCTCGTAGCTTCCGGTTTCTTAGGCCATAGAGATGTTTGGAGCCATTCTGGTCTCTGATCAGCTCTATGGTCAGCTGGCTGAATCCCCGGCTGCATTCTCAAGTTCCCTGTTGGGACAGGAGAGCCAGAGAAAAACATGGACGACGGTGTGAGGGGGCATTCCCTCCCACTGCTTGTAAAAGCAGTCTAGAGGCTAATTAGCCACTAGGATTGCTTTTACAAGAAAGCCGACCACTGGCTGAAAAGAATGATACCAAGATGATACCTAAACCTGCAGGCATCATTCTGGTATAACCACTCAAAGTCCAGCAACATACCAGTACGTTGCTGGTCCTTGTTGGGCATACATTGTAAACTTTTTTTTCATGCAGCCTGTGGGCTGAATGAAAAAAAGATATTGATCGGTGGGTATGCCCACCATTAGAATACCTCCCTTCATCCACCCACTTCTAATGATGGGCATACATGCACCGTATATATATGCCGAAGCATGGGGGCATCCTCCCGCAAAAGGCAGGAGCAAATCGCTCCTCCACCCACTGCTGCCCCCACGCTTCGGCATATATGCTGAAGTATGTAACTGTGGTGGTGAAATCACCTCCGACAGCGCTGGAGTCACGGCTTTATGTATCGTGGGAGCAAACGCTGTTGCTGTCAAGATAAATAAATCCGTGCTGCAACTGAATGGCGTACCTGCTAAGCAAATGATGGTTAACAAAAAAACAAAGTAACATTACAGTATAACAGTAATACTTACCATACCTGCAAAGCAAAATACAAAAAAAACATAGTAAAAAATAAAACATTTAACGCAACCTGTGCCTACCTAAAAAATATATATGCCGAAGCATGGGGGCATCCTCCCGCAAAAGGCAGGGGAAAAAATCGCTCCTCCACCCACTGCTGCCCCCACGCTTCGGCATATATGCTGAAGTATGTAACTGTGGTGGTGAAATCACCTCCGACAGCGCTGGAGTCACGGCTTTATGTATCGTGGGAGCAAACGCTGTTGCTGTCAAGATAAATAAATCCGTGCTGCAACTGAATGGCGTACCTGCTAAGCAAATAATGGTTAACAAAAAAACAAAGTAACATTACAGTATAACAGTAATACTTACCATACCTGCAAAGCAAAATACAAAAAAAACATAGTAAAAAATAAAACATTTAACGCAACCTGTGCCTACCTAAAAAATATATATGCCGAAGCATGGGGGCATCCTCCCGCAAAAGGCAGGAGCAAATCGCTCCTCCACCCACTGCTGCCCCCACGCTTCGGCATATAGGTTGAAGTATGTAACTGTGGTGGTGAAATCACCTCCGACAGCGCTGGAGTCACAGCTTTATGTATCGTGGGAGCAAACGCTGTTGCTGTCAAGATAAATAAATCCGCTCTGCAGCTGAATGGCGTACCTGAAAACAAAAAAGTGGTTAACAATAAAAAAAACAAAGTATAAAAAAATTGCATACCTATAAAGCAAACATGATAAAAACATAACAATAAAACATTGCAGTATAGAATGCAGAACAATAGAGAGAGAATAGAGAGAGAACAATAAAACAACAACTATTTTTGTTTTTTTTATTTTATATATTTTTTTGTGTTTTTTTCTTTTTTTTTTACTTTTTTTTGTTTTTTTTACACTTTTTTTTGTAACTTTAACTTTTTTAACTGGTACCAGGTTTGGGTCTCTCAAAATGCGACAGCATCTTGGGAGACCCTGTGGAAGTGTGCCTAGTCTATGCAGTGCTGTACCCTACGCTAATACTCCACTAGTGTATGGTAGCGTTCAAAACATTCACCAATGCAAAGACCAGGATTGCCAGGACAGAGGGGACAACAATACCGGGTGTCACGCCTAAATCCGCGCTTGCTGCAGACACGACATCTTTTTTGGGGGGTTCGTTGGGTAGGGGTACTCGGGAGGGCATAAAGAAAATGCCTCTCATGCAGTCGGCTTACTGCATTTGGTTGGGGATGGTGAGGTGGAGCACCGTCTGGATACAGAAGGGCTCTGACGATCTCTTCCTGGAATTTAAGGAAGGATCCAGTCCGTCCTGAAGCTCTGTATAGCACATAAGCATTCAGCAAAGCCAATTGAAATAAATAAACAGACACTTTTTTGTACCAGCGTCTGGCCTTACGGGCAATTAGGTACAGCGCCAACAACTGGTCGTTGAGGTCCACCCCTCCCATATTAAGGTTATATTCGTGGACACAGAGGGGTTTCTCCACAACACCAGTCGCCGTAGGAATTTGAACCATCGTGTCTGCATGAAGGGAGGTGAGAACGAAAACATTCTTCTTATCCCTCCACTTCATAGCGAGCAAATTATTATACTTCAAGCAGGCTCTCTCCCGCAGCCTAAGACGGGAATCTACAAGCCGCTGGGGAAAGCCCCGGTGATTAGGTCGCACGGTGCCACATGCTCCAATCTGATGATCAAAAAGGTGGCTAAAAAGTGGCACGCTCGTGTAATAATTGTCCACGTACAAGTGGTACCCCTTTCCGAATAAGGGTGACACCAAGTCTCACACTATCTTGCCAGCGCTTCCTATGTAGTCAGGGCAGTTTGTCGGCTCTACGTGACTATCTTTGCCCTCGTAAACCATAAAACTATATGTATAGCCTGTGGCCCTGTCACAGAGCTTATACATCTTGACCCCGTATCTGGCACGCTTGCTGGGAAGGTACTGTTTAAATGACAAGCGGCCAGAAAATTTAACCAGGGACTCATCAACGCAGACAACTTGATGGGGGGTAAACAAGTCTGCAAAACGTTGGTTGAAGTGGTTTACGAGGGGCCGAATTTTGTAGAGCCGATCGTATGCAGGGTCTCCACGAGGACGAGTTCATTGTCGTTGAAGTGCATGAACCGCAAAATCTGCTCGTATCGTGCCCTGGCCATGGAGGCAGAGAACAAGGGTGAATGGTAAATTGGGTCAGTGGCCCAATATGACCGCAACTCACTCTTTTTATTCAACCCCATGAGGAGGGAAAGGCCCAGAAAGATCTTAAATTCGGAGAACGTAATTGGTCTCCAATCTCTGGCAAGGGTGGACTGGGGAATAGTGGCGATGTATTGACCAGCGTATAAATTGCTTTGGTCCACAATAGATCTATAGAGATCTTCGGTGAAAAACAGCGAATAAAAATCCAGTGGCGTAAAGTCAACTGTTTCCACCTGAATTCCGGGTTGGCCAGTGAAAGGGGGAAGTACGGGTGCTGCAGAAGTGGTGGGTACCCAATTCGGATTGGCGAATGCAGCAGGAAGGGCACTATGGGCATGACGGGCCTGTGTTCGTCTTCTTGGTGGCAGCGGGACACTACTTGTGCTTGCCACCTCGCCAGCTTGAACTGCACTTATGGGACTCACCACGTCACCAAGTGTTACTGCAGTGCTGGATGTACGACCAGGGTGTACTAGGCCGTTGGTGCTTGCCAGTTCACCAGAAGGAATAGCGGCACTAGTACTTCTCTGCTCCATACGAGAGCCCTGCGGTTCTTGCACTTCAAGGACAGAATAAGTTCGGGGTCTGGTACGCCTGACCTTAGCAGGGACCACAACTCCGTCGTCAGAGCTATCTGTCATGGAGCCGCTGTCCTCTACAGGATCGTATTCTGAGCCTGAATCTGACAGATGAGTGACTTCCTCTTCACTATCTGTCATGCTCAGAAACCTGTAGGCCTCTTCACTAGTGTACCTTCGATTTGCCATTTTGGCCTCTAAATTTAGGGGTACACTAGTGAGACTCACAGGCAAAAAAGCTCCTGACTGTCAGCGACTGATTCAAAACGCTACCAAAAAACTGTTAGCGATCGCAGGGATCAGGCCTGACTCTGCGAACACTGCAGTTATGTGTGCTTAGTGTTTTGTAAGTGTCAGTTATCGATCGATACTGCACTTGGGTGGGCTGGGCTGGGCCGAGGAGCAAAACGCAGGTGCTAGCAGGTATCTGGGCTGATCCCGCTAACACTGCGTTTCAGGGAACCCTAAACTGCTGGGGAGTATAGATCTGATCGGATCAGATATCGATCCGTTCAGATACTATAGCACTAAGGGAGGTGTATGCTGCGTGCGTGGGTTTTAGCGGTACTGGCGCTAACCTGACGCTGCCTGGGGTGACGCAGACCTTATCTGATCCTAAAAACTTAACTTCTATCACCGCCGGGCAATTAGGGGGTTAAACCTTTATAAGGTAATAAACGGCGGGTGCCCTAAAACTATAATAAACTATAATAAACTGTAATAAACTATAATAAACTACAAAAAACAAACTATCTAACCAGCGTCACCCGTAACACTTATACGGTGATCGCTGATGAAAGGGTTAACTAGGGGGCAATCAGGGGGTTAAAACCTTTAGAAGGTAGTATATGGGGGTCCCAGTCACTATAAAACACTGACAGCGAACCTATATACTTACCTCCCTAAACTAGCGTCACCTGTGTCACTAATACAGCGATCAGAAAAACGATTGCTTAGCGACACTGGTGACGGGGGGTGATCACGGGGTTAACCTTTATTAGGGGGGGTTAGGGGGGTACCCTGGACCTAAAGGGGGGTACCCTAGACCTAAAGGGGGCTAACCTAACTGCCCTAACACTTATAACTGACACAAACTGACACCAATGCAAAAAAAAAAACACTGCTATTGGTGTCAGAGTGACAGTGGGTACAGGGGGGTGATCGGGGGGTGACAGGGGGGTGACAGGGGGGTGAAAAGTGTGCCTGCGTGTTCTACTGTTAGTGTAGTGTTGGTGCACTTACTTGGATGTCTTCTCTCCTCGGCGTCGGATCAAAAAGACCGGCTCGAGGAGAGATGACATCACTTCCTCTCCCTCTGTTTACATTACAGAGGGAGAGGAAGCATTTGATTTGCTGGGAGCGATCGGGAGGGGGTGGCCATCAATGGATGGCCTCCCCCTGACCCCCAATCGCCCGCGAACAAGAGCCGACCGCCTACGGCACCGGGGGGGGTCCGATCGGACCCCCCGCCCGCGGGAAGGCATCACGTACCAGGTACGTGATTTTGCCTGCCCGTGCCGCTCTGCTCACGTATATAGGCGTGAGGCGGTCGGCAAGTGATTAAAGTCAAACAATAAAAGTGTAATATTCCTTTAAATTTCGTACCTGGGGGTGTCTATAGTATGCCTGTAAAGGAGCGCATGTTTCCCGTGTTTAGAACAGTCTGACAGCAAAATTACAATTTAAAGGAAAAAAAGTAATTTAAAACTGCTCGCGGTTATTAATGAATTGCCGGTGCGACAATACACATAAAAGTTCATTGATAAAAACGGCATGGGAATTCCTCACAGGGGAACCCCAAACCAAAATTTAAAAAAAAATGACGGGGGGGTGCCCCTAAATTCCATACCAGGCCCTTCAGGTCTGGTATGAATATTAAGGGGAACCCCGGCTAAAATAAAAAAAAATGGCGCGGGGTCCCCCTCAAAATCTATACCAGACCCTTATCTGAGCACGCAACCTAGCAGGCCGCAGGAAAAGAGGGGGGGACGAGAATGCGCCCCCCCTCCTGAACCGTACCAGGCCACATGCCCTCAACATTGGGAGGGTGCTTTGGGGTAGCCCCCCAAAACACCTTGTCCCCATGTTGATGGGGACAAGGGCCTCATCCCCACAACCCTTGGCCGGTGGTTGTGGGGGTCTGCGGGCGGGGGGCTTATCGGAATCTGGAAGCCTCCTTTAACGGGGGACCCCCAGATCCCGGCCCTCCCCCCTGTGTGAAATGGTAAGGGGGTACTTTTCCCTACCATTTCACAAAAAACTGTCAAAAATGTTAAAAATGACAAGAGACAGTTTTTGACAATTCCTTTATTTAAATGCTTCTTCTTTCTTCTATCTTCTTTCTTCTATCTTCCTTCGGTTTCTTCCTCCATCTTCTTCTTCTTCTGGTTCTTCCTCTGGTGTTCTCGTCTGGCATATTCCTCCGCGGTGTCGGTGTCTTCTTCCCTTCTTCTCCTCGGGCCGCACCGCATCCATGATGGTATGGAGGGAGGCTCCCGCTGTGTGACGCTTCTCTCTTCATCTTTTTCTCTTCATCTTCTTCTCTTCATCTTCTTGTCTTCATCTTCTTTTTGGGCCGCTCCGCATCCATGATGGCATGTGTGACGCTTCTCATCTTCTGATGGTTCTTAAATAACGGGGGCGGGGCCACCCAGTGACACCGCCCCCTCTGATGCACGGGGACTTGACGGGACTTCCCTGTGGCATTCCCTGTGACGTCAGAGGGGGGCGGGGGTCACCCGTTATGTAACCCCGCCCCCTTCTGACGTCACGGTAAATGCCACAGGGAAGTCCCCATCAAGTCCCCGTGCGTCAGAGGGGGCGGGGTCACCGGGTGGCTCCACCCCCCCATTATTTAAGAACCGTCAGAAGAGGAGAAGCGTCACACAGCGGGAGCCTCCCTCCATGCGATCATGGATGCGGAGCGGCCCGAAAAGAAGATGAAGACAAGAAGATGAAGAGAAGAAGAAGAAGATGAAGAGAAAAAGATGAACAGAAAAAGATGAAGAGGAGAAGCGTCATACAGTGGGAGCCTCCCTCCATGCCATCATGGATGCGGAGCAGCCCGAGGAGAAGAAGGGAAGAAGACGCCGAAGATGCCGGACGAGAACGCCGGAGGAAGAACCAGAAGAACCAGAAGAAGAAGAAGATGGAGGAAGAAACCGAAGGAAGATAGAAGAAAGAAGAAAAAAGATAGAAGAAAGAAGCATTTAAATAAAGGAATTGTCAAAAACTGTCTCTTGTCATTTTTAACATTTTTGACAGTTTTTTTGTGAAATGGTAGGGGTACTTTTGTACCCCCTTACCATTTCACACAGGGGGGATGGCCGGGATCCGGGGGTCCCCTTGTTAAAGGGGGCTTCCAGATTCCGATAAGCCCCCCGCCCGCAGACCCCCACAACCACCGGCCAAGGGTTGTGGGGATGAGGCCCTTGTCCTCATCAACATGGGGACAAGGTGTTTTGCGGGGCTACATGGAGGGCATGTGGCTTGGTACGGTTCAGGAGGGGGGGGCGCTCTCTCATCCCCCTCTTTTCCTGCGGTCTGCCAGGTTGCGTGCACAGATAAGGGTCTGGTATGGATTTTTAGGGGGACCCCGCGCCATTTTTTTTTTACATTTTGGTGCGGGGTTCCCCTTAATATCCATACCAGACCTGAAGGGCCTGGTATGGAATTTAGGGGGACCCCCCAAGTCATTTTTTTTTTCAAATTTTGGTTCGGGGTTCCCCTGTGGGGAATTCCCATGCCGTTTATATCAATGAACTTTTATGTGTATTGTCGGACCGGCAATTCATTAATAGCCGCGAGTAGTTTTAAATGACTTTTTTTCCTTTGAAATATCATTTTGCTGTCAGACTGTTCTAAAAACGGGAAACATGCGCTCCTTTACAGGCATACTATAGACACCCCCCAGGTATGAAATTTAAAGGGATATTACACTATATTGTTTCACTTTAAGCATTATTAAAATCACTGCTCCTGAAAAAACTGCAGTTTTTAAAACTTTTTTTTGCATTGATCCATGTCCCCTGGGGCAGGACCCAGGTCCCCAAACACTTTTTATGACAATAACTTGCATATAAGCCTTTAAAATTAGCACTTTTGATTATTCATGTTCGTGTCCCATAGACTTTAACGGTGTTCGCGTGTTCGAACAAATTTTTGCCTGTTCGCAAGTTCTGGTGTGAACCGAACAGGGGGGTGTTCGGCTCATCCCTACTCTTGGGCATGGAGTTCACCAGAGATTCACAGGTTGCCACTGGAGTCCTCTTCCACTCCTCCATGACGACATCACAGAGCTGGTGTATGTTAGAGACTAGGGATGAGCTTCGATTTAGAGTTGAACCCAGGACTTTCACACGTACAGGACATCCTGACGGCAGGACATCCTTGTGGGAATACGCCAGTTCCTGAAGTGCATGACGGCATCCCAGGGATGGTAATGTACCATGTCTTTTTGTCCAGCTCTGATATAGTTCGGTGTCCTCATAAATTGTGCATTGCCTCTGGCTTTATGTGTATACTTCCTGTCCAGGACACTCTATATTACCACTCACCTGTACACCATTGCGGTGCTAATGATGCATTTCCATGTAGCACCGAACTTTAACAACTCTGCCTCTTGATTCCAGTCTGCCTGGTCCAGCTGCTCTGTAGACATTTACTAGACACGGGCACCACTGGTACTCACCTTCAGCTTCCCTGCTGCTCCACGGATCTCCACTGCCCTTTCCACAGCTCTCTGCCTTCCATCCCTCTCCCTCCAGCCCATCCACCTCTGGGATTGATGCCAGCCCTGTAGCCCTACTTAGCAATTGCTATTTTATACCCTATAGTGGATAGCAAGGCTGTCATCAATTTATTGTGCGTCCGGACGCTGTCTCTGTTTTGTCTCATGTTCATGTCCTGTTCCCCCTGTCTGTGATCGCGACAGACCAACCTTCACAGGTGGTCGGCAATATTTTTAGATACAGTACTATATTGGGTCTCTACCCTGTTGCCTGTTATATACGTGTGTTTTGCCAATAAATTTTCATTTTTGATAATTATATCAGGTTGTTGCTCTTCCGTTTAGCCCTGCTTTTCTCTACCCCCTCCTGTTTGGGAAACTTTTTTTGCTTTATTTTGGGGTTGAAGTGCAATTTCTGTAAATTATTTAGGCAACACTATTCTCATGAGAGTCAAGCCTCTTTTTTATAATACTTTTGCAACTATCTTGCAACTATCTATCACGGTGCATTGGGTGACTCTGCTGGCAGCTGGGAAGGATGCAGGACAAGGTGCAGTAGTGTTAGAGGTTGTTCCACCACCACGCCTCCAAAATGCTACTATTGGTGATTCTGACACACCTCTCTCCTCCCCCTCCTCTTCTTCTTCCTCAATGGACTCTTCCTGTGCTTTGTCCTCTGAACCAGCGGTGCTCCGTAGGCGTTCAAGGGGCTACGCAAGTATGCAGGCCAAAAGATGCCATACGGTGCTTGAGCTGGTGTGCTTGGGGGACAGGAGCCACACTGGGGCAGAGATTCTGTCAGCTCTGCAGGGGCAGGCTCAGAGGTGGTTGACGCCATGCCAGCTTAAGTCAGGAATGGTGGTTTGCGACAATGGCACCGACCTCCTCTCCACCCTCTGAAGGGACAACTGACCCATGTGCCATGTTTGACTCACATCCTTAACTTGGTGGTGCAGCAGTTCTTGGGCAGGTACCCAGACTTACAGGTTGTCCTGAGGCAGGCCAGGAAAGTCTGTGTGCATTTCCACTGGTAATATAATGCCAGTGCATTCAAAAGGAATTGAACCTGCCCAAGAACCGCCTAATCTGTGACATGCTCACCAGGTGGAACTCAACGTTGGCCATGCTGCAGCGGCTGCACACGTAGCAGAGGGCCATCAATGAGTACCTATGCGACTATGGACAGGGTCAGGGGAGCTTATTTTTTTTCCCCCACGCAAGTGGGAAATGATCAGGGATGCATGCACTGTCCTGTCACCATTTGGGGAGGCCATGAGGATGGTGAGCAGTGACAGTGCATTCATCAGTGACACTGTCCCCCTTGTCCACCTGTTGGAGCACACCCTGCGTGGAATAATGGACAGGGCACTTGAGGCAGAACAGAGGCAGGAAGAGGAGGACTTCCTTAGCTCTCAAGGCCCCCTTTATCCAGACAGTGTTCCTGCGTACCCGCCGATCATATAGGAAGAGGAGGAGGATTGTGTCAGCATGGAGGTGGAGCCTGGCACTCAGCATCAGCAGCAGTCTTTAAGGCATTATTTACAGTCCCAAGAAACCCATGGACTTGTACATGGCTGGGAGGAGGTGGCTGCGGATCATGTCATCCTTAGTGACCCCGAGGACTCCAGACCGAATGCCTCAGCAAACCTATGCTGCTTGCATGGCCTCCCTGATCCTGCAAAGCCTGCGTAAGGATCCTTGTATTCGTGGTATCAAGGAGAACGAACAATACTGGCTGGCAACCCTCCTTGATCCATGTTACAAGGGTAAGGTTGCGGACCTTATCTTGCTATCACAGAGGGAGCAGAGGATGAAACATCTTCGGAAGGCCTTGCAGAAAGGTCTGTGCAACGCGTTCCCAGAGACTGGGATTTTACAAACTCCTGTTCCTGGACAACGTGTCGCTAAGGCTTTGGTCAGTCAAAGAAGCAGCGGTGGAGAAGGTGGCCATCTGACAGATGCGTTCAGACAATTTTTTAGTACGCAGCCCCAAGGTATGATCGGCTCCAGCAACCATCGCCAGCGTCTGTTTCACATGGTGCAGGAATACCTAGGGGCAAGATCTGACTTGGACACCTTTCCCACCGAAAATCCTCTGGGTTACTGGGTCTTGAGGATGGATCACTGGCCAGAGCTTGCACAGTATGCAATTGAGCTACTGGCCTGTCCTGCATCCAGCGTTCTTTCGGAACACACATTCAGTGCTGCTGGAGGCTTTGCAACCGATCACAGGGTGGGCCTTTCCACCGACTCGGTTGGTCGACTGACCTTCATAAAAATAAATCAGTCTTGGATCACCACCAGCTACCAAGCACCTGATGCTGATGTACGCTCGTACCGACGGCGCATGCGAGGAGTTTCGTTTTAAAGCTGTATTGGTTCCTTGCAAGGAAAAGTGTTTTTATGGATGCCAGTGAGGCGACTTTTAATAAACAAGAGATAAAACGTTCTACACCATTGGAGTTTTCTCTTTTCTTTTAAACACTTCCATATCGGTGAGAGCTCTCTTCCCTGATTGTATCGCTGTCTGGAAGCCTGTGGCGATCGTTTGTGGATCTACATCCATCATCCCAGCTAAAGTTCCAGCCGCTGTGGAGGGCAAACCCCAAGCTGTTAGCTCTATGCCTCTGATCAGAGGCTATCTGGTAAGCCTTCAATCTATACCAGGTGACGGGATTTCAACACGGTGACAGTCACGGATTTATTATTCATAGAAAGTCACATTTAATTGCTTTTTTGGACATTTGTTTTGACATAATTTTTGCATCTTTGGACTTTTTCTAAATGTGTGGATAAAAAACTGGGAATAGTCACGCATATATATCACTATAGTGAAGCATCCATGTTATTGTTCACGCATATATATCACTATAGTGAAGCATTCATGTTATTGTTCATTTTTGTTTTTTTCTTTTACCACATATGAAAGCTGTTGGTGCTTTAATAGTAATATCAATTTTTGTTGTATTTTTGCATTTATATCCAGCGCTGTGCTTTTTGTTATATCTATTTAGTAGTGCCCTTATCAAGGTATAGTGCATAGCTGCAGGATTTTCCTTCACGGGCGATATTCACTAAGTTACTGTTTGTACACCTAGCGCAAATTTTTTCTTTAGAAACACCTGATGCTGATGTAACCGAATATTTTTTTTTGAAATGTCAGATCCCTTCAAGACTGCCTATGCTGATGCTGAGTGACTATCCTGTTATGCTGAGTGACTATCCTCTTCCTCCTCAATGATCATGCTGATAGCTTGTAAGAACATTTTTGATTCTGGGCGCCGCCACCAGTGGCTAAGGCCCAATTTTTCAGCCCCTGTTTAACAGGGGCATGTAATTACAATTTTTGATGCAATATTTTGCAAGGAGGGTTCATTGCTGTGCTCAACTAGAGTATTTGTGAGGGGTTGCAGTGTTGCGGCACCAGCACCAGTGCCTAAGGCCCAATTTTTCATCCCCTGTTTAACAGGGGAGTGTAATTACAATTTTTGATGCAATAGTTTGCAGCAGGGCTCATTCCTGCGCTCCAACTAGAGTATCTGTGAGGGGTTGCAGTGTTGTGGCACTAGCACCAGTGCCTATGGCCCAATTTTTCAGCCCCTGTTTAACAGGGGCGTGTAATTAAAATTTTTGATGCAATAATTTGCAGCAGGGCTCATTCCTGCGCTCCAACTAGAGCATCTGTGAGGGGTTGCAGTGTTGTGGCACCAGTGCCTAAGGCCCAATTTTTCTGCCCCTGTTAACAGGGACGTGTAAATACAATTCTTGATCTAACATTTCACTGCAAGGCCTGTTTCTGCGCCCACCAAGAGTAACTGTGAGGACTTACAGTGTTGTGGCACCAGCACCACCACCTTCACCACCAAAGGCCCAATTTTTCAGCCCCTGTTTAACAGGGGCATGTAATTACAATTTTTGATGCAATACTTTGCAGGAGGGCTCATTCCTGCACTCCAACTAGAGTATCTGTGAGGGGTTGCAGTGTTGTGGCACCAGCACCAGTGCCTAAGGCCCAATTTTTCAGCCCCTGTTTAACAGGGGCATGTAATTACAATTTTTGGTGCAATATTTTGCAGGAGGGCTCATTCCTGTGCTCCAACTAGAGTATCTGTGAGGGGTTGCAGTGTTGTGGCACCAGTGCCTAAGGCCCAATTTTTCTGATCTAATATTTCACAACAGGGCCGTTTCTGCGCCCACCAAGAGTAACTGTGAGAACTTACAGTGTTGTGGCAAAACCACCACCACCACCACCAAAGGCCCAATTTTTGTGCCCCTGTTTAACAGGGGCATGTAATTACAATTCTTGATCTAATCTTTTACAGCAGGGCCTGTTCCTGCGCCCACCAAGCTTAACTGCGAGGGCTTACATTACAGTGTTGTGGCAACACCAACACCTAAGGCCCCAATTTCTGCAGAGTATATAGGGCAGGCCCTTACTTTCAAACATCCAACTTACAAATGACTCCTACTTGCAAACGGAAGGAGACAACAGGAAGTGAGATAAAATCTACCCTTAGGAAGGGAAATTCTCTCCTGTAAGAGTTAATATGGGAAAAACGTGTCTCCTCTCCACTGATGCTTTATCACCAATCCTTGCTTCACTAAAAATCCCAAATTGTCAAAAAACATTTGTAATTGGGACAGAAAGTGAGGTGAAATCTTCTGAAGAGGTGCACAGACAGCAAAACAAATGTTACAGGGGTGATAACCCTTCCCTATGTTTTTCAAAAAAACTTAAAATCGATTTTTTGGCTGGAGCTACATATTAAAAATGTACCAGTTCAAAATTACAAACAGATTCTACTTAACAACAAACCTACAGTCCCTGTCTTGTTTGCACCGCCTGTATACTGCTGTTCAGAGTATATAGGGCCTGGGGGCCCCACGCCTTTCCTTTTTTTAATTCGGGTGCGGGGTTCCCCTTAATATCCATACAAGACCCAAAGGGCCTTGTAATGGACTGGGGGGGTGGGTACCCATGCCATTTGTCTCACTGATTTTCATCCATATTGCCGGGACCCGACATTACATTAAAGCCGCAAGCATTTTTAAATGACTTTTATTCCTTTAAAAATGTCATTTTGTGCAGGGACTGTTCTAAGCACGGGAAACACGTGCCACTTTACAGGCATACTATAGACACCCCCCAGGTATGATATTTAAAGGAATATTTCACTTTTTTTTCACTTTAAGCATCATTAAAATCACTGCTCCCGAAAAACAGCTGTTTATAAAACTTTTTTTTTGCATTGATACATGTCCCCTGGGGCAGGACCCGGGTCCCCAAACCTTTTTTAGGACAATACCATGCAAATTAGCCTAAAAATTAGCATTTGATTTTGAACGTTCGAGTCCCATAGACTTCAATGAGTTTCTAAAGTTTGCGCAAATTTGTGGTCCGTTTGCAGGTTCTGGTGCGAACTGAACCGGGGGGTGTTCGGCTCATTCCTATTAGAGACCTTGCGCTCCACCACCTTTGAAGATGCCCCACAGAGGTTCAATAGGGTTTAGATCTGGGGACATGCTTGGCCAGTCCATGACCTTTACCCTCAGCTTCTTTAGCAAGGCAGTGGTCATCTTGGTGGTGTGTTTGGGGTCCTCATGTTGGAATACTGCCCTAAGGCCCAGTCTCCGAGGGGAGGGGGATCATGCTCTGCTTCAGTATGTCACAGTACATGTTGGGATTCATGGTTCCCTCAATGAACTGTAGCTCCCCAGTGCCAGCAGCACTCATGCAGCTCCAGGCCATGACACTCCCACCACCATGCTTGACTGTAGGCAAAACAAACTTGTCTTTGTACTCCTCACCTGGTTGCTGCCACACACGCTTGACACCATCTGATCCAAATAAGTTTATATTGGTCCCATCAGAGCACAGGTCATGGTTCCAGTAATTCATGTCCTTAGTCTGCTTGTCTTCAGCAAACTGTTTGCGGGCTTTCTTGTGCATCATCTTTAGAAGAGACTTCCTTCTGGGGCGACAGCCATGCAGACCAATTGGATGCAGTGTGCAGCATATGGTCTGAGCACTGACAGGCTGAACCCTCACCCCTTCAACCTCTATAGCAATGCTGCCAGCACTCATACGTCTATTTCCCAAAGACAACCTCTGGATATGACGCTGAGCACATGCACTCAATTCCTTTGGTCAACCATGGCGAGGCCTGTTCTGAGTGGAACCTGTCCTGTTAAACTGCTGTATGGTCTTGCCCACCGTGCTGCAGCTCAGTTTTCAGGGTCTTGACAATCTTCTTATAGCCTAGGCCATATTTATGTAGAGCAACAATTCTTTTTTTTCAGATCCTCAGAGAGTTATTTGCCATGAGGTGCCATGTTGAACTTCCAGTGACCATTATGAGAGAGTGAGAGTGATAACACCAAATTTAACACACCTGTTCCCATTCACACCTGAGACCTTGTAACACTAATGAGTCACATGACACTGGGGAAGGAAAATGGTTAATTGACCCAATTTGGACATTTTCACTTAGGGGTGTACTCACTTTTGTTGCCAGCGATTTAGACATTAATGGCTGTGTGTTGAGTTATTTTGCGGGGACAGCAAATTTGCACTGCTATACCAGCTGTGCACTCACTACTTTACATTGTAGCAAAGTGTCATTTCTTCAATGTTGTCACATGAAAAGGTATAATAAAATATTTATAAAAATGTGAGGGATGTACTCACTTTTGTTATATACTGTATATATATATATATATATATATATATATATATATATATATATATATATATAAATTGTACAGGTCACCAGGGGTGGGTCCTGGATGCCCGGATGGGAGATGTGTCTCCACTTTTTGAATTATGGTTCCTTTAAGAGGGTTGATTTTAGGACAATTTGGATTATTTAGGGATTCTCACCCATGCAGTGTGGAAAAGGGAAAAATAACTTACAGTTTTCCAAGGCTGTTAGGTCCTTATATATATAGGATCCAGAATTCTGAGGCTCAGAGAGAGTTTGGCTGGGAAAGAGCCCCTCAACCCTGATTACAGGGAATGGTCCTCAAAAGATTGAGCTGCCTGCAGGGGAGGCCTAAAAAAGAACAGAAAGGGATCAGCACCTGTCTACGAGGTACAGTGGAGTACTACACAACTGTGTGAGAAAATGTGTACTGTCTTGTGACTGAAACATTGTTTATTGAGCTTCTGTCGCTTTGCCTGTACCATGGAGCAGATGTGTACCCTGGTGTGGGACTGATATACTGACGGTGGGCCAATGAATTATTTTTAAGATACCAGAATTATCAACTGTTTGTGTTTACTCTGCTAAAGAAAGCTGTTTTATTTATATCTGAATACCTCTTTGGGAATGAATTGTAAAGTTTAGAACAAGCTCTTATTCAGTTAAATTTAGTAGATTACGGTAGATTATTTACTTAATGGCAACTTCTAAACTGACTACAGTTCTTCTTTATTTATGTAACAATTATAATAAATGATGATTTACTGTTTTCACTATGGTAGGGAAATCAGGCTCTACCCAAATGTATATTTATGTTTATCTGTGTCTATGGTAAGGAGAATGTGTTACTTATTGTTTGAAGTATATAAAATACATGATCAAAAGAAATACATCATAATAATTGCAAGGTCAGAAATATATAAAGGTGTGCCATCTTTGTTTAAACTGTAAAATGCTATAATAAAAAAATATGTGTTCCAAGTACTGTAAAAATATATAAAATGTGGCAAAATATATATTAAAATAGGTGTTAAATTATTATTATTTTTTTTACAATCTATCATTATTTCTCTTTAAAGGGTTATTTAAAGTATACTAATAAAAAAAAAGTTGCTTTTCATACAGATCCATTTATTAACATAAACTGTAAGCACCAAAGAAAAGCAGACAAAACAATTCAGACACTGAAAACAAATTTACAATGTTCCCAAGTGATGTGGACAGTAAGAAGCTTACTAGAAGTTTCATATCTTCATTAACACTTCTACAGTCCCTGAAGGACTCACTGCGTGAAAGCATTTCCACAGAACCCATGTTTTGACATGCAATATAACAAGTTGTGCTGTATGATACCCTGCTGGTTTTAAATGCATTTACTTTGATGCCATTTGTTAGAGGGCAAAGGTTTACGAATTATGGGCTGTAAGGTAAATGAAGAATACAGACAGCCAATGAAGAAATCATTGTAAATCTCTCATTAGTAAATAATACAGTAGAATAATGCCCCGTACACACGGTCGGATTTTCCGATGGAAAATGTCCGATCGGAGCGTGTTGTCTGAAATTCCGACCTTATGTGTGCTCCATCGGACATTTTCCATCGGATTTTCCGACACACAAAGTTGGAGAGCAGGAGATAAAATTTTCCGACAACAAAATCCGTTGTCGGAAATTCCGATCGTGTGTACACAAATCCGACGGACAAAGTGCCACGCATGCTCAGAATAAATAAAGAGATGAAAGCTATTGGCCACTGCCCATTTATAGTCCCGACGTACGTGTTTTACGTCACCGCGTTCAGAACGATCAGATTTTCCGACAACTTTGTGTGACCGTGTGTATGCAAGACAAGTTTGAGCCAACATCCGTCGGAAAAAATCCATGGATTTTGTTGTCGGAATGTCCGAACAAAGTCCGACCGTGTGTATGCCCTAAAACAATACTAATAGAAGACAATAAACCATAGGCGTGCGCCAGGTGTGCTTGGGCATACCCTAATCACTATGTGTGGTGCCGATTCCCCCTACTGCCTTGGCTTCCCCCCAGTGTTGGCCGCCCCGCAGTGCTGCTGGCTTTCCTCCTCTCCCCCCGGGCTGCTGCGGTGGATGTTTCAGGATGGAGAGTGAGGGAGGGGGCTAGTGAATATGTGATTAACCAGCCCTTTCCTTTTCTAAATGAACACAGTGAACACACTCACTTATTGTGTCCATTCATAACTGAAGAATAGTAAACTATGTTTAGTATGCTTCAGTGTGTGAATGACCAGGAAGCCTCTCAGCACAGAGCACTTCCCATTCATTCACTGCCCTGTGCAGCTGAGGCTGCAGAAAGAGGCATGTGTGTTTGAGCTTTGGGGTGCACACCCTAATGCAATAGGCTGCGCACACCTATTCAATAAACACTAACATACAGGCAAAGTAGAGATGCAATGTAAGCATATTTAAATAGGAAATGAATAAACATATGTACTGTATATATGAGACTTACATCATCACACAGAGGTATAAATTTCAGCGTTTTTAGCCAAATAGCCTTTTGGGTTATCAATAGGCAGATTGCTGGGAAAGCCAATCACAAAACATAGACCAGAGGAGCTAGTTTATAGGACTTACACCTGTTTATAAGGACAACTCGATCTCTGATGAAAAATCCCAGGTGTTGGTACTGCTTGTTGCATTCATGGAAATCAGAAAAAGAAATGATTTATTATGCTCCTGGCTGCAGCAACTTTTCTTATTTTGGTTAACAACAAGGCATTTTTGACAATTATCATTGTTATTATTTTTTTTTCTTGTAAATTTCTTTTTATTACTTTTAACAATGAGTATAAACAAGAAGGGAACGCATTGACAGCCTGACAACTAGGCGACACAAATCAAACAAAAACATGAACAAGACATCAGCACTAGGCCACCAGTACAATTCCATGGCTAATACAGAGCATTTCCAACATGTTAATATTTCCCAGTAAATGTGTGCAAAAAGTCATAGTATCTTCTATTTGCTGGCTCCCATACACTGAGAATTACATATATGGCATGAGATATCCAAACCCCCAACCTAAACAGTGTATTTCTAGCCCTATACTGTTCATAATGTTCTAGGGAACAGTCCCAGATCACCTGCCCAAATCTCATTCTGCTCAATGCACTTCACACTCTAGGAACATTAGAACAGATTAATCTATTCCAACACTGTGGACATATTATTACCCATCTACCCCACGCCTTCTCGGACTCAGTGTGCACTCCTCTACAACACCTTACAACACCCTCATCTGCCACAACTTTGTGATCACTTTTACCACTAACACCCACATCTGGCAAGGCTCTGTTACTATCCTTACCATGAACATTACCCACACAGTTTCCAGCCATAAACCCAATCCTGGAAACCCCCTCACCTGCCAAGGCTATGTGAGACTACACTTTTTCCAGGCTTCCTGTGTACACCATCCACACCATGTCCTGATCTTAGGAGATTTGGTTTGCCAATACTTCCACTCATTTCCTTGCTCCTTATGCTGCAACACTTCAAGGTATTGCTTACGGCACTTCAGGTTTCTAGGCTTCCTATGTACACCATCCAGACCCTGACCTATATGTAGGAATTTTGTTTTTCCATGACTGCCACCTAGTTTTTATGCCTCTTATTCTGCACCATTTAAAGGCAATGCTAATGGCACTTTATTACCTAACCTGGTAACAACTCTAAAGTTGAAGCAGGCGTGTACTGCCCATTGGGACTACCGGGAGTTTTCCCCGTGGGCCGGTCAGGCGCAGTCCTTGAGCGTCTCCCCACTGACAGTGAGTGATTGTGATTTCACTCCTGTCACCAAGGAGCAGCTGCCGACACTTGCTGGAGAGAAGATAAGGCTTTCTGCTCCCTCCAGCCTGCAGGGGGAGACAGACAGCTGGAAGACTTTCCTTCCTCTTTCCCCTTTTCCCTTATCACATGATTGGAGAGAGGAAGAGAAGCTGTCTTCAGAACTGTGAGTACACGTGGGAGGGGGAGGAGAGGGGGGACACTCTGATGTGAAGGGGCTACTGTTGGGGACACTCTGATGTAAGGGGCTGCTGATGGGGACACTCTGATGTGAAGGGGTGCTATTGGGGACACTCTGATGTAAGGGGATGCTGATGGATACACTCTGATGAAGGGGCTGCTGATGGAGACACTGTGATAAAGGGGGTGCTGATGGGGACACTCTGATGTAAGGGGGTGCTGATGGGTACACTCTGATGTAAGGGGGTGCTGATGGGGACACTCTGATGTAAGGGGGTGCTGGTGGGGACACTCTGATGTAAGGGGGGTGCTGATGGGGACACTCTAATGAAGGGGGTTGCTGATGGGGACACTCTGATGTGAAGGGGTACTGATGGGGACACTGATGTAAGGGGATGCTGATGGGGACACTCTGATGTAAGGGGTTGCTGATGGGGACACCCTGATGTGAAGGGGGTGCTGATGGTGACACTCTGATGTAAGGGAGTGCTGATGGGGACACTCTGATGTAAGGGGGTGCTGATGGGGACACTGTGATATAAGGGTTGCTGATGGGGACACTCTGATGTAAAGGGGTGCTGATGGGGACACTCTAATGAAGGGAGCTGATGATGGGGACACTCTGATGTGAATGTGGGTGCTTATGGGGACACTCTGATGTAAGGGGGTGCTGATGGGGGCACTCTGATGTAAGGGGGTACTGATGGGGACATTCTGATGTAAGGGGCTTCTGATGGGGACACCCTGATGTGAAGGGGGGTGCTGATGGGGACACTCTGATGTAAGGGGTGCTGATAAGGACACTCTGATGTAAGAGTGTGCTGATGGGGACACTGTGATAAGGGTTGCTGATCAGGACACTCTGATGTGAAGGGGTGCTGATGGGGACACTCTGTAAGGGGGCTGCTGATGTGGACACTCTGGTGTAAGGGGGCTGCTGATGGGGACACTCTGATGTAAGGGGGCTGCTGATGGGGACACTCTGATGTAAGGGGGATGCTGATGGGGACACTCTGATGTAACTGGGCTGCTGATGGGGACACTCTGGTGTAAAGGGGCTGCTGATGGGGATGCTCTGATGTGAAGGGAGTGCTGATGGGGACACTCTGATGTGAAGGGGGCTGCTTATGGGGACACTCTGATGTAAGGGGGCTGCTGATGTGGACACTCTGGTGTAAAGGGGCTGCTGATGGGGATGCTCTGATGTGAAGGGAGTGCTGATGGGGACACTCTGATGTGAAGGGGGCTGCTTATGGGGGATCTCTGATTTAAGGGGGGGCTGATGGGGACACTCTGATGTGAAGGGGTGCTGATGGGGACACTCTGATGTAATAGGGTGCTGATGGGGACACTCTGATGTAATGGGGTGCTGATGGGGATACTCTGATGTAAGGGTGTGCTGATGGGGACACTGTGATAAGGGTTGCTGATCAGGACACTCTGATGTGAAGGGGTGCTGATGGGGACACTCTGTAAGGGGGCTGCTGATGTGGACACTCTGTTGTAAGGGGGCTGCTGATGGGGACACTCTGATGTAAGGGGGCTGCTGATGGGGACACTCTGATGTAATGGGGCTGCTGATGGGGACACTCTGGTGTAAAGGGGCTGCTGATGGGGACGCTCTGATGTGAAGGGAGTGCTGATAGGGACACTCTGATGTGAAGGGGGCTGCTTATGGGGGAACTCTGATTTAAGGGGGTGCTGATGAGGACACTCTGATGTGAAGGGGGTTCTGATGGGGACACTCTGATGTAATGGGGGTGCTGATGGGGACACTCTGATGTAATGGGGTGCTGATGGGGATACTCTGATGTAAGGGGGTGCTGATGGGGACACTCTGGTGTAAGGGGGCTGCTGATGGGGACACTCTGGTGTAAAGGGGCTGCTGATGGGGACGCTCTGATGTGAAGGGAGTGCTGATGGGGACACTCTGATGTGAAGGGGGCTGCTTATGGGGGAACTCTGATTTAAGGGGGTGCTGATGGGGACACTCTGATGTGAAGGGGGTGCTGATGGGGACACTCTGATGTAATGGGGTGCTGATGGTGATACTCTGATGTATGGGGGTGCTTATGGGGACACTCTGGTGTAAGGGGACTGCTGAGGGGGACACTCTGATGTATGGGGGTGCTGATGGGGACATTCTGGTGTAAGGAGGCTGCTGATGGGGACACTCTGATGTAAGGGGGTGCTGATAGGGACAACCTGATGTAAAGGGGTGCTGATGGGGACAATCTGATGTAAGGGTGGTGCTGATAGGGACACTCTAATGAAGGGGGCTGCTGATGGGGACACTCTGATGTGAAGGGGGTGCTGATGGGGACACTCTGAAGTAGGGGGTACTGATGGGGACACTCTGATGTAACGGGGTGCTGATAAGGAAAATCTAATGTAAGGGGGCTGCTAATGGGGACACTCTGATGTAAGGGGGCTGCTGATGGGAACACTCTGGTGTAAGGGGGCTGGTGATGGGGACACTCTGATATAAAGGGTAGACTTGTGCACAACGGAAAATTTTGTTTGGTTTCGGTTCGTTGTCATTCGTAAAATACATAATTTCGTTCTGTTATATTCATTACGTTAATTCGTTTTTGGATAATTCGTTATTTCTGTAGAGTGTCGGTATTCATTATAATCATGTCAAATTCATTCGTTATATCCACTATAATTTATTTCGTATTAGTTGAAATTTGATATTTATGTATGTATATATATTCATGATAATGATCGTAGTTTGGAAAGTCATTTCTTTATTGAATCGATTAACACACACACAATGACAATATCTCTTCTCCTCTTCTCAAATACAATCTCACTCAGTTCTTAGGAATGCACTTTGCCAGTAATCCAACCTCCAGCACGAAATTAATCAGCTGATTGGACTGTAAAATTTACTTTGAGTTGACCTTTTGTTTCATTTGATCTTTAATGAACTACTGAATAATGTCGAATTCATTTGTTTTATATCCGCTATAATTTCTTTCATATTAGTTGAAATTCGATTTTTATGTATGTATATTGATTCGTGATAATAATTCGTAGTTAGGAAAGTCATTTGTTTATTGAATCTATTAACACACACAATGACAATATCTCTTCTCCTCGGTTCAAATACAATACAACACCCTTCTCACTCAGTTCTCAGGAATGCACTTTGCCAGTAATCCAACCTCCAGCACAAAATTAATCAGCTGATTGGACTGTAAGATTTACTTTGAGTTGACCTTTTGTTTCATTAGATCTTTAACGAATTACCGAATCATGTGGAATTCATTAGTTATATTCGCTATCATTTCTTTCCTATTAGTTGAAATTCGTTATTTTTTTATTCGGACATTCGGATGCATCTGAATGTCTGAAAGATGCAAAATTCGGCAAAATTTTGATTAGTTACGAAACGAATTGCACATATCTAGTAAGGGGATGCTAATGGGGACACTCTGATTTAAGGGGCTGCTGATGGGGACACTCTGATGTAAGGGGGTGCTGATGGGGACACTCTGATGTGAAGGGGTGCTGATGGGAACACTCTGATGTAAGGGGGTGCTGATGGGGACACTCTGTAAGGGGGTGCTGATGGGGGACACTCTGATGTGAAGGAGGGGTGCTGATGAGGACACTCTGATGTAAGGGGGTGCTGATGGGGACACTCTAATGTAAGGGGGTGCTGATGGGGACACTCTGATGTGAAGGGGGTGCTGATGGGGACACTCTGATGTAAGGGGTGCTAATGAGGACGCTCTGATGTGAAGGGAGTGCTGATAGGGACACTCTGATGTGAAGGGGGCTGCTTATGGGGGAACTCTGATTTAAGGGGGTGCTGATGAGGACACTCTGATGTGAAGGGGGTTCTGATGGGGACACTCTGATGTAATGGGGGTGCTGATGGGGACACTCTGATGTAATGGGGTGCTGATGGGGATACTCTGATGTAAGGGGGTGCTGATGGGGACACTCTGGTGTAAGGGGGCTGCTGATGGGGACACTCTGGTGTAAAGGGGCTGCTGATGGGGACGCTCTGATGTGAAGGGAGTGCTGATGGGGACACTCTGATGTGAAGGGGGCTGCTTATGGGGGAACTCTGATTTAAGGGGGTGCTGATGGGGACACTCTGATGTGAAGGGGGTGCTGATGGGGACACTCTGATGTAATGGGGTGCTGATGGTGATACTCTGATGTATGGGGGTGCTTATGGGGACACTCTGGTGTAAGGGGACTGCTGAGGGGGACACTCTGATGTATGGGGGTGCTGATGGGGACATTCTGGTGTAAGGAGGCTGCTGATGGGGACACTCTGATGTAAGGGGGTGCTGATAGGGACAACCTGATGTAAGGGGGTGCTGATGGGGACAATCTGATGTAAGGGTGGTGCTGATAGGGACACTCTAATGAAGGGGGCTGCTGATGGGGACACTCTGATGTGAAGGGGGTGCTGATGGGGACACTCTGAAGTAGGGGGTACTGATGGGGACACTCTGATGTAACGGGGTGCTGATAAGGAAAATCTAATGTAAGGGGGCTGCTAATGGGGACACTCTGATGTAAGGGGGCTGCTGATGGGAACACTCTGGTGTAAGGGGGCTGGTGATGGGGACACTCTGATATAAAGGGTAGACTTGTGCACAACGGAAAATTTTGTTTGGTTTCGGTTCGTTGTCATTCGTAAAATACATAATTTCGTTCTGTTATATTCATTACGTTAATTCGTTTTTGGATAATTCGTTATTTCTGTAGAGTGTCGGTATTCATTATAATCATGTCAAATTAATTCGTTATATCCACTATAATTTATTTCGTATTAGTTGAAATTTGATATTTATGTATGTATATATATTCATGATAATGATCGTAGTTTGGAAAGTCATTTGTTTATTGAATCGATTAACACACACACAATGACAATATCTCTTCTCCTCTTCTCAAATACAATCTCACTCAGTTCTTAGGAATGCACTTTGCCAGTAATCCAACCTCCAGCACGAAATTAATCAGCTGATTGGACTGTAAAATTTACTTTGAGTTGACCTTTTGTTTCATTTGATCTTTAATGAACTACTGAATAATGTCGAATTCATTTGTTTTATATCCGCTATAATTTCTTTCATATTAGTTGAAATTCGATTTTTATGTATGTATATTGATTCGTGATAATAATTCGTAGTTAGGAAAGTCATTTGTTTATTGAATCTATTAACACACACAATGACAATATCTCTTCTCCTCGGTTCAAATACAATACAACACCCTTCTCACTCAGTTCTCAGGAATGCACTTTGCCAGTAATCCAACCTCCAGCACAAAATTAATCAGCTGATTGGACTGTAAGATTTACTTTGAGTTGACCTTTTGTTTCATTAGATCTTTAACGAATTACCGAATCATGTGGAATTCATTAGTTATATTCGCTATCATTTCTTTCCTATTAGTTGAAATTCGTTATTTTTTTATTCGGACATTCGGATGCATCTGAATGTCTGAAAGATGCAAAATTCGGCAAAATTTTGATTAGTTACGAAACGAATTGCACATATCTAGTAAGGGGATGCTAATGGGGACACTCTGATTTAAGGGGCTGCTGATGGGGACACTCTGATGTAAGGGGGTGCTGATGGGGACACTCTGATGTGAAGGGGTGCTGATGGGAACACTCTGATGTAAGGGGGTGCTGATGGGGACACTCTGTAAGGGGGTGCTGATGGGGGACACTCTGATGTGAAGGAGGGGTGCTGATGAGGACACTCTGATGTAAGGGGGTGCTGATGGGGACACTCTAATGTAAGGGGGTGCTGATGGGGACACTCTGATGTGAAGGGGGTGCTGATGGGGACACTCTGATGTAAGGGGTGCTAATGAGGACACTCTGATGTAAGGGGGTACTGATGGGGACACTCCGATGTAAGGGGATGCTGATGGCGACACTCCAATGTAAGGGGGTGCTGATGGGGACACTCTGAAGTAAGGGGGTGCTGATGGGGACATTCTGATGTAAGGGGGTGCTGATGGGGACAATCTTATGTAAGGGGGCTGCTGATGGGAACACTCTAAATTAAAGGGGGCTGCTGATGGGGACACTCTGATGTAAGGGGATGCTGATGGAGACACTCTGATGTGAAGGGGGGTGCTGATGGGGACACTCTGATGTGAAGGGGGTGCTGATGGGGACACTCTGATGAAGGGGGTGCTGATGGCAACACTCTGATGTAAGGGGGTGCTAATGGGGACATTCTGATGAAAGGGAGATGCTGATGGGGACACTCTGATGTATGGGGGTGCTGATGGGGACACTCATGTGAAGGGGGTGCTGATGGGGACACTCTGATGTGAAGGGGGGTGCTGATGAGAACACTCTGATGTAGGGGAGTACAACAAAACAAATGGACCAGTGCTCAATGGGTTGAGGAGTAAACACAGACTCAGAGCAGACAGTTGAATATGATTAGTCCTAGTTTATTCAGTAATGCATGTAAAAGAACAATCCTGTTGTCAGACAGGAAGGGATATAAGGTATTTTACCTACCTCATTTCCCTTCCTGTCTGACAACAGGATTGTTCTTTTACATGCATTACTGAATAAACTACGACTAATCGTGTTCAACTGTCTGCTGTAAGACTGTGTTTACTCCTCAACCCATTGAGCGCTGGTCCGTTTGTTTTGTTGTACACTGTTTATCCATGCCCTCCAGCGATGGCTGCCGTCCAGCTGCACTAGGTTCAGATTCCAAGTTATTAACCATCCCCTTTCCTCCACATCCACAGATGGCCATGTTTTAGCACTGGTGTTACTTGTTGTATACTGATGTAGGGGGGTGCTGATGGGGGATACTCTGATGTGAAGGGGGGTGCTGATGGGGACACTCTGATGAAGAAGGGTGCTGATGCAGACAATCTGATGTAAGGGGATGCTGATGGGGACATTCTGATGTAATGGGGTGCTGATGGGGATACTCTTGATGTAAGGGGGTGCTGATGGGGACACTCTGGTGTAAGGGGGCTGCTGATGGGCACAATCTGATGTAAGGGGATGCTGATGGGGACAATCTAATGTAAGGGGATGCTGATGGGGACATTCCGATGTAAGGTTGTGCCGATGGGGACACTCTGATGTAAGGGGGTGCTGATGGGGACATTCTGATATAAGGGGTGCTGATGAAGACACTTTGTAAGGGGGTGCTGATGGGGACACTCTGAAGTAAGGGGGTGCTAATGAGGACACTCTGATATGAAGGGGGTGCTGATAGGGACACTCTGATGAAGGGGGTACTGATAGGAACACTCTGATGTAAGGGATGCTGATGGGGACATTCTGATGTAAGGGGGTGCTGATGGGGACAGTCTGATGTAAGGGGGTGCTGATGGGGACACTCTGATGGGAAGGGGGTGCTGATGGGGACACTCTGATGTGAAGGGGTGCTAATGGGAACACTCTGATGTAGGGGAGTGCTGATGGGGTCACTGTGATGTGAAGTGGGGTGCTGATGGGAACACTCTGATGAAGAGGGGTGCTGATGGGGATACTCTGATGTAAGGGGGTGCTGATGAGGACATTCTGATGTAAGGGGGTGCCGATGGGGACACTCTGATGTGAAGGGGGTGCCGATGGGGACACTCTGATGAAGAGGGGTGCTGATGGGGACACTCTGATGTAGGGGGGTGCTAATGAGGACATTAGGAGGTGCTGATGGGGACACTCTGCTGTAAGGGGGTGCTGATGGGGACACTCTGATGTAAGGAGGTGCTAATGGGGACACTCTAATATGAAGGGGGTGCTGATGGGGACACTCTGATGAAGGGGGTGATGATGGGGACACTCTGATGTAAGGGGGTGCTGATGGGGACACTCTGATGTAAGGGGATGCTGATGGGGACACTCTGATGTGAAGGGGGCTGCTGATGTGAAGGAGGTGCTGATGGGGACACTCTGATGCGAAGGGGGTGCTGATGGGGACACTCTGATGTAAGGGGGTGCTGTTGGGGACACTCAAAATTAAAGTGGTCTGGATGAAGTCCAGGGCCAAATTTTTGTCCCAGTCCAGCCCTGCGTTGAAGTAGACACTAACACCTTGTAAGGATGCCAGTGGCCAGCCCGTTAATTGCATCAGTGCTGAGGGCTCTTGAAAGGAGTACTGGGGCAATTCACTGTAATGTTTTCAGGGATCTATGTGCAGCATCTTACCAGCCCCTTCCAACAATCATGATCTGCCTGCATTTCATAGAGAAGCACATAGACCCAGTGATGACATCACTTGGTCTAAAAAAAGTATATAGTGAAAACGAAAAGTTCAAAATTCATTAGCCTATTGATGAAGAGGGAACGTGGAGAGGGGGCAGGGTAATCAAAATAAAAGCAGAATAAGCTTCAGATTTTAAATATTCTATACAGTAAAAGTTCTGCCTCTTTCCCACACACTGCAATGTTCGGTGGTGGCAGAGCAGAGTAATGCTGCGTACACACGGTCGGACTGTTCGGCTACAAAAGTCCGACAGCCCGTCCAACAGACTTTCGACGGACTTTTGGCGGACTTGCGGCAGACTTTCTAATGAACGGACTTGCCTATATACGATCACACAAAAGTCCGACGGATTCGTACGTAATGACGTACAATGGACTAAAATAAGGAAGTTGATAGCCAATAGCCAATAGCTGCCCTAGCGTGGGTTTTTGTCCATCGGACTAGCATACAGACAAGCGGATTTCTGGGTCCGGCGTAGTTACGACGTAAAGATTTGAAGCATGTTTCAAATCTAAAGTCCGTCAGATTTGCGGCTGGAAAAGTCCGCTGAAAGTCCGGGGAAGCCAACACACAATCGGATTGTCAGCCAGCTTTGGTCCGTCAGCGTCCGTCGGACTTTTGTAGACGAAAAGTCCGACCGTGTGTACGCGGCATAACAGCCACACTCCTCAGCACAAGCTCCTTTACAAAAGCTTGTATTGCGGAGAAGGAGAGAGAGTGCATATGTCCAGGTCCATTTGCATTACTGAAAGCAGTGGGCCTTTTCTGGCAACTTCTGGTATGCAAGGTCATCTTGTCAGGAACCATGAACCAGTTGGAGACAGAAAATGCAGTTAAAATCACACCTTTAATAAAATAGTAAAAAATAACACATTTAAGGAAGGTAGTCAAAATCTGAAGCCAGGGTTTGGATGCCAGAGCGGGTAATCAGACGAGCCAGGGTCAGGAAGCCAGAAGGCAGCATAATAAGGAGAAAAAACAGGAACAGATATTGGAAGAGAAGTCAGCTAGGCCAAGCCATACATAGAAACACCCTGGAGACCATAGACCATGCAAGGGAATGGAGGACATGAGCAAAGCTGTTTAAATAGCAAAAAGGGTCTGGCTGTAGGCTGGACTAATGAGGGATGTAATGGTAACCAGGGGAGTCACTGTGGAAACAACGAGTGGCTGGTAATTAACTGACAGCTGAGCAGCCTCTAAGCACTGAAAGAAAAGAGCTGCTCGTAAATAGCAAGAGCCCAGCCCTGACACCTATTTAGACATTCTGCTAAACTTATCTAACAGGAAAATAGAGGCAACAGTAAAAATCAACGTCTCTCTGAATGCATATCTATTCCTGTCATTTTCTGTTTCAATTTGTGCTTGTTTGGGTGTTTATCCAAACATTAAACCTTAGCCTGTTTTGCAGGTCCTGACCATCATATATAATAGAGTTTTTTCTACTGCTACTTTATATGACAACGTCCTGTTAATGATTGTTAAAGAGGAACATCAATTTTTTTGGTCAACAGCTACCAGGTACTTAGCCTGGAGTTCATGGCACAGTCATCTTGGATATTGGAGCCCATTGTATCTTCCTGAGGCACTGCAGCAAGCTCCCCACTCCACATGGGTGAGCTTGTGTGGGGCTCTGTAAATGGCCCTGTCTTCTCCTGGGACATGTGTGATGTGTTCCAGGAGGCTGTGGGAGGGGACAGGGAAAGCAGCATCATCCTCACCTAGGTGAGGATTGCAGAAGGGGTAGTGTTTACGCACCCCCCCCCCCCAAAAAAAAGTGTAATTTATTTACAGGCTGCGCAGAGGGAAGGAACTTTTTGAGTAAAGTTCTGCTTTAAGGAAGCAGTAGATGTAGGCACCCTCCGTGTCCTTAGCTACTGATGACACCACCCAGCCCATTTAATTGTATGTAAACATTATCAAATATGGCCATGGTCATATTTAGTCAATAAAGTCAGTCACTATCCCCACCCCTTTCTTTACATTCCAGATAACAGCTCTGGGAGCTGCAATTAGCATGCCGTAGTCAGCAGGTGCAGACAAGTCAGCGAGTTGGTGCTTTTTTTTTTTTTAGGAGGGCAGTACTTGGGTAAACTATGTGATTGAGGATGGTTTTAAAATGAAGGACACCATTATATACCAGACCTGCATCTAGGATTTTTTTTAATTTATAAATTCTTTATTCAAGAGCCAAGAATAGTCTATAACCAAACATATGAGCAAGACCATATAGAATTTTTTTCTGCCAGGCATTGTTACGTAGACATGTTAATATGTTACAAATCATAACGTTCCTTCTCTCTATTAGCACATTTTTCTTCATTATAGGAATTGTACAAAAATGTAAAAGAAAGCATAGAAAAAGAGGGGGAAGCTTGGAGGAAAGAAAAAGAGGAAATATAAAGGAGTAGCACTGTGAAATGGTTGGGGTGAGCTTTGTTTCCACATTGGTGGACTAAAGCTTAGATAGCGGAATATCATGTAGCAAATACATCTGAACTACATCTGTAAGGGCGTTGATTGTGAGTTCTACAGAATCCCAGAATTCCTTCAGCTTTGGACACTCCCATAAAATATGTAAGAGGGTTCTGCATCTATGATTAAGGTCTGGTCTATATTAAGTGCCGGTTCACACTGGGGTGACCTGTCAGGCAACTCAGCCACCTGACAAGTCGCGCTTCATGCAGTGCAACCGTTCTAATGGGAGCGACTCAAGAAAAAGGTTCCTGTACTACTTGGGGGTGACTTTGGAGTGGCTTGCATTGACTTCTATTAAAGAAGTAGCTTGGAAGCAGTGCTGAGGTCACACTGTGAGAGGCGGCTTCAGAGTCGGATTACTTTGAAACCACCCCAGTGTGAACCGCACTAAGAGAATACCTAGCAACTTTGTTTACAAACAAACCAAAGCAGCTGATGGCTGTCATTTACCTACACTTTAATACTGTATTTTGTTCTTGAAAATGTCATCTTTGCTGTAGTAGGCTGTATACACCATACAGATGTGCTACTTCACAGACATTTTTCCCCAATGCATGTTATTTAACCACTTCCTGCCCGGCCTATAGCAGAATGACGGCCGGGTGGTGGTTCTGTTATCCTGACTGGGCGTCATATGACGTCCAGCAGGATAACATGCCGGCGCGCAGCGCGGCCATCGGAGGTGCTGTGTGTCAGTCTGACACACTGCATCTCTGATCATGGTATGGAGCCTCTGATGGAAGCTTCTTACCAGGTGATCAGCTGTGACCAATCACAGCTGATCATCGCGTGAACCAGGAAGTGCCGATAAACAGCATTCCTCGGTTCCGCGGATAGAGAGAGACGATCGGTGGCTCTCCTTGTCAGAGGTGGAGTCTGTGCTGATAATCAGCACATCGATTATCAGCACAGCCCCCATCAGATGTGCCCATCAGTTTCCAATCAGTGCCCATCAATAATGACTGTCAGTGCCAATGAAAGTGCCAAT
Organism: Lithobates clamitans; assembly: GCA_037952925.1. Classification (NCBI taxonomy): domain Eukaryota; kingdom Metazoa; phylum Chordata; class Amphibia; order Anura; family Ranidae; genus Lithobates; species Lithobates clamitans. Next base: position 5,861,306 of record JBBGZY010000008.1, on the reverse strand, counting down.
CAGTGCCCACCACAGTGCAAATCAGTGCCCTTCCCAGTGCCAATCAGTGCCCAGCAGTAACACCTGTCAGTACCTCACCAGTACCTCATCATCAGTGCTGCCCATCAGTGCCACCTGTCAGTGCCAATCAGTATCGCCTATCAGTGCCAATCACTGCCCTCTGTCAGTGCCCATCACAGCCGCCTGTCAGTGCCCATCACAGCCACCTATCAGTGCCAATTAGTGTCACCTATCAGTGCCCATCAGTGCTGCATATCAGTGATGCCTATTAGTGCCCATCAGTGCTGCATACCAGTGCCGCCTACAAGTGCCCATCAATTCTACATATCTGTGCCTCCTCATCAGTGCCCATCAGTGCCACCTTTTCAGTGCCAACTCATCAGTGACCATCAGTGCCGCCTCCTCAGTGTCCGTCAGTGAAGGAGAAAACAAAATTTCATAACCAAAATAAAGAAAAACTTTTTTTTTCAAAAATTTCCCTCTTTTTTAGTTTGTTTAGCAAAAATTAAAAAGCCCAGTGTTGATCAAATACCACCAAAAGAAATCTCTATTTGTGGGAAGAAAATGATAAAAATGTAGTTTGAGTGTTGCATGACCACGCAATTGTCATTCAAAGAGCGACAGCACTAAAAGATGAAAATTGTCCTGGGGAGGAAGGGGTGAAAGTGGCTGGTATTGTAGTGGTTAAAGAAACAGTGAATTTTTTCACTTCTCTAGCCTTGATGGACAGCCTAGAGGGAGAGGAGCCGCCATACTAGCTGCTAGCGATAATCGCATGCAAAATCTGGCAAGCTGATTGTACTCAAGTTGATCGATCGATCAACTTGGTACATTCAGCCTGTCCATACATGGTTCAAATCTCGGCTAGTTCCTGCTTAACCGGTCAAGATTCAAACCGTCTATGGCCAGCCATAGGAAAGTTCAAAATTAATCTTAATAAGTAATATTTTACTGAAAGGGTGGTTGATGCTTGGAACAGACTTCAAGCAGAGGTAGAGAGTCAGTCAACAGTATGTGGTATCAAATATGCATGGGATAAACATATACATGCATCTATACTCGATAAAAAGTAACAAAAAAAAAAAATGCATAAAAAAAGAGGAGGCAGACTCAATGGACTGCTGTCACTTTTCTATGTTTCTATGATTTTTTTTCCCTGTTGCAAGCACTTTCTACATCCACAGCTTTTGAGTCTGTGTTGCCAAATATTCTGCCTATCACCTAAAAAGCTGTGCTCTAAAAGTCTACAAGAACTGCAAAACATTAATGGTTACTGTACTTCTGGGAAGGTTATTGCCAGAAAATCCTGGATGTTATTTTCTTGTTCTTGTAAAGAAACTCATGATTACACTCTGAATAAACTTTATGTAACCTTATCAGTGTTATTTAACAGCCTGATATTTCATGGATTTTGAATCTGAACTTTCAGCCCAGAAAACAAAACCTTTCCTTCAAGCATTGTACCTCTACAGAAATGTTAGAAAATAATGATAATGCAATTAATGAACGCCTTGCTCAAGCAATCCATACTGACCCCTCTATTAAAGGTCTAGATTTACCTGGTCACCAACATAAACTTTGCCTGTTTGCTGATGATCTCTTAATCTTTAAGTCATCCCCTCATATTTCTGGTCCTAATCTTATAAGTAAACTTGATCACTTTGCCCATGTATCTGGTCTAATTTTTAACTCTCAAAAATCTATAGCCTTAAATATATCTTTACCTCCTCATATTTTGCAACAAGCACAAACATCCCTCCCTTTCTCTTGGTCCACTTCACGCTTTCTTTACCTAGGGATAACTCTCACACCCAATCTTTCTGATATTTCCACTGCCTATTATCCTCCAATTTTGCGTCAAATATCTAATCTTCTGACATATTGGCCCTCTCTACCATTATCTTGGATAGGTAAAATTAACATTAAGATGGCTATACTGCCCAAAATTCTTTATCTTTTTCCAGTTTTATCTATCCCTGTTCCAGCATACTTTCTCAGAATACTACAACGTAAGGCATTAACTTTTGATGGAGCTCCTTGAAACCCCGTCTGCCCAAACACGCTCTTTACCTTCCAAAGTCCAAAGGGGGACTACGGTTTCCTAATTTTACCACCTATTACCATGCAGCACAATTAGCCCATATCCCTAAATATCACGCAAAACGTAAAATTACGCTTTGGGTGCGCTGGAATCAATAGATTGCGACCCACTTTCAATAACCAACCTCGTATGGTCTAATTCCTCCAACTGTAAAAAAACTCAATATTCCTATAACTAAACCTACACTAACTAGCCATTTGGGATAAATTTAAATTAGTAAATGGACTACAATCTCCCCATATACCTCTTTTATCATTTCTTAAAAACCCACTTTTCTATCCTTCTTGGTCTTCCCCTAAATCTTTTAAAGCATGGACCTCCACTAATTTAACTCAACTCTGTGAACTAGCATCCTCTTCTTCATTCAAAACTTTTCCTGACTCATGTGAAAGTCACAAACTTCCTAATTCAGATGTCTTTCGATATCTTCAGATTAAACCATTTTTTATGCCCTATACAAGGAAGAATTAATGTAGATAAATTACCGTGCTTTGAATATATATGTAAATGTGACCCACACACTAAGGGACTTTTTTCAACTCTTTACACTCATCTTCTTACTAAACCCAACTCAGACCCACCATCATATGTGGCTAAGTGGGAGATGGGTCTTTGGTTTTCATTGGAAACAGCCGATTGGGATAAGATTTGGATCACAACTAAGTCATCCTCACAAAACATAGCTGCCTTGAAGATAAATTACAAAGTACTCACACAGTGGTATTTGGTCCCTGTCAGAAATGCGAAATATGCTCCAAATTATTCCCCATCTTGTTTTCATGGCTGTGGTGATCTTGGATCACATCTTCATACTTGGTGTGATTGCCCAGTAGCAAAACATTTCTGGAAAGATGTATTTCTTATGATTTCAACACTGTGTGAAATCTCTATCTATTCTGATCCTACAATAGCACTTTTAAACTTAAAACCGGCCACTCTCTCCTACCGCCAATTCAAACTCCTATTACAGATCACTACAGCCGCAAAACAAACAATTGCCAAAGCTTGGAAAGCCCCGTACTTAATAATTGCTGAAACTAAAAATAGAGTCAATCAAGCAATGATCCATGCCAAAACAGAGGCTATAACTCAAGATGAAATATCCAACTTTGAGAATATATAGAATCCCTGGGTGACTCACTTTTTGCCTTGCAATTTTGATGCTTCCCTACTAATACCTTGTTAATCTTGATTTATGCTTCCATTCTCTGCATTCATGGTATGTGTTTATTACCATGTACTACCCCGGGGACCCCTACTACCTCTCATTTCTTTCTTCCCTATCTATTTTTTCTCCTACCTAAAATTACTTTTTCTTTTATCTTCTTTCTCTCTTCTACTTTTTCCCCCTATTCTCTCTCTCCTCTTTCAATTTACACTTTATATAGTTCTGGTAGCAGAACTTTTATTTCCTTGGATATTATTATACCAATTGTACATATTTCCAATATGTAGTATAAGATTTTAGATTCAATAATAAATGATTTCTTTTAAAATCAGAAATCATTTATTTAAAAACTATACTCTTGATAATAATTAAGACCTTTTTTTTTTTTAATCTGAGGTCATCACATCTTATATTAACCTGGTCTAAGTTTGTTTTTTCATCTCTTATACAATGTATAACACAATCTTTTGAGTAGTTAGATTCATGCTAAAATTGCTTTAGTTAAACTACTTTTAGTTTATGTTGGAACTACAACTCAATATTATTACCATATATGTGATCTTTTCTTTTGCTGCAACCATATGTACTTATGTATACTAATTGTTACATAGTTACATAGTAGGTGAGGTTGAAAAAAGACACAAGTCCATCAAGTCCAACCTATGTGTGATTATGTGTCAGTATTACATTGTATATCCCTGTATGTTGCAGTCATTCAGGTGCTTATCTAATAGTTTCCTAAAGCTATTGATGCTCCCCCGCTGAGACCACCGCCTGTAGAAGGGAATTCCACATCCTTGGCGCTCTTACAGTAAAGAACCCTCTATGTAGTTTAAGGTTAAACCTCTTTTCTTCTAATTTTAATGAATGGCCACGAGTCTTGTTAAGCTCTCTTCTGCGAAAAAGTTTTATTTCTATTGTGGGGTCACCAGTACGGTATTTGTATATTGAAATCATATCCCCTCTCAAGCATCTCTTCTCCAGAGAGAATAGGTTCAGTGCTCGCAACCTTACCTCATAACTAAGATCCTCCAGACCCTTTATTAGCTTTGTTGTCCTTCTTTGTACTCGCTTCATTTCCAGTACATCCTTCCTGAGAACTGGTGCCCAGAACTGGACAGCATACTCTAGGTGTGGCCGGACCAGAGTCTTGTAGAGTGGGAGAATTATCATTTTATCTCTGGAGTTGATCCCTTTTTAATGCATGCCAATATTCTGTTTGCTTTGTTAGCAGCAGCTTGGCATTGCATGCCATTGCTGAGCCTATCATCTACTAGGACCCCAGGTCCTTTTCCATCCTAGATTCCCCCAGAGGTTCTCCCCGCAGTGTATAGATTGCATTCATATTTTTGCCACCCAAATGCATTATTTTACGTTTTTCTACATTGAACCTCATTTGCCATGTAGTTGCCCACCCCATTAATTTGTTCAGATCTTTTTGCAAGGTTTCCACATCCTGCGGAGAAGTTATTGCCCTGCTTAGCTTAGTATCATCTGCAAACACAGAGATTGAACTGTTTATCCCATCCTCCAGGTCGTTTATGAACAAATTAAATAGGATTGATCCCAGCACAGGACCCTGGGGAACCCCACTACCCACCCCTGACCATTCCGAGTACTCCCCATTTATCACCACCCTCTGAACTCGCCCTTGTAGCCAGTTTTCAATCCATGTACTCACCCTATGGTCCATGCCAATGGACCTTATTTTGTACAGTAAACGTTTATGGGGAACTGTGTCAAATGCTTTTGCAAAATCCAGATACACCACATCTACGGGCCTTCCTTTATCTAGATGGCAACTCACCTCCTCATAGAGGGTTAATAGATTGGTTTGGCAAGAACGATTCTTCATGAATCCATGCTGATTACTGTTAATGTTACCGTTCTCATTACTAAAATCTTCTATATAGTCCCTTATCATCCCCTCCTAGAGTTTACATACTATTGATGTTAGGCTAACTGGTCTGTAATTCCCAGGGATGTATTTTGGGCCCTTTTTAAATATTGGTGCTACATTGGCTTTTCTCCAATCAGCTGGTACCATTCCAGTCATTAGACTGTAAAAATTAGGAACAATGGTCTGGCAATCACTTGACTGAGTTCCCTAAGTACCCTTGGATGCAAGCCATCTGGTCCCAGTGATTTATTAATGTTAAGTTTCTCAAGTCTAATTTTAATTCTGTCCTCTGTTAACCATGGAGGTGATTCCTGTGTTGTGTCATGAGGATAAACATTGCAGTTTTGGTTACTGAAGCCCCCCGATTCACTCGTGAAGACTGAGGAGAAGAATAAATTCAATACCTTTGCCATCTCCCCATCCTTTGTAACCAGATGTCCTTCCTCATTCTTTATGGGGCCAATATGGTCTGTCCTCCCTTTTTTACTGTTTACATACTTAAAGAATTTCTTGGGATTTTTTTTGCTCTCCTCCGCTATGTGTCTTTCATGTTCTATCTTAGCCATCCTAATTGCACCCTTGCATTTCTTGTTGCATTCTTTATAAAGTCTGAATGCTGAGGATGATTCCTCAACCTTGTATTTTTTGAAGGCCTTCTCCTTTGCTTTTATATGCATTTTTACAATGGAGTTAAGCCATCCAGGACTTTTGTTCGCTCTTTTAAATTTATTACCCAATGGGATGCATTGGCTAATGTTCTTAAAGCAAACCCATCTCTCATCCGTGTTCTTTGTTCCTAATATTTTATCCCAATTTATGCCTTTTAGCAAGGTTTGTAGTTTAGGAAAGTTGGCTCTTTTGAAATTCAGTGTCTTTGTATTCCCTTTATGTTTTCTATTTGTGTGATTTATACTGAAACTAATTGACCTGTGATCGCTGTTACCTAAATTGTCCCGTATTTCCACATCCGTGATCAAGTCTGTATTGTTGGTAATCAGTCGATCCAGTAATGCTTTATTTCTAGTTGGTGCGTCTACCAATTGACCCATAAAATTGTCCTGCAAGACATTAAGGAACTGGCGAGCCTTAAATGAATGTGTGGTTCCCTCTGCCCAGTCTATGTCTGGATAATTAAAATCCCCCATGATGATAACACTTCCCATCCTTGCTGCTAATTCAAATTGTGATAGGAGATCTGTCTCCACTTCCTCCCTCAGGTTAGGGGGCCTATAGCATACTCCCAGTATTATTTTCCCCTTAAAATCCAATAAACAAATTTGACAAGATAATGCAATTAATGTCATTTCTTTATATGTCTGCTAAGCTAAGAGCTACTCAGTGGCATCCCCTGCAAATGACTGCAGTAGGTATGTAACATTTATGTTAGCCATATTATCTAAACATTTCCCACAGATTATAATCAATGACAATTTTCTTAACAATAGAATATACAACTGCTTCAAACAAACATTGAAGTGTAACTTTTTACAATATCTGTTTATTGCATTATGACAAGAGGCTAGCTTGGGCAGAAAGGATTTGCTGAAATCCTGACTCCCTCTGATTTTGTAATTGACTAATTTCCTCTATACTAGTGTAGAGTTCAAAGTCAGTTATGCAGCTTGAAGTATGAAAAGACATCCCTTCTTAGGGTTCATTGTCCCAGTTAAGTAAAACTTTCTAAATGACAAAGGCAAATAGGTTTAATCATGCAATGTCTATTTTGGGATTTAGAATACTTTATAACACTTTCATGACTGATACATCTAACTGTATGCCTTTTTAAACACGAGGCATGTATCCATTCCAAATGAACAAATAGTATTAGTTTTATTATTTCAAAAAAGTACTTGCATAGCTTATGCAGAATATCTTTAGAATCGGAAATAGATGGAACTCTGCAATACAATTTGAAAACCTCTATGTTTAGCCTAAAAAAAGACTAAATGTTTACTTTAAATATGGATGTTATTGCAAATTGAGCTAACATGCATTACTGATTTAATGGCTTTTTTTATTAAATATATGAGTGTAAAATATCCTGGCTTTGATTAAGCCAATTAGATAAAATAAATGTCTAATGTTGAAATACTGATAAAAGATGCTCATTAAGATGAAATGTGCCAAGCTATTTATAGAGTTTCTCATGTTGTTAGATTTGCTATTGTCCCTTATTTTTAAATTTGGAAGGGATTTTCACAACATGAGGTTGATATCCAGGGACAAGCTGTGAGGTTCTCAAAAGTTCATTGATTTACATTGAAAGTCTGTAGGCTTGCTCATGGTTGGAAAACAATATAAACACATTACATCTTAGAGTAATACATTGTTATAGCTGTTAAAACTTATTAGAATAAAAAGGTAAAAACCCTTTATTTAGGGCCACTAAGTCAAATTTGGTTGTGAGTGTCCTCATTTCCTCAACTTATAACAACGAATCAAAAATATTTTTGATTAGTTGTAATAGCAAGGCATTTTATAACAGTAGTATGCAGCATGTAGCCGTTCAGTTGGGTAGCAGTCAGAACGAAAGCCTTTGATACAAGAACTTGGTTGGCAACAGCTATACCCACATCTCGGTCATTTAGCTGGAATGTGTGCAGTAAGGCACAGGTTGGATATGGCACTAAAACTGGCTTATATTAATGATAAAACCACATATGCAATGAAATGTGACACCTGATGATTGTTCTCAAGGCTCACCAAGTGTTTCCAAACCGCAGGTCTAATCAGATTATAATAAACTAAATTGCTGAAAAGACTAAATATGGCTGTAGCATCAGTCAAGGTTGGTTTACACTTCCTGCTGGGTAAAACAATGTGTTTTATGGTACGGGAAGTGTTGATTCCAGACAACTTTCTTGCGTTTTTACAGCACAAAGCACTGTTTACTTTATTTTGTGTGTAACATTATATTCATTTCCATGCACTGCAGCTAAGCTGTGTTGCGTAGAAACACATAAAGAAACAGGGCTGTGGATGAGCACGACATAAAATGCAGGTTTTAGCTTTCCTTACCACATTTTAGCTCACCCGAAGGCTGCATTTAAAGTGATTGTAAATGATCACCTTGTAAAACAACCCATTCAGTTTAAAATAGAAATAAAAAAGGCAACACATTTGTGTATAGATATGAAAAAAAAATGTTATAAATATATGTTTTCCCTTTTTTATAAGTGATCACATAATCTCTGTTCTCAGCTGCATAAGAGCTGAGGGAGGAAAAGCAGCAGCACACCGATCCTCTTAGTGAAAGGCTGTGCGGAGTTCGGGGGACAGGGTGTGTCAGGACAAGTCTGATTATTGCAGAAGAGAACACTGTGTTCCCAGCATAGCTAGAGAACTGACCACGGTGTGATATCCTGCTTAGTGTGGTCAGTTTTAATAGGAGAGCAGAGAGACTGACAGGAACACCAGGGATTTCACACAAATGAGGCAATACAAAGAGAACAGGACTTTTTCATACAAGTACATGGTACAGCAGGCGCATATCAGGAATATGAAATGTTGGCGTAAAAAGCACTTTAAGTATGAACTTGGCACTTGCTGTTTCTCTAGTGCAGGAAAAATTTGTGAATAACTGCATTTACTTTGACTTGAATATTACTCCAGAGTTTGAAAGTCAGACTAGATGATGAGAAATTCAAGAACAAATACCTGGTGGATTTAAAGTTGAATTCCAAGCATGTATAAAACAATAATAAATGTTGATTTGTAGTAATAAAAATCACTAAATGTATATTTAATTGCAACTTTAAATGTCAGTTCCTAAATTTGACTTGATACCTGTAATCCCCTATGTAGACTGGGAGAGGGCGGGCCATCAATGGCAGCCATTAGGTGTTTTGCATGCTCATATCCTGAGAAGGAATGAGAACAAGGAAAGAGAAATTACCTAACAGTCCACTGCTGATCCTTCTCTATCCAATTACAGACTGGAGGGTAGGTAGGTGACCTAGCTGTACTGAGTAACTACAGTGGAGAATATTCAGGTCACCAACCTCACTCTGCTCTCAGAAAATGCTGTGTAGATCTTAGGGCTAAAAGAGCAGAAATACAAATCCTTTGGCAGGAAAAACAGTTTTCTTTATCATACATCGTGGAACACTGAGCAGCTATAGTAATTACTATCTGGGTTATACGCCATCTATAGGTGAATGGACACTGGCACACCCAAAAGACAGAAAGTCCCCTTCTATATAACTCCTCCTATACAGGAAGTACCTCCGTTTTGTAGCAAGCAATTCTCAAAAGAGGGGAGGGGCCCGTGATGTACTCCAAGAAAAGGATTTTACAGGTAAACTGTAGGAAAAATACTATTTTCTTTATCGTACATCACGGGACACAGAGCAGCTATAGTAATTACTATCTGGGCTCTTGGAGCATACTTGGAGGTCTGGACGGTTCTATTAAGAATCATGGACTTCAATCGGATCCATTTGAAAAAGCTGTCAGCCAAAATGGATGGTACCGAAGCCTCATTGGAAGGAGAGAAGATTCCTCGAGGTTTGCCTGTAATGCAGCCTTAAGGTGTGGGACCCTGCGTAATGGAACCCTGTGCAGTGTTTGTTCTGACCAAGGTGCTTTCCTGCAGGGTGCTATACAGGTCCAGGGCAGTGGACCCAAGAATAAGGAGGGAACCAGTCTCTGATGGTCTTTTATGACAAAGCTCGCCGTGATGGGTGAATATTGGACTCCTGTTATGTTCAGAGTCCTGCAGCAGGAATGGTAAGTCTGCTTTTATTTGCAGTTTCACTAAAAAAAAAAAAAAAGAGAGAGTTCTGACTGTCTGTTCTCCCGGTGGCCACTGGGAGAGGTGTGCTGTTTAAGCATGCTATGTACTCTTACTCATGTGGATTGCTGTTTCTCCTCCAGCCACTAGAGGGCGCAGGCTTTCTCAGTATGGCCTATTTTTATATAGGCAGGAAGGGCAGGCATGCCATGTAGCAACAGGTTCAGTAGGCCTCTGGAGAGATAGCAGCAGCCCATGGATACTAACAAAGTGTGAGTACTTACTATGGGAGAACTGTGTGACAGACAAGTCATGATTATATGCTGCATAATTACTGCTTATCTGGGGGAACTGTACAACTGTAAGTTGATACACCTCTGGATGGTTAGCAGTTCATTTTATAGTGTTGACTGCTCGGTAGGCAGGTGCAGCATAGTATACATGCTTGCAAACTTGTTGCTTAAATGCATGTTTAAATATACATGTTTGGAAAAACATGAGCATGGGTGCATTTTAAGGAGTTGTATCTCCAGTATAGTGCATATGTGCTTGGCTAAATCCTGCAGGTCTAGTATGGGGCCAATTGCAGTTAAGCAGATGCTTGCTTGCAAACTAGCTGAAACGCACGGTTGCTTGAACGCATGGTTGCTGAAACACATGGTTGCTGAAATGCACAGTTGCTGAAGATACATGTTTTTACATATTCACATAAATATACATGGTTATACATGTTTGCATAAAGATACATGGTCATGGTTGCACAAGGATGCATGGTTGCACAAAGATGCATGTTTATTCATTTTTGCATAAATATACATGGTTGTACATGTTCACATAAAGATAAATGATCGTGATTGCACAGAATGCATAGTTGCACAAGGATGCATGGTTGCACAAAGATGCATGGTTATTTATGTTTGCATAAATATACATGGTTATACATGATTGCATAAAGATACATGGTTGCATAAAGATGCATGGTTATTCATGGTTGTATAAATAGACATGGTTATTCATAATCGTATAAAAATACATGATCTCATAAAGATGCATGTTTATATATGTTTGCTTGGATATATATGGTTATACATGATCGCATAAAGATACATGGTTGCATAAAGATGCATGTTTAGACATGTTTGTATAGATATGCATTGTTTTACATGGTTGCATAAAGATGCATTTGTATACATGTTTGCTTAAATATACATGGTTATACTTGATCACATAACGATACTTGATCGCATAAAGATATATGATCGCTAAAGGATACATGATCGCATAAAGATACATGATCACATAGAGATACATGGTTGCATAAAGATGCACATTTTTACATGTCTGCATAGATACGTGTTGCGTAATGTTGCATAAACACGTTTCATAAACGCATGCTTGCTTATTGTGAAAATGCTTGTTTCCATGGGCACATGTTGCATGAATGCATGTGTACAGCGCACGTTTTCATATTTTGCCTAAATGCATAGTTGCATGAGCACATGCTTCCATAGATGCATATTGCTTAAACACATGCTGGCATGTTTTCATTTGTACTGCATACGTATGTTTATTTACATTAAGCAGTATACATATGTACTTGTTTTCCTGGGACTACATACATGTGTGCTTATTTGCATAGGACTATATGCATATGGGCATATTTGCCTGGGTTCTTGTTTGCCGGTGGGTACATGCGTGTGTGCTTATTGACCTTGTAATGCATACATAATTGCATGAATGGCAAGAATACTTGTATACCTGCATATTTGCATACCTAGGTACTGGCATACCTAAGGGGTTGCATAGAGGTAAACCAACATTGTTTTAGGCCTGCATCCTTGGAGGACTGTATAATATAGTTGGAGGACTGTATAATATAGGTGGGATAATATAGTTGCTGCATTATTTACCTGTTATACCAGTTAAATAGTTCCAGAAAAGAGAGGCAGCCGGGGGAAGCAGGGGCACCGCTCTCAGGTTCAGGGAACTGGCGGTGTCCACATCTCCCGATGGACAGTGGTTTTGGGTGCATCTGAGCTACCATGGTGTTTGGCATTGCAGTGTTTCCTGGCGCATTAATTTTTCATCAGACTGTGGCTGCATCACCTTGATCATGCCTGATCTTGGTTAATCAAAGCCTAAGCAGGATCAAGCCTGGTTAGTATATAGATGGGAGACTGCCGGGGGATACCAGATGCTGTAAACTTTCCCCACCTGGGTGAGGGAGACATCTGAGGCTGCTGGGTTTTGAGAGTATTTCAGGCCAGAAAATCTTAGGGCAGTCTCTGAGGTGGTTTGTTCCATCTTTAGCCAGCATAAACCTGATAGGTTAAGTTCACCTTATGGGACTGTCTGGGTTTGTCACAGAGTTGTCGCAGAGCTCTGGGTAGCAACTCAATCGGGCAGTCGTAGGACTGATGCGGGGTCATGGCATTGGAACCTTTCTTGTCAAAGATATCAAGGAAATTAAGGTAGGCCGAAGGGACAGCATGACAGGGATCTGGTGTAGGTTGAATGGAGAGACACACTGAAGGGTTGACAGGCGTGGGAACACCACAGTGTTGGCGACAGTAGGGAGATGAGAAGATGATTTCTCCCTTGGGTCAGTCAATTTGCGGGTTGTTGGCCCGCAACCAGGATATCCCTAGGATGGCTGGGAATATAGGAGACCTGATGACGTCAAAGCAGAGTAATTCCTGAAGACCTGCATCCATGGTGGCAAGGACAGGGATAGTCTCCTGAGTGACAGGTCCAGAGCTGGGAGCAGTACCATCTGCTAAATGTACGTCAAGTCCTTGTTCCTTTAGTTTCAGGTGTATGCACAAGTTCTTGGCTAGATTGATATCCAAGAAACAACTACAAGCTCCAGAGTCAACGATCGCTCACAGCTTCACTTCCTTTCCAGTCACCTCCAGAGAGATGGGGAGAATTACATGAGTGGATACAGTCCTGGATAACTGGAGGTACAAGGGGTGTGGAAGGCTGGACTTACTTGGGCGAACAGGACAACTGCGAAGGAAGTGGCTAGAAACTCCACAGTGTCATGAACCATGAATCAGACTGAGACAGAAGTACAGTTAAATCTATCTTGTTTCATAATAATAAAAAAGGTAAACAGAGTAAACATAGTTAAAACATAGCCAAAGTTCAGGAACCGGAATGGATAGTCAGACAAGCCAAAACGTCGGAGCCAGAGATGAGCGTAGTAGAACAGCAAGCAGGATCTGGAACCAGAAGCCAAGCAAGTCTTTAACAGGAACACAGGAGAGCGTCTCTAGAGATGTGACCAAGGAGAAGGCAGAGATCATCTGGGCTGGACGGCTTAAGTAGGCAGGACTGACAAGCAGGACATCAACAATTGTGTCACTGTGGAGAGATAGGAGCTGACAATTAGCGGACAGCTGAGAGGCCAGCTCAGAGAAGTAAGGGCTGAGCCCAGCCCTGACATACAGTAGAGACACAAGTTACCTTGTCGTCTGCATGCTCTCTTTTCAGGATTCAAAGAAGGGCGGAATAGGCCAATTTGCATGGGTTCCCCATCAGAAGTATTGGTAGACTGGAGAACAGATACTGGGACTGTTGGTCCTGGAACCTTTGGCATTACCCATGTGGGCCAGAAGCTCTAAGTGCATTCAAGCTGTTACTCCCGCAGCCGTCGGTCTAGTTGGATAGAGACTTGGATGAGATTCTCTAACGACACGGCAGCTTAGATCCTAGCTAACTCATCCTTGAGAGTCTCGGATAAGCCTTGCTGGATCTGGTATTTCAGGGCAGCATTATTCCACCCGGTATCAGCTGACCACTTGTGAAACTCCACAATATAATATGCCGTCATCGTCTACCTTGTACTAGAGCATGAAGGGCAGACTCAGCGGTAGCAGTCTCCTGTGGATCATCATATAGGGTAGCCATAGCTTCAAAGAAGGTGGCAACTGAATCCAGTACTAAGTTCTTTTGCTCAAGGAGGTTATGAGCCCAGGACTGTGGCTCATCTGATAGGAGTGAGATGATGAAACCCACCTTGATGGTCTCAAGCGAAAAAGGCATTTTTGAAGGCCCTGAATTTCCACTGATTACCTGAAAAGCGCTCAGGAGTGGGGACTCTGGGCTCCGGAGGGGGTAATCCCACAGCAGGTGCAGCTGTAGCAGGGGAACTGGCCGTTGGAGCGGAGACAGTGGAGCTAGTAGCTTGGTTAGGATCCGCAGGAGTCATGGAGGTAGTGAAGGAGTGAAGGCGTCCTTCCAGCTGAAAGTAGCCATCTTGTAAGTTCTGGACTGCTTGTGTAAGAGCCGTCATCTGCAGACATAGGGCCTCCAATGCGGTAGCACCTCTATCAGACATCTTGGCTGGTTGATACTATCACGTACCTGGTGCTAGAGGCCAATGGAGACAGAAGGCTTCCCTTGAGGCTAAGTTCCAGACCCCCCTGAGAGTGAAAACAGGAGAGGTTAGGCCCAAAGTAGCACGGGTCACCTACTGGACTGTATGTTCCAGAGTACAGCTGGTGTGCTGGTGTAGAATCAGCAGACATGTGTCGCCCGTGAGGTGTTGCAGGATTCGGATAATGCTGAGACTGGAGCGTGTTCAGAAGGAAGCCTAGGTAATATGCCGAGTGGATGGCAGAGAGAGCAGACGTGGTTAGGTGGATAGCCAGGGTCGAACACACAGGAAGCAAATAGGAGACAGGTCAAGGACAAGCCGGGTCAGTAACAGGAGACACAGCAACAGGAATATCACGGATACAACTCACTGGAGGAGCCCAAGATCAACCAGCAACTAAAATCACTAGCAGACTTCCTTATATAGGCCCATGTGACCTGTTGGAAGAGATGTTGGGTCCTAAAGTCCTTCTCCTGCCATAAGTGCTGGTAGAGATGCTGGGTCCTAGAGCCCTTCTCCTACTGTTGGTTCCCTGACAATCGCTCTCACAGAAACAACCTGCGACTCATCGGCCTCCCTGAAACTTACAGTTCTGAATCTCTGATGGATCTGTGCACCTCATGCATTTCTGAAGCCCTGGGGGTTACATCCCCCTGCACAGTAGAAAGAGCCCCCTGTATGGGTGTCCCATCAAATGACTGTCGCTGCCCACGCCCCATCATTGCCCGGTATCTAAATTACTCAGGCAGAGTGACCATACTAAAATCCTTCCGAAACTCTCTTACCTTTCAACTGGATGGCCACAAGCTGATGTTATTAGCTGATTACTCCCAAGAAATATGCCGCAGACAGAAGGCCTTCCAGCCTATTTGCTCAGCTTTACATCTAAAGGGTGTAAAATTCACTCTAGCATACCCCACTATTCTGAGGCTCACCGAACATTCAGGGGAGACAAAATCCTTCTCACACCCTGAGGAAGCCACCTTCTATGTGCAAACCTATTTACACATCATGCAGGGAACCTCTTCAATGGAGGTAAGCTCTTCCCCTGCCATCCCCAGGGAACAACACAGCCCTGCAAAGATCCCCAAAGAGAGTCCATTACTCTAATGATCCCATGCAATATAAACCATGCTAGCAAGGACAGTTTTAAGCCCTTTGCCTTTCCTTAATGTTCCTCTCTAGGTTTTGAGGCCTATTAGCCTTTCTATCAGCATATACCGGGTTATACTGTTTTGATTCCAGTTTTGTTTGTATGTTGAATCTATAGCTGCTCTGTAATTTCAGCCTTACCAGAGAAGTGGAGCGGTACTCCCATGCAACGGAAGTATATGATAACCTCACTTCCTAATTCATCCAACTTCCTGTGTAATGCCAGCTGTGACCCTTGCTCAACAAACTCTATCCCCCTTTCCGGTTACGCTGCCATACGAATGGTAAGTCACATGTGGAAAAAAGTGAAGTCCAGGCTTCTACCACTGTAAGTTCAATTGATTCTCCTTTACCTTGTTTTTCTCAGGCCTCGGAGAGGTATAATATTCCTCTCTGCACCTCCTCTGCCCCCCTCCCGCCTTGCTTACCACCTATACTTTTGCCTCACCTTACCCTCTGCCCTTCCCACCCCCCCCTCCCCCCTAGGTGTCTCAATAACACTTTACACACTTCCCATCAAAAATAGTCATCTATCTTAAACACCAGTTCACACACTTATTCTCTAGCCACCTTCCAAATCAGCACTCACCATGCAGATCACATCCTTGTATGTCAATGGACTAAGATCCCCACATAAGAGGAGACACACTCCCTACGGAAGACTTTTTCCGTATGCGTAAGCTTTGGGTAGGCCAAGTGTTCGGCTCTGCGTCGGTAAAAAGCAAGGCAGGTGTGTACTGATTCTCATCCACAAAAATCTCTTATGTGAGATAGTCTCAGTGAAACATGACAGCACTGGTTGTCTTCTAACTCATGCATATATCCAACAAGAACATAGTCATCACCAATGTTTATGCCCCCAACTCCCCTAATAAAACTTTCTTTCAAACAGTATCCTCTCATCTATCCCCCTACTTACATCTCCCTCTTATGGTAGGGAGAGATTTTTAACTCAGTCATGCATGCTATGGTAGACATGTCACTGGGCCAACCAAAACCACACACACACTCAATTTACCTCCCTGGGCACCCCCCTAGCAACCTTTGCGGAAGCCCTCCAACTTACCGATATCTGGAGACTAGCCCACCCAGAAAGCAGGGAATATACTTTCTACTCACTGCCTCACCATACTCTGTCCAGAATCGACTACCTATTATGCAGTCCTGCACTCCTGCCGATCACATCCACGAGATTGCGATCTCAGGTCACGACCCCATATCAGTCCACCTGAAAAATTTTACCCCAGCCAATACCATGAGATCATGGAGCTTCCCTTCTTACCTCACGCACAACCAGGATCTCTGTAATATACTTCAAGAGACATGGGCAGAATATGAAGTCACAAGCTCATTACATAATGATCCCAACCTTTTCTGGGAAGTGGGCGAAGCTGTGTTTTGTGGTAGGATTATCGCTTTCATGGCTACTTACAAAAAGAATGTTCTCAAAAACTATCGTGCCGCGAGTGAGCTTTTACGCGTGGCCCAATCTCAATTGATGCATATCAACTCCTCTACACACCGAAAACTTTGGCGAGAAGCCAAACATAACTTCGATCTACGGGCTAAAGCACAGGA
This sequence comes from Lithobates clamitans, assembly GCA_037952925.1. Taxonomy (NCBI): domain Eukaryota; kingdom Metazoa; phylum Chordata; class Amphibia; order Anura; family Ranidae; genus Lithobates; species Lithobates clamitans. Next base: position 5,844,294 of record JBBGZY010000008.1, on the reverse strand, counting down.
GCACATCAATAAATCCCACCTTGACCTGCAATACCACAAATATAGCAACAAGCCAGGCAAACTACTTGCCAGGCTGTGCAAAGGGGCCCATACCCCCACACATATATCTGCTCTCAAAGACACCCAAGGCACACTAATTTCAACAGCAAAAGAGGTCAACACGATCTTAGAACAGTACTATGCCGCACTATATAGCGAAGACCCAATAGACATGACCGCAGCCCTGGGTTTCCTAGATCGTGTTTCCCGCCCCCAAATAGGCACCTCATTTTTGTCTCAGCTAAATGCCCCGATCACTGAGCAAGAGATTTCTAAAGCTATCTCCACTCTAGCTAATGGCAAAGCATCAGGCCCAGATGGATACACCTCAGAATTTTACAAGTTGTCTGTAAGCATAGGGGTCCCAGTCTTAGTCAAGGTCTACCAGAAAATTCTATCAGGAGATGAGTACTTACCCTCTGGAAATCAGGCGCATATCATAGTTACATAGTTACATAGTTACATAATAGGTGAGGTTGAAAAAAGACACAAGTCCATCAAGTCCAACCTATGTGTGTGATTATGTGTCAGTATTACATTACATATCCCTGTATGTTGCGGTCATTCAGGTGATTATCTAATAGTTTCTTGAAGCTATCAATGCTCCCCGCTGAGACCACCGCCTGTGGAAGCTAATAGCAAAAAAGGCAAAGACCACATGGAACCAAGCTTGTATAGACCTATATCCCTTTTTAATCTAGACTCCAAAATACTTTCAAAATGAATAGCCAGCAGTCTAGCTAAAATAATGCCATCTCTCATTCACCCCTCACAGGCAGAATTTACACAAGGTCATTCAGCCTCGTCTAACATCCGTAAGGTCATCTCAGCCCTTGGACGTGCTAAAGCCCACCAGGACAGCGACACCGCTATTATCTCACTCGACGCGGAAAATGTTTCAACATCGTCAGTTTTACCTGATCCCTTTTTACATTTGACCTCAACAATGTGCTCAGCCCCTACAGCAAATATTGTAGCAGCGGGTTACATATCAGGCAGTATCAAACTTCACAAGGGGACCAGACAGGGTTTCCCCCTCTCTTCTATTCAACCTGGCCTTAGAACCATTATCCCGATACCTGATCTTTCAATCCAATCTCAACGGCATTCACATAGGACGCCAAGAACTCCGCCAAGCATTATTTGCAGACGATATCCTCATCTTCACCTCCAACCCCAAAGATGACATGACCCACATCCAAGACATTTTTACCCACTTTCAAACCTGCTCAGGCCTACACATTAACTTTTCCAAGAGTGAGATTCTCCCCTTATACCACACCAGGACCGTCCCATGGACAAGCACTTCAATCTTTACGGTTGCCAAGCAATTCATTACCTACCTGGGAATAAAGATTGGTAAATTACCTTCTTCTCTCTATCACTTAAATTTATCCCTGGTGACTAAGGATATAGGTGAACTGGACCTCGCTCCTCAGCAGGTGTCACGTTTTCAAAATGGTCAGCTTTGCTAGACTTCTTTACCCCCTTTAGACCATTCCTCTCTTAATGCGTCACACAGATGTGCAAAGATAACAGAAGGCCTTGTCAACCTTCCCCTGGCACAAGTGCAGACCCTGCATTTCTCTGCCTAAACTTTGCCTGCCTAGGAGCGAAGGTGGAGCTAACCTCCCCAACATAAGGGTATACAATCTATCCTGTTTATTGAAAGTTTGCCTGGATTGGCTTTCACAAAGTTCCAAGTACTCTAACCATGAACTAGAGTCCCAAATGGCAAGCCCACCAACCTACCAGCGCTACTACACTGCAACCTATGGCCCCTCCCTCCAGACCTCAAACAGAATCTGTTGATACGGAATGCACTCGTTGTTTGGCGAGAAACTAGACAAAAACATAACCTATCTCCCTGGGTATCTCTTCATCTCCCGATTCATGGGAACCCAAATTTTCCTCAAGCCCAACAATACGCTGGTTATGCTGTGTAGGCCTCCCATGGGCTTCACAGGTTTGCTCAACTCTTTGACAAGTCCTCAGGTTTTCCTCTTCAGGTCTCTCAAATTCTGACACACTTTGATCTCCCTGCGAATCACTGTCTCTTTGTGCACCAGGCCACAGCGTATGTTGCGGGTTTATGCCAAAACAGGCTCCAAAGATTTTGCTCCTTCACCCTGGACACTCTCTTGGAAACCCAACATTTCAAAATATCCACAAGCCACTTCACCTGTACCTCAGCAAGCCACTTAGCACCACCTCAGCAACTGCATGGTGCAAAGACCTATGCTCTACGGAGGCGGTTGATCGGATCCTGGCAGGATACAATACTACGCGCACCTTTGTCACCAATGAATTCTGGTAAGAGCAACAACTTAAAGTGATTGTAAAGGATCGTTTTTGTTTTTTAAATAACAAACATTTCATACTTACCTCCACTGTGCAGCTTGTTTTCCACAGAGTGGCCCCGAACATCCTCTTCTGGGTACCCCTGGTGGCTCTTGCGGCTCCTCCCCACATCAGATAACCCCCTAGGAGAAGCGCTCTCCCAAAGGGGGTTACCTTGCGGGCGAGCTCCCAAGTCCAGCATTAGTGTCCACAGACACGAATGCCGGATTCAGCCCGACCCTCCGGCGCCCGCCTCATTGGATTTGATTGACAGCAGTGGGAGCCAATGGCTGCTCTGCTATCATTCTATCCAATCAGGACACGATACATCAGTTAGAGCTGGTGTGCTCTTCCCCAGAGAGAAAAAGACCGGGTTCAGATAAGTAAAACGGGGGCTCTTTGGGGCTGCAGCATGAGAGAAGGTGAAAAACCATGAGGGTTTACAACCCCTTTAAGATTATGCACAGAGCCTATATCCCTCATTTGTCCAATGGACCACCGCAGACCAATCATCAATGCCCCCTATGTGATCAACCCAGACCAATACTGCTCCACAGACTCTGATCTTGTCCACCAAGTGCTGATTATTGGGATCAAATCGAGAGATTTGCAGGCTCTATCACTGGCCGCTCACCTACTAAGGATTTCTTTCCCCTACTCTTTGGGTACCTGGAGATAACTTCCTCTCACCGCTCTTTAACTCAACGGCTATTAACTCAGCGAAACAAGGCCTGGTTATCGACGTGCTTCATGACAGCGAGACGCACCATTCTCAGAAAATGGACCTCCACTCCTCCCCCTGTACTTTCGGATGTCAAACAAGAACTCATAAGTCTACTACGTAAGGAAAAACTGGACATTGACTTGTCTCACCATGGAACAACATCTTGCTTTCTGAGCAAATGGACCCACTTTGTCACAAAATCCTTACCTACTAAAGACCATGACAACTACTCACTTCCGGAGGTGGAAAACCGCCTTAGCCTTTCTACCATCCCTGAAGATCCCTCCTTGTTACTAACCAACTACTTTCAACACGCGGGAACTCATTCTTTATGGATAAAACATCTAAACTATGATTAACCAAATCCTGGATTTACTTTCTAGTTACCTCAACAGACTGCTCAAGCTCTCTTTGACTCTCCTCATCTCCCTTTCAACACTTACTCCTATCGGGATGTGTCCCTTGACTCTTCTCCCCTCTATGGGTACAACTTTTGAATCTGCTTAACCGACCAAATGTACTACATATGATTTATATACTACATAAGGTTTTGATCCCTAGAAAACCAGCACCTCAGGATACCCTCTCCTCGGCGGACTTGAATTCACCCCGAGAGGTGCTGTTTGGGGACACCCCCCCCCCCTTTTCCACGATGGGGGGGGAGCACTCTTCCCTGACTGGGTCCTTCCCCTCTTCCCCTCTGATTCTTGCATCCATGCCTCCAGTGGCTAATATTCTGTAAGGTATACTAGTTTTGTTTCCTATGCAACTCTAGCCCCATTTTTTCCTTTGCCTTCTTGAACATATAGCCATAGCTGACTAAAATTCCTCTTTCTCTCTCATCCCCTGACACTCCCCCATACCCATCAACAGGCTACAGGTTTTCCCTCCCCCCCTCTCCCACAGCCCCTACACACCATCCAGTTACCCTGGCTACTGGGTGGAGAAACTGGAATGTCTGATATCCCTCTTCATTGCTTAACCTCTCCCCCTGATGATCCCTACAGACACAATATACTGTATTTCAACAAGCCAAGGTGTTTTTATGATGTTATATTGGAATGTGTTATGCTGTGGGTGCCTGTAGCACTCTCCATTTGCCTTTCTAAATTTTATGTTGTAATGTTTGGAAAAAAAAATCCAATAAAGCTTATTTAAAAAAAAAAAATGTTTAACCATGTAAATGCACAATCAATCACATTATCCAGTGATGCAGGTCCATGTAAATCATCATGAATGCTGCATGTAGCCCAGCCGAAAGAAAAAAACCTGCAGTAGGCTGATGCAATCCACTCTTTTACTGCAAATTACATTATCTGGTCCCCGTCACTAAACATAAACAAATGGACAGGTATCCCGGGTGACATCATTGAACAAATATTTGGTCAGTGATGTCATGGGCTTCCAGATTCAGAAAACCCCCCTGCCCGCAGACCCCCACAACCCTGGCCGGGTTTTTTTTTGCCTTTGGCAGGTCATTATTCACCACAATTAATGTGGATCTGTATCACTGGATGATGTGATTGACAATGTATGTACATCATGGGGCATCTGTTTTCTTTTAATAAAGAACTGGCTTAAACCTATATCAGTGTTTGTTTATTTATTTTTCACATTTTTGTGTGAATAAGTAGAGGTACAAAGTATTCCTTACTCATTTACATGAGTGGGCAGTATCTAGGGGCTCCCTTATTGTTAAAGGGGGGCTCCCAGATTCACAGATTCAAATAAGAAACCTTGCTGCATACCCCTCACAAACGCAGGACCAAGCATGTGAGGAAGAGACCCTTGTCCTTATTAACATGGGGACAAGCTGCAGTAAGTAGTACATTTATAATCAATACTAATACCACTGCTAACTCAAACTGAACACCAATTTGATTCACTCATTGGCTGAACCTCTAAACAAGCTAAATTCACTCTGAACCTGAGTTTTTACTGAACCGATTGCACATTCCCACGGGCTGTCTGATCAGGTCCACCTGTCAGTTTTTCAGGACCATCCATAGCTCTCTATGGAGTGAAGGATGTCAGTGGACATGTGTCTGCTGACACTCGCTGGCATCCAATCTGATTCTGTACGCCAAAAACAGACAAATGGGGATCCAGTCCCAATCTGTCTGGCAGATTGGATGACAGTCGAATGAAAATGGACAAGCGGTCCGTTTCCATCTGACAACCCCATAGATAACAGCTGTGTCTGTGACCGCTCTGCATAGCGAGGGATCGGCGTAAAGTTCCCAGCTGAGCAAGCGGTGCGCATTACGAAGACCGCCCATGTGAAACCAGCCTATCCTTGATAATTGCCACAAGGTTTTAGAGAGTAATGTCTACATTCAAACTTTCAAAAGGTCAGTACAGGGATAAGCACAGGTAAATTGGAGAGTTCAGGACACAATCTGGAGCAATGACTGGAAAAATGCATGGCATGCATTGGCAATGTCTGATGCTGTATATTTAATGCAGGTGTTGGGATATACAGAGTACATACTATAATATAGTTTATGTGTATATATACAGTATATATATATATATATATATATATATATATATATATATATACATATATACACGGCTCAAAAAAAAATAAAACACATCAGATCTTAATGGGAAAACATCATGCTGGATATCTATACTGGTATGAACTGGGTAATGTGTAAACCAAAGGATGCCACATCATTTGATGTAAATTAAAATTATCAACCTACCGAGGGCCGAATTCAAAGACACTCCGAAAATCCAAAGTGAAAAAATTATGCAGCAGGCTTGTTCATTTTGCTGAAATTTCATTGCAGCAATTCAGAATGGTACTCAGTAGTTTATATGGCCCCCATGTGCTTGTAAGCATGCCTGACAATGTCGGGGCATGTTCCTAATGAGACAACAGATGGTGTCCTGGGGTATTTCCTCCCAGATCTGGACCAGGGCATCACTGAGCTCCTGAACAGACTGAGGCACAACATGGCGGCGTCAGATGGACTGAAACATAACGTCCCAGAGGTGTTCTATAGGATTTAGTTCAGGCGAGCGTGGGGGCCATTCAATGGTCAATTCCTTCAATCTTCAAGAACTGGCTGCATACTTTCGCCACATGAGGTTTGGGCATTGTCTTTCACCAGGAGGAACCCAGGACCCACTGCACCACTGTAGGGTTTGGCAATGGGTCCAAGGATTTCATCCTGATACCTAATGGCAGCCGTGGTGTCATTGTCTAGTCTGTATAGGCCTGTGCGTCCCTCCGTGGATATGCTTCCCCAGACCATCACTGACCCCCCACCAAACCAGTCACGCTGAACGATGTTACAGGCAGCATAATGTTCTCCACAGCTTCTTCAGACCCTTTCACATCTGGTGTTCAATGGCAAATGCCAATTACCGTATATACTCGAGTATAAGTCGTTCCGAGTATAAGTCGAGGCCCTAATTTACCACAAAAAAAATGGGAAAAACTTATTGACCCGAGTATAAGACGAGGGTGAGAAATGCACAGCTACTGTAAGTGGAAAAGAGGGTCAACAATGCCCATTTGCAGCATCACTGTGCCCATTTGCAGCCATAGGTCCCCTGAACTTCAAACTCTGTAGTTAAGGGTTCCTAGATGCCCCCTAACTGCAGCCAAAATTTGGGGTCTCTGAACCCAAAGGGTCCCGAAATGACATTGCTGCAGATGGACACAGTTAACCGAATTTGGGACCCCGTATCTCGGGGCCACTTAGTGCTAAGAACTTCAAATTTGGTGTGCAAACCCAGTTGAACCAGCACCATAAAATTTCCAAAGCTGGTGTTTCTAGCACTAAGTGGCCCCGAGATACAGGGCCCCAAATTTCAGTTCAGAAAATGTCAAGCACTTTTCTGCAGCTGAGAATGACATTTTCTGAACCGGTTTGGGGCCCGTATCTCAGGGTCACTTGGTGCTAAGAACCCCAGCTGGATATGTTGGGGTACCAGTTCCTCTGGGTTTGCACACCAAATTTGGGGTTCCTAGCACCAAGTGGCCCTGAGATATGGGGCCCCAAAATCGGTTCAGAAAATGTCAAGCACTTTTCTGCAGCAGAGAATGACATTTTCTGAACCGAATTTGGGACCCCGTATCTCGGGGCCACTTAATGCTAGGAACTTCATATTTGGATATGTTGTGGTGCCAAATTTGGGGTTCCTAGCACCAAGTGGCCCTGAGATACGGGGCCCCAAAGTCGGTTCGGAAAATTAAATTTTTTGCTGCAGAAAAGTGCTTGACTCGAGTATAAGTCGAGGGGGGCACTTTCAGCACAAAAAAAGTGCTGAAAAATTCGACTTATACTCGAGTATATATGGTAAGCTCCACTGTGTGGGGCAGTGAGCAAAGGGCCCAGTAGAGGATGTTGGGTCCTCAGGCCAGAGATGTTGGGCCTTTGGTCAGAGACATTCACAGCAGTGGCCTGCTGGAGGTAATTTTGTGGGGCTCTGGCAGTGCTCATCCTTTTCCTCCTTGCACAAAGGAGCAGATACCGGTCCTGCTGATGGGTTAAGAACCTTCTACTGCCCTGTCCAGCTCTCTTAGAGTAACTGCATGTCTCCTGGAATCTCCTCCATGCCCTTGAGACTGTGCTGGGAGACACAGCATACCTTATGGCAATGATACGTATTGATGTGCCATTCTGGAGGAGTTGGACTGCCTATGCAACCTTTATAGGGTCTAAGTATTGCTACCAGTAGTGACACTGACCCTAGCCGAATGCAAAACTAGTGAAAAACAGTCAGAAAAGATGAGTAGGAAAAAAAATGTCAGTGGCCTCCACCTGTAAAACCATTCCTGTTTTGGAGGTCGTACCATTGTTGCCCATCTAGTGCACCTGTTGTTAATCAGTTTCAGATGCTTTGGTGTTAATGAAGTTAACAAACCCCTCTGCTATTTAACTGATCAGATCAATATCCCAGGAGTTTAATTTACTTGATGCTATACTCTGATTAAATATCTATATATATATATTTCTGACCATGTTTGCTTCAAGCAAAGCCAGATATACGCATATTCACCAGTTATAAAGTGGATTTCTTCACTGAGATAGCTGGAGAGGTACTACAGCCTGTAAAGAACAAAAAGAACATTAAAACCATTTTCAGCAAATCTTTGAGTAATACTTATACTTATCTGATATACTCAACTGTTTCATCTAAAAAGCACACTATTATATTTATCAAAGTGAAGCTAAGGTTATATTGACCATCCATTGGACAGAGGTAATCTATGAAGAATTTCAGCTATTAGCACAGGTTACGTAGTTGTGATGCGACAGCTCTGTAGGAATGCGTTATTAATATCCAGCTAGTCTATAGTTTGGTAATAGGCTTTTTTATAATACTTCTATTAAACTGTTGTGTAATATATGACCTCGACAAAATTTTTAAAATATAATTAGGCCCTATGGGAAAACAAAAGTATTTCTTCTTTTTTTTGACCTTCAGATTTGGAAGTTTATATAGTCAGTGTTTGAATGCCCTCTGGTGGCAATACTTTATTATATACACTACTGGGGAAAACTTTACTTAGGGTCTATTTATAGATGTAAAGATTCAACCAAAATTAACACATTTTCCTAATTTGAGTCAATTGGAAAAATGTGTGAATTCAGGGACAAAAAACTGTAAAAAAAATATAAAAATAAAAATTGACCCCTCGATATCTTTCTTTACCTTTGTGTTAAAGTTATGTTACAATGCGTATTAATGTAAAAAATTATCAGTACATAGAAACACCTTATCTGAACTATGTACAACAGAATGCAATTTAGTAAACCACTTTATTTAAAGAGAATTCCAGTCTGAACAAAATTGCCTATACAGATACAGAACATGTGCATTAGCTATTTTTCCCTTTATTATTTTATTTAGAATATGAACTTCAGAAGACCCCATAATAAAAGTTTAAAATCAGTTCCCAGCACCATTATTGATCTGGAAGAGCACATAAGATCTTATCTTGCAAAGACAGGCTTTGATGTTCACGTAGGTGGAAAACTCACTGACGATGGGTCAAATTGCAGTTAAATAGTTAGCATAGTTTGGGTTGAATATGGTAGGGCTTTTATGTATTATTCGTCTGAAGAGCTTGCAAGTATGCATTATTTTTTTAATTATTAGCACAGCCAAGAACAAACAGTACATACAGGCTAGTACAGGTGCACTTTCTGAAAGCAGTGGGCCTGTGTGCAAGACTAAAGGTTGGGCCCCCTTGGCTGTGAATGAGTAAATGAGTATGTTTCTTATTGTGCTGAATATCATGCATGGGTTAAAGAGGTGTGGTTACATGGTGTCTGAGTTGACTTACTGTACATAGAATAGAATTAGACAGTGTTGAATAGGGTATGTACAGCACTGTATCTGTAGAGGTACATTGTAAGGGCCAGGACATTGGAAGGACCAATCATTAGACATCAGGGTACCTGTCATTACTGGCCTCTGAACTCTACATCACTTACTACTGATTTCTGAACTCTGCGTCACTTGTTACTGACCCCTGAACTCTGCATCACTTACCACTGACCTTTGAACTCTGCATCATTTACTACTGACCTCTGCATCACTGTGTACCTCTGAATTCTGTGCCACCTACCATTAACCTCTGAACACTGTGTCACCACTGACCACTGAACTCTGCATTACTTACCATTGGCCTCTGAACTCTGCATCACTTAATACTGTCTCCTGAATTCTGTGTCACTTACCACTGACTTCTGAATTCTATGTCATTACTACTGAACTCTGCATCGCTAACTATTGACTCTTGAATTCCGCTTCACTTACTACTGACCTCTTAACTGCTAATCACTTATTACTGACTTTTGCATTACTTCTTACTGTACCTCTGACCTCTGCATCACTTACTACAGAGTTCAGGAGTCAAAAGTAAATCATGCAGAGTTCAGGGGTCAGTAGTGACACGGAATACAGAGTATTGTAGTAAGTGACCCTCTGCACTCTTCACAGTAATCAAGGTACTGCAGCTCCAGCTCTTTGTCATCTTCTCCTATTCCCTGTCCAGCTGGTGGGGCTAAATTACAGACGCCTGCTCCCCCCTACCCCCCATGCCAGCTTTTAGCACCTGCTCCCTCCCTGGCATTAACAAATAGCATTTCTGGTGTAGCTGCATGTAACAAGATTAGCTGCAGCGGAAGCACAGAAGAGGAAACAGAGTGGCAAACTCCACATTTGTTGTGCAATGTGTGAGGGCACAGTGGGACCCACCTCCCTTGGGGCTTGTGTGTAATACACACAATGTACACATCAAGGATACACCACTGGGCTAGTTGCATATTCTATAAATACAGTATATATTTTGGGGATTCTGTTTTGAGGTATAAAAAATGTCATTGCCATAGCTCCACACTTAGACCTAACACATAATTGGCTAAACCCAGCTTTATTGATTTCTAACATTACTTTTCCTTTTAACATTGATAAATATAATCCGGCAAGTCACTGGACTCAAAATCTTTATTGACTATACAAGTACATCCAGTAAAACTATGCTTGCGAGATCGGCCACTGTGGCCTTACTCATAGCATAATAAAACACAAAATGATCACAACTTTTATGGGTTACAGCATCTACTGCCCCACCAATTAAGGAGGCGGAACCCAATAATTAAAATCATTAGTAAAAAGACAAATAGGAAGAGGAAAACACTTAACCAATGATAGTAAACACATACACTGATATAAAAATATATTTATTGTCCCAACAGAACATTATTTCAAAATGAGTCCACTGCAGTAGAGTTTTTTTTTTTTTTTTTTTTTTCCTTAACAGGGCATGACACATTATTAGTGTCATTATAATGTTCAGCTATTCTGAGCCTGACCCTGAGGGGGCATATAGTACACCCCACATACTGGTTTCTTTTATGCTGGCTTTTTAAAATAGTAAACAAGATAATTAAGCATTAGGATGAAGATGAGTGCAGAATAACCCTTTTAAATACTTTTCATAGATCATCAAACCAAAAAAGAGTGATAACTAAAGAGGAAAGCAGAATTGAGGGATTTGGTTTTAAAAGAAAGACATTTGGGAGATATGTATTGCTATGGTAAGTTTGTGGATTTGGCTAAAATGTGGGTCTTACAATGCATGGTATAGAGCCACTGATGATGATGGATCCTCTGTTCTGCCACTACTCTCTTAAGTGCTTGGTCTCCTCTGACACACTTAGTCATGCACTACAGCGGTTTACATCTGTGGACCTTCAGGGTTAGTAGACTACCACTCTAAGTATGCACAAGAAAAAGAGCAAAAACAGCTTGGAGATAATTAAATTTAATAAGACAATGCAAACAAACAGAGGGTAAATCAGTAAACATGTAATTACCTGACTTGAGAATGTTATGAAGGGTGAAATAATTAATTTACCACTAGCTGCCACTCAAAGGTTATAGCAAGACTAAATTAAACTACTACGGGGTAAACGACTACCGACTAAAGTCTCTAAACAAGGGGGCGTGGCCTGGACCGGCATGGTGTGAGGAGTGAAAGTCGGGAGCTCCGCTTGCCCACAATCCGTATACACATATCCTGGACTTGAAACTACTTAACCACTTGAGCCCCGGACCATTATGCTGCCTAAGGACCAGAGGTCTTTTTCCAATTTGGCACTGCGTCGCTTTAACTGCTAATTGCGCGGTCATGCAATGCTGTACCCAAACGAAATTTGCGTCCTTTTCTTCCCACAAATAGAGCTTTCTTTTGATGGTATTTGATCACCTCTGCGGTTTTTATTTTTTGCGCTATAAACGGAAAAAGACCAAAAATTTTGAAAAAAAATGATATTTTCTACTTTTTGTTATAAAAAAAATCCAATAAACTAAATTTTAGTCATACATTTAGGCCAAAATGTATTCGGCCACATGTCTTTGGTAAAAAAAATGTCAATAAGCGTATATTTATTGGTTTGCGCAAAAGTTATAGCGTCTACAAACTAGGGTACATTTTCTGGAATTTACACAGCTTTTAGTTTATGACTGCCTATGTCATTTCTTGAGGTGCTAAAATGGCAGGGCAGTACAAAACCCCCCCAAATGACCCCATTTTGGAAAGTAGACACCCCAAGGAAATTGCTGAGAGGCATGTTGAACCCATTGAATATTTATTTTTTTTGTCCCAAGTGATTGAAAAATGACAAAAAAAAAATATATATTTACAAAAAGTTGTCACTAAATGATATATTGCTCACACAGGCCATGGGCCTATGTGGAATTGCACCCCAAAATACATTTAGCTGCTTCTCCTGAGTATGGGGATACCACATGTGTGGGACTTTTTGGGAGCCTAGCCACGTACGGGGCCCCGAAAACCAATCACCGCCTTCAGGATTTCTAAGGGTGTAAATTTTTGCTTTCACTCTTCACTGCCTATCACAGTTTCGGAGGCCATGGAATGCCCAGGTGGCACAAAACCCCCCAAAATGACCCCATTTTGGAAAGTAGACACCCCAAGCTATTTCCTGAGAGGCATATTGAGTCCATGGAATATTTTATATTTTGACACAAGTTGCAGGAAAGTGACACTTTTTTTTTTTTTTTTTTTTTTTTTCATAAAGTTGTCACTAAATGATATATTGCTCACACAGGCCATGGGTATATGTGGAATTGCACCCCAAAATACATTTAGCTGCTTCTCCTGAGTATGGGGATACCACATGTGTGGGACTTTTTGGGAGCCTAGCCGCGTACGGGACCCCGAAAACCAATCACTGCCTTCAGGATTTCTAAGGGTGAAAATTTTTGATTTCACTCTTTACTGCCTATCACAGTTTCGGAGGCCATGGAATGCCCAGGTGGCACAAAACCCCCCCAAATGACCCCATTTTGGAAAGTAGACACCCCAAGCTATTTGCTGAAAGGCATGGTGAGTATTTTGCAGCTCTCATTTGTTTTTGAAAATGAAGAAAGACAAGAAAAAACATTTTTTTTTTTCTTTTTTCAATTTTTAAAACTTTGTGACAAAAAGTGAGGTCTGCAAAATACTCACTATACCTCTCAGCAAATAGCTTGGGGTGTCTACTTTCCAAAATGGGGTCATTTGGGGGGGTTTTGTGCCACCTGGGCATTCCATGGCCTCCGAAACTGTGATAGGCAGTGAAGAGTGAAATCAAAAATTCACGCCCTTAGAAAGCCTGAAGGCGGTGCTTGGTTTTCGGGGTCCCGTACGCAGCTAGGCTCCCAAAAAGTCTCACACATGTGGTATCCCCGTACTCAGGAGAAGCAGCAGAATGTATTTTGGGGTGTAATTTCACATATTCCTATGGCATGTTTGAGCAATATATCATTTAGTGACAACTTTGTGCAAAAAAAAAAAAAAATTTGTCTCTTTCCCGCAACTTGTGTCGCAATATAAAATATTCCATGGACTCGACATGCCTCTCAGCAAATAGCTTGGGGTGTCTACTTTCCAAAATGGGGTCATTTGGGGGGGGTTTTGAACTGTCCTGGCATTTTATGCACAACATTTAGAAGCTTATGTCACACATCACCCACTCTTCTAACCACTTGAAGACAAAGCCCTTTCTGACACTTATTGTTTACATGAAAAAGTTTTTTTTTTTTGCAAAAAAATTACTTTGAACCCTCAAACATTATATATTTTTTTAAAGCAAATGCCCTACAGATTAAAATGGTGAGTGTTTCATTTTTTTTTTTCACACAGTAATTGCGCAGCGATTTTTCAAACGCATTTTTTGGGGAAAAAAAACACACTTTTTTAAATTTTAATGCACTAAAACACGCTATATTGCCCAAATGTTTGATGAAATAAAAAAGATGATCTTAGGCCGAGTACATGGATACCAAACATGACATGCTTTAAAATTGCGCACAAACGTGCAGTGGCAACAAAATAAATACATGTTTAAAAGCCTTCAAAGCCTTTACAGGTTACCACTTTAGATTTACAGAGGAGGTCTACTGGAAAAATTACTGCACTCGATCTGGCCTTCGCGGCGATACCTCACATGCATGGTGCAATTGCTGTTTACATTTGACGACAGACCGCCGCTTGCGTTCGCCTTAGCGCGAGAGCAGGGGGCGACAGGGGTGTTTTTTTTTTGTTTTTTTTTTTTCTTTATTATTTTTTTGCTTTTTTAATCTTACTTTTAAACTGTTCCTTTCATATTTTTTTTTTTAATCATTTTTATTGTTATCTCGGGGAATGTAAATATCCCCTATGATAGCAATAGGTAGTGACAGGTACTCTTTTTTGAAAAAATTGTGGTCTATTAGACCCTAGATCTCTCCTCTGCCCTCAAAGCATCTGACCACACCAAGATCGGTGTGATAAAATGCTTCCCCAATTTCCCAATGGCGCTATTTACATCCGGCGAAATCTAAGTCATGAAATACTCGTAGCTTCCGGTTTCTTAGGCCATAGAGATGTTTGGAGCCACTCTGGTCTCTGATCAGCTCTATGGTCAGCTGGCTGAATCACCGGCTGCATTCTCAGGTTCCCTGTTGAGACAGGAGAGCCAGAGAAAAACACGGAAGACGGTGGGGGGGGGGGGCATTCCCTCCCACGGCTTGTAAAAGCAGTCTAGAGGCTAATTAGCCGCTAAGATTGCTTTTATATGAAAGCCGACCGCTGGCTGAAAAGAATGATACCAAGATGATACCTAAACCTGCAGGCATCATTCTGGTATAACCACTCAAAGTCGTGAATGGCGTACCTGAAGACAAAAAAATGGTTAACAATGGTTAACAATAAAGCACAGTAAACAGTAAAGTGTAAATAATTACACACCTGAAAAACAAATATGATAAAACATAATAACAATAACAATAAAACATTGCAGAATAGAATACAGTAAAAAAGAGCAGAACAATAGAGAGAGAGAATAGAGAGAGAGAGAACAATAAAACAACAACTATTTTTTTTTATTTCATATTTTTTTTTTTTTTTACACTTTTTTTGTAACTAACTTTTATAACCGTAACCGGTTCCAGGTTCGGGTCTCTCAAAATGCCATGGCATCTTGGGAGACCCTGTGAAAGTGTGCCTAGTCTGTGCAATGCTGTACCCTACGCTAATAGTCAACTAGTGCATGGTAGCGTTCAAAACATTCACCAATGCAAAGACCAGGATTGTCAGGACAGGAGGGACAATAATAGCGGGTGTCACGCCTATATCCGCGCTTGCTGCAGACACAACATCTTTTTTGGGGGGGTTCGTTGGGTAGGGGTACTTGGGAGGACATAAAAATGCCTCTCATGCAGCCGACTGCATTTGGTTGGGGATGTGAATGGGGGAAGTACGGGCGCTGCAGAAGCGGTGGGTTCCCAATTAGGATTGGCGAATGCAGCAGGAAGGGCATTATGGGCACGACGGGCCTGTGTTTGTCTTTTTGGTGGCAGCGGGACACTACTTGTGCTTGCCATCTCGCCAGCTTGAACTGCACTTATGGGACTCGCCACGTCACCACTTGTTACTGCAGTGCTGGTTTGACTACGACCGGGGTGTACTAGGCCGCTGGCGCTTGCCACTTCACCAAAACGCTACCAAAAAATCTGTTGGCGATCGCAGGGATCAGGCCTGACTCTGCGAACGCTGCAGTTATGCGTTTTAGTCTTTTGTAAGTGACAGTGATCGATCGATACTGCACTTGGGTGGGCTGGGCCGGGCGGAGGGGCAAAACGCAGGTGCTAGCAGGTATCTGGGCTGATCCCGCTAACACTGCGTTTTTGGGAACCCTAAACTGCTGGTGACGCTAGTATAGATCTGATCGGATCAGATATTGATGCGATCAGATACTATACCACTAAGGGTGGTGTACGGTGCGTGCGTGGGTGTTAGCGGTACTGGCGCTAACCTGACGCTGCCTGGGGCTGGTGCTTGCCAGTTCACCAAAACGCTACAAAAAAAACTGTTAGCGATCGCAGGGATCAGGCCTGACTCTGCGAACGCTGCAGTTATGCGTTTAGTGTTTTGTAAGTGTCAGTGATCGATCGATACTGCACTTGGGTGGGCTGGGCTGGGCCGGGCGGAGGAGCAAAACGCAGGTGCTAGCAGGTATCTGGGCTGATCCCGCTAACACTGCGTTTTTGGGAACCCTAAACTGCTGGTGACGCTAGTATAGATCTGATCGGATCAGATATTGATCCGTTCAGATACTATACCACTAAGGGAGGTGTACGGTGCGTGCGTGGGTGTTAGCGGTACTGGCGCTAACCTGACGCCTGGGGCTGGTGCTTGCCAGTTCACCAAAATGCTACCAAAAAAACTGTTAGCAATCGCAGGGATCAGGCCTGACTCTGCGAACGCTGCAGTTATGCGTTTAGTGTTTTGTAAGTGACAGTGATCGATCGATACTGCACTTGGGTGGGCTGGGCTGGGCCGGGCGGAGGGGCAAAACGCAGGTGCTAGTGGGTATCTGGGCTGATCACGCTAACACTGCGTTTTTGGGAACCCTAAACTGCTGGGGACGCTAGTATAGATCTGATCGGATCAGATATTGATCCGTTCAGATACTATACCACGAAGGGAGGCGCATGCTGCGTGCGTGGGTGTTAGTGGTACTGGCGCTAATCTGACGCTGCCTGGGGCGACGCATATCACCGCCGGGCGATCAGGGGGCTAAACCTTTATTCGGTAATAAATATTATTATTATTATTCGGGTGCCCTGACACTATATTAAAAAATAAACGAACTAACCAGCGTCACCCGTAACGGTTATACGGTGATCAGTGGTGAAAGGGTTAACTAGGGGGCCATCAAGGGGTTAAAACATTTATTAGGTAGTATATGGGGGTCCCTGACGCTATAAAACGCTGACGGCGAACCTAAATATTTACCTCACTAACTAGCGTCACCAGCGACACTAATACAGCATCAGAAAAATGATCGCTTAGCTACACTGGTGACGGGGGGTGATCAAGGGGTTAAAACTTTATTAGGGGGGGTTAGGGGGGTACCCTAGACCTACAGGGGGGTAACAGTAACTGCCCTAACACAGTAACTGTCACAAACTGACACAGCAGTAATCAGAAAAAAAAAAAAAAAAACTGCTGGTGTCAGTTTGTGACAGGGGGGGGGTGATTGGGGGGGGATCGGGGGGCGATCGGGGGGGGGATCGGGGTGTTTTGTATGCCTGGCATGTTCTACTGTGTGTGTGTGTGTTGGTGCACTCACTCACATGTCGTCTCTCCTCGGGCCGGAACGGAAACTACCGACCCGAGGGGAGATGACATCACTTCCTTTGCTGCTGTTTAGCATACAGCAGCAAAGGAGTGTTCCCATTGGCCGGCGGCGATCGCGAGGGGGGGGCCACGAACGGATGGCCTCCCCCTCATCTCTGATCGCCGGGGGACAGAACGGGACCGCCTCGGGCAGCGGGGGGGGGTCCGATCGGACCCCCCACCCGCGGGAGGCAAATCACGTACATGTACGTGATTTTGCCTGCCCGTGCCGCCTTGCCGACGTACATCGGCGTGAGGCGGTCCTTAAGTGGTTAATTGTCGCTTACCGCTGGGTTTCTTATCTCCTCCTGCACACGGGGATCATGTCACCGCCGAAGCAGAAGACAGATCCCGCCACCAAATTGGCAAAGTATCGGAACATGGACAAGGAGGTCAGGGGAGAAAATGGCGCCGGTTCCTCCTCTCACACAGACCCGGCTGCAGAGGACACGGCACGTGTGCTGGAAGCAATCTCAGACTGTAAGAGCACACTGACGAGTAAAATCGAAGAGGTTAAGATTGATGTCTCACTGATCCGCCAGGACCTGCAAAAACTGAGAGCCCGGTTTACCGAGACGGAAACCCGTATCAGCAACGTAGAGGATGAACTACCGCCATTACAAGTTCACACTGAGCGCTTACAACATCAACTTAACATGGTGCTTGCTAAACAAGACGATATGGAAAACCATCTACGGAGGTGCAACTTAAGGTTTGTTGGCCTGCCTGAAGGCTCCGAAGGCTCCGACCCCCCTCTTTTCTAGAAAACCTACTTGCAAGCACCTTCGGAAGAACCGAGTTCTCCACCTCATTTGTGGTGGAGCGGGCGCATAGGCTGGCGGTGAAACCTCCTCCTCAAGGTGCGCCACCGAGAACATTTATTGCTAAACTGCTCAACTTTAGAGACCGGGACGCTGTCCTCAGGCTCACCAGACTAAAGGGCAACATCCCCTTCCAAAACACCGAGGTCAAGGTATTCCCGGATTTTTCGGTGGACGTCCAAAAGAAGAGGGCCCTGTTTACAGAAGCCAAGCGCCAACTGAGGGTCCGCCATTACACCTACGCGATGCTCTTCACCGCGAGACAGCAGGTGGTTGGCGCAGACCGTGCTTACTTTTTTGATACACCGGAGGCAGTGTTCGCCTGGTTGGAGGACAAGGCGGCGCCGGGTCGCGAACCGGCTTGATCATATTAGATCCTTAACACACCGCGCTCAAAGCGACGCAGGCCTAGAGGGATATGTGACTCCTAAAAAAAGGTTGAACTCGTTACTTCATACAGGTACTGTACCACCAATATCAGTTCTTATTTCGCCTTTATATTACACACGCATGAGTCTCCTTTCTCCTATGTGGACTGCCTACCCCCCAATATCTCGTGCCGCTACCATCTTCGGTTGCTCTATCCCTCTGAGGTTCCCGGCATCCCGTGTTCATACATCCCCACTTAAAATACATGAACCCCACTTGGGGGGACTTGGACGGATACCCAGTGAGTAAACATACCGCACAACTCAACTTCCTATATCCTCGTGGCAAGTGGTCACCCGTTATGGCACCTGGAAAAGGGACCTTGGACACCATGTCCCCCAATTCAGTAGTCCCACTCTTTTTGCTACTGCTTGCTTTACAGCAAAATTTCGCTCCCCTAGTCGCGGGTGTCCCCACGGAACCCGCTGTTTTTCAGTTTCACTGTAACGCTTATTTTCTAATACAAGTTTGGTTTCCCTGGTCTGCCCAGTCCCAGCAAACTGCATTTGCTATTTATTGGATGCATTGCTTACCCGGGTATGCTAGAGCGTTGTTACAGTTCCAGTCAGGCTGTTCTGATTGGTTTAATGTTTGGTTTATGAACCACATGCTGAAGAGTAACAGATTATGGTGTTTATTTGCAACTACAGTCGCGCTGCATTGGGCTTGGTTAATGCTTAGCTTAGAAATACGACAAGATATCCAGAATCGTTTGCCCTGCCCTACAGGACCCACACTTGGGGATTGGTGGGGGGTGACGCGGACCCCCCTGATTTTAGGGTTGTCCGTGGCGCCCTGGACGACGATCGCCTGGTACTCATCTCTCCTAGATAGAAAACATGTTGGAGGTTAACCACTTGCCGACCGCCTAACGACGATATACGTCGGCAGAATGGCGGGCAGCCAAAAGCACGTACCTGATACGTGATTGCCTTCCCGTGGGCGGGGGGTCCTGTCGGACCCCCCCACCGTGCCAGAGGCGGTCGACTTTGGTCTGGGAGCGTTCAGTGATGAGGGGGAGGCCATCCATTCGTGGGCCCCCCCTCGCGATTGCTCCCAGTCAATCAGAATCTCCCCCTGCCTCTGTATAGTCATCTCTCCTCGGCTCGGTATTTTCCGTTCCGGCGCCGAGGAGAGAAGACTGAAATGTGAGTGCATAACACTACACATCCCAGTAGAACATGCCAGGCACACATAACACCCCCCCATCCCCCCCATCCCCCCCGATCACCCCCCCCCCCCCCCCGTCACACTGACACCAAGCAGTTTTTTTTTTTTCCTGATTACTGCATGGTGTCAGTTTGTGACAGTTAGTGTGTTAGGGCAGTTAGTATTAGCCCCCTTTAGGTCTAGGGTACCCCCCTAACAAAATTTTAACCCCTTGATCACCCCCCGTCGCCAGTGTCACTAAGCGATCATTTTTCTGATCGCTGTATTAGTGTCACTGGTTACGCTAGTTAGGGAGGTAAATATTTAGGTTCGCCATCAGCGTTTTATAGTGACAGGGACCCCCATATACTACCGAATAAATGTTTTAACCCCTTGATTGCCCCCTAGTTAACCCTTTCACCAGTGATCACTGTATAACTGTTACGGGTGACGCTGGTTAGTTCGTTTATTTTTTATAGTGTCAGGGCACCCGCCGCTTATTTCTGAATAAAGGTTTAGCCCCCTGATCGCCTGCCGGTAATATGCGTCGCCTCAGGCAGTGTCAGATTAGCGCCAGCACCGCTAACACCCACGCACGCAGCATACGCCTCCCTTAGTGGTATAGTGGTATAGTATCTGAACGGATCAATATCTGATCCGATCAGATCTATACTAGCGTCCCCAGCAGTTTAGGGTTCCAAGAAACACAATGTTAGTGGGATCAGCCCAGATACCTGCTAGCACCTGCGTTTTGCCCCTCCTCCCGACCCAGCCCAGCCCACTCAAGTGCAGTATCGATCGATCACTGTCACTTACAAAACACTAACCGCATAACTGCAGCGTTCGCAGAGTCAGGCCTGATCCCTGCGATCGCTAACAGTTTTTTTGGTAGCATTTTGGTGAAATGGCAAGCACCAGCCCCAGGCAGCGTCAGGTTAGTGCCAGTAGTGCTAACACCCACGCACGCACCGTACACCTCCCTTAGTGGTATAGTATCTGAACGGATCAATATCTGATCTGATCAGATCTATACTAGCATCCCCAGCAGTTTAGGGTTCCCAAAAACGCAGTGTTAGCGGGATCAGCCCAGATACCTGCTAGCACCTGCGTTTTGCCCCTCCGCCCGGCCCAGCTCAGCCCACCCAAATGCAGTATCGATTGATCACTGTCACTTACAAAACACTAAACACATAACTGCAGCGTTCGCAGAGTCAGGCCTGATCCCTGCGATCGCTAACAGTTTTTTTGGTAGCATTTTGGTGAACTGGCAAGCACCAGCCCCAAGCAGCGTCAGGTTAGCGCCAGTACCGCTAACACCCACGCACGCAGCATACGCCTCCCTTAGTGGTATAGTATCTGAACAGATCAATATCTGATCCGATCAGATCTATACTAGCGTCCCCAGCAGTTTAGGGTTCCCAAAAATGCAGTGTTAGCGGGATCAGCCCAGATACCTGCTAGCACCTGCGTTTTGCCCCTCCGCCCGGCCCAGCCCACCCAAGTGCAGTATCGATCGATCACTGACACTTACAAAACACTAAACGCATAACTGCAGCGTTCGCAGAGTCAGGCCTGATCCCTGCGATCGCTAACAGTTTTTTTGGTAGCGTTTTGGTGAACTGGCAAGCACCAGCGGCCTAGTACACCCCGGTTGTAGTCAAACCAGCACTGCAGTAACACTTGGTGACGTGGCGAGTCCCATAAGTGCAGTTCAAGCTGGTGAGGTGGCAAGCACAAGTAGTGTCCCGCTGCCACCAAGAAGAAGACAAACACAGGCCCGTCGTGCCCATAATGCCCTTCCTACTGCATTCGCCAATCCTAATAATTGGGAACCCACCACTTCTGCAGCACCCCTACTTCCCCCATTCACATCCCCAACCAAATGCAGTCGGCTGCATGAGAGGCATTTTCTTTATGTCCTCCCGAGTACCCCTACCCAACGAACCCCCCCCAAAAATATGTTGTGTCTGCAGCAAGCGTGGATATAGGCGTGACACCCGCTATTATTGTCCCTCCTGTACTGACAATCCTGCTCTTTGCATTGGTGAATGTTTTGAACGCTACCATACACTAGTTGAGTATTAGCGTAGCGTACAGCATTGCACAGACTAGGCACACTTTCACAGGGTCTCCCAAGATGCCATCGCATTTTGAGAGACCCGAACCTGGAACCGGTTACAGTTATAAAAGTTACAGTTACAAAAACAGTGTAAAAAAAAAAAAACACAAAAAAATATAAAATAAAAAAAAATAGTTGTCGTTTTATTGTTCTCTCTCTCTCTCTCTCTCTATTCTCTCTCTATTGTTCTGCTCTTTTTTACTGTATTCTATTCTGCAATGTTCTATTGTTATTATGTTTTATCACGTTTGCTTTTCAGGTATGAAATTTTTTATACTTTACTGTTTACTGTGCTTTATTGTTAACCATTTTTTTGTCTTCAGGTACGCCATTCACGACTTTGAGTTGTTATACCAGAATGATGCCTGCAGGTTTAGGTATATAAAAGCAATCCTAGTGGCTAATTAGCCTCTAGACTGCTTTTACAAGCAGTGGGAGGGAATGCCCCCCCCCCACCGTCTTCCGTGTTTTTCTCTGGCTCTCCTGTCTCAACAGGGAACCTGAGAATGCAGCCGGTGATTCAGCCAGCTGACCATAGAGCTGATCAGAGAGCAGAGTGGCTCCAAACATCTCTATGGCCTAAGAAACCGGAAGCTACGAGCATTTTATGACTTATATTTCGCCGGATGTAAACAGCGCCATTGGGAAATTGGGAAAGCAACACCCGATCTTGGTGTGGTCAGATGCTTTGAGGGCAGAGGAGAGATCTAGGGTCTAATAGACCCCAATTTTTTCAAAAAAGAGTACCTGTCACTACCTATTGCTATCATAGGGGATATTTACATTCCCTGAGATAACAATAAAAATGATTTTAAAAAAATGAAAGGAACAGTTTAAAAATAAGATAAAAAAGCAAAAAAATAATAAAGAAAAAAAAAAAAAGCACCCCTGTCCCCCCCTGCTCTCACGCTAAGGCGAACGCAAGCGTCGGTCTGGCGTCAAATGTAAACAGCAATTGCACCATGCATGTGAGGTATCACCGCGAAGGTCAGATCGAGGGCAGTAATTTTAGCAGTAGACCTCCTCTGTAAATCTAAAGTGGTAACCTGTAAAGGCTTTTAAAGGCTTTTAAAAATGTATCTATTTTGTTGCCACTGCACGTTTGTGCGCAATTTTAAAGCATGTCATGTTTGGTATCCATGTACTCGGCCTAAGATCATCTTTTTTATTACATCAAACATTTGGGCAATATAGTGTGTTTTAGTGCATTAAAATTTTAAAAAGTGTGTTTTTCCCCCAAAAAATGTGTTTGAAAAATCGCTGCGCAAATACTGTGTGAAAAAAAAAAATGAAACACCCACCATTTTAATCTGTAGGGCATTTGTTTTAAAAAAATATATAATGTTTGGGGGTTCAAAGTAATTTTCTTGCAAGAAAAAATAATTTTTTCATGTAAACAAAATGTGTCAGAAAGGGCTTTGTCTTCAAGTGGTTAGAAGAGTGGGTGATGTGTGACATAAGCTTCTAAATGTTGTGTATAAAATGCCAGGACAGTTCAAAACCCCCCAAATGACCCCATTTTGGAAAGTAGACACCCCAAGCTATTTGCTGAGAGGCATGTCGAGTCCATGGAATATTTTATATTGTGACACAAGTTGCGAGAAAGAGACAATTTTTTTTTTTTTTTGCACAAAGTTGTCACTAAATGATATATTGCTCAAACATGCCATGGGAATATGTGAAATTACACCCCAAAATATATTCTGTTGCTTCTCCTGAGTACGGGGATACCACATGTGTGAGACTTTTTGGGAGCCTAGCCGCGTACGGGACCCCAAAAACCAAGCCCCCCTTCAGGCTTTCTAAGGGCGTAAATTTTTGATTTCACTCTTCACTGCCTATCACAGTTTCGGAGGCCATGGAATGCCCAGGTGGCAAAACCCCCCCAAATGACCCCATTTTGGAAAGTAGACACCCCAAGCTATTTGCTGAGAGGTATAGTGAGTATTTTGCAGACCTCACTTTTTGTCACAAAGTTTTGAAAATTGAAAAAAGAAAAAAAAAATTTTCTTGTCTTTCTTCATTTTCAAAAACAAATGAGAGCTGCAAAATACTCACCATGCCTCTCAGCAAATAGCTTGGGGTGTCTACTTTCCAAAATTGGGTCATTTGGGGGGGGGTTGTGCCACCTGGGCATTCCATGGCCTCCGAAACTGTGATAGGCAGTGAAGAGTGAAGTCAAAAATTTACAACCTTAGAAATCCTGAAGGCGGTGATTGGTTTTTGGGGCCCCGTACGCGGCTAGGCTCCCAAAAAGTCCCACACATGTGGTATCCCCATACTCAGGAGAAGCAGCTAAACGTATTTTGGGGTGCAATTCCACATATGCCCATGGCCTGTGTGAGCAATATATCATTTAGTGACAACTTTGTGCAAAAAAAAAAAATTGTCACTTTCCCGCAACTTGTGTCAAAATATAAAATATTCCATGGACTCAACATGCCTCAAAGCAAATAGCTTGGGGTGTCTACTTTCCAAAATGGGGTCATTTGGGGGGGTTTGTGCCATCTGGGCATTTAATGGCCTTCAAAACTGTGATAGGTAGTGAGGAGTAAAATCAAAAATTTACGCCCTTAGAAATCCTGAAGGCGGTGATTGGTTTTCGGGGCCCCGTACGCGCCTAGGCTCCAAAAAAGTCCCACATATGTGGTATCCCCGTACTCAGGAGAAGCAGCTGAATATATTTTGGGGTGCAATTCCACATATGCCCATGGCCTGTGTGAGCAATATATCATTTAGTGACAACTTTTTGTAATTTTTTTTTTTTTGTCATTATTCAATCACTTGGGACAAAAAAAAAATAATATTCAATGGGCTCAACATGCCTCTCAGCAATTTCCTTGGGGTGTCTACTTTCCAAAATGGGGTCCTTTGGGGGGTTTTGTACCGCCCTGTCATTTTAGCACCTCAAGAAATGACAAAGGCAGTCATAAACTAAAAGCTGTGTAAATTCCAGAAAATGTACCCTAGTTTGTAGACGCTATAACCTTTGCGCAAACCAATAAATATACGCTTATTGACATTTTTTACCAAAGACATGTGGCCAAATACATTTTGGCCTAAATGTATGACTAAAATTGAGTTTATTGGATTTTTTTTATAACAAAAAGTAGAAAATATCATTTGTTTTCAAAATTTTTTGTCTTTTTCCATTAATAGCGCAAAAAATAAAAACCGCAGATGTGATCAAATACCATCAAAAGAAAGCTCTATTTGTGGGAAGAAAAGGACGCAAATTTTGTTTGGGTACAGCATTGCATGACCGCGCAATTAGCAGTTAAAGTGATGCAGTGCCAAATTGTAAAAAGTGCTCTGGTCAGGAAGGGGGTAAATCCTTCCGGGGCTGAAGTGGTTAAATCTCTTACATGGAATGTGAGGGGTATCAGGGCAAAAGCTAAACGGACTGCAGTCCTTTCATACCTTAAAACACAGTCTGCAGATCTTATGGTGCTGGTGGAAACCCATCTCAGAGGTCAGCTTCAAATGTCACTTAAAAAGCCTTGGGTGGGATGGCTATATCAGGCTCCATACTCTGCCAATTCCAGGGGTATTGCTGTGTTGGTGGCGAAAACAATGCAATTTGTGTTCATAACTCTCAGGTTTGACCCCCAGGGCAGGTTATTATTTCTGCATGCTAAGTTGAATGGTTTGGAATTGCTAATATTGGCTTTCTATTTACCCCCTCCTCTCCAATTTAATGTCCTTCATGAGGGGCTGGCATTTATGTCTCAATTCCCTACTGTGCCTGCAATGTGGTTAGGCGATTTTAATAATGTCATGAATAAGGAGCTGGATCGTGTCTCGGTGACATCTCGCGATGACCCGTCTCAAGCATACACTAGATTTGGTAGAACCCTCACTGACCTGGCACTTATAGACACATGGAGATACCGCAACCCGCTGAGTAGAGCATACTCATGCTTCTCTGCATCGCACAACACCATGTCGCGTATTGACCTCATTTTGATATCCCGCACCCTCTCCCCTCTGCTGGGAGAGGTGGGTTTTAGTCCGCGTATTTTGTCAGATCATGCCCCATACTGGATTAACCTTAAGATTGATTCACCCCCTATGACATACAATTGGAAGCTTAATCCATTCTGGCTGACGATTGTTCCCGATTTGGGGGAGGCCGCCTCTGAGTGGGATTTCTTTTTCCAGACAAATAAAGCCACGGCACCCTTTGGCACGGTATGGGATTCCTTTAAATCCCATGCCCGCCTAATTCTATCCCATCGCATCTCCCGCTACCGCAAGACATCCTCTCAGGTGCTCAGACAAGCGGAACAGTCCTTAGTAGAAATAGAAAAGGATTTTACAGACAACCCTTCGCCACTCACGGCAGATCAACTAAAGCTACAGGCTAGGATAGAAAATAATTTACATTTTGAGAAAGCTGACAGGAAAATTTACTATAATTAACAGAGACAATACGAATGTGGAGAGAGGGCAGGTAGCCTACTGGAGTACTTAGCACACTTGGATCATAGGCCTCCCACGGTGGTTTCACTCCGGACTGCTGATGGCAAGCTGGTGACAGACCCTTAGGAGGTGGCCGGGTAGTTCCCCTTATTCTTCACATCTTTATACTAATCCAACACAGATAATCCCACAGAGGAGATAGTCTCATTGTTATCAGACATAGAATTACCATCCCTCACTCAACCCCAAGTCGAACTGTTGGAGGCCCCCATTACTGAAAATGAAATAACAAAGGTGATTTCCCTGCTTAGTCCATCCAAAGCTCCAGGAGCAGATGGATTACCCCTGGAATTCTTTACAACCTATAGTGAGACCCTAATTCCCAAACTTCATGAATTATTCGCTTATATATTCGAATCTGAGACTCTGCCCTCTTCCATGTCTGAGGTAAATATAATACTAATTCCTAAACCTGGCAAGAACTTAGAACTCCCTGAGTCTTACCGCCCAATATCCCTTCTTCAATTGGACATTAAAATCTTGGCCAAGATCCTGGCGCTCCGCCTGAATGAAGTCATCCACGCACTGATCCACCCAGACCAAACTGGGTTTATGCCTGCCAAAAACACGGCGTATAACCTACGCAGACTCCAAATGAATATCCAAGCTGAGCATGATACCCTTGGCTCTAGAGTTGTGGTGTCCTTGGATGCTGCAAAGGCGCTCGACTCAGTTGAGTGGGCGTACCTTTGGGAATGCCTTGGTAAATTTGGTTTCGGGCCCAAGTTCATTAAGTGGATAAGACTATTATATCAGAACCCATGCGCCAGGGTCTTGGTCAATGGAAAAACTTCTGATTTTTTTCCTCTTTCCAGGGGCACGAGGCAAGGATGTCCCCTTTCCCCCCTACTGTATGCACTTACGGTAGAACCCCTTGCCTCGTCCCTTCAAACTCATCCGGGTATTAAGGGGCTGAGCCATGGAAATCTGCTGGAAAAGATCAGTTTATATGCAGATGATATGTTACTATACCTGGGAGATGCGGGCCCTTCCCTGCAGGTAGCTCTAGAGGTCATTCAAAACTTTGGCAGATACTCAGGCTTGAAGATTAATTAGGACAAGTCCCAAATCCTCCCGATAGATGTGAGTGCTCCCACAGAGGTGCAGACTAGCTCCCCACTTATTAGGGTTAGTGTTATGACTTATCTTGGAATTGTGATGACCCGTTCCCCGGAGGATTACGTTCGCTTAGAGTGATGGGCCGTGTGAATCTGATTAAGATGATTCTCCTCCCCAAATTCCTATATGTCCTGTGGCATGCCCCGTTGTACCTACCTTTGAGGATATTTAAATCCATTGAGGCCATCCTTAACTCCTTTGTCTGGGGATCGGGCCGTCACAAACTGTCCTGGCAAACATTGAAGAGCCCTTCAGAGTTGGGGGGGTGGCGCTGCCCGACTTTAATCTTTACTATCTGGCGGCGCAATTATCCCTCTATTTCCACTTAGACAAGCATGACAGAGAACGCTATCTATCCCTAGTATGTTCCTCCTTTAGACGTAGATTCACGCACCCCTTCCAGATTATCTTTAGAGGCACCAGTAGAATAGACAATAAGAAGGGGCTGCTATACCATTAGTGTAGAATCTGGGAGGTGGTAAAACGTAAACTTAGGGTGCCGTCCACTCATTCTCACACCCCTCTCTGGGACAATCCGGCCTTGGGGGAACTATTAAAAGTGTCAGGTCATGAATTGTGGCTTAACCATGGAGTGGAGTTTTTGTCGGGTGTTTACTGTGACACTGTTCTAAAATCATTCCAACAACTCAAATTAGACTTTAATCTTCCTAACACTATGCACTTCCGCTACCTTCAACTTCGTCATGCCCTTAGAGCACAGTTTGGTGAAATCCCCCCAAATGTAGAGCAATTGGATATCCTTTATATTATGCTTGATTCAGATCATCGCAAACTGATCTCGGGGTTCTACAACTCTTTGTTACGACCCACAGCGGTGAATATTGCATATAAGTTGAAAATTCCTTGGTCTGAAGATGTGGGAGAGTTGGAGAATGATGAGTGGGAAGATGCCTTAGATACCTGCAAAAAAGTCTCCACCAAATTATCAGACTGCCTCACACAGCTCTATATTATGCACTGATCATATCTGACTCCCCTCTGTTTAGCCAAATACAAGCCCAATCAGAACTCACAATGCCCTAGATGTGATAGTCCTTCCAGCACGTTCTTTCACCTCCTTTGGTTATGCCCAGCAATACAGGAATACTGGTCCCAAATAGTAAAATTCATCCATGATGAAATGGGCTCCCCCCTAACATTATGCCCCAAGCAATGTCTACTGGGGGTGTTCCCAGACCCTGACTCAGATAAGTTCCATAAAATCTTCCTCCAAGAGTCACTCTTTATGGCCAGATTACTGATAGCCAGGAAATGGTTGCAGCCTTCACCTCCCACACTCCAGGAGTGGATCTCAGCCATAAATAATGTTTTGCCTTATAAGAAGGAAATATATGCACACAGGGGTTGCCCTGCTAAATATGGCAAAATTTGGGACACCTGGGTGGGTAACGCCTCCACTTGCAATGCATTACCTGACTAATATATCTAAAAATGTGCGAATTTTGAAAGATGTTAGACACAACGGAAAGCGAATGCGTAATGTAGCTTTATTGTACTGCAATATTCACATGTCTAGCAAGATATATTATATATATATACTCTACCTGATACCTTCATTGTATGGACTTCTTAACTGTACACCGAAAGTAATGCAACTGTACTGTTTATGTATGTACACTGTATGTAATTTACTCTTC
Organism: Lithobates clamitans; assembly: GCA_037952925.1. Taxonomy (NCBI): domain Eukaryota; kingdom Metazoa; phylum Chordata; class Amphibia; order Anura; family Ranidae; genus Lithobates; species Lithobates clamitans. The sequence continues at coordinate 5,815,217 of JBBGZY010000008.1, read as the reverse complement.
CAATAAAAAACACCATGTTCATTGGAAAAAAAAAAGTCTCTAAACAAGCTCAACCAGTTCAGGAGAATCAAAAGAGTCCTGGTGTACACCTTGTGCATAAAAACCAAACAGCGGGCGCGTGTATGCGTTCCTAGTATGAGGTACTCCCGGATGTGGTAGAAAGTACCGGGCTCCTAGTAATTAACATTAGCCAGCTTTCGATGGGATCCTTCCCATTAGGTCGCGTACTGTCCCTTTAAAAGTATTAGGGAGTAAGGCATGGAAGGTGGGCTGCTAAGTAGGAGCAGTTTCTACTTGGACTAACAGTGTGTTCTAGGCATTTAAGATGAGTAGCACAGCGCTTCACTTTTTCACATAGGCCGCTGTCTCCCAGGTCTAATCCTCAAGACACAGTGACTCTCTCTCTTTCTCAAACTCAGTCTCTGAAGGCAGCTCTAGCAGGCTCCAGTGCAGGTCCATCCCCTTGCTCTGATGTGGTTGAACAGGCCCAACAACACATCCTCTTAGTTCCTCTCTAAAGGCTCTGGTCCATTGGATATGAGGCACAGACTCTGACCGAAGATCTGTATGGGTCACTGTCTTTCCTGGACTGATCACAATCAGGAGCAATTAGCCCAGGAAGCCAGTGAACCTCTCCCCCCACAGATACAGAGATTCATGGGAGCTTAAGTCAACAGCCTGTTAGTCTCCATTAGAGATGGGCGAGCGGTTCGTGCCGAGCATAAGTTCGGTTCGAACATTGCTGTTAGGGTGTTTCCTGAGCACTAAAATATTCTGTGCACTCGCGGGATGTTCGCCAGCCCAGGGCACAGTCAATAGGTTGCTAAGGAGTGGGTCAGGAAGTTCTTTACAACGGATGAGTCATCTCATCAGTCACCTGGTACGGTTATGGTTCGGGGGGGTGCCCGCTCATTCCCCCTTCTTTCCTGACTTGCCAGGCTGCATGCTCAGATAAGGGTCTGGTATGGATCTTGGGAGGGCCCCAGGCGGTTTTTTTTTTTTTGCACGGGGCTCCCCTTAAAATCCCTATCTGAGGAGGGGACCCCCACGTTGTTGTTTTTTTTTAATATTTTTGTATTGCCAGCAATGGCTTGCAGCTAAGAAAATCTATTTAAATGTAATCTTTTTTTCTTTATATATATGTCAGTTTTGCTGCAGCAGATTCTATACATGTGCCACTTTACAAGCAGACTAAGGGGACCCCCCCCCCCCAAACACTATATTTATAGGATTTTTTTTCATTTTTATTGTTTAACTTTAAGCATAATTAAAATCACTGCTCCTGTGAAAACAATCTTTTTTTAAAAAAAGTTTTGCATTGATACACGTTCCCCAGGGTAGTACCCGGGCTCTAAAAAACAACAGGGATCATAAGAAATTTATCGCTAACTGTGGGTAACATACCGTCTCACCAATAGTTGGGGTCCTTTAATACCACAATTCAAATATAGGAAAAGCCGAGGGTCAGATGCGACCACTCAAAGGAAGGTATTTATTAAGGACCAACGGCGGTTTTATGCGTGAGAAAATAGCTTTATTGTACAAAAATTGTATCGACCAGACATCTGATCTAAATCCAGCATCCCTCCAAACAAATAAATAAAAATTTGGACAACGTTGTCACAACAATAAAATCACACTCAGCTGAGCTCTGAGTCATGCAGACAACAGCCAACCATTCTCTCTGTTTCGAGCACTCCTACACCGACATGGTAGGATAACCCCAGCTGGGCAAGAGGATGAGTCTCAGTATTACTGAGTGATACTGACAGTTTAATCAACTTTTTGTGCTTGGACTCAACGGTCACATTTGATTATGGAAGCATTGTATCACTCAGATGAAACAGTACACTGTGTGTGTCCAGAAATGTGACATTATCACAAGTAGATTTGGGAGATAGCTGTATGTACTTGGGCCCTCACACCCTTTTTATGGCCAATAACTTGCATATAAGCCTTCCAAATGGGGACTTTTGATTTTTAAAGTTTGGGTCCCATAAACTTAACATGTTTGGGAGTATTGGTGCGAACCAAACTGAGGGGTGTTCGGCCCATCACTAGTCTCCATTAACAAGCATGATACAGCACTTCTTTAAGAACTTCAGTTCCCATCATCCATAGCTTCTGCCCAGCAAGTTCTTTCTGATGCTACCATTGGCTGTCACCCCCTGCCCTCTGATTGGATACATTCTGACTTCCAGGAAGAAAGGGGAGAGCAGGAGTGGGGGAGAATTCCACATAGAGCCACCGCTCACAGCAGGGAAACTCAGGTTGAGAAGTAACCCTGCAGACATAGCCCTCCATTTACACAGCAGTAGAGATAGCAACGGGGCAAGTAGGGGAAAGAGTGAGCCAGCCCATACAGGACAAATACAGAACGAACTGCACTTCTGTGATATCCAGGAGAGGTATAGCCAAAATAGCTTTGGATATTTTTCTCCTTTAACACAAGGAATCTGTATTAATTAGCTTTTTTAACTTTTGAAGGCAACACATTTCCCAATACAGTCAATTGTGCAATAATAAAAAAAAAAAAACACTGATAGAATCTATGGTGAGCAAAACGTTCTAAAAATGTTTTTTTTTTCTAAAATGAAGTACTTTCATGCACATAACTGATTGTGTTTTGAATGACCATTTCAAGAATCCATTCTACAGTGGATGATTTAAGAAGCTTTTTATTTTGAGCTTGTACTATGGTTACACACAGCACAAAAATACCAAATGCGACATATTGCTCTAAAATTTAAAAAGGTTATCATTTACTGGTTTGTCTAAACTTTATCCCAAATGCTCCTGTGGGGGTCCCTTATTGTAATTACCACTTGTGTTAGTACTGAGCTGCAGCCCTGATAATGATGCCGCTAGGGATGAGCCGAACACCCCCCTGTTCGGTTCGCACCAGAACATGCGAACAGGAAAAAAATTTGTTCGAACACGCGAACGCCGTTAAAGTCTATGGGACACGAACATGAATAATCAAAAGTGCTAATTTTAAAGGCTAATATGCAAGTTATTGTCAATAAAAGTGTTTGGGGACCCGGGTCCTCCCCCAGGGGACATGAATCAATGCAAAAAAAAGTTTTAAAAACAGCCGTTTTTTCAGGAGCAGTGATTTTAATAATGCTTAAAGTCAAACAATAAAAGTGTAATATCCCTTTAAATTTCATACCTGGGGGGTGTCTATAGTATGCCTGTAAAGGGGCGCATGTTTCCCGTGTTTAGAACAGTCTGACAGCAAAATTACATTTTGAAGGAAAAAACACATTTAAAACTACCGCGGCTATTGCATTGCCGACAATACACATAGAAGTTCATTGATAAAAACGGCATGGGAATTCCCCACAGGGCAACCCCGAACCAAAAAAAAAAAAAAAAAAAATGATGTGGGAGTCCCCCTAAATTCCATACAAGGCCCTTCAGGTCTGGTATGGATATTAAGAGGAACCCCAGCCAAAATTTAAAAAAAAAATTGACGTGGGGTTCCCCCTAAATTCCATACCAGACCCTTCAGGTCTGGTATGGATTTTAAGGGGAACCCCGCGCCAAAAAAAAAAAAAAAAATGGCGTGGGGTCCCCCCAAAAATCCATACCAGACCCTTATCCGAGCACGCAACCTGGCAGGCCGCAGGAAAAGAGGGGGGGACGAGAGTGCGGCCCCCCCCTCCTGAACCGTACCAGGCCACATGCCCTCAACATTGGAAGGGTGCTTTGGGGTAGCCCCCCAAAACACCTTGTCCCCATGTTGATGAAGACAAGGGCCTCATCCCCACAACCCTGGCCGGTGGTTGTGGGGGTCTGCGGGCGGGGGGCTTATCGGAATCTGGAAGCCCCCTTTAACAAGGGGACCCCCAGATCCCGGCCCCCCCCCCTGTGTGAAATGGTAAGGGGGTACTTACCCCTACCATTTCACTAAAAAACTGTCAAAAATGTTAAAAATGACAAGAGACAGTTTTTGACAATTCCTTTATTTAAATGCTTCTTCTTTCTTCCTTCATCTTCTTCTTCTTCTGGTTCTTCTGGCTCTTCTGGTTCTTCCTCCGGCGTTCTTGTCCAGCATCTTCTCCGCGGCGTCTTCTATCTTCTTCTCCTCGGGCCGCTCCGCACCCATGGCATGGGGGGGGAGGCTCCCGCTCTTCTCTTCATCTTCTTCTCTTCTTCATCTTCTTCTTCATCTTCTTCTTCTTCTTCTCTTCTTCCTTCTTCTCTTCTTCCTTCTTCATGTCTTCTCCGGGCCGCTCCGCAGCCATGCTGTGGCATGGAGGGAGGCTCCCGCTGTGTGACGGCGTCTCTTCGTCTGACGGTTCTTAAATAACGGGGGCGGGGCCATCCGGTGACCCCGCCCCCCTCTGACGCACGGTGACTTGACGGGACTTCCCTGTGACGTCACGGGGAATGCCACAGGGAAGTCCCGTCATGTCACCGTGCGTCAGAGGGGGGCGGGGTCACCGGGTGGCCCCGCCCCCCGTTATTTAAGAACCGTCAGATGAAGAGACGCCGTCACACAGCGGGAGCCTCCCTCCATGCCACAGCATGGCTGCGGAGCGGCCCGGAGAAGACATGAAGAAGAGAAGAAGGAAGAAGAGAAGAAGAAGAAGAAGATGAAGAAGAAGATGCAGAAGAGAAGAAGATGAAGAGAAGAGCGGGAGCCTCCCCCCCCATGCCATGGGTGCGGAGCGGCCCGAGGAGAAGAAGATAGAAGACGCCGCGGAGAAGATGCTGGACGAGAACGCCGGAGGAAGAACCAGAAGAGCCAGAAGAACCAGAAGAAGAAGAAGATGAAGGAAGAAAGAAGAAGCATTTAAATAAAGGAATTGTCAAAAACTGTCTCTTGTCATTTTTAACATTTTTGACAGTTTTTTAGTGAAATGGTAGGGGTAAGTACCCCCTTACCATTTCACACAGGGGGGGGGGCGGGATCTGGGGGTCCCCTTGTTAAAGGGGGCTTCCAGATTCCGATAAGCCCCCCGCCCGCAGACCCCCACAACCACCGGCCAGGGTTGTGGGGATGAGGCCCTTGTCTTCATCAACATGGGGACAAGGTGTTTTGGGGGGCTACCCCAAAGCACCCTCCCAATGTTGAGGGCATGTGGCCTGTTACGGTTCAGGAGGGGGGGCGCACTTTCGTCCCCCCCTCTTTTCCTGCGGCCTGCCAGGTTGCGTGCTCGGATAAGGGTCTGGTATGGATTTTTGGGGGGACCCCACGCCGTTTTTTGTTTTTTTTGGCGCGGGGTTCCCCTTAAAATCCATACCAGACCTGAAGGGTCTGGTATGGAATTTAGGGGGAACCCCACGTCAATTTTTTTTTTTTATTTTGGCTGGAGTTCCCCTTAATATCCATACCAGACCTGAAGGGCCTTGTATGGAATTTAGGGGGACCCCCACATCATTTTTTTTTTTTTTTTTTTGGTTCGGGGTTGCCCTGTGGGGAATTCCCATGCCGTTTTTATCAATGAACTTCTATGTGTATTGTCGGCAATGCAATAGCCGCGGGTAGTTTTAAATGAGTTTTTTCCTTCCAAATGTCATTTTGCTGTCAGACTGTTCTAAACACAGGAAACATGCGCCCCTTTACAGGCATACTATAGACACCCCCCAGGTACGAAATTTAAAGGGATATTACACTTTTATTGTTTGACTTTAAGCATTAATAAAATCACTGCTCCTGAAAAAACGTCCGTTTTTAAAACTTTTTTTTGCATTGATCCATGTCCCCTGGGGCAGGACCCGGGTCTCCAAACACTTTTTATGACAATAACTTGCATATAAGCCTTTAAAATTAGCACTTTTGATTTTTCCCATAGACTTTTAAAGGGTGTTCCGCGGCATTCGAATTTGCCGCGAACACCCCAAATTGTTCGCTGTTCGGCGAACTTGCGAACAGCCAATGTTCGAGTAGAACATGAGTTCGACTCAAACTCGAAGCTCATCCCTAGATGCCGCATACACACGATCGGGATTTTGGTCGGAAAAAGGTATGATGGCTTTTCCGACGGGATTCCTCTCAAGCTTGTCTTGCATACACATGGTCACACCAAATTCCAGCCGTCAAGAACGCGGTGACGTACAACACGTACGACGGCACTAGAAAAAGGAAGTTCAATAGCCAGTGGACCACTCTTTGGGCTCCTTCTGCTAATCTTGTGTTTATCTCGTGTTAGTAGAAGTTTGGTGAGAGATCATTCGCGTTTTTCAGCTTTCGTAATTTTCAGTCTGTTACTGCTCTTCAGTTTGTAATTGTGGGTTTGTATCTGGTTTTCAGTGTGTGTAGTCAGTTCGCATCTGTTTTTCCGTGCGTTCTTGTCCGCTCTTTTCTGATTTTCAGCTCGCTCTTCACAGGCCTTGCTGTTTTTAAGTGCGTTCTATTAGTTCATTCTGACCAGCCGACCGTTTTGAAGCCATGTTGTGTGTATGTACTCATCGTAGAGTTTGTGCTATGCGGGTGCTTGGTGTTGGGGTTCTTGCTTTGACCCAAGTCCAGTCCATGAACAGGGTGGGGAGGAGTTCATGGAATAAGAATTGGTTACTCCAGCGTGACCAATTCTCTCATATGCCTTTGCTGCATGAGATCCAGGAGAATAATCCTGATGATTTCATGAATTTTCTCCAGATGGTGGACCCTGTTTTTCACCATCTGTTGGCTTTGCTGTCCCCTTATATTACGATACCTACATGCGGCAAGCCATCACTCCAGAGCAGAGGCTAGTCATCATGTTGCAGTACTTGGCGACGGGGAGAAGTCTACAGGACATCAAGTTCTCTACAGGCATCTCCCCCAAGGCTCTGGGGATCATTATTCCAGAGACCTGTTCTGCCATCATTCAGGTCCTGCAGAAGGACTATATTAGGGTAAGTTTTCACCTTTAACATCACATTCTATGTATTTGGTGTATGCTAATGTATTGTATTTCTTTCATCATTCCCTAATTACCATGATTGTAATATGCTGCGAATGTCCCCTTTGTTCTCATGCATGCTGGAAGTTTTTAACTTCCTATTGCCTTCCTCATGCCTATTTGCCTTCATTAACCTCCCCAGCATGCTTTCCTGGGCCCATATACACCTAGCCTAGTCACTTAACAATGTATTTTGTCAGCTCCATAGTAGTGCTTTACCCTAAATACTCCCTAAAATGTGTACATATGTTATTGTTGTCCTTAAATTCAGGCAGAGTGCCAGGGGCTTTTTTTGGCTCCCAAACTCATTTATATCCCCCCCCCCCCTAAAATTTTTACAATGGGCCATCAGAGGGGGTGAGGAATATGATAAGTGGACCTTATATTTTTGTCTTTAAATACTCCTTTAAATAAATGTTTATACTGATGTTGACCAAGAATGTTTGTGTTTAATCTGTTTACAATGTTATGTGCAAAAGTACAAATTTTTTTTTATGTTTTGACTCCACAACTTTCCTTCAACGCCACAGGAATGGCAGACTGTGGCATCCCACTTTGCCGACCGTTGGGACTTTCCCAACTGTGGAGGGGCAATTGATGGGAAGCACGTCCACATCGTCCCACCACCCCATTCAGGGTCATACTATTTTAATTATAAGGGGTTTCATAGTATTGTGTTAATGCCGGTGGTGTCAGCAACATACAAGTTTTTCTATGTGGACGTGGGGAAGAATGGCCGGATGTCAGATGGTGGAGTCTTTGCCCAGACGCCCCGGAGAAGAGGCTTTTTAATTACCGGCTGGCCAGAGCCAGAAGAGTCGTGGAGAACACCTTTGGGATAATGGCCAGCCGGTTCCGCCTATTTCTAATGGCTATAAATATGGCGGAGTACAAACGTAACCACATCGTGTTAGCATGCTGCATCTTGCACAACTTTTTAAAGCAAAATGTTACTAATTATGTAGCCTCAGTTGGGCCTGAGGCCGGACTTCATGAACCCACAATGGCAGCCCTGGAAGCTGGCCGTTCTGGCTTGCCCCCCCAAAGTGCCGGTGAAGTGCATCAAAAATATGTGGAATATTTTACGGGTAGGGGGGCCATTGCTATGCCAGCAAATTTTTAAATATTTTCAAAATAAAAAAAAATGATATGATAAAATCTTGAATTTGATTTACTGCTTGTGTTTCTTTTATCTGTCTCCTAGGTTCTCCTGGTGCACTTGTAGTGCTAAGAGGTTTTTCCATTATTTAAATAACACCCATTGTCACTGTAAACACCAACTTAATACAAAAACTGGTATTGAGCATTGAAAGAAGAAGCCACACATTGTTGAGTACAAAACCTTTTACTTCGTGTACATTCACATGTGCGTTGTAAAACCTTTTTTGGTAAAAAAATAACATCTTGGTTTTATAAAATTTTACCTTGAAAATATTTTTTGTTACATAAATAGGCATGTTTCAAAACATAACATACACAACTCAGGAACTTACAATGTTCAACATTGAAAAGCTGAAGGCAATATCAGACATTATAGTGTCAAAAATGTGTTGATCTTGCCTTTATCAGATGGGGTGATGTCACCCCTGTATAAGCCAAATTTAGAAGATGCACACAAATTGGGAGTCAAAATGGGGATTTCCCTCCTGATCCCATGCCTAATGTCAACATGTGCTATCTCCCATCATGGGGGATCAATGGACGTGTTTTGGGGGTGCAACCCCTTCCTCTCACCTATGAGAGTTGCGAGGAAGGGGTTGCACCCACAAAACGCGTACATTGATATCCCCTGATGGCAGATAGCAGACACACTGTGTGCATCTTCCATATTTGGCTTTTAAAATGTATTAAAAGGTTATTTAAATTTTCAGTTAAAAAAAAAAGTTGTATTTTTTTTTGCATTTAGATTCTCCCTAATACATCAATCATGTTCTTCATTCTTTGTTCAATCTCCTTGTTTTTTTCCTTTATGAGGTCTAAATCCCGACTACAAAACATTAGCCTTTGTGTACTGTCAGTCGTGAAATGAGTAGATTGCTCTTCCACAACATGCACATCACCTAAGAGAAGAAATACACACCATGTATTATAAATATGCAGGCATACATCTATTACCTGAATCTGTGGTGTCAGACACTCACCTGCTGTGGTGACAATTTCTAACACCTCTCCTTCCTCCACATCCTGATGTTGAGGTGTCCTCTGTTCCTCTTCTTCAGGAGGTGGGGTGGGTTCCTGGAGTCCTCAGATGTCCCCATTCTTTTCTCCCCTATGAGAATGAAACAAAAGGTATACTTAGCACACAGATATTTGAGGCCAGAAATAGGAAAACATTGCTTGGAAGTGGGGTACAATTGTCTGTTTGGGCAGAGTTCCAAGTTGAAGACATTATTTATTCCCTTAACAAAGCTGCAATACTTACCTTTTTTGGACAAGATTCACACATGTAGACACCCCTAGTATCCACTGGAGCACCTGTGTGGGACACCTTAAAAGGTTTGTTCTTGTGTCTCACACTAGTGCTCCTGAGTCCAGATGTGTAAACAGCTGCTAAGTGTCCTCTCCTTACATTACACTGAATCAAGTTTGCTATTCATTCTAGTTACAAACACATCTAGACAACAATGTCCTAAACTTCTTTTAATACAAATTAGCATGACCAAATGTAGTTAACCCTGTATCTGCCTAAAACATCGTATTTAGTTGGTGAACGAATGATGTTTGCTGCAAACGATTACTGTGCCTACGAGCCTGAAAGTTGCCATTTTAAACTTTATTGTACAACAGTAAAGAAAAGCACATGGCGCAGCATGCAAGTAATAATAACAATCGGAACACATGACAACTACTTACTTTTTAGAAGCACCTTCTTGATCCTTCTGTACTGATCCTGCTCCTTCAATTTCAGGTCTGACCAGCGTTTCCTCAATTGCTCCTTGGTCCGTCGTACCCCAAAATTCTTGTGCAGACTCTTCACAACTTTAGTCATGATCTTGGCCTTTCTCACATTTGGGTTTAGGTACGGTCCATACTTCCCGTCATAGTCGGCCCTCTTCAAGATGTCCACCATCTCCACCATCTCTACAAAGGCCATATTTGAGGCCTTAAATCTTCTCCTTCGGGATCGGGACATTTCGGGATCCGGGCTTTCCTCCTCCTCGTTACTGCTATTAACCACTTGACGACCGCCTCACGCCGATGTACGTCGGCAAAGTGGCACGGACAGGCAAAATCACGTACAGGGTACGTGATTTGCCTTCCGCGGGTGGGGGGTCCGATCGGACCCCCCCCCGGTGCCCGAGGCGGTCGTCTTTTGTCCAGCGGCGATCGGTGATGAGGGGGAGACCATCCGTTCGTGGCCCCCCCCTCGCGATCGCCGCCGGCCAATGGAATCATTCCTTTGCTGCTGTATGCTAAACAGCAGCAAAGGAAATGATGTCATCTCTCCTCGGCTCGGTAATTTCCGTTCCGGCCCGAGGAGAGAAGACTTCACTGTGAGTGCACCAAACACTACACACACAGTAGAACATGCCAGGCACACAAATCACCCCGATCCCCCCCCCGATCGCCCCCCGATCCCCCCCCAATCACCCCCCCCCCCTGTCACAAACTGACACCAGCAGTTTTTTTTTTTTTTTTTTTCTGATTACTGCATAGTGTCAGTTTGTGACAGTGACAGTGTTGGGACAGTGAGTATTACCCCCCTTTAGGTCTAGGATACCCCCCTAACCCCCCCTAATAAAGTTTTAACCCCTTGATCACCCCCTGTCACCAGTGTTGCTAAGCGATCATTTTTCTGATCGCTGTATTAGTGTCGCTGGTGACGCTAGTTAGTGAGGTAAATATTTAGGTTCGCCGTCAGCGTTTTATAGCGTCAGGGACCCCCATATACTACCTAATAAATGTTTTAACCCCTTGATTGCCCCCTAGTTAACCCTTTCACCACTGATCACCGTATAACCGTTACGGTTGACGCTGGTTAGTTTGTTTATTTTTTATAGTGTCAGGGCACCCGCCGTTTATTACCGAATAAAGGTTTAGCCCCCTGATCGCCCGGCGGTGATATGCGTCGCCCCAGGAAGCGTCAGATTAGCGCCAGTACCGCTAACACCCACGCACGCAGCATGCGCCTCCCTTAGTGGTATAGTATCTGTACGGATCAATATCTGATCCAATCAGATCTATACTAGCGTCCCCAGCAGTTTAGGGTTCCCGAAAACGCAGTGTTAGCGGGATCAGCCCAGATACCCGCTAGCACCTGCGTTTTGTGCCTCCGCCCGGCCCAGCCCAGCCCACCCAAGTGCAGTATCGATCGATCACTGTCACTTACAAAACACTAAACGCATAACTGCAGCGTTTGCAGAGTCAGGCCTGATCCCTGCGATCGCTAACAGTTTTTTTGGTAGCATTTTGGTGAACTGGCAAGCACCAGCCCCAGGCGTCAGGTTAGCGCCAGTACCGCTAACACCCACGCACGCAGCATACGCCTCCCTTAGTGGTATAATATCTGAACGGATCAATATCTGATCCGATCAGATCTATACTAGCGTCCCCAGCAGTTTAGGGTTCCCAAAAACGCAGTGTTAGCGGGATCAGCCCAGATACCTGCTAGCACCTGCGTTTTGCCCCTCCGCCCAGGCGAGCCCAGCCCACCCAAGTGCAGTATCGATCGATCACTGACACTTACAAAACACTAAACGCATAACTGCAGCGTTCACAGAGTCAGGCCTGATCCCTGCGATCGCTAACAGTTTTTTTGGTAGTATTTTGGTGAACTGGCAAGCACCAGCCCCAGGCAGCGTCAGATTAGCGCCAGTACCGCTAACACCCACGCACGCACCGTACACCTCCCTTAGTGGTATAGTATCTGATCGCATCAATATCTGATCCGATCAGATCTATACTAGCGTCCCCAGCAGTTTAGGGTTCCCAAAAACGCAGTGTTAGCGGGATCAGCCCAGATACCTGCTAGCACCTGCGTTTTGCCCCTCCGCCCGGCCCGGCCCAGCCCACCCAAGTGCAGTATCGATCGATCACTGTCACTTACAAAACACTAAACGCATAACTGCAGCGTTCGCAGAGTCAGGCCTGATCCCTGCAATCGCTAACAGTTTTTTGGTAGCGTTTTGGTGAACTGGCAAGCGCCAGCGGCCTAGTACACCCCGGTCGTAGTCAAACCAGCACTGCAGTAACACGTGGTGACGTGGCGAGTCCCATAAGTGCAGTTCAAGCTGGTGAGGTGGCAAGCACAAGTAGTGTCCCGCCGCCACCAAAAAGACAAACACAGGCCCGTCGTGCCCATAGTGCCCTTCCTGCTGCATTCGCCAATCCTAATTGGGAACCCACCGCTTCTGCAGCGCCCGTACTTCCCCCATTCACATCCCCAACCAAATGCAGTCGGCTGCATGAGAGGCATTTTTATGTCCTCCCGAGTACCCCTACCCAACGAACCCCCCAAAAAAGATGTCGTGTCTGCAGCAAGCGCGGATATAGGCGTGACACCCGCTATTATTGTCCCTCCTGTCCTGACAATCCTGGTCTTTGCATTGGTGAATGTTTTGAACGCTACCATTCACTAGTTGAGTATTAGCGTAGGGTACAGCATTGCACAGACTAGGCGCCATTTCACAGGGTCTCCCAAGATGCCATCGCATTTTGAGAGACCCGAACCTGGAACCGGTTACCGTTATAAAAGTTAGTTACAAAAAAAGTGTAAAAAAAAAAAAAAAATATGAAATAAAAAAAAATAGTTGTTGTTTTATTGTTCTCTCTCTCTCTATTCCCTCTCTCTATTGTTCTGCTCTTTTTTACTGTATTCTATTCTGCAATGTTTTATTGTTATTGTTATTGTTATTGTTATTGTTATTATGTTTTATCATGTTTGTTTTTCAGGTGTGTAATTATTTACACTTTACTGTGCTTTATTGTTAACCATTGTTAACCATTTTTTTGTCTTCAGGTACGTCATTCACGACTTTGAGTGGTTATACCAGAATGATGCCTGCAGGTTTAGGTATCATCTTGGTATCATTCTTTTCAGCCAGCGGTCGGCTTTCATGTAAAAGCAATCCTAGCGGCTAATTAGCCTCTAGACTGCTTTTACAAGCCGTGGGAGGGAATGCCCCCCCCCCCCACCGTCTTCCGTGTTTTTCTCTGGCTCTCCTGTCTCAACAGGGAACCTGAGAATGCAGCCGGTGATTCAGCCAGCTGACCATAGAGCTGATTAGAGACCAGAGTGGCTCCAAACATCTCTATGGCCTAAGAAACCGGAAGCTACGAGTATTTCATGACTTAGATTTCGCCGGATGTAAATAGCGCCATTGGGAAATTGGGGAAGCATTTTATCACACCGATCTTGGTGTGGTCAGATGCTTTGAGGGCAGAGGAGAGATCTAGGGTCTAATAAACCACAATTTTTTCAAAAAAGAGTACCTGTCGCTACCTATTGCTATCATAGGGGATATTTACATTCCCCGAGATAACAATAAAAATGATTAAAAAAAAAAATATGAAAGGAACAGTTTAAAAGTAAGATTAAAAAAGCAAAAAAATAATAAAGAAAAAAAAAAACACCCCTGTCGCCCCCTGCTCTCGCGCTAAGGCGAACGCAAGCGGCGGTCTGTCGTCAAACGTAAACAGCAATTGCACCATGCATGTGAGGTATCACCGCGAAGGCCAGATCGAGTGCAGTAATTTTTCCAGTAGACCTCCTCTGTAAATCTAAAGTGGTAACCTGTAAAGGCTTTTGAAGGCTTTTAAACATGTATTTATTTTGTTGCCACTGCACGTTTGTGCGCAATTTTAAAGCATGTCATGTTTGGTATCCATGTACTTGGCCTAAGATCATCTTTTTTATTTCATCAAACATTTGGGCAATATAGCGTGTTTTAGTGCATTAAAATTAAAAAAAGTGTGTTTTTTCCCCAAAAAATGCGTTTGAAAAATCGCTGCGCAATTACTGTGTGAAAAAAAAAATGAAACACCCACCATTTTAATCTGTAGGGCATTTGCTTTAAAAAAATATATAATGTTTGGGGGTTCAAAGTAATTTTTTTGCAAAAAAAAAAAACTTTTTCATGTAAACAATAAGTGTCAGAAAGGGCTTTGTCTTCAAGTGGTTAGAAGAGTGGGTGATGTGTGACATAAGCTTCTAAATGTTGTGCATAAAATGCCAGGACAGTTAAAAACCCCCCCAAATGACCCCATTTTGGAAAGTAGACACCCCAAGCTATTTGCTGAGAGGCATGTCGAGTCCATGGAATATTTTATATTGCGACACAAGTTGCGGGAAAGAGACAAATTTTTTTTTTTTTTTTTTTGCACAAAGTTGTCACTAAATGATATATTGCTCAAACATGCCATGGAAATATGTGAAATTACACCCCAAAATACATTCTGCTGCTTCTCCTGAGTACAGGGATACCACATGTGTGAGACTTTTTGGGAGCCTAGCCGCGTGCGGGACCCCGAAAACCAAGCACCGCCTTCAGGCTTTCTAAGGGCGTGAATTTTTGATTTCACTCTTCACTGCCTATCACAGTTTCGGAGGCCATGGAATGCCCAGGTGGCACAAAACCCCCCCAAATGACCCCATTTTGGAAAGTAGACACCCCAAGCTATTTGCTGAGAGGTATAGTGAGTATTTTGCAGACCTCACTTTTTGTCACAAAGTTTTGAAAATTGAAAAAAGAAAAAAAAAAATGTTTTTTCTTGTCTTTCTTCATTTTCAAAAACAAATGAGAGCTGCAAAATACTCACCATGCCTTTCAGCAAATAGCTTGGGGTGTCTACTTTCCAAAATGGGGTCATTTTGGGGGGTTTTGTGCCACCTGGGCATTCCATGTCCTCCGAAACTGTGATAGGCAGTAAAGAGTGAAATCAAAAATTTTCACCCTTAGAAATCCTGAAGGCAGTGATTGGTTTTCGGGGTCCAGTACGCGGCTAGGCTCCCAAAAAGTCCCACACATGTGGTATCCCCATACTCAGGAGAAGCAGCTAAATGTATTTTGGGGTGCAATTCCACATATGCCCATGGCCTGCGTGAGCAATATATCATTTAGTGACAACTTTATGGAAAAAAAAAAAAAAAAAGTGTCACTTTCCCGCAACTTGTGTCAAAATATAAAATATTCCATGGACTCAATATGCCTCTCAGCAAATAGCTTGGGGTGTCTACTTTCCAAAATGGGGTCATTTTGGGGGGTTTTGTGCCACCTGGGCATTCCATGGCCTCCGAAACTGTGATAGGCAGTGAAGAGTGAAAGCAAAAATTTACACCCTTAGAAATCCTGAAGGCGGTGATTGGTTTTCGGGGCCCCGTACGCGGCTAGGCTCCCAAAAAGTCCCACACATGTGGTATCCCCATACTCAGGAGAAGCAGCTAAATGTATTTTGGGGTGCAATTCCACATAGGCCCATGGCCTGTGTGAGCAATATATCATTTAGTGACGACTTTTTGTAAATATTTTTTTTTTTTTTGTCATTTTTCAATCACTTGGGACAAAAAAAATAAATATTCAATGGGTTCAACATGCCTCTCAGCAATTTCCTTGGGGTGTCTACTTTCCAAAATGGGGTCATTTGGGGGGGTTTTGTACTGCCCTGCCATTTTAGCACCTCAAGAAATGACATAGGCAGTCATAAACTAAAAGCTGTGTAAATTCCAGAAAATGAACCCTAGTTTGTAGACTTTTGCGCAAACCAATAAATATACGCTTATTGACATTTTTTTTTACCAAAGACATGTGGCCGAATACATTTTGGCCTAAATGTATGACTAAAATTTAGTTTATTGGATTTTTTTTATAACAAAAAGTAGAAAATATCATTTTTTTTCAAAATTTTCGGTATTTTTCCGTTTATAGCGCAAAAAATAAAAACCGCAGAGGTGATCAAATACCATCAAAAGAAAGCTCTATTTGTGGGAAGAAAAGGACGCAAATTTCGTTTGGGTACAGCATTGCATGACCGCGCAATTAGCAGTTAAAGCGACGCAGTGCCAAATTGGAAAAAGACCTCTGGTCCTTAGGCAGCATAATGGTCCGGGGCTCAAGTGGTTAAGCACCTGCTATGTCTCCGCCATGTTCATCTCCCACTGTGCCGAAAGAGAAGGGGTGGGGAATATTCTAGAAAGAACATCAGGGGCAGGCAACGCAGGCAGAGTTTCACGCATGCACAGTGTATATAAAGCTAACACGCGTGTGTCGTACCTACGCTCTGTGTGCGTAGGAAGGAGGGCCGGAACTTTCTAACGAAGGTAACATTTTAACTCGGGTCATCAGTGGCCTATACTGATTTGAGATTGAGGCCAATATTGGGATAAGATTAGGAGAGTTTAGCCTGATATTAGTGTTTTTGTCTTGTATTTTGTCTTGCAGCAAATATGAAACAATTCAAAGACCCAGAATTCATGGGCCATTTCATTGACAAATACAGGGATATGAGTAATTTGTGGGAGGTTGAAAACCCGTTATATTGCAATAAACCAGCTAGGAAGGCATTGCTGGAGAAACTGCTGCAATTTGTGAAGACGCAGGTCCCCAACGCAGACATCAAGTTTGTGGATAAGAAAATTGGTAGCTTGAGAAGCACGTATAGGAAGGAGCTTAATAAGGTCCAGGTTTCCATGAGATCAGGAGCAGCAGCAGAGGATGTGTATGTACCCAGTCTGTGGTACGACAACAGGATGCGGTTTCTGGAAGACCAGATGGAAGTCAGGGAATCACTTTCTACACTTCCATCCAGCCTTCCCTCAACCCCAGCTGAGGCTTCCGAGGACCAACCTTGGCCTTCCATCCTGGAAGAAGTTGAGGAGCCCAGCTGGAGCCAGGTATAGTATTTTTTAACATATTTATTGTCCGAAAATTAGTGTCATTAACTAGATGTTATTATTGATAACAAATGAATGATTTCACAAAAAGTGTTTTACATATCAATAGACAGTAGGGGCCGAAAATGATTGTGACAAGAATGAAAAATGCTGGGCTCAGAATGATAGTCTTTTCTATTTGTTAACATTCAATTTGCAACATTCATGAGCTGAAAATTGTGTGTGATTGATGAACCAAAAACGAAAGCTATGTCCCTATTTCATACACAGGAAGACCTCAGCCAGGACGAGGCTCTGGAATGTGGCACACAGGAGGAGGCGGGAGTAAGTGTCAGCCAGGGGCGGAAGTATAGGGGTCACAAAAGTCGCCATTGCGACTGGGCCCCATGCTGCAGGGGGCCCGTGTGCCCCCCTCTCCCCGAGCGGTGGCTGCATATGGGACCGAGCTCCCTTATCCTCAGCCGATGGGTAAATCATTCGGCAGTGCAGGAGCTCGGTCACAAAGTGAAAGTAAGTGAGACGTGTCTAGCACACTGTGTGCTGTGCTCTTTGCCTCCCCCTACAGTGCAGTACCCAGCATGGAGAGTTTAAGGTACAGAGCTGCAGCTGCAGATTTTTAAAAAGCGATCTATATATGTTTGTATGCATGTGTGTGTGCTTATATGTGTGTGTCTGCATGTTTGGGTGTGTGCATGTGTGTGTCTGCATGTGTGTGTGTGTGTTTTATATGTGTGTGTGCGTTTATTTGTGTGCATGTGTATGTTTACATGTGTGTGCATGTGTATAGAGTTATATGTGTGTGCGCATGTGTGTGTGTGTGTGTGTTCATGTGTATAGAGTTATATGTGTGTGCGCATGTGTGCGCATGTGTGTGCATGTGTATAGAGTTATATGCGTGTGCGCATGTGTGTGCATGTGTATAGATTTATGTGTGTGTGCGCATGTGTGTGCATGTGTATAGAGTTATATGTGTGTGCGCATGTGTGTGCATGTGTATAGAGTTATATGTGTGTGCGCATGTGTGTGCATGTGTATAGAGTTATATGTGTGTGCATGTGTATAGAGTTATATGTGTATGTGCATGTTTGTGTGTTTGCTTATGTGTGTGCGTTTATGCGTGTGCGTGTATTTATATGTATATGTGTGTATTTGCGTACATGTGTTTACATGCGTGTATGTGTACACATTTCTTGTAATTCTGACCCCCTTTTTCTTTATGATCAGAACAGATTTTTTTAGGGTGGGTTCATAATACCAACAAGAAAATACCATTCCTCTGAAAAGCGATGCAGATCGCTTTTCAGAGGCATTTGACAGGCAGTGAAGAGGCAATATGTTGCGCCTTGACTGGTAAAATACAAAGAGAGGCAGGGAGTAAGGAACGACCGCAGTTGGCTGCTTCATACAAGTTAAATACAATAAGGCTCACCCGTTCAGGAATTCTCTGTGGGTATGTAGG
The DNA here is from genome assembly GCA_037952925.1 of Lithobates clamitans. NCBI lineage: Eukaryota > Metazoa > Chordata > Amphibia > Anura > Ranidae > Lithobates > Lithobates clamitans. Next base: position 5,797,033 of record JBBGZY010000008.1, on the reverse strand, counting down.
GCCCCATATAATTCCCCCCGCAGCGAACACAGGGGATAGCAAACAGCCTCTGGTGAATAAAATATTTGAATATTTGATTTATATAGGTCACTAGACCAGGAGGCAGTAGGAAAGTAAAGTATAGGGGTACCCCACTTCCCCCCCCCTTTTCCTTCCCCCCCTTTCATATCCTCTTCCCCCATTTCCTTGTAATCTCTTCTCCATCACTATCTTATATATAAAATCCTTTTTATTATTTTTTCTCTGCACACTGGTTTTCAAATCTCAGAGCTGTATCACCGGTACCCCTATACTTTACTTTCCTCCTACCTCCTGGTCTAGTGACCTATATAAATCAATTATTCAAAAATTTTTTCACTAGAGGCTGTTTGCTATCCCCTGTGTTCGCCGCGGGGGGAATTATATGGGGCCCTACATACCCACAGAGAATTCCTGAACGGGTGAGCCTGTCCTTATTGTATTTAACTTGTATGTAATTGTTCAATGCATTATTTAATGATCTTGCTGCAACCACAAATTTTTCATGTATCTGTGGATTTGTTTGTATTCATTACATTTTTTCTATGCTGCATTATAGACTTTACTCTCCAGAGGAAGCGGTGAATACCGCGAAACCGGTCGAGAATCCAAGTTGTACCCTCTGTTATTATTGGGTGTAATTCGTATGGTTGTATATACTGCCTTTGCTTTGAACTACAACTGTATGTGACATTGTAATAATTTTTAATATTGTTTCTTATTAAAATGTAATTTTTATCATACCACTATTTCCCTCTTTACCTTCTCTCAATAAATACTTAACTACATTTAGTACCGTAATAGTCCCCCCTTGCTTCCCCTTGTGTGTGGGGGGTTGGGATATCCGCCGACAGAAGCAGCCAACTGCGGCCGTTCCTTACTCCCTGCCTCTCTTTGTACTAGACATTTGGGATGATGGTACTTTTATTTGGTAATTCAATTTTTCTAATGTAGGCGCTCTTCCTTATTGACTGGTAAAATGTTTAGAAACACTGATACAGAGAAACTGATCTCTCCATTCTCCTCCTGCAGCTGCTGAAAGGAGATGAGAAGTGGGGGTAAAGGGAAAGATCAGTTCCTCTATATGCAGCCACCATGCCTCCTATGCAGCTTCTTTCTGCTGCCCCCCGTGTGCTCTCCAGCCCCCCTGTACTTTTTCCTGGCCCCCTTGCTCTCTTCTGGCCCCTCCCCTTGTCCCCATAGCTCAGCAGAGTTCCCCCCTCCCCTCTCCTGCCAGCTGCTGTAGGGTATCTGCATGGAGAGTCAGTGATCCATACTGATTACGGACTCAATCCATTCATAACTGAAACATAGTAAACTGTATTTACTATGCATACAGTTGCGTATAAAGAGGCAGCTCTATACAGAGCTATTCCTGTCCATTCATTCTGTGCAGCTGAGGCTGTGCTCTCAATCTCCTTTCTCGTTCTCAAAGGTGAAACATCAGAGGTCTGCTTAGACCCCTGATATCTCACCAAAGCATCCCAACTCTTAAAAAAAAAAAAAATTTTTTATAAAATAATATTGTAAAACAATATATAAATGGTAGAAAAATACAAAAAAAATAAAAAAAACAGACGCCAGTGGCAGAACTACCAGGGTCACAAACATCACACTTGCGACCGGGCCTTGGCATTTATGCCAAGCTGGGGGTCAGGTGGGGGTCAGGGGGGCCCTTCATAATTTCTTGCACCGGGGCCCTGAAGGTTCTAGTTACACCACTGGTGTCAGCCAGGAGGTGGCGGGGGTAAGTGTCAGCCAGGAGGTGGCCAGGCCCAATCCCAGGTGCCTCCCCTCCACCTTCCAACAAAAAGGGCCAGGAAGGGGAGTAGCGTGGAGGAGGCAGCACTGGGCCTCATTAAGGAGGCTAATGCGGCCCTGAAAAGCCCCCCGATGCTGAAAAGGCCTATGGCTGCTATGTAGCTGCCAAATTGCAGCAAATGGAGGAGGGCCAATGCCTCATCTGTGAGAAAATTATTTTTGAGGCCATTCATAAGGGGTTGAGGGGCCAAATGAGTGATAACATGCACTTAGTTGCGCTCGCCGATCCTCCTCCTCCTCCTGCCACAAGTCCACCTCCAGAGTCACAGCCTCCAAGGAAGGCTGCAGGGAAGGCTGCAAGGAAGACAAGAACGTGATGGCCTGGGTTCAGTCTGGTCTGACAGAAGACGCAGGCTGTGGTAGTACCACAGCCTGGGGACATATATGTCATCTGCTGCTGTTCATGATCTCTGGGAGTACTGGACCAGATTGTGCTCCCTATTATATGGACTTCTCAGGCTACCAATTTTTATTTACAAACAGTTAATGCGTGTCCTGGGGTACAAAGGCTTCGCAAATTCAAGCAGTTTCTCCAGCGTTGCCTTCCTCTTTATTTTGTTATTATGAGCCAGAATAAATGTTTTTTTTTTTTTTATATGAAAATACTTGCCTATGTTTTTTTCTTCAAATCGGACAGTTTGTTTGTGAGACGGCATGTACAATGTACATTTCCAAAATACAATGTCAAATTAACAAGGCACACCAACACCAACCTCCTTGAGCTTTAAAAAAATACAAAATAATAATGTTGTTGTGAAAACTTGACACACCAAAAAAAAAAAAATTATGTAGATCACTAGAAACTAATTTAAAAATAATCCAAAAAACAGGAGATCTTGATTAAAAATTAAAAAAGATGACTATAAAAAATAATTTTAAACATTATTATGGAGATCTGGCTTTAAAAACAAAAAAGATTATTCAGGAGATCACGAGAAATAATAAAGAAATGAGTTTGTGAGAACTCTGTGTGAATATCAGCAGCAAAACAACTTCATTCTTCTAGCATTATAAAGAACAAAAGAATGCGCTACATTAAAAGATCCAACAATTTGCAGCGTGACGAATGTGCTATCTCCCTTATGAACGCTAGTTTTACCAGACCGAGCGCTGCCGTCTCGTACTTGATTCTGCGCATGCGTGATTTTTGGCATGTCGGAATTGCATACAGATGATCGCATTTTCGGCTAGGAACGTTTTCCAATCGAAAAATAGAGAACCTGCTCTCAATCTTTTGCTGGCTGGAATTCCACCAGCAAAAGTCCAATGGAGCATACACACAGTCGCATTTTCCGACCAAAAGCTCTCATCGGAATTTTGCTGGCGGCATTTTCGATCATGTGTACGGGGCATGAGAAACAGTAATGGTTTTGATTATGCCATCTGGGCTGGAAAAAGAACTTAACAGTATCACTGGTTTGTGGCAGAAAACGACATACACCATAATGTTTTTGTCCCATATATATCCCCCAGCATCTGTTCATTTTTATGCCATATCTACTTGGTACAAATATCATAAAATAATAGAACAATAGTGCTCAAATGGGTGTAAACAGGGAATAAACAGGGAATGAGTTTACTGACACAAGGGCAGGATGTGACCACACACCTGGGGTGATCTGGTTGCCCTAGGTGTGATGTCACATCCTGCCCTGTGTTGCACAGTGGCTCCCATCACTTCCTGGAACATTGGACTTGGTTTCCTCATTGACAAATACACTGTTTGCTGTCACAAGTGGCTCTTCTGGTGGGCAGCTTCAATGTTGCATGGCTGCAGATAAGCTCTTTGATTTTATATTTCTGTGAGTTTGCATTTAGATTTTTAATATGAATAAACCCATTGATGCTGCACTCAGCCGGTGCCCCCTGGTGTTCCTTTTTGTGATTTCAGAGATTCCTGTCTCAGGTAGAGCTGCCTACTGAAGTACAACTCTCTTCCTATGGGATTTTTATGAACGTCCCATGATCTTTTTATGAACTACACAAGCATGTATTCACATTTATTTCAGGGGGTAGAGGCTAACTTATGTGGATGGTGCATTAGCATTTGTTTGTGCCACAATTTAATTTGTTGTTTGTGTATTGATTTCTTTGGACTATTATAGATTTCACAGGTTACAGGTTTGACACCTTCCCCCTGCCTTCTGGAAGTTTGCAGAACATAGGGCATAGAGAATCAAATGAGCAGCTTAAATATTTATTGGGCTTCAGCCAATCCCTGGGGAGGTGTGTGCAGTAGGTGTCTGGGAAGGGGGGAGTATAAATAGTCTGGGGTCTGGAGCAGACATGTGCTGTCATTTTGCCCCATCTATCTTCCCATCAACTCTGACCAGCTTCCCTGTCCCTGCTGAAGAAAAGCCTCCCACAACATGATGCTGCCACCACCATGTTTCACAGTGGGGATGGGGTGTTCAGGGTGATGTGCAGTGTTAGTTTTCCGCCATACATAGCGTTTTGCTTTTAGGCCAAAAAGTTCAATTTTGGTCTCATCTGACCAGAGCACCTTCTTTTACACAGCTGCTGTGCCCCTCACATGACTTCTCACAAACTGCAAATGGGACTTCTTATGGCTTTCTTTCAACAATGGCTTTCTTCTTGCCACTCTTCCATAAAGGACAGATTTGTTTAGTGCACGACTAATAGTTGTCCGACGGACAGATTCTTCCACCTGAGCTGTGGATCTCTGCAGCTTCTACAGAGTTGCCTTGGGCCTCTTGGCTGCTTCTCTGAATAATGCTCTCCTTGTCCAGCCTGTCAGGTGGACAGCCATGTCTTGGTAGGTTTTCAGTTGTGCCATACTCTTTCCATTTTAAGATGATGGATTGAACAGTGCTCCGTGAGATGTTCAAAGCTTGGGATATTTTCTTTATAACCTACTGTAACCTTGCTTTAAACTCCTCCACAACTTTATCCTTGACCTGTCTGGTGTGTTCCTTGGCCTTTATGATGCTGTTTGTTAATAAATACAGCTGTTTGTTGAGGGCTTCACAGAACAGCTGTATTTACACTGAGATTAAATTACATAAAGGTGGACTCTGTTACTAATTAGGTGACTTCTGAAGGCAATTGGTTCCAATAGATTTTAGTTAGGGGTATCAGAGTAAAGGAGCTGAATACAAATGCACGCCAAACTTTTCAGATATTTATTTGTAAAAAAAATTGGAAAACCATTTATCATTTTCCTTCTACTTCAAAATTATGTACCACTTTGTGTAGGTCTATCACATAAAATCCCAATAAAATACATTTATGTTTTAAGGCATTGTACATATTACTGTAATTTATTTATTCAATATGCTCTTTAAGGCCAGGTTCAGGTTCATATTTGTGAGATGCAGGAATGTGCACAAAGTTGCACATCCCCAAATTGCACAAAAACATACATCTCTTTTGTAGGCATGTGGCGGTGCCGTTAACTGTTAATAGCACCCCAAAACACCTTACTAAAGTGTGTGAGAAATCATGCAACCTACATTAAATTACAATCATGCAACCTACATGCAAACTACATGCAATATACATTGTGTTTTCATGCAGAGTATTTTTTTTTTAAAAAAAGGTCATGCGCTCCTTTGGTGCAATTAAGATGTTGTATGAATCCCATTCAAATGAATATGCTGCCCTAACACAACAAGTGTTGACACACAAAAAAACACATTGCAATGCATGTGCACTGCCACATCACACAAATGTAAACCTAGCCTAAAGTACTAACAAGTGCTACCTTTCAACTATATACACGTAACTGGCTGCATATCTTCAGCACTAAAAGAACCAAGCACTGTTTGCCAGATAACAAGGTAACGTCACAAAACAATCATGTCCTCTTAAAAACACTTAGGTCACATTCACAGCTGTGCAACACATGGCATATTTTTTTTAATTACGGTTTTTGGCGCGTGTGTGCCGTGACAGCATAAGGCAGCCCATTTACACACCAAAGTAGCTCATTTACCTCATTTGGCAGTGATCCAAACGTGTTTTGAAATGTATGTTTTTGCTATTTTTTTGCATGTTCTGTTTTGTCAAACAGCAAATGTAACGAAACACGAGACTGTTACCCATAGTTGAGGTACAATTAAGAATTAATTAATGCCATCACAAGCACAATGCATGTTTTGTAGTTTTTTTTTGTGAATGGGGCCTTAGAACCTCATGTATCAAGCTGCAGTATTGCATACCACATGCTAAAAGTGGCTCATGCCCAAAGCCTAGCATCATAATCACACCTGGTATAGTGTACCAGTTTACCTACAAGGATTATTAATAGCTTACTTTAAACAAGTTTAAGTATAAAGTACCGTACTTTCCAAAAAGGAAATGTAAAAAAATAGTCAAACGATTACTTTACTTTCTTAAAAACTAAATATCAATGGGATTTAAATGAAAAATAAAACCTGGGCGATCATTAGATGCAAATGTAAGATATCTGTTTGTTTTTTGTTTTATTGGTGACATTAAACTGACTGATAACCAAAACTTATAAAATGAACAGTTCTATCACGTTAGAAGAAACATGTTTTGTAACTAAGCTCCACACAGCTGATTATTATCATGATACTGGGAAAGATGAAATGAAAGCAAACCAATATTTACAGCCTTTCAACCCTGAAACAACTGAAATATGTATCCCCTGGCTGCCAGCTTTGGAACAATTCATTTAATTGTTCTAGAGCCAGGAGCGAGAGTTAGATTTACTCCTGTTCACTGATTAAAACACTCCGCAAAGGAAAAATTGATCCATTTCAGCAATAGCATTCAGTATCCCTTTTCACTTAAAAATATTGGATGGAGAGTATCATCCACTTCTGAATGGCAGTTGACAGATTGGATGTTCAAGAGAATTCAGCAATTGATTTCCCAAATAAAGCAAGTGCCTACACATCTCTGCAGCACTAGCAAGAATAAAAAAACAGCCATCCTCGATTTCTACATGAAATCAGTATATGTTGGCTGAAATAAGAGGGATATGCTTTTTTCCTGGAACATGGCAGCTCAGATGGCTTTCTGAATGAATTGTCGTAATTTGAGGGGCAGTTATAGGGCTCTATTAAATACTTTGTCATTGGAGACATCTGTAACGTGAAGGTCTTCGATGTCCTTACTCTTTGGACATATGCCCAGTAGTGCCATTTAGGAAAAAATGTAGACTTAATCCTGCAATATTGTTCTGCCTGACGGAAGAGTCAAATTTTTTGCCCCTGGCAGCAGACAGAGTTATCTTTGGGAAAAAGATCATTAAATAGATTGATGGCTTGCTGACATCTAACGGTGTGGATTATGTCTCACCACAGACTGCACTGCCATCTCCGTAAATGTCTAAACTACAGAGGAAGGTGCAAAGTGTTACACTGGCTATACATTAGTATAATGCTGTTCAACATTTTTTATTTTTAAAAAGGTTATTTCGATTTTCTAATCATGATTGGGGTCAAATCAACATTCATTTTTGACTGCACTGACGCAAAAAATTGAAGGAGCAAGATGAGAAATCTTACTTAGACCAACACATTTTTAATAGTGGTTACACAATCATTTAGATAAAGTTCCATTTCTAATCTAGTTTCTAGATAGAGTTCTAAAGTTCTAAGACTCTAAAATTCTGTTTGCTTTTAAAAATCTTTATGCTGCGTACGCACGGTCGGATTTTTCGACGGGAAATGTTCGATGTGAGCTTGTTGTCAGAAAGTCCGACCGTGTGTATGCTCTATCGAACATTTGCTGTCAGACTTTCTGCCAACAAATGTTTCTTAGCAGGTTTTCAAATTTTCCGCCAAAAAAACTTTGTTGTCGGAAAGTTTGATCATGTGTACACAAGTCCGCGCTCAAAAGTTCATGCATGCTTGGAATCAAGAGCCGGAAGCGCTCGGTCTTGTAAAACTAGCTTTGGTAATGGAGATAGCACATTCATCACACGGCAAATTTTGAAATCTCTCAATGCAGTGCATTCTCTTCTTCTTTATAATGCTAGAATAAAGAATTTTGCATTGCTGCTGATAGTCACAGAGTTCTGACAAACTGAGTTTTTATTATTTCTCGTGATCTCATGAATAATCTTTGTTGTTTTTTTTTCCAGAATAACATATTTTTTTTCTATTGATCTCCATTTTTTTTGTTTTTTCTTGTGATCTCCCGAATATTTTTTTTTTTTTCTAGTGATATCCATAAATTTTTTTGTCGTTTTGTGTGTCAAGTTACTACAACATAATTATTATATTTTTTAACCTCAAAGAGATACAACTATGTTGGTGTCACTTGTTAATTTTACATTGTATTTTTGAAATGTACCTGCCTACTCACAAACTGTCCTTTTTTTGAAGTAAAACATATAGGCAAATATTTGTCCAAAAAAAATTTGATATTTAATAGGGGTCATAACAAAATAAAGAGGAAGGCAACGCTGGAGAAACAGTTGGAATTGGTGAAGCCTTTGTACCCCAGGGCAGACATCAATTATTTATCAAAATTGGTAACCTGAGGAGTCCATTTAATAGGGAGCACAATACGGTCCAGGACTCCAAGAGATCGTGAGCAGCAGCAGATGACATATATGTCCCGAGGCTGTGGTCTTACAACAGCCTACGTCTTTTGCCAGACCACACCAAATCCAGGCCATCACTCTCAACACTTCCTTCCACACTTCCTTCCATGTTGCTCTGGTGGGTTGGGTGGCTGTGGTGTTGGTGGTGTTGCTAGAGGTGGTGGAGGAGTAGTATGGTCCAACTCACACAGGTGGCTTTTATTTGTGAGTTGTCCCCTCATCCCCTTGTTTAGGGCCTGAAGAATGATCTCCTCACAGATGAGGCGTTGGCCCTCCTCCCTGGTTCCATTTTACTCACTGTCACACCTCCAAATGACTCGGGGCCACCAGGGGTCGTTGTAAGTACCGCAGTAGCCTGGCAAATTAAAGCAATCGCTGACTCCTCCAGGTTCCTCACCTTCCTGGTCCTTTTGGTTGGAAGGCAGAGGGGAGGAACCTGGGATTCCATCAGGCTGCTTGCCACGGCCTCCTCCTAGCTGAGACTTTCCTGTGTGTGAAAATAGTACATAGTTTTAGTTTTTTGGTCATCAATCACACACAATTTTGAGCTCATGACTGTTGCAAATTGAATGTTAACAAATAGAAAAGACTACCGTATATACTCGAGTATAAGTCGAATTTTTCAGCACCTTTTTTTGTGCTGAAAGTGCCCCCCTCGACTTATACTCGAGTCAAGCACTTTTCTGCAGCAAAAAATGTCATTTTCCGAACCGACTTTGGGGCCCCGTATCTCAGGGCCCCTTGATGCTAGAAACCCCAAATTTGGTGTGCAAACCCAGTGGACCTGGTACCATAACATATCCAAAGCTGGAGTTCCTAGCACTACGTGGCCCCGAGATATGGGGCCCCAAAGTCGGTTCGGAAAATGTCATTCTCTGCTGCAGAAAAGTGCTTGACATTTTCTGAACCGACTTTGGAGCCCTGTATCTCAGGGTCACTTAGGGCTAGGAACACCAAATTTGGTGTGCAAACCCAGTAGACCTGGTTCCACAACATATCCAAAGCTGGAGTTCCTAGAACCAAGTGGCCCCAAGATATGGGGCCCCAAAATCGGTTCGGAAAATGTCATTCTCTGCTGCAGAAAAGTGCTTGACATTTTCTGAACCGATATTTGGGGTCCTGTATCTCGGGGCCACTTGGTTCTAGAAATCCCAGCTTTGGATATTTTATTGTACTAATTCCACTGGGTTTGCACACCAAATTCGGGGTTCCAAGCACTAAGTGTCCCAGAGATACGGGGCCCCAAAGTCGGACAACTGTGTCCATCTGTAGCAATGTCACTCACAGATCATACGTACGACTCCCACGTTTTATGCTTTATATACACTGCACATGCGTGAAACTCCACCCCTGTCCTTCTTTCTAGTGTATTCTCCGCCTCTTCTCTTTCAGGGCAGTGAGAGAGCACATGGCGGAGACACAGCAGGTGCCTGCAGAGAGCAGCGATGACGAAAGCCCGTAGCAATGCAGTTCCCAATCATGGACGAGATATAAGGCCTCAAATATGTCCTTTGTAGAGATGGAGGAGATAGTGGACATCTTGAAGAGGGCAGACTATGATGGGAAGTATGGACCTTACACAAACCCAAATGTGAGAAACACCAAGATCATGACTAAAGTTGTGAGAAGTCTGCACAGGAATTTTGGGGTACGACGATCCAAGGAGCAATTGAGGAAACACGGGTCAGACCTGAAATTGAGGGAGCACGATCAGTATAGAAGGGTCAGGAAAGTGCTTCCAAAAAGTAAGTATTTCTTGTGTGTTCCTATTATTATTATTACTTTAGTGCTGCTCCATGTGCTTTACTGTTGTACAGTTTAAAACGCCAAGTTTGAGGTTCGTGGGCACAGTAATTGTTCGTAGTAAACATCATTCGTTCGACCACTAATACAACATTTTTGGCAGATGCAGGTTAACTACATTTGTTCATGCCTATTTTTATTAAAAGAAGTTTAGTACATTGTTGTCTAGATGTGTTTGTAACTAGAATGAAATCTTGATTCAGTGTAAGGAGAGGACACTCAGCAGCTGTTTACACATCTGGATGTAGGAGCACTAGTGTGGGACACGAGAACAACCTTTTTATGGCGTCCCACGCAGGTGCTCCAGTGGATACTAGGGGTCTCTCCATGTGTGAAACTTTAACAAAACAGGTAAGTATTCCAGCTTTTGAAAGGGAAAAAATCATGTCTTCAGCTTGGAACTCTGCCAAAACAGACAATTGGACGACACTTCCCAGCAATGTTACATATTCCTATTTCTCGCCTCAAATATCTGTCTGCTAAGTATACCTTTTTTGTATTCACATAGGGGAGAAAAGAATTGAGACATATGAGGACACCAGGAACCCCACCACTCCTGAAGAAGGGGAACAACTCACCACACAACATGAGGATGTGGATTCCTAGGTTCAGGAAGTGGTTGAAATGGTGACCACAACAGGTCAGTGTCTGAGACCACAGCTTCAGGTAATAGATGTATGCCTGCATATTTATAATACATGGTGTGTTTTTTTTTTTTAGGAGAATGTGGATGTTGTGGAAGAAGAAACTCAAGGAAAACATCAATGATGTTGAAAAAAGACTGCCCAACATCATTGATGTTTTAGCCAAAATCCAAAAACAAAAAAAAACAAAAAATGTTGTGGTTATTGTTTATCTTTTTCTAAAATTTTTAAAGTAATTGCAAAGCCAAATTTTGAAGATGCACATGAAGAAGTGTGTCAACTCGTGCTATCTGCCATCATGGGAGATCAATGTACGCATTTTGTGGATGCAACCCCTTCCTAGCAACTAAAGTAGATGAGAGGAAGGGGTTGCCCCCCCCCCCGAAACACGTCCATTGATCCCCCATGATGGGATCTAGCACATGTTGACACACCGTGGCTTATTTAAAAAAAGACAAACCACTTTACACTACAAGTGCAATGCAAGTGCACTTATAGGGCAAGGTGGATTGCCCTTTCTGAAATAAGGCCCAGTGTGTCAACATGTGCTAGCTCACATCATGGGGGATCAATGGATGTGTTTTGGGGGTGCAACCCCTTCCTCTCATCTACTTTAGTTGCGAGGAAGGGGTTGCACCCACAAAACACATACATTGATATCCCATGATGGCAGATAGCACATGTTGACACACTGTGTGTTTTGTGCCTTTATCAAAATAGATGTAGGGAAAAGACACACATTTTAGACATGGGATCATGATGGAAATCCACATCTGATGAAGGCAAAATCGACACAGTTTTGGCATACTAATGTCTCTTATAGCCTTCACTTTATCAAAGTTGAACTTTGTAAGTTCCTGAGTTGGGGATGTGGATGTTATGTTTTTAAACATGCCTGTTTAGCCACAAAAAGGCTATATTTACTGTCAAACATACATGTTATACACCAAAGATGTTGATTTGTTTAAAAACCCTTTTATAAAGTACACGTGAATGTGCTTGGAGTAAAATGTTTTATACTGAGTAATGTGTGGCTTCTACTTTAAATGCTCAGTACCATTTTTTGGAGTAAGTTGATGTAGTTACAGGGACAATGGGGGGATTTACTAAAGGCAAATCCACTTTGCATTACAAGTGCACTTTCAGTGCTGTAAAATTTGCAAAAATAAGACCATTTTAGGGACTACAAGCAATCCATTCATGGAGTTTAAAGGGATGATTATTTTTATCATTAATGCATTACATACATTAACAACAAAAACATTGTGTGTGTGTAGCAGACCCATAGCACAACAGAACAAAATAGTTAGCTGAAGAAGAGATTGTCACCTCATGTATCAAATAAGTTACATTTGTACTATTGATGAAAACGGCCAAAAATAAAAGGCCATTGGAAAACCTAGGAGACAGATAAGAAACACAAGCAGTAAATCAAATAAAATATGAGTTCAGTTTTTCACAATAAATTTATTTTAAAGAGCTTTTAAAGATTAGCTGGCATATCAATTGCCCCCCTACCCATGAAATACTCTAGATATCTTTGCCGTACTTCACGGGAGCTTTGGGGGGGCAAGCCAGGACGGCCAGCTTCAAGAGCCGTCCTGATCTCTTCCGTTGAGCCGGCCTCACTCGCAACTGAGGCCAGATAGTTGGGTGCATTTTTTCTTAAAAAATTATACAAAATGCAGCAGTATATAATGCAGCAATAATATGGTTAAGTTTGTATTCGGCCATATTTATTGATGTTAGGAATAGCCGGAACCGGCTGGCCATTATGCCAAAGGCATTTTCCACCACTCTTCTGGCTCTGGCCAGCCGGTAGTTAAAAACCCTCCGGTCCGGGGTAAGGGTCCTCATTGGGAATGGCCGCAACAGATTGTCCCCCAGTGAAAATGCCTCATCTGCCACAAACACAAATGGGAGGCCCGCCACATTGTCTGCTGGAGGTGGCAAGCCCAAGCTGCCAGTCTGGAGACGCCTGTAGAATTCAGTCTTGGCGATGACTCCTCCATCTGACATACGGCCATTCTTCCCCACGTCCAGATACAAAAATTCATACGTCGCCGACACCACCACCACCAACAACACAATACTACTGTACCCCTTGTAGTTTTCAGTAGTACGACCCCGAGTTGGGGGGTGGGACGATGCAGACATGTTTCCCATCTATCACACCACCGCAGTTGGGAAAGACCCACTGCTGGGTGAACTGGGAGGCGACAGTCTGCCATTCCTGTGGGATAGAAGGAAACTGTGGAGTCAAACAAGAAAAAAAAATTAGTACTTTTGCACATAACATTGCAAGCAGATTAGACACAAACATTCTTGGCCAACATAAGTATAACATTTATTTAAATGAGTATTTAAAGTCAAAAGTATAATGTCCACTTATCAGATTCCTCACCCCCTCTGATGGCCCATTGTAAAAATTTTATGGGGGGAGGGTTTTTTGGACAGGTAACCATCTGCACTTCATTGAGAGCTGAATGCATAAATAATGTGTGTTACTCTGGCCAGCCCCTCCTTACTTACACTATTGGCAGCCCACTGGACAGGTAAGAAGTGTCATAATACAAAAATATGAATACACACTGTCCAAATTGAAGCACATTTTTAACATTCTGCAATTACCTATCAAGATAATAGGAGAACAAATCTTTAAACAGTACCATTTAAAAGTATTCAGGCAGGCCCTTGCACTACATGCTTTGGTGAATTCATCCATAAAAGAGGTAGGTATAGTGTGTAATGGGGTTTGGCAAAGTCAGCAGATAGAGTATTGGTATCAGTTGACCTAACAGTTGGGGGGAGGGAGGGTTACAAATATGTTTTTGCCCCCCCCAAAAAAGCCTCTTGGACTATGCCATAATTTAAGGACAACAATAGCATTTGGACACATTTTAGGGGGTGTTTAGGGTAAGCACTACAATGGAGCTGACAAAATACATTGTTAAGTGACTAGGCTAGTTGTGTATGGGCACAGGATTGCATGCTGGGGAGGTTAGTGAAGGCAAATATGCATGAAGGACAAAAAAGGAGCATTAAAAGCTTACAGCATGAATGAGGACAAAGAGGACATTCACAGCATATACCAATCATGGTAATTATGGAATGATGAAATGAATAAAATACATTAGCAAACAATAAATACATAGAATGTGATGTTAAAGGATAAAACTTACCCTAATATAGTCCTTCTGCAGGACCTGAATTATGGCAGAACAGGTCTCTGGAATAACGATTCCCAGAGCCTAGGGGGGAAATCCCAGTCGTAAACTTAACTGCTTGCCGACTGCCGGCTGTCATATGACAGCCAGGCGGCGCAGCTCTCGTTGCGTGAGGGCTTCATATGACATCCTCCCATTTAAACAGGGAATGCGCGCGATCGTGTGCGCGCATCCCTGTTCCTTCGGTGGCGGCATGTACGGAGACACCGCTCGCCACCAAGGGGGGTGAACAGCCATTGGGCATTGCTGTTTACCACGTGATCGGCCGTGATGAAGTTATGGCTGATCACAGATGGTTCCACCCCACTGTGCACGGCGCATGTGCGTGATCGCGAGCGCCCTGCGCATGCATGTCAGTGCCAGCATGTTTCTGGAAGCACTGCTCTTCACTGACGCTGGTAAACAGCCATTGGCCGGCTGTTTACCCACATGATCAGTAAACGTCTACAAACCGCGGTAACGAGATATTACCGGGTTTGAGAAGGATCGTGTGTGAGAAGGAGATTGCGGTAACATCAAGTTACCGCTTACAGTGTACACCAATCACACTGTTTGCCCGCCCAATAAAGAGGACCTGTCATCACCCATCATAGTACCTGTCACCACCTATCAAAGTACCTGTCACAGTTCATCTGAGTACCTGTCACAGTCCATCAGAGTAGCCGAGTACCTGTCACAGTCCATCAGAGTACCCGAGTACCTGTCACAGTCCATCAGAGTACCCGAGTACCTGTCACAGACCATATGAGTACCCGAGTACCCGTCACAGTCCATCTGAGTAACTGAGTACCTGTCACAGTCCATATGAGTACCTGAGTACCTGTCACAGTCGATATAAGTACCCAAGTACCTGTCACAGTCCATCTGAGTACCTGAATACCTGTCACAGTCCATATGAGTACCTGAGTACCTGTTACAGTCCATATGAGTACCCGAGTACCTGTCACAGTCCATATGAGTACCCGAATACCTGTCACAGTCCATCAGAGTACCCATGTACCTGTCACAGTCCATCTGAGTACCCGAGTTCCTGTCACAGTTCATCTGTGTACCCAAGTACCTGAGTACCTGTCACAGTCCATATGAGTACCTGAGTACCTGTCACAGTTCATCTGAGTACCCGAGTACCTGAGTACCTGTCACAGTCCATCTGAGTACCTGAATACCTGTCACAGTCCATATAAGTACCCAAGTACCTGTCACAGTTCATCTGAGTACCCGAGTCCCTGTCACAGTCCATATGAGTACCTGAGTACCTGTCACAGTCCATATGAGTACCCGAGTACCTGTCACAGTCCATATGAGTACCCGAATACCTGTCACAGTCCATCAGAGTACCCATGTACCTGTCACAGTCCATCTGAGTACCCGAGTTCCTGTCACAGTTCATCTGTGTACCCAAGTACCTGAGTACCTGTCACAGTCCATATGAGTACCTGAGTACCTGTCACAGTTCATCTGAGTACCCGAGTACCTGAGTACCTGTCACAGTCCATCTGAGTACCTGAATACCTGTCACAGTCCATATAAGTACCCAAGTACCTGTCACAGTTCATCTGAGTACCCGAGTCCCTGTCACAGTCCATATGAATACCTGAGTACCTGTCACAGTCCATATGAGTACCCAAGTACCTGTCACAGTCCATATGAGTACCTGAGTACCTGTCACCACCCTTCAGAGTACCTGTTACCAGGCCATCAGAGTACCCGAGTACCTGTCACCAGGCCATTAGAGTACCCGAGTACCTGTCACCAGGCCATCAGAGTACCTGAGTACCTGTCACCAGCCCATCAGAATACCCAAGTACCTATCTGCAGCCCATCAGTGTACTTGTTGTATGCATATGCTGTGTGTGAGAAAAAACCTAATAATATGACAATTTTGTACAAAAAAAATAACAAAAAAAATCATCATTTTGCAAAGAATTGTGGGAAAAAATGACAACGTAAAAAAAACTCACCATGCTACTTACTTAATACCTTGGAATGTCTACTTTCTAAAAAGGGGTCATTTGGGGGGTATTTGTACTTTCCTGACTTGTTAGTGTCTCAAGAAATGAGATTCACCTGATGTACTGAAGGCCTGATCAGATGTGGTCAATTTTCAGAGATTGGCACCATAGTTTGTAGACTCCATAACTTTCACAAAGACCAAATAATATACACTAATTTGGGTTATTTTTTACCAAAGATATGTAGCAGTATAAATTTTGGCCAAAATTTATGAAGAAAAATTACTAATTAGCAAAATTTTATGACAGAAACAAAGAAAAATGCATTTTTTCACAAAATTTACATTTTTTTTTATTTATAGCACAAAAAAAACACTAGTGAATAAATACCACCAAAAGAAAGCTCTATTTTTGTGAAAAAAGGATGCAAGTTTCAGTGTTACATGACTAATTGTCATTCAAACTGTGAAAAGCTGAAAATTGGTCTGGGCAGGAATGGGGTGTAAGTGCACTGTATTGAGGTGGTTAATGTCCTGGAGACTATTCCCCATCACCAAGTACCGCAAGGTGGCAATGAGCCTTTGCTCAGGAGTGATGGCTTGCCGCATGCAGGAGTCGTGCTTCATAATATAAGGGGTAAGCAAAGCCAACAAACGGTGAAAAACGGGGTCCGTCATCTGGAGATAATTCCTGAAATCCTCAGGATTATTCTCCTGGAGCTCCCGCAGCAAAGGCATGTGGGAGAATTGAAATTAAAAGAAAAAAAGTTTTGCGCTAGGTGCTAAACAAAATTTAGTGATGCAAATAAGTGAAAAAAACCCAGTGAGGGAGATCCTGCAGCTAAGCACTGTAACCCCAATACAAGGGCACATACAGAAATATAACAGAAAAAAAAATGGAAAGAAAAAGTGCAGCGCTGGATATAGTACCAAAGTGAGTGAATGTGAAATTATACACATATTGATTAGCTAAACCAAGAAGTGTTATTTAGATCATTACATTACATTACATAACCTATAATAGTGAAGAAACCAACAAGTGATAATAACTAATGGAGGTTTTACGCCATACAAAACGTGTAAATAATGAAACACACAAATTCAAATATAGAATTAAATTAAAGTTCATAAATAAAATGAATTTGAAGGAACCTATCCACAGATAAAATCGTAAAATGTGTTAGAATTGGTCATGATTAAGTTACCAATTCTTGGTCCATGAACTCCTCCTCCCCCTGTTCATGGACTGGACTTGGGTCAAAGTAAAAACTCCAACACCAAGCCCAACAACGGAACAAGCTCTCCGACGAGAACGTAACTGCAACATGGCTAGAAAACGGTCGGCTGGTCAGAACAAACTAACAGAACACACTGAAAGTCAGAAAGGACCTGAGAAGAATGAGCTGAAAATCAGAAACGAGCGGAAAAGAACGCACTGAAAAACAGAAGCGAACTATAAATAGAACGCACTGAAAGACAGGAAAGAACTGACAACACGCACTGAAGAACAGATATGAACCCACAAGCACAAACTGAAAAGCAGAAACAAACTAAAAAGCAGGAGGCTGAAAAGAGCAAATCATCTCTCACCAAACTTCTACTAACACGGGATAAACACGAGATTAGCAGAAGGAGCCCAAAGGGTGGCGCACTGGCTATTGAACTTCCTTTTTATATGCTCATCGTACATGTTGTATGTCACCGCGTTCTCATGTTTGTAATTGTTGTCCAACATTTGTGTGACCATGTGTATGCAAGACAAGTTTGAGCCAACAACCCTTAAACAAAAATCCACGGTTTTGTTGGTGGAAAGTCCAATCGTGTGTACGCGACATTAGAGTTTTTTCAAACAACAGTCACCAATCCCACGTACAAACATTTATTCTAAAATCTACTAGTGCATGCAAAAATAATTGTCATTTGGCTAAACCAATTCTCTTATCCAGGCACCCCTGACACACTGCAGCTGGTCCTTCACATTTTTTCCATTGTAGTAAAAGCAGCACAGTCTGGTGAAAACTCTGATTAGTAAAAGAACAGGAAAGGACTCAGGAAAAAAAAATGTTTGTATGAGGCCCCTCATTTACACTGATATACCTATCCATACACCCAGCTTTACTCGCATGGGTTGCACAGGTGTTTTCCATGCATCTCCTTGCAAGCAGTCCCATTTATGTCTATTGGAATAGAAAAACGCTGGCCCCAATCTGACAGCTATGCAAGCGTGTGTCTCCAAATGAACACTGCCTGCTTTTGGGGACACGCACCTGCACGGCTGTCAAATTTGAACCAGAGGCTGTGTCCATGCAGCCTTTGGGTCCCAATAAACATGAATGAGACTGCCTGTATATGGATGCATGGAACACCTGTGCATTCCTTGTGAGTAACAAAAATTTGTACAAGATATTGTTGCGCTACTATGAAAAAAGAAATATAGTGAAGGATAAGAATAGCAGTCAGCATCAACAATGTAGTGATAATGTGAGAAAAGCTGAAATATGTATAAAAATGCAGCGCTAAACATAAAAATCAGTATTGGATACCACCATATAAATATGTGACAACCAAACATTCAGCGTGATGGTGTAGAGAGCATATGTGGAAAAAGGAAAAAGGGTGATTCTCAAAGAGAAAAGTTACAGTTCATGATCATATAAATGTCCAACTGTGTAAACATTATGATTCGCGATCATATAAGTGTCCAACAGTGTAAACAGTATGTGTTCTTCAGTGACAAGGAAATTATCATAGGTGCCATACAAATCGCAGAGGTAATTTTCCTGTACTCGGTATCCACAGATGAAAGTAGAAGGAGCAAATACGCTTACCGAAAAGGGTGTACACGTTTGCCATATGGCTAGGTGTCATACAGGCTTATGGATCAGCTAGATGCTTGTGTTCCTTTCTGACGATCGTAGACAACCTGGGGAAGTCTGATGTTCTGAGTATAGGTGTAGACACCTTCCCGGCAAATGTATGACCAGAAGGTGTGACTTTCACTCAGCCAGCGTAGGAACATGCAAAAGGAGGAGAAGACCCCGCATAGTGCTTGAATCCATAAAAACAGGTTTATTGCAAACCAAACAAAATAAAAGTCCAAACAGCAGCAGCAAGGGTTAAAAGTAATCACAGTAAGAATAGCGTGGTACCAAAGAACAAATAGCTAATCGCAACCCGACATGTTTCGGACAAGAGGTCCTTCTACTGGGGCATACTGTCTATTGTCTGGTATCAAGCTTACATATATAAACACATGAATTATTTAAAATCAACATCAGCTGTTAAAATCATCATCAGCTGTGAAAACCGCTATGGAGCGGACCCCACAGCCAATAGAAAACCGGCTATATGGGGTTGGTTTGCAACCCTATAACATGTAATTTAGCCAACCAATCGCAGTCCCCAGTGACAAGTCACATGACAGCGCCGTCCGGGATGACGTCACTACGCCCAGACTCATGTGCTCCAAGCCTCGATTTCATATCAGGAAGAGGCAAGTGTAGTTACATGGTGTAGAGCGATGCCGCTCCGCCCACAAACCTCACTACAGCATCATTGCACAATAGAGCCAAGCGCTCGTAATCCGGCAGCTTCATGTGTCAACGGAAGTGCTGAAATGAGGCGCGGATGTACTGGCAAGACAGGACAAACATCAAAACTGTTGTATATTAGGATAAAATAATATTACAAAACCAGGGCATTGAGTATTGGACTCCCCACTGAGGCATATAAGCTCCCCATAGAGGCATATAAAATAGAGACCTAGATGTACCTAAACATTTCCCCAAAAAATTGTAAATAAAATAAAATACAAGTATCATCGACCAGAGGCATATGAAATCAATTGTAGTAAACCTATCCTGAAATCGTGTAGAAAACCAACCTTGTAAAAAATGTGTTATGGAAGAATTATCCAATAATCATGAAAAAAGGGGGAGGACCAGGATGACTGGGCATACAATTGTTAAAGTGTATATAAGTTGTGGGCATATAAATCATAATATGCCTATTCAAACTGTGCTCAGTGGAAATGCATAAATGTCATGGTGAAACAGTAAAAGTGAATATGGATCGGATGTGAAGAGGGGGGCCAAATCAACAATAGATCATGATTTGTTGATGAACGCGTTTAGGTTCCATTCAACATTCAACCTGTGAGGGAAATAACTCTTTAACTGGAATATCCAGAAGGTTTCGAGTTGGGATACCCCTCTAATGCGTGGGCCCCCCTCCAATGTGGGATAAACTTATCAATAATTTGAAATTTCGTGCCCCTTGGATTCTTGTCATGGTGGTCAAGAAAATGCGTGGGGACACTGTGGTTAGTGCGGCCTAATTTAATAGCAGTGATATGTTCATTCACCCGGGTGCTAAACGCCCTTATAGTGCGGCCCACGTACTGTCTGTTGCACGGGCAAGTGATGAGGTACACTATAAAGCGAGTAGCACATGTGGTGAAATGTGGTGAAATGGAAGTGACTGAGGACTGAAATGTTTCGGATTTCTTACGTCCGCAAAGATTGTACATACAGACATTGCATCGTTTGCAGGGATAATAACCCTTAGCTTCTGGAAAAAAGGATGCTTTGTTAGGCGGTTCAATAACATTATGTGAAATGCGGTTTTGTGAGTAAAGACAGCCCTTCAGCCTAGGTATGCCTGTGTGAATAAGATCTAACACAGAATAGGCTTGGTAAAGTCTACAAGAGAAAGGAGGAAAAAACACTCTTGTAGTGAACCTCCCTGCTCAGCTCCTCCTAAACCAGCATTTAAAGCCTGCAGTTTAGAAGGGTCCAACCACAAAGGTCATTTGTCACAGTCTCGGAGTTCAACTTTAAAGCCAATTAGGTCCTGGTCACCATATGGGTCACAGTACCTTTCTGGAGACTGGGCAAACCTTCACACAAGCTTTGCTCTTATGCCGCGTACACACGATCGGACTTTACGGCATACTTGGTCCGGCGATCTTTTCGACGGACTTTGTACGCTGGGTGTGCCGGACTTAAAACCGGACGGACTTGGACACACACGATCACTCCAAAAGTCCGATGATTTTGAACGCGGTGACGTACAGCACGTACAACGGGACTAGAAAAAGGAAGTTCAAGCCCCACTACGCCACCCTTTGGGCTCCTTCTGCTAATCTCGTGTTTATCTCATGTTAGTAGAAGTTTGGTTAGAGACGATTCGCCCTTTTTACACTTCAGCTTATTTGGATTATTGTCTGCGGTTCAATTTTTGCTTGTGAGGTTTGTATCTGCTTTTCAGTGCGTGTTGGTCAGTTCGTAACCTGCCTAGCAGGCCGTTCTGGTCCGCTCGTTCCTGATTTTCAGTTTGCTCTTCATAGGCCTTGCTGTTCTTTAGTGCGTTTGTTTTAAGTTTGTTTGTTTGACCAGCCAACCCTTTTGAAGCCATGGTGCGTGGACGTACTCGTTCTCGAGTTCGTGCTGCGTGGGGACTTGGTATTGGGGTTAATACTTTGACCTGAGTCCAGTCCATTAACAGGGCGAGGAGGAGTTCATGGATGAAGAATTGGTTGCGCCAGCGTGACCAATTCTCGCACATGCCTTTGCTCCGTGAGATCCCTGAGAATAATCCTGAGGATTTCAGGAATTTTCTCAGGATGACGGACCCTGTTTTTGAACGTCTGCTGGCTATGCTGACCCCCTATATCAGCAGGCAGGATACCTGCATGAGGCAAGCCATCACTGCGGAGCAGAGGCTAGTTGCCACTTTACATTACTTGGCCTGGGAGAAGTCTTCAGGACTTGAAGTTCTCGACAGGCATCTCCCCCCAGGCTCTGGGGATCATAATCCCAGAGACCTGTTCTGCTATTATTAAGGTCCTGCAGAAGGTCTATATGAAGGTAAGTTTTTTCCTTTAACATTACATGATATGTATTTAATGTTTGCTAATGTATTGTCTAAATGTCCTCTTTACCTAATTACCATGCTTTGAATATGCTGGAAATGTCCCCTTTATCTTCATGCATGCCTGTTTTTTTACCTTAATCATTTTTGGGCCTACATGCATATTTCCCTTCAATAACCACCCACCATGCAATCCTGGGTCCATTTATACCTCTAGCCTATAGTCCTTTGAACAATGTATATTGTCAGCTCCATTGTACTGTTTTGCCCTTCCCCACCCCCTCAAATGTTTGCATCTGTCAGGTGTGTTCTTGGCCCCAATTAGTACCCCTCCCCCACCCCCTCAAATGTTTGCAACTGTCAGGTGTGTTCTTGGCCCCAATTAGTACCCCTCCCCCACCCCCTCAAATGTTTGCAACTGTCAGGTGTGTTTTTGGCCCCAATTAGTACCCCTCCCCCTACATTCAAATTGATCAATGGTCCATCAGAGGGGGTGAGTAATCTTATAAGTGGGACTTATTTTTTTTCTTTATCTAAAAATAACACATATTAATAATTCAACTGCTGTTGTTCAAGAATGTTTTTGGGAAATCTGATATCCAAGTTATGTTTAAAAGTACTTATATTTTTTTTCTTGTTTGACTCCACAGTTTCCTTCAAACACACAGGAATGGCAGACTGTGGCCTCCCAGTTTGCTGACCATTGGGACTTTCCCAACTGTGTCAGGGCGACTGATGGGAAGCATGTCCGCATTGTGCCACCACCCCATTCGGTGTCTTATTTCTACAACTATAAGGGGTTCCATAGTGTAGTTTTGATGGCGGTGGTCTCGACAGAATTGGAATTTATGTTCGTGGATGTGGAGAAGAACGGCCGGATGTCTGACGGAGGAGTCTTTGCACAGACCGAGCTGTGCCAGCGTCTCCAGACTGGTGGCCAAACTGAGGGGAGTCCATCCACATTGCCACCTGATGATCAGAATGTGGATGGACTCCCCTCAGTTTTCATCGCTGATGAAGCGTTTGCTCTCGGTGACCACTTGATGAGGCCATTGCCCCAAAGGACACTCACCCCTGAGAGGAGGGTATTTAATTACCGGCTGGCCAGAGCAAGAAGAGTTGTGGAGAATGCCTTTGGGATTCTGGCCAGCCCGTTCCGTTTGTTCCTCTTCGCAATAAATCCAGCAGAATACAAAATCAATTATGTGATCTTTGCTTGCTGCATTCTGCATAATTTCTTGAGACATCATTCTTTGACATATATAACTTCTGTTGGGCCTGAGGCCGGACTTGGTGTTGATGAACCACTCACAGGCCTGGAAAGTGGCCGTATTGGCTTGGCCCCCCAAACCACCCGTGAAGTGCGTGACAGATATGTCAATTATTTTAATGGTCGGGGGGCCATTGCAATGCAACAAGATCTTTAAGATTTTTTGAAAAAAAAAAAAAAAAATTTTGGCAACAATCTCTTGTCTTGATTCTTGTTTGCATTTAGTTTTGTCTGTATCCTAGTGCACTTGTAGTGGCAAGTGCATTTCCCTTTAGTTAATAAAGCCCTTTGTCACTGTAACCACACAAAAAAATAACAAACTGTTATTGATAAATAATAAGCCATACACATTGTAGTACTAAAAACATTTTACTGTGTGCACATTGAAAGTTGCAGTTTGTTTGAACATGTTTTTTTTTTTTGTTATCAATATTTTTTTGAATTTTTTTAGTTTAGGCATATTTGTAGAAAATATACATTGTTTACAAAATTTGGCTTCACAACATAAGAACAAAAAATAACAGAAACTTACAAAGTTCAACATGTTAATAACGGTGCTGGTGATGTCACCCATGCTCACAATTTCTCGTGAAAAAAGGTTCAAGTCAACATGTGCTATCTCCCATCATTGGGGAGCAATGGACGTGTTTTGTGTGTGCAATCCCTTTGTTCCTCTCACAAACTAACATTATTCTGATGAAGGGGCTGCAAACACAAAACAAGTACATTGATATCCCCTGATGGAAGATAGCACATGATGACACACCGTGTGCATCTGCAAAATTTTTACATTATAGTATTTAGCAAGTTAAAAAATTTTAGAAGAATTAAACTTGACAATGAAATGAAGAGCATAATTGATGTTTTTAGGCAAAAAACTATTAGATTCTGCCCAAAACATCAATCATGTTCTTCATTTCCTGTTGCATGCTGTCCAGCCGATTTCTCATGCTGTCAATTTGGTCACGCATTCTATCAATTTGGCCATTCCACACCATTATCTGGCCAATGAGTCTTTGTGCACTGTCTGTGCTAAATGGCTCCGCCTCTTGGCCTTCCACAACCAGAACATCACCTAAAATTTGTGGATAAAAAATTATTGTAAAATATGCATGCCTAAATAGATGAACTTAAGCTGGGGTGTCAGTCACTCACTTGGTGGGGTGGAAATATCGCACACTTCCTCTACCTCTCCTTCCTCCAGCTCATCGGGTGGGCGTGGTCTTGGGCTGGAGCTTGGGGTAATGTCAGCTTCAGGCTGGTGACTTGGGGGGGTCCTGGGATCCTTGGACTGTTGTCTGAGTCTTTTCTCCCCTATGATAATTAAACAAAAGGTATAGTTAAAACACAGTGGTATTTCAGTCTTGAAAAAGGAATATGAAACGTCGTTAGAAGTTGTGGACAATTGTCATTTTTTGGCACCAAAAATTTTGAAGACAGGATTAAAATTCACTATGCCCAAAAATGCCAAACAATACACATTTTCATGCAAGTTTCACAGATGCAGAGACCTCAAGTATCCCCTGGAGCCCCTATGCGTATCACCCCCCAAGATTTTCTCGGGTGTCACGTAGTACACTAGTGCTCGTGAGTCCAGATGTGGAAACAGCTGCTGTGTCCTGTCCTTACATTACACTGAATCATTATTGAAGAAGCATTATATTTTCAAACACATCTACACAACATCACCACATTTTTGGAATATGACAAATTATCAAGACCTAAATGTATGTCAAAACCCTGCACAATCGTATTTGTCGAAAAAAAAAGTCATTTTCTTAGTATCATATGTTTTTTCAAAAGAACGGTCTTTACGAACGATGTTGTATAAACGAAAAGCATATGGATCAGCATGCAAGTTAAGTATCTCATTCGGAACACACAATAAGCACTTACTTTTTTTAAGCAGCTTCTTTATTCGCCAATATTGTTCAGGCTCTCTAGATTTGAGGTCAGAGCACCGCTTCGTCAATTGTTCTTTAGCCTGTTTAGTGCCAAATTTTTGTTCAAGAGCGGTGACAACTGAGGCCATTATTTTGTCCTTCCGCATATTGGGTCGGGTGTACGGTCCTTTTTTGCCATCGTAGTCCTCCCTTCTCAATATGGACACCATCTCCACCATCTCTTCAAAGGCCATGTTGGTGGCCTTATATCTCCTCTTGGATCTGGATGGTTGTGGCTCCGGGCTTTCCTCCGCGCTACTTGCAGATAATCTCCCTGCCATCTTTCTCTATATCCTGCCACTGCGCAATGAAGAGTGAAGGGGCGGGGACAAATCGTACTAAAGAACGTCAGGGGCGGGCGATGCAGGCGTAGCATGACACATGCGCAGTGTATATAAAGCTATTACGCTGGCCTACGTATGTCCGAGCGGAAGTAGCGAGCGTCAGAAACTAAGGTAAGATTAAACGTGGGTGTGTGTTTGGTGAATGTGTTTGGTGTGTGTGTATGTACACTAGATTGAGCCAAATATAATACTGGGAGTTTGGACCGACATTACAGTTTTTATCTTGTGTCCTGTCTTCCAGCAAAAATGAATCCTTTTAAGGAGGAAGAATTTTTGACACGTTTTCTTGATTTGTATCAAAAAAACAGAAACCTGTAAGAGGTCAAGCACCCATTGTATTTTAATAGAGATGTAAGGAGGGCAACACTGGGCACACTTTTGGAATTTGTGAAGACTCGAGTCCCCCAGGCAGACCTTAAGTTTGTGGACAATAAAATTGGTATCTTGCGCAACATGTACAGGCAGGAACACAAGAAGATCCAGGAGTCGCGCAGACCCAGAGCAGCAGCAGACCAGGTTTATGTCCCCAAGCTGTGGTACTACCAAAAAATGCAATTTCTGGATGACCAGACAGAAGCAAGGCAATCACTTATGAGCCTTTCCTCCAGCCTTCCCTCCACCCTTCCCTCCAGCCTTCCCTCCACCTCCACCCTTCCCCCCAGCCTTTCTTCCACCCTTCCCTCCAGCCTTCCCTCCACCTCTACCCTTCCCTCCAGCCTTCCCTCCACCTTCACCCTTCCCTCCACCCCAGCTGAGGAGTCCCAAGAAGAACTTGGCCCTTTCATCCTTGATGAAGTGGATGCACCCACCTTCAGCCAGGTATACTTTTTTGGTGAATTTGGGTTTGTGTAAATATTAATGATGTAAACCTAAAAAGTGCTTCACCAAAAATGACTTAATCACAATTATTAATAGGTAGACATATCACTAGACAGTAGTGGCCAAAAATATACTTCAAATATTGGTGAGCAGCTAGAATAATGGTGGGGTCAAAAAGATAGCCTTTACTATTTGTTTAGAATTATATTTGCAAGTCATGAGCTGAAAATTGTGTGTGATTGCGTAAGCAAAAATTACAACTACCGGTATGTCCCTTTTTTTGACCCAGGATGAGCTCAGCCAGGAGGAGTCTGTGCCCAGAGGTATAGAGGAGGAGGCCTTGCCCAGTGGGAGAGAGGAGGAGGCCGTGGCTGGGCCCAGTAGAAGCCTCACGGAGTGTCAGGTGCCTCCCCTCCGCATTACCACCAAAAGGCCCAGAAAGATAACCCGAACAGAGGAGGAATCACTAGCCCTCATTCGCGAAGCCAGCCAAATCCTCAGCACACCACCCAATGCCGAAGAGGCGTATGGAACCTATATGGCCACCAGATTGCTGGAACTAGAAAAGGGGCAACACCTCCTCTGTGAGGGTCTGATTTTTCAAGCGTATCAGAAGGGCTTGAGAGGGGAGCTTACTGCAAAAACATATATAGCAGATGAAGCCACTCCTCCTGCTACTCCTCCTCCTGCCCCAAGTACACCACCAGAGGCACAGCCTCCAAGGAAGGCTGCAGCGAAGCGTGGGGGAAGGCTGCAGGGCAGTGTGCACGGAAGGCTCCACAGAAGAGTTGAAAGTGATTGTCTGGCTTCTGTCTGGTCTGACTTCTTAGTGTTAGGACTGCAAGTAATACAGGGTGCCTTGACGAGGCCTTGCAGCTTTCACATGCGTTTGCAAATGTGTGCTAACTAAACCCCTGCATTTAACAGACGGTTAGACAGGCTAATTTGGTTGGTCAGCAGACTGGTTGGTAAGTTGAGCTATGGAATTGTCTTTGTCTTACATGTATATGCCCTCCATGTGCTCCTTACTGTGAAGGCCAGTTATGGGTGTGGGCGGTGGCCAGTGTCTTGTTACCATTTGTATATTTGGGTCGGGGACACACTGGACGCCTTTGCTGCCATTGCTGGGTGTCCAGTGTGTGTCCTGTCCCTTTAAGGGGGCTAGGGCGGCCTCCAGGCTCACCTGTCTCACAAATATCCATTCAATGCATGTGCTTCCACTGTGGAGACACTTATATATTTAGTGTTAGGACTGCAAGTAATACAGGGTGCCTTGACAAGGCCTTGCAGCTTTCACATGCGTTTGCAAATGTGTGCTAACTAAACCCCTGCATTTAACAGACGGTTAGACAGGCTAATTTGGTTGGTCAGCAG
The DNA here is from genome assembly GCA_037952925.1 of Lithobates clamitans. Classification (NCBI taxonomy): domain Eukaryota; kingdom Metazoa; phylum Chordata; class Amphibia; order Anura; family Ranidae; genus Lithobates; species Lithobates clamitans. The sequence continues at coordinate 5,769,407 of JBBGZY010000008.1, read as the reverse complement.
ACTGGTTGGTAAGTTGAGCTATGGAATTGTCTTTGTCTTACATGTATATGCCCTCCATGTGCTCCTTACTGTGAAGGCCAGTTATGGGTGTGGGCGGTGGCCAGTGTCTTGTTACCATTTGTATATTTGGGTCGGGGACACACTGGACGCCTTTGCTGCCATTGCTGGGTGTCCAGTGTGTGTCCTGTCCCTTTAAGGGGGCTAGGGCGGCCTCCAGGCTCACCTGTCTCACACCTATCCATTCAATGCATGTGCTTCCACTGTGGAGACACTTATATATTTAGTGTTAGGACTGCAAGTAATACAGGGTGCCTTGACGAGGCCTTGCAGCTTTCACATGCGTTTGCAAATGTGTGCTAACTAAACCCCTGCATTTAACAGACGGTTAGACAGGCTAATTTGGTTGGTCAGCAGACTGGTTGGTAAGTTGAGCTGTGGAATTGTCTTTGTCTTACATGTATATGCCCTCCATGTGCTCCTTACTGTGAAGGCCAGTTATGGGTGTGGGCGGTGGCCAGTGTCTTGTTACCATTTGTATATTTGGGTCGGGGACACACTGGACGCCTTTGCTGCCATTGCTGGGTGTCCAGTGTGTGTCCTGTCCCTTTAAGGGGGCTAGGGCGGCCTCCAGGCTCACCTGTCTCACACCTATCCATTCAATGCATGTGCTTCCACTGTGGAGACACTTATATATTTAGTGTTAGGACTGCAAGTAATACAGGGTGCCTTGACGAGGCCTTGCAGCTTTCACATGCGTTTGCAAATGTGTGCTAACTAAACCCCTGCATTTAACAGACGGTTAGACAGGCTAATTTGGTTGGTCAGCAGACTGGTTGGTAAGTTGAGCTATGGAATTGTCTTTGTCTTACATGTATATGCCCTCCATGTGCTCCTTACTGTGAAGGCCAGTTATGGGTGTGGGCGGTGGCCAGTGTCTTGTTACCATTTGTATATTTGGGTCGGGGACACACTGGACGCCTTTGCTGCCATTGCTGGGTGTCCAGTGTGTGTCCTGTCCCTTTAAGGGGGCTAGGGCGGCCTCCAGGCTCACCTGTCTCACACCTATCCATTCAATGCATGTGCTTCCACTGTGGAGACACTTATATATTTAGTGTTAGGACTGCAAGTAATACAGGGTGCCTTGACGAGGCCTTGCAGCTTTCACATGCGTTTGCAAATGTGTGCTAACTAAACCCCTGCATTTAACAGACGGTTAGACAGGCTAATTTGGTTGGTCAGCAGACTGGTTGGTAAGTTGAGCTATGGAATTGTCTTTGTCTTACATGTATATGCCCTCCATGTGCTCCTTACTGTGAAGGCCAGTTATGGGTGTGGGCGGTGGCCAGTGTCTTGTTACCATTTGAATATTTGGGTCGGGGACACACTGGACGCCTTTGCTGCCATTGCTGGGTGTCCAGTGTGTGTCCTGTCCCTTTAAGGGGGCTAGGGCGGCCTCCAGGCTCACCTGTCTCACACCTATCCATTCAATGCATGTGCTTCCACTGTGGAGACACTTATATATTTAGTGTTAGGACTGCAAGTAATACAGGGTGCCTTGACGAGGCCTTGCAGCTTTCACATGCGTTTGCAAATGTGTGCTAACTAAACCCCTGCATTTAACAGACGGTTAGACAGGCTAATTTGGTTGGTCAGCAGACTGGTTGGTAAGTTGAGCTATGGAATTGTCTTTGTCTTACTGGTCTGACTTCTGACTGTGCTCCCTGTGCTCCCTAGTCGCAAGATACCAATTTTATTGTCCTCTAACTTGATGTGTGTCCTGGGGGACAAAAGGCTTCACACATTCCAAAAGTGTCTCCGGAGTTGCCTTCCTCATTTCTGTTTTGACCAAAATAAATGGATATTTTCGTTACCTTACATTATTGACTATGTGTTTTGATTCAAAAAGGACATTTGGTTTGTGAGTAGGCAGGTACAGGTCAAAAAGACTATATGTGGGTTATTTACAAAAGGCTAAATCATTTTGCAATTCAAGTGCAAAGTGCTATTGCAAAGTGCACTTGATAAATTGCACTGCAAGTGCACTTGTTGGAAGTGCAGTCGCTGTAAAGCTGATTTTATCATACAATCATGTGCAAGAGACTTTTTTTTTTTTTGGGGGGTTCCTTGCATGTGCCCCTCGGATCCACAGCAAATGCACTTTCAAATGCTCTTTCAGGGCAATTCCAAGTACAATTTGCACTTGTAGTGAAAAATGATTTTGCATTTTTAAAATAACCCCTCTATGTCTAATTACAAGGGACACCAACCTCATTAAGGTTCATTAAAACAATAAAAATTATTAAGGTTATTGTGGTAACTTGAAACTCAAAATCCAAAAACAAACTAAAATTAAAAAAAAAAACATTTTGTATAATTTAGCACACATTGTAAAATCTATATTGTTGAAATCTGTTAAAAATAAAGATGAGTCCAAAAAAAAATTGCTACTTTATAGTTCTGGAGATCTGGGTTTTAAAAAATATCATATTAGTCATGGCATGAGGATAAATCATGAAGAAAGTAGCTTGTGAGAACTTTGTGTGAATATAAGCAGCAAAACAACTTCCTTCTTCTCGCATTATAATGAAAAAAAGAATGTGCTGTATTAAAAGATCACAGAAGAGGAATGTGCTAGCTTCAATACGAAGGCTAGTTTTACCAGACCGAGCGCTTCCATCTTGTACTTGCTTCAGGGCATGTATCAGTTTGGGTCTGTCGGACTAGCACACAGACGAACGGTTTGTACGCTAGAAAGCAGAGTTCGCCGGAAAGATTTGAAACATGTTTCAAATCTAAGTCCGTCAAACTTTTGAGAAAAGAAAGTCAGCTGGAGCCCACACACGATTGAACTGTCCAACGAAATTCGGTACGCCGGACCAAGTATGCCGTAAAGTCTGATCGTGTGTACGCGGCATTAGTCATTTTGTATGTCCCACTATTGGTAATCCCACAGCTTGGAATACCCCGGGTAGTAGAGAATCACTGGCCTACTGGCTTTAAGGTTTTTTTTAAGGCTTCTAGAAAAGAAGAACCTAGTGACAGGTGTATAGCTGTTGTCAAGGACAGAGCAGGAAGAGACTTGAGCCAACAGTCTAGAAAGATAGCAAAAGGATAGGCATGGAAATCTGGAATCAGTGCAGTCCAGCTAAGGCTACATCAGATGAAGGCACAGCAAGGATGTTAAATGTCATTAGAAGGTAACATAAAGCTCTCACAAGAATAAAGTCTTTAGCTGAGTGAAACATTGCCAGATCATTTCTGATAAGCTTGAAATCCTTTTAGAATTAAAGATACATTAACATAAACCTAGTGTAACTTTGGTCAAATAAAAATCAACAAGAAATCAACAAACTTCACTTTTAGTTAGGCTGTCCTCCATGCCCTCAGTGTAGCCAACTGAAACCAATATACATGTGCACTTCTCATTTAATTTATTCTTATGGCATGGGCTATACACATGTCAGCCACAGCCATCCATAGGAATGAATAGGGTAAAAGCAACACATGCACAGTAGGCTTAGGATTCAATTTTTTTTCTGCAAAAGTTGTATTGCATCAAATCTCTGGAGTTCTGCCTTTAGGCCTTTTTGAGTAATTTGTAAAGTCTATAATTTTCTTCGAGTGAAAAAGCCCATGAAGCACATTTACTCTTTTTTTTATAATAGATACTCAAAGACTGCAGCCAGATATATCACTACTGCCACTGAGAAGGAAAGTGAGGAGGAGCAGGAGGAGGAGGCACAACTCCAACGAGGCAGAATGTTCTCTAGGGGGCATCTTAAGGGCAGCCACCCTATTGCATCATACCGCAGAGCTCCGCAGGTGCAAGGCGCTGCTGACTCCCCACTGACTTTTAAAAGTTCCTTGGTGTGGGCCTTTTTCGACACGTTGCAGCAGATCACACCGTTGATGTTTTGCAACCTATGTCTGAAGCAGATCAAGCGTTGGAAGAACAGCAGCCGCTTGGGCACCACATGCTTAACCAGACATATGATGACCTGCCATGCAGTCCATGGCATTAGCACTTGAAAGACCCACATCAAAGAAAAAGGCGGACTTCTCCTTGCTCCTCATCTGGGATCTCCAACCCTACTATACCTCCAGTCCTCTCAAAAACCTGCACTAAGAGGAATGAAGGTATAGCAATCTGCTAGCAGTACACCACCAATTGGTTTTAGCAGGCAAATCTTCCTACCCCAGTTGCTGAACCGTAAAAAAAAATCTGGTCCCAGCCATCCACATGCTCAGCGTCTAAATGCTAGCTTGGCCAAATTGCTAGCACTGCAACTGCTGTCTTTTCAGCGGTAGACTCTCTTTCTTGAATTTGTGGAATGTGCTGTACCACAGTGGCAGGTTCCAAAACGCCATTTCTTTTCAGATAAGGCCATTCTGGCTCTCTACCAGCATGTGGAAGGCAATGTTTTGGCCTCAGTGGACAGGGCGGTCAGCAGTAAGGTTCATATTACCGCTGACTCATGATCCGGCAGCCATGGGCAGGAACGTTACCTTTCCTTCACAGCGCACTGGGTAACTCTGCTGGCAGCTGGGAAGGATGCAGGACAGGGTTCAGTGTTGTTGAAGCTTGTTATGCCACCACACCTCCAAAAAGCTAGTGGTGTTTCGGCCACAGCTCTCTCCTCCACCCCCTCCTCTTCTTTTTCCTCTATGGCCTCTTCTGCAGATTTTTCCTCTGAACCAGCAGTGCTCCATAAGCGTTCAAGGGGCTACGCAAGCAGTCGGGCTAAAAGATGCTATGCGGTGCTTGAGTTGGTCTGCCTAGGGGGCAGGAGCCACACTGGGGCAGAGATTCTGTCAGCTCTGCAGGGGCAGGTTTAGAGGTGGTTGATGCCATGCCAGCTTCAGCCAGGAATGGTTGTATGCGACAATGGCACCAACCTTCTCTCCGCCCTCCGACAGGGACACTTGACCCATGTTCCATGTTTGGCACACGTGCTGAATTTGGTGGTGCAGAAGTTCTTGACCAGGTACTCAGGCTTACAAGATCTCCTGAGACAGGCCAGAAAAGTCAGTGGTCATTTCTGCCAATCATATAATGCCAGTGCTTCGCTGGCTGACATTCAAAGGGAATACAACCTGCCCACCAACCGCCTCATTTGTAACATGCCCACCAGGTGGAACTCAACGTTGGCGATGCTGTAGCGGCTGCACACACAGCAGAGGGCCATCAATGAATACCTGTGCGAGTATTGCACTAGGACAGGGTCAGGGGAGCTTGGCTTCTTTTCGCCACGCCAGTGGCTACTGATCAAGGATGCATGCATTGTCCAGTCACCGTTTGAACTGGCCACAAAGTTGGTGAACAGCAACAACACATGCATCAGTGACACTGTCCCTCTAGTCCTCCTGCTGGAGCACATGCTTCGTGGAATCATGGACAGGGCACTTGAGGCAGAACAGTGGGAGGAAGGGGAGGACTTTCTTTCCTCTCTATATATGCCCCCTTTATCCAGATAGCATTCCTGCGGGCCCACCAAACACACAAGAAGAAGAGGAGGAGGAGAAGGAGGATTGTGTCAGCATGGATGTAGAGGATAACAGTCAGCAGCAGACTTCTAGGGATGGTTTTCAGTTCCCAGAAACCCAAGGAGTTGTACATGACTGGGAGGAGGTAGTTACGGATAATGTGATCCTTAGTTACATAGTTACACAGTAGGTAAGGCTGAAAAAAGACACAAGCCCATCAAGTCCAACCTATGTGTGTGATTATATGTCAGTATTACATTGTATATCCCTGTATGTTGCGGTCGTTCGGGTGCTTATCTAATAGTTTGTTAGAACTATCGATGTCCCCTGCTGAGACCACCGCCTGTGGAAGGGAATTCCACATCCTTGCCGCTCTTACAGTAAGTAACCCTCTATGTAGTTTAAGGCCAAACCTCTTTTCTTCTAATTTTAATGAGTGGTCACTAGGGATGAGCCGAATGGTTCGGTTCGCATCAGAACATGCGAACAAGCAAAAAATTTGCGGGACGAGAAGAGCGGAGGAAGAAGAAGAAGATGAAGAAGAAGATGGAGGAAGAAGAAGAACACCGAAAGAACACCAGAAGAAAGAAGATGGAAAAAGAAGCCGAAAGAAGCCGAAATTAATAAAGGACTTGTTAAAAACCGTCTCTTGTGTTTTTTAACCTTTTTGACACTTTTTTTGTGAAATGGTAGGGGTACATTTGTACCCCATTACCAATTCACACAGGGGGGGCCGGGATCTGTGAGTCCCCTTGTTAAAGGGGGATTCCAGATTCCTATAAGCCCCCCGCCCGCAGACCCCCACAACCGCTGGGCAAGGGTTGTGGGGATGAGGCCCTTCTCCCCATCAACATGGGGACAAGGTGCTTTGGGGGGCTATCTCAAAGCACCCTCCCAATGTTGAGGGCATGTGGCCTGGTATGGTTCAGGAGGGGGGGGCGCTCTCTCGCCCCCCCTCTTTTCCTGTGGCCTGCCAGGTTGCCTGATTGGATAAGGGTGTGGTATGGATTTTTGGGGGGTCCCCACGCCACTTTTTTTATTTTGGCATGGGGGTCCCCTTAATATCCATACCAGACCTGAAGAGCCTGGTATGAAATTTAGAGGGACCCCCATGCATTTTTTTTAAATTTTGGTTCGGGGTTCCCCTGTGGGGAAATCCCATGCCGTTTTTATCAATGAACTTTTATGTGTATTGTCGGACCGACAATTCATTATAGCCGCGAGTAGTTTTAAATGACTTTTTTTCCTTTGAAATCTCATTTTTCTGTCAGACTGTTCTAAACACGGGAAACATGCGCCCCTTTATAGGCATACTATAGACACCACCCAGGTACAAAATTTAAAGGAATATTACACTTTTATTGTTTCATTTTAAGCATTATTAAAATCACTGCTCCTTAAAAAATGGCCATTTTTAAAACTTCTTTTTGCATTGATACATGTCCCCAGGGGCAGGACCCGGGTCCGCAACCCTTTTTATGACAATACGATGCATATAAGCCTTTAAAATTAGCACTTTTGATTTCTCCCATAGACTTTTAAAGGGTGTTCTGCGGCTTTCGAATTTGCCGCGAACACCCCAAATTGTTCGCTGTTCGGCGAACTGGCGAACAGCTGATGTTCGAATCGAACTGATGATCGTGTCGAACTCATGTTTGACTCGAACTCAAAGCTCATCCCTAGTGGCCACGAGTCTTGTTAAACTCCCTTCTGCGAAAAAGTTTTATCTCTATTGTTGGTTCACCAGTATGGTAAGTTCAGTGCTCGCAACCTTTCCTCATAACTAATTTCCTCCAGACCCTTTATTAGCTTTATTGCCCTTCTCTGTACTCGCTCCATTTCCAGTACATCCTTCCTGAGGACTGGTGCCCAGAATTGGACAGCATAGGTGCGGCCGGACCAGAGTCTTGTAGAGCGGGGGAATTATCGTTTTATCTCTGGAATGAATCCCCTTATTAATGCATACCAATATTCTGTTTGCTTTGTTAGCAGCAACTTGGCATTGCATGCCATTGCTGAGCCTATCATCTACTAGGACCCCCAGGTCCTTTTTCATCCTAGATTCCCCCAGAGGTTCTCCCCCCAGTGTATAGAATGCATTCATATTTTTGCCACCCAAATGCATTATTTTACATTTTTCTACATTGAACCTCATTTGCCATGTAGTTGCCCACCCCATTAATTTGTTCAGATCTTTTTGCAAGGTTTCCACATCCTGCGGAGAAGTTATTGCCCTACTTAGCTTAGTATCATCCGCAAATACAGAGATTGAACTGTTTACCCCATCCTCCAGGTAGTGTTGAACGAATTAAACAGGATTGGTCCCAGCACAGAACCCTTTGGGACCCCAATACCCACCCCTGACCATTCCGAGTACTCCCCATTTATCACCACCCTCTGAACTCACCCTTGTAACCAGTTTTCAATCCATTCACTCACCCTATGGTCCAAGCCAACAGACCTTATTTTGTACAGTAAACGTTTATGGGGAACTGTGTCAAATGCTTTTGCAAAATCCAGATAAACCACATCTACGGGCCTTCCCTTATCTAGATGGTAACTCACCTCCTCATAAAAGGTTAATAGATTGGTTTGGAAAGAATGGTTCTTCATGAATCCATGCTGATTACTGCTAATGATACCGCTCTCATTACTATAATCTTGTATATAGTCCCTTATCATCCCCTCCAAGAGTTTCAATACTATTGATTGTTAGGCTAACTGGTCTGTAATTCCCAGGGATGTATTTTGGGCCCTTTTTAAATATTGGTGCTACATTGGCTTTTCTCCAATCAGCTGGTACCATTCCGGTCAGTAGACTGTCAGTAAAAATTAGGAACAATGATCTGGCAATTACTTGACTGAGTTCCCTAAGTACTCTCGGGTCGGGGCCATCTGGTTCCGGTGATTTATTAATGTTAAGTATCCCAAGTCTAATTTTAATTCTGTCTTCTGTTAACCATGGAGATGCTTCCTGTGATGTGTCATGAGGATAAACACTGAAGTCTTGGTTACTGAAGCCACCCGATTCCCTCGTGAAGACTGAGGAGAAGAATAAATTCAATAGCTTTGCCATCTCCCCATCCTTTGTAACCAGTTGTCCTTCCTCATTCTATATGGGGCCAATATGGTCTGTCCTTCCTTTTTTACTGTTTACATACTTAAAGAATTTCTTGGGATTTTTTTTGCTCTCCTCCGCTATGTGTGTTTCATGTTCTACCTTAGCCGTCCTTATTGCACCCTTAAATTTCTTGTTGCATTCGTTATAATGTCTGAATGCTGATGATGATCCCTCAACCTTGTATTTTTTGAAGGCCTTCTCCTTTGTTTTTATATGCATTTTTACATTGGAGTTAAGCCATCCAGGACTTTTGTTCGCTCTTTTAAATTTATTACGCAACGGGATGCATTGGCTAATGCCCTTATTTAATATGCTTTTAAAGCAAACCCATCTCTCCTCCGTGTTCGGCTCTTTTGAAATTCAGTGTCTTTGTATTCCCCTTATGTTTCCTATTTGAGTGATTTATACTTAGTGACCCAGAGGACTCGTAATCTAATGCCTCTGCAAACGTATGCTGCATGGCCTTCCTGATTCTGCAAAGCCTGCGAAAGGACCCTAGGATTCATGGTATCAAGGAGAGGGATCAATACTGGCTGGCAAAGCTTCTTGATCCACATTACAAGGCTAAAGTTGCAGAACTTATTCTGCCTTTGCAGAGGGTGCAGAGGATGAAACATCTTCAGGAGAACTTGAAGAAAGGTTTGTGTATCGCATTTCCAGACCCTGGGAGGTTACCATTTCCTGGTGCAAAGAAGTGGAAAAGTTTCCCCAAGGGTTTCTTAGCAGCAAAATATTTCTGAAACTGTAATTAGTAAAAAAGTTTTTAATTCTGACAAGAAGTGAAAATACATCTCTACAATCAATTTTAAATATAAATTCGGTCAGCAACACAAACAACAACATAAACCATCGCTCATGGCAAACTATACACCAAACAGATCCTGATTTATCAGTTACATTACAATATTGCTATCCACATGAATACCCCATGAATACCCCGATGCATTTAGACCCTTTTCAATTCTGGTCTTCTTCAGGGGGATTTTATATTCTAAAGAGATATGTCAGAAAATTCTATTAAGGACTTCATACAGTATGCAAAACATAATTGGACATTTCATAATTTTAAAAATACATTAAAAGTACACCTCCATATATATGGTGAAATATTTACCATTAAAGGGATGGGAAAGTGGGGATGTATCGCACAGCCAGGGTAGTCCCACAATGTCCGCACACTCCCTCCGCCCTTCCAGGCGGGTCCATAGTCCCATAGTCCACGGGGCTTGTAAGGAGCCACGCTCTTGGACCCAGTGGGGAAGGTATGGTGCGAGGCACCTGTAATCCGATATTCATAAAGATCAGTATATAATCAGCAAGTGTTGGGTAAGTATTCAGTGCTGCCTAATGCCCTGTACACACGATAGGACTTTCCAATGTAAAATGTGTGATAGGACCTTGTTGTCGGACATTCCGACCGTGTGTAGGCTCCATCACACATTTTCCATAGGAATTTCACACAAAGTTTGAGAGCACGCTATAAAATTTTCCGACAACAAAATCCGATGGGTTAAATTCCAATCGTGTGTACACAAATCCGCCACACAAAGTGCCACGCATGCTCAGAATAAATTAAAAGACGAAAGCTATTGGCTACTGCCCCGTTTATAGTCCCGATGTATGTGTTTTATGTCACTGCGTTCAGAACGATCGGATTTTCTGAAAACTTTGTGCGACCGTGTGTATGCAAGACAAGTTTGAGCCAACAACCGTCGGAAAAAATCCATGGATTTTGTTGTCGGAATGTCCGATCAGTGTCCGATCATGTGTACAGGGCATTATAATGCCAGACTGGCTGGTATTCAATCAAATGTTAAATATATATCAACTAGTACTACCTATTTATTCGTATTTGAATTTATTCATTTATTTAATTTATAATGCTATATAGTAATAAGGGAAATGGATGAACTGTGTGTTGTTAGCTCATAGAACAGATTGCACAGGTACTTAAGCGGAGTGGTAAGGTGGTGAGAGTGGAAATAACTAAGTGAGGAAATCGAATTAAAAAGGGGTGAGAAAAGTGGTGTGTGAAGAAAACAAAATGATGTTAAAAGTGCCAAAACGTGTGCTAAGGGAAAAATGGTGTATTGTTTGCCATGAGCGATGGTTTATGTTGTTGTTTGTGTTGCCGACAAATTTTATTTAAAATTACTTGTAGAGATGTATTTTCATTTCTTGTCAGAATAAAAAATTTTTTTACTAATTACGGTTTCAGAAATATTTTTCTACTAAAAAACCCCTTCTTTGTATATTTTTGGGGTGCGCAGCTGTGTCAACTCATACATGTGTTTCTACATTTTTATTTTGGGTGGTAAACACCCGTTCCCATTACAGCACATGAGAGTCGTAATATGAGCAGAGGTATATTCCAATTCTTTGAAAACACAGCAGTTAATTCCCTCCTAGCCACCTGTTTAGGTGACACATGAAGGGATCTGCAATAGGTATAATGCGCCTACATTAAAGGGAACTGTTATTCGGTCTAGGAGCAGATAACTCCCTGGGTGAAATAGACAAATATTTCCCTCCCTTTTTTTCACTCAATTGGTTGAATTTAATATACCTTTAGCTCTTTAAATTTAAAAAATTAGAATTACATCAATATATTTTAATAATAAGAACATACTATGCATTCTGAATACAATCTAATTATTTATGGTTGTGAAAATTTTTCTATGGTGTACGTCCTGCATGTGCCAGGGTATCTCTCTCTGCGGCATTGGGCGGGTCCCTCTTTTCCACTCGGCTTCCCGGCATGGTGGGGAGATGCGGAAAGATTTTGCGTTTCTCCCCTTCACATGTTCCCACAGTGGGACCCTCCTTGCTTGGGCCACTAGAGGGAGCATTTTCCATGCCGGCGGCGTTCCTTGATCATCGCCGGACAATCAGAGGGCTTGACCCCACATGCGCAGGACGTCATGACATCACGCATGTTATTTCGGAGGGGACGGCCGATGCTGGGGCGTAGCCTTCCGGAACGCTGAGGAGGCCACGCAAATGCCACAATCACGGTGGCAGGGTCTCTATGTGGGGGGGAGTTATGGGGAGGAGATGAGCACCTGCGATTAATAGGTATCTAATTTGAATACTGTAAAGAGGTGCAGCTTCCAGAGGATCGCTAGGTGATCTCTGGAATGCTGCCAACACATGTAGGAAGGTTTGGAGTAACAAGTAAGTGCAATTGTTGGACATGCCAGACTGGCTGTAGTCTATTTAATATTTAAGATTTCTTTCATCTTTATATCTTTTACTATTCAGGTTTTTCACCATTTTACTAATATATTGATACTCTACACACATGGTCTCATTTCCAATACCTTTAATATTTGTTAATACCGTGATATATCCCCATTTATTAGGTACTTCACTCTTCACTTCTGTTTATTCCTTATGGGACTTCCCTCACAACAAGCATTCACCATTTTTCCCTTAGCACACGTTTTGGCACTTTTAACATCATTTTGTTTTCTTCACACACCACCACCACCCAAGGCCCTATTTTCTGCTCCTGTTTAACAGGGGCATGTAATTACAATTTTTGATATCATATTTTAGAGCAGGGTCTGTTCCTGCACCCAACACGAGTAACTGTGAGGGGTTACAGTGTTCTGGTGTGTCAGAAACCATAAATCAGACTGAGAACGAAGTACAGTTAAATCACACTTGTTTAATATTATTAAAAAAAGGTAAACAGAGTGAATGTAGTCAAAGCATAGCCAGAGTTCAGAAATCGGAACGGATAGTCAGACAAGCTAAAACGTCAGCGAGCCAGAGAACAGTGTAGTAGAACAGCAAGCAGGATCTGGAGCCAGAAGAAATGTCAGCTAAGCAAGTCTTTAACAGGAACACAGGAGAGCATCTCTAGAGATGTCACCAAGATGAAGGCAGAGATCATCTGGACTGGACGGCTTAAGTAGACAGGACTGACAAGCAAGATATCAACAGGTCACTGTGTAGAGATAGGATCTGGCAATTAGCCGACAGCTGAGTGGCCAGCTTTGAGAAGGAAGGGCTGAGCCCAGCCCTGACAGTACCCCCTCCTCAATGACCCCTCTCCCTCGGAGGACCACCAGGCTTGAGGGGAAAACGTCTATGGAAATTACGAAGGAGGACTAAGGCATGTACATCCAAGGATGAGACCCAACAGCGTTCCTCCGGACCGTACCCTTTCCAATGCATCAGGTACTATATGCGCTCACTGAACCTACGGGAGTCAACAATGGACTGTACTTCATACTCCTCATGGTTCTCAACCTGTACAGGGTGAGGACGAGGCACCAAGATGGTAAAGAGGTTGCAGACCAAAGGTTTTAATAAGGAGACATGAAATACATTCAAGATACACATATTAGAATGAAGGTCTAATGCATAAGCCACTGAGTTAATCCTGTGAAGAATACGGAAAGACCCAATAAACCGAGGTTTGAAATTCAGAGAGGGGACGTGAAGTCAGAGGTTGCGAGATGACAGCCAGACCCTGTCCCCAACCTGGTAGGAAGGTGCAGACAGGCGTCTGTGGTCAGCATGGAGTCTGTACCTATCATTAGCATGTTGCAAAGCCTCCTGGACTTGTGCCCAAGTAGAACAAAGACCACAGAGATGCTCCTCTGATGCAAGAATACTCTGCGGAACAAATGAGTCAGGCAACATGGAAAGTTGGAAACCATAGTTCGCCATAAATGGGGATAATCGGGAAGCAGAATTCAAGGCATTATTGTGAGCGAACTCCGCCCACGGTAAAAGGTCTGACCAGTTGTTATGATGGTCAGAGATATAGCAGTGTAGGAATTGCTCCAAAGACTGATTGGCTCGTTCTGCGGCCCCATTAGACTGTGGGTGATACGCAGAGGAGAAAGCAAGCTGAATTCCAAACTGTGCACAAAAGACTTGCCAGAACCGGGACACAAACTGACTACCCCTGTCCGAGACAATTACCTTGGGTAGCCCATGTAAGCGAAAGATCTCCTGAGCAAAAATGGAAGCCAGTTCCTTAGAAGTGGGCAACTTCTTAAGTGGAATACAATGAGACATGTTCGAGAACCGGTCAATCACCATAAGGATAACTGTGTTGCCCTGGGAGTTGGGTAACTCCACAATGAAATTCATATACAGGTGGGTCCAGGGCCTCTCTCCATTGCGTATGAGTTGTAGGAGGCCCACTGGAAGGTGTCATGGAGTCTTACTCTGAGCACACACAGAACAGGCAGCTATGAAGGGGGTTACATCAGCATGTAGACTAGTCCACCAGAATTGTTGGTAAATGGCCCAAAAGAGTTGATTCTTCCCGGGGTGGCCAGCAGCCTCGGGAGAATGGTAAGTCTGGAGCACGGCAGTACAGAGACTCTCTGGGACAAAGCAGCGGTCACAAGGTTTCCCAGGAGGAGCATGGACCTGAGCAGCAAGAATTTTGTCACCCAAAGGAGAAGTGAGACTGGTGCGAACCGTAGCCAGAATACAATCAGGAGGAAGGAGGAATACGATCAGATACGATCACAGGAAATGAAACCGACTCCATCTTGGAAGTGGAGGAAAATTGTCGTAAAAAAGCGTCGGCCCTTTCATTCTTAGTACGGGTAAGAATGAGACAATGTAATTGAAACTAGACAAGAAAAGAGCCCATCGCACCCTATTGGGAGAGAGGCGTTTAGCCTCAGACAATAATGTGAAATACTTATGGTCAGTAAGAATGAGAAATGGCACAGTGGTACCTTCAAGGACATGTCTCCATTCTTTCAGTGCTAAAATGATTGCTAACAGCTTTCTGTCACCAATCTCGTAATTGCACTCCGCAGGTGACAATTTCTTGGAAAAGTAGCCACAAGGATGCATAGCGCTCTCAAAGGTAGGACATTGAGACAGAAGGGCACCAACTCTAGTCTCAGAAGCATCAACCTCAAGGATAAAAGGTAACATAGGATCAGGATGTGCCAACACAGGAGCAGAAACAAAGGCAGCCTTGAGACTCTCAAAGGCCTTATGGGACTCCAGAGACCAACTCTGTGGGTTACCGTCCTTTCTGGTCATATCAGTCAGGGACTTGACCAGAAACGAGAAGTTACGAATAAACTTCCGATAATAGTTGGCAAGGCCAAGAAAACGCTGCAGAGGATGTAAACCCATGGGTCGGAGCCACTGTAGGACTGCTGAAAGTTTCTCTGGGTCCATCGAAAAACCAGCAGTGGAAATGACATAACCCAGGAATTGAATCTGTTTACAATGGAATTCACACTTCTCCAATTTACAATAGAGATTGTTCTGAAGCACACAACAGACATCTGTGTGGTGGCTCTCCAGGGACTTGGAAAATATGAGGATATCATCGAGATAAACCACCACACATAACTGCAACAAATCTCAGAGGACATTGTTAATAAATTCCTGGAAAACTACTGGGGCATTGCAAAGGCCAATAGGCATTACAAGGTACTCATAATGGTATGTTCTGGTATTAAACGCAGTTTTCCACTCGTCGCCCTCCTTAATTTTCACAAAATTATATGTCCCTCTCAAATCAAGCTTTGTGAAAACCGTTGCTCCCTTGAGGTGGTCAAATAACTCCGTAATTAATGGAATCGGATAGGCATTCTTAATTGTGAAATGATTGAGACCCCTATAATCAATACAAGGTCTCAGTTCACCACTCTTCTTCTTCACAAAGAAGAAACCAGCACCAGCTATGAGGGGGTATGGCACCAGGTTGAAGGTCAATTGTGCAAACATACGACCGGTGTGGAGGCAAACTACTGGCTTGACCTTTGCCAAAGACACCGCTAAAATTGCAGTACTCCTCTGGCAGGGAGGAGAGTGAAGAGGTGCACAGGACCTTGGCAACCTTCTGGAAGCATGTCTTACTGCATTGTGGCCACCAGGAGAGAACCTCAGCATGGAGCCAATCAAAAGAGGGGTTGTGCCTCTGTAACCAAGGATAACTAATAACCAGAAGAAACTTAGGTGAGTAAATAACTTGGAATTGGATTATCTCATGATGATGAGCCCCTACGGCGATGGACAATGGAACAGTCTCATGAGTCACATGGGCAGGCTGTAGAGGTCTCCCGTCAAGAGCCTCAATGGCAAGTGGAGTGTCACGCAGCTGCATCGGAATCGAGTGCTTTCGATACAAAGGCAGCATCAATGAACAGGCCTGCAGCCCCAAAGTCAATTAGAGCCTGTATCTCGACGGACGACTCAGCCCAAGAAAGGGTAACCGAAACCAGGGGCTTATCCTTCAGGATAACTAGGGACGAAACAACGCCACCTAAGGTCTGTCTGTGACAGGACCTCAAGGTTCGGGCGTTCCCTGGATGGGTAGGACAAGACTTCAAAAAGTGACCTGCCTGGCCACAATAAAGGCACAATCTCTCCCTCCTCCTAAGGGTTCTCTCATCCGCAGAGAGATGCATGAAGCCCAAGTGCATGGGTTCATCTTCACTGACCGACTCAGTACCAGGAGGCATGGGAGGTGAGGGAGGCAAGGGTGGGACTGCTAAGCTCGGAGACAAATGTACAGGAGGCTTCCGCAAGCGCTCCTGAAAAGAGAGTCTTTCTCTGAGTCTGGAGTCAATGAGGATGGCAAATGTGATCAACTTCTCCAGCTCAGTGGGTATATCTCGGGCTGCTATCTCATCCTTGATGACATGACTCTTCCTGAACCCCTTTTCTTTTTTCCTTCATCCCCTGATTTTTGCTGTTCCTCCACCCACCTGTGCTCCACTTTCACCCCTAACCTGCTTTTCAGAGTACCCCCCACCTACTTGAACTCCTGCTCCCCCCAAATCCCTTTTCAGTCTTTCCCACAAGCACTTTGCTCTTTCTTGCCCACTGCATCCCGCTTTCCGCTTTCCCTATCCACCTGTGCTCTTGTGGTTTCTTCACCCCAATCCCTCTTCCCTACCCATTTTCAGCATCCACCTGTGCTGCACCCCTTTCCATGATTCTCCCACCCACCGATGTGCCTTTTCTCCCAAACCCCCATCAACCTGTGTGGGGTGACAGCCAGTTGGGGCGTGGGGCAGAGAGATCAGAAGGGGATAATTAGAGACAAGTCCAAAAGGGGGTCAGCCAGTTGGGGTATTGGGAAGAAAGAGCACAAGGGGATAATTAGGGACAAGTCCAAAAGGTTGGATAGCGAGTTGGGGTGTGGGGGATAGAGATCACAAGTGGATAATTATGGACAAGTCCAAAAGAAAGTGTGCTCTTTTTCCCACTCTGCCCCAAACCCCCATCCACCTGTGTGGCGGGACAGCCAGTTGGGGTGTGGGGCAGAGAGATCACAAGGGGATAATTAGATACAAGTCCAAAAGGGGGTCAGCCAGTTGGGGTGTTGGGAAGATAGAGCACAAGGGGATAATTAGGGACAAGTCCAAAAGGTTGGATAGCGAGTTGGGGTGTAGGGGATAGAGATCACAAGCGGATAATTATGGACAAGTCCAAAAGGAAGTGTGCTCTTTTTCCCACTCTGTCCCAAACCCCCATCCACCTGTGTGGCGGGACAGCCAGTTGGGGTGTGGGGCAGAGAGATCACAAGGGGATAATTAGGGACAAGTCCAAAAGGAGGGACAGCCAGTTGGGGTGTGGGGGAGAGAGATCACAAGCGGATAATTAGGGACATGTCCATAAGGGAGGTTTACCTCCAAATCGGTGCTCCGCTTCTCTCTCCCGGAACCCATTTTTGTTTTTCCTCCATCCACCTGTGCTCCAATTCCACCCCTATCCCCACACCCCTTTTCAGTCTTTTCATGAGCACTTTGCTCTTCCTTGCCCACTGTACCCCACTTTCAGTGTTTCCTTATCCACCTGTGCTCTTGAGGTTTCTTCACCCCAATTCCTCTCCCCTTCCCATTTTCAACATCCACCTGTACTGCACCCTTTTCCAGGTTTCTCCCACCCCCCGATGTGCCTTCTCTCCAAAACCCCCATCCACCTGTGTGGGGGGAAAGCCAGTTGGGGTGTGGGGCAGAGAGATCACAAGGGGATAATTAGGGACAAGTCCAAAAGGGGGGATAGCCAGTTGGGGTGTTGGGAAGATAGAGCACAAGGGGATAATTAGGGACAAGTCCAAAAGGTTGGATAGCCAGTTGGGGTGTGGAGGATAGAGATTACAAGCAGGTAATTATGGACAAGTCCAAAAGGAAGTGTGCTCTTTTTCCCACTCTGCCCCAAACCCCCATCCACCTGTGTGGTGGGACAGCCAGTTGGGGTGTGGGGCAGAGAGATCACAAGGGGATAATGAGACACGTATAAAAGGAGGGACAGCCAGTTGGGGTGTGGGGGAGAGAGATCACAAGCGGATAATTAGGGACATGTCCATAAGGGAGGTTTACCTCCAAATCTGTGCTCCACTTCTCTCTCCCGGAACCTTTTTTTGTTTTTCCTCCACCCACCTGTGCTCCACAGCAAAATTTGTAGGGCAGGGGATTGGGGAGGGTAACCTGGCAGGGGGCTTGGTGCAGGCAAGGGTGGCAGTAGGTGTTGGCATGTGGAGCGCAAGAGGTTCAAACCCAAGGTTGATTCCAAAGAAGTGGGGGAGCTTTGTCATGGAGGTGAAGAGATGCTAGGAGGGGAGCTAATTAGGGACAAACCCAAAAGGGGTGTTTGGGGCACAAGCGGTTAATTAGGGACATGTCCATTTTTGTTTTTCCTCCACCCCTATCCCCACACTCCCCTTTTCCACAAGCACTTTGCTGTTCCTTGCCCACTGCACCCCACATTCATCATTCCCTTATCTACCACCCCACCTACTTGAACCCCTGTTCCCCCAATCCAGTCTTTCCACAGGCTGGGGGCTTGGTGCAGGCAAGGGTGGCAGTAGTTGTTGGCATGTGGAGCGCAAGGGGTTCAAACACAAGGTTGATTCCTAAGAAGTGGGGGAGCTTTGTTTGGGAGGTGAAGACATGCTAGGAGGGGGCTAATTAGTGACCATCCCAAAGGGGGGGCAGCCAGTTGGGATGTGGGGCACAAGGGGTTAATCAGGGACATGTCCATAAGGGAAGTTTACCTCCACTTCTCTCTCCCGGAACCCGTT
Organism: Lithobates clamitans; assembly: GCA_037952925.1. Taxonomy (NCBI): domain Eukaryota; kingdom Metazoa; phylum Chordata; class Amphibia; order Anura; family Ranidae; genus Lithobates; species Lithobates clamitans. Next base: position 5,750,775 of record JBBGZY010000008.1, on the reverse strand, counting down.
TTAGTTTTTCCTCCACCCCTGAATTTTGTGCTGCCATTTCTTTAAACTTCTATATTTAATGCTAGCTCTATAACAACCACACTGCAATAGCAACATTACTGGTGATTGATTCTTAACCCCATTTGGATAGAGTGATCAAGAGAGGTAATTTGCTTTACGACCCTAGCCTGTGTCTGGTCTGGTATTGGCCATCTCCTCTACCATATTCAGGTGTCTCAAATCAGACCCTATGATGACCAATAGAGAAATGCATGCCTGCTCAGTCTCCCTATAAATTTAAAGCAGCCTATGGGGTTGCATGGCTCTTTCCTGAGTGGCTCTGTCATGAGTGATGTACAGTTTCACCGCCACAGTTTAACAAAAGCAGGAAAACTAAAGCTGAATGAAGATACAACAAGAACTTTGCTCTACTCTGCAAGACAAGAAGCAAACCAGCATTTGGCATTTATATTATATAAAGTCAGATTCCCACTCTTATTCTCTTCCTTCTCACATCGGTGTCTTCTATCCTCAAATTATCCTTACTCTACCCCTCCTCTCTACCCTGCAGCATGCACATATCACCCTCACACCTACCCTCTCCCTACTACTGCACCCATAATCTATTGCATTTGCTGCATCCACATACTGACATAAACACCAGGGTCACTAGACAAGTGCGCTCATGCACATCCCACTCCCATCTTGCCTTCCTCGCCCAGGATAATTAGGGTCAAGTTTAAAGGGGGGGTAGCCAGTTGGGTTGTGAGGCAGAGAAAGCACAAGGAGTTAATTATGGACATGTCCATAAGGGAGGTTTACCTCCAAATCTGTGTTCCACTTCTCTCTCCCAGAACCCATTTTTGTTTTTCTTCCACCACCTGTGCTCCAATTCCACCCCTATCCCCACACACCTTTTCAGCCTTTCCACTAGCACTTTGTTCTTCCTTGCCCACTGCACCCCACTTTCAGCATTCCCTTATCTACCTGTGCTCTTGAGGTTCCTTCACACCAAACGCTCTCCCCTACCCATTTTCAGTATCCACCTGTGCTGTACCCCTTTCCAGGGTTCTCCCACCCACCAATGTGCTGCCAAGTGCCTTCTGCTGCACTTGGCAGCAGAAGCCGGGTGTGCCGGAACGTCAAATACCCTTTTAAAAGAAGTCACAAACTCAGGGTAACTCAAGACAAAAGGTTTTTGCATCTCCCATAGAGGACCAAGGCTCTCTCAGAAAGCAAAGATATCACAAAACCTACTTTGCTTCTATCCGTGGGAAACACCTGGGGCAGCATCTCAAAGTATATCACAGCCTGGTTGAGAATCTCTCCGCATTGGACTGGATCACCCCCAAATCACTGGGGAAGTGGAGTGGATCCAGACATACCTCTTATAGAGGTAATACTCGAGGCGGGTTCCTGCACAGAGACTGGAGCAACAGCAGCGACGGCCTGCATCACAGGTTGTACCAGAGCAGCCACAGTGGGAGATTCCAGGTGAGCCGTGCGATTCAGGAGCGTTTGTAAAGCCATGGAAAACTGTTCCATGCAGTGATCCTGCTCATCCAATCTGGAAAAAATATTACCAACAAGTGGATTGACTGCATCTTCTGAATTCATGGTCTTCGCCTACTGTCAGAAACCATGAATCAGACTGAGACAGAAGTACAGTTAAATCACACTTGTTTAATAATAAAAAAGGGTAAACAGAGTAATTGTAGTCAAAACATAGCCAGAGTTCAGGAACCAGAACGGATAGTCAGACAAGCCAAAATGTCAGGAAGCCAGAGAACAGCGTATTAGAACAGCAATCAGGATCTGGAGCCAAAAGGAATGTCAGCCAAGCAAGTCTTTAACAGGAACACAGGAGAGCGTCTCTAGAGATGTGAATAAGGAAAAGGCAGAGATCATCTGGACTGGACGGCTTAAGTAGACAGGACTGACAATCAGGATATCATCAACAGGTGAGTCACTGTGGAGAGATAGGAGCTGGCAATTAGCTGACAGTTGAGCAGCCAGCTCAGAGAAGGAAGGGCTGAGCCCAGCCCTGACATGGTGCCACCAAAACCAAAGGCCCAATTTTGATGCCACTGTTTAACTGGGGCATGTAATTACAATTTTTGATATAATATTTAAAAGCAGGACCCATTCCTGCGCCCAACAAGAGTAACTGTGAGGGGTTACAGTGTTCTGGCACCACCAAAATCAAAGGTCCAATTTTTCTGCCCCTGTTTAACAGGGGCATGTAATTACAATTTTGGATATAATATTTAACAGCAGTGCCTGTTCCTGCGCACAATAAGGGTAACTGTGAGGGGTTACGGAGTTCTGGCACCACCAACACCTAAGGTCGAATTTTATGCTGAGTATATAGTTCAGTCCGTATAGTATATATATTGCTGTTCAGAGTATATAAAGCCTGGGGGCCCCCCACGCCATTTCTTTTTTAAATTTTGGTGTGGGGTTCCCCTTAATAGCCATACCAGACCTGAAGGGCCTGGTATGGATTTTAGGGGGGACATCCACACCTTTTTTTTCGGGATTTTTGCCATGGTAATGGACTGGGGGGGGGGGGGGACCCATGTTGTTTTTTTTTCAATCATTTTTGTCTATATTCCCGGGATCCAACAATACATTACAGCCGCAAGCAAATTACATTTTTCCCTTTAGAAATGTCATTTTGCTGTGGTACTGTTATAAACAGGGGAAAGATGCTTTACAGATAGACTAAGAAGACCCCCCAGGCACAATATTTAAAGTAATATTTTTATTGTTTCACTTTAAGCATTATTAAAATCACTGCTCCTGAAAAAACATTTGTTTTTAAAACTTTATGTCATAGTTATGCAATAGAGTTTGTCTGTCAGCTTACCTGTCTCCATGTGTTCATCTCTAGAGACCAGCTGACCCTCACCTGACTGCTTTTATAAACTCTCCTCTAGCATGGCTCCACCCCAGCTCCTATCAGGGAACCCTATATTACAAGACAGCAGTGCTGATCAACCATTGTGTGTTAGCTTTCGTGTGTACTTGCTGTGTTTCCTATGTCTGATTCCAGTTACTGCCTTTGGCCTGTTCTCGACTTTCCCTGTCTGCTTGTGACCCTGACCTTTGGCGTGTTATGTTTATCCTTGTCTGCTAGTCGCCCTAACATTTGGCTTATTCCTTACTTTCCTTGTTGTTCCAGCCTGCTGCCTCCTTCCTCTTCTCCTGTAGTCTACCGTGAGCATGAGCTGTGAGACCCTGGGGGCCGCGACCTGGAGCCAGACTGCAGCTCAGTCCATCCTCACCACTAGGGGATCTGGTGAACACCTGCTGGCTCTTAGACTCCGCGCCCCAGGGAATCTATGCTCTAGCTCCCAGTGGTGACCTGACACATTTTTTGCATTGATACATGTCCCCTGCATATAAGCCTTTAAAATTAGCACTTTTGATTTTTCACATTTGCGTCCCATAGACTTTAACTGTGTTTGTCTGTTTGCATGTTCTGTTGCGAACCAAACTGGGGGGTGTTCGACTCATCCCTACTAGGAAGCTGGAGGCCACCTGCATCTTAGCAAACCTAGATGCTGTAAGGCTGACTGCCTGTACCCTAGCAATCAAATACTTCATTTTTTGCTAGGATACAGACAGCCAAACAGCTCTATAACAACCAATGACACTGTGCAGTCGCTTATATGTGAGCAACCAATTATGCTCAGATATGTGGGGCCCCCCCTCTAAATCCTAGATAAGGATTTGATGTGGATTTTAAGGGAGGATCCTATGCAAAAATGGCATGGGGTTTCTTCTTTAAGATCTACACAAGACTCTGATACTAACAGTGAGCCATCACTGCTCATTCAGCCAGGGATTCCAGGCTAAACGGGGAAGGAAAAAAAAAAGGCATGCCCCTTACCACTCGTTGATACCAGGACCTTCATATCTGGTATGATTTTTAGGGGGGACCCCACATGGAAAAAAGACAACATGATGTCCCCCCAAAATCCATACCAGACCCTTATCCAAGGATGCAGCCTGACTGGAAGGAAAAAGGGGCAGTAAGTGTGTATTTCCCCCCTTCCCCCACACCATGCTAGGCCACTTGCCCTCAATATAGGGATGGTGCCCTGTCAGCCCCCCTTCCCAATATTCCAGTAAATCATCTTGTCCCCAAGTTGATGGGGACAGTGGTCTCTTCTCTAAATTCCTGGCCTGGTGTGGGGGGATGTATCAGAATTTGTAAGTTCCCTTTAACAGACGAGCCCCCCTCACACACACATACACACGTGAATGAGTAAGGGGAACTCATTCACCAAAAAATGCAAAGTAAATAAACAAACACACAGTGACAAAAATCTTTTATAAAAAAAAATGCATTCTCTGCATTAAGGTAAAAAAAAATCTTCAGAGTGCAGCTTCCCCTGCCCTCAGCCCCCTCTTATACTTACCCGAGCTTGATCTTGATCCAGTCCTGTGCCCCAGAGCAGCAGCTCTCTCCACTCTCTTCCTCCTCATAGGCTCAGACACAATGGCTCCTGCTGATGCCAATCACAGCCATTGAGAAGGGATCGGGGGCAGGGCACACAGAGCCAGCTTAGAATTAAGCTTGCATGATGGGCACTCAGCAGGGGGAGGAGCCAGGAGTGCTGACAGGGGACCCAGAGAAGAGGAGGATCAAGGCTGCTCTATGCAAACAATCCCTTTAATACCTATAGTCTTAAGGAAAGAAGGGGAAGGGGAGACATGACTGAAACATGACCTTTAATTGCATTAAAGCGGACCATCACAGGATAACAGTTTTCAAAATGGCGGCAAGGAAGAATGGGCACGGGCTCCACAAAGGCAGCCAGAAAAAGGACCCACAAGAAGAAGAGGCAGCAGCAAGGACATATGTAAGTACCGTATTTATCGTCGTATAACACGCACTTTTTTCCCCTTAAAATCAGGGGAAAATCATGGGTGTGTGTTATACACCGATACCTGCTGTCTCTGAGGGGAAGAGGAGTGAGCGCCGCTGAATTACATAGAGCCACGATCCCCTGTGTACCCGGCGTCTGTCACTCACGGCCACGCCTCCTGGCCCCGCATTGGGCCACTGTTCTGTCTATCATATGAAAAAGGCCAGGAGGCGTGGCTGTGAATGACGGAGCGCCGGGTACACAGGAGATCGTGGCTCTGTGTAATTCAGTGGCGCTCGCTCCTCCTCTTCCCTCGGGGACAGCAGGGATAATCCAACACTGGCGAGGCTACAATGATGGGAAAGGTGAGGCTGCAGATGGGTACTGAACAAGCTGCATTGTTGGCCAATTTATAGGCTGCAGATGGGCACTGAACAGGCTGCATTGTTGATCAATTTAATGGCTGCAGATGGGCACTGAGCAGGGTGCATTGATGGGCAATTTAGAGGCTGTAGATGGGCACTGAGCAGGGTGCATTGATGAGCTGTGACCCTAATTTTGCTTCAAAGTTCTTTATTTAAAATGTAAGTTTTTTTTCCTTAAACTTCCCTCCTAAAATTGGGGTGCGTGTTATACGCCTGTGCGTGTTATACACCGATGAATATGGTATATTCATTTATATGTAATGTATTCTATATTGTTTTTTTCTTGGGCAGGGGCTTGAGCGGACATCTTTAAGGGTGTGAATAAGGTTCAGAAGGGCAGTATTTTCAATATAAGACTAAGATCAAGAACATGGGGACACAACCTCAAATTGGCATGAGGAAAGTTCAAAACTAATCTTAGAAAGTATTACTTTACTGAAAGGATAGTTTATGCTTAGAATAGACGAATAGAATATGCAGAAGCAATGGATCAGTCAACAGTAAGTGGATTCAAACTTGCTCAGGACAAAAATAGATCCATACTATTTATTTATTCATAAAGGTACTCCCATGCTACCTCCTCTGTGTTACACACTTAATTTTTCCAACCACTTATTTTTTTTTTTTAAATTACTGTAAGCATCTATATGTATTCCCATGTAAACAATAAATAATAAAAATAACAAAAGTGTCATGTTACTTATATATGAAAAGATCCCTACTCAACAGAATAAATTATGTGCGAATATCACAAAAAAAAATTAAGTGATTACTAAAATAATAAAAATAATATAAACTGTGCATCTAAAAAAATCAAGTATGCACTGTGTCTTTGATATAAGAACAATATTTGGTTTATTTACTCAGTCCATTGCTGCAATCAATACATAAATTTCCATAAATGTATTCAAGTGCATAACGTGATTTTTCAACTAAGGATGTGTTCAAAAGATGATATATCACTCGACAACTCTTCCAGCGATTTCCACCACCATTCATATATTGCCTCCACCTCTTGCCCCCATCTTTGTAGCCACCTCCTTGTCTATGTACACTTACATAAGCATTATACAATAGTCATTGCTAAGGACTGGTTTACTGATGGCGACAATCGTGGACCATGTCTGAGCAAAGTGTGTTGGTAGAGCCACTTCCAGTCTGTATCAGGAGGAATGTGTGTGACAGGGACAACAATGAAGTAATGGACTACCGTTAAGGGGCCCCTTGTCACCCTATATCAGGAAGTGCCTAACGAAGGACTTCATGACAAGATCAACAGGTTTGTTTTATTGAAATATGAAGATTTAAAAATTATTAAACAACTTTTGAAATTTCATGAACATGTTAAAGCTCCAACACCCTAGAATGTGCTGCAAGTACAAAAGCATTGTACATTGTATAATGACCACCTCTATTACTCCACGTGTACCAGTAGAATACTAGTCGGCTGAGATTTCGTATTGTCGAGTCACTTAGTAAAATGTGCTTTTTGTTAATTATGATGTCTGGCAATTATCTGTAGATAAACACTGATAATTTAATTTGCATCAAAGATGTTCTGATCATTATATGTGCAATGTTGCTTGAAAAATGTTGTTCTGCAAATGGCAAAGCTGTGTATTACCTTCTGTTTAACAGTGCAACTGTACCCTGGATTGTTTCCCATCTCGTTAAAAGAATATTGCTATGTTGGCTATTATTACAAACTGTGTATTGAAAAACATCTGCTGCAATTCTTTTATAGCAGGAAACAGTATGCAAAATTTAAACCATCTTTTGTGACATTAAAATATAGAAGCGACACCACAGATATTTTCCTAATTCAGTGGTTAGACGTAGATAAATATACATCTCAAATAGTGCTGCACAACTTTAAATCCTAATTACAATCTCATACTATTTCACTATGTAAAAAAAAATCAGGATATTGTGTAACAACGATATAATGCTTTTTCTATAAATGCCTTCACCGTGTAATAAATATAATCAATAACAATAAACTCAACAAACTATTAATGGGTGTTTCTTTTGCATATAAAGTCCTCTACATATACTACTGTGTATTATACATCATTGTATTTCTGCTCCAGTGAATTGTCCAGTGAGTTCCATCACCATTAACATACTGGGCATCAGAACCAGTATGCATCAAGTTCTTAAAATACACTCCTCCTTACAGTGAGGGGGAAAAAATATTTGATCCCCTGCTGATTTTGTACATTTGCCCACTGGCAAAGAAATGATCAGTATATAAATTTAATGGTAGGCTTATTTTAACAGTGAGAGACAGAACAACAACAAAAATATCAAGAAAAAGACATTTCAAAATAGTTATACATTGATTTGCATTTTAATGAGTGAAATAAGTAATTGATCCCCTATCAATCAGCAAGATTTCTGGCTCCCAGGTGTCTTCTATACAGGTAACGAGCTGAGATTAGGAGCACTCTCTTAAAGGGAGTGCTCTTAATCTCAGGTTGTTACCTGTATAAAAGACACCTGTCCACAAAAGCAATCAATCAATCAGATTCCAATCTTTCCACCATGGCCAAGACCAAAGAGCTGTCCAAGGATGTCAGGGACAAGATTGTACACCTACACAAGGCTGGAATGGGCTACAAGACCATCGCCAAACAGCTTGGCAAGGGGGTGACAACAGTTGGTGCAATTATTCACAAATAGAAGAGACACAAATTAACTGTCACTCTCCCTCGGTCTGGGGCTCCATGCAAGATTTCACCCTGTGGAGTTTCAATGATCATGAGGATGGTGAGGAATCAGCCCAGAACTGCACGGGAGAATCTTGTCAATGATCTCAAGGCAGCTGGGACCAGAGTCACCAAGAAAACAATTGGTAACACACTACGCTGTGAAGGACTGAAATCCTGCAGTGCCTGCAAGGTCCCTCTGCTCAAGAAAGCACATGTGCAGACCCATCTGAAGCTTGCTAATGAACATCTGAATGATTCAGAGGAGAACTGGGTGAAAGTGTTGTGGTCAGATGACACCAAAATAAAGCTCTTTGGCATCAACTCAACTTGCAGTGTTTGAAGAAGGAGGAATGCTGCCTATGATGCCTATGACCTAAGAACACTATTCCCTAGGGGTGCAACGGATAAAAAAAACTCACGGTTCGGATCGTTCCTCAGATTAGGAGTCACGGTTCGGATCATTTTCGGATCAACAAAAAAAAAATCTCCCCCACTTTAATATCCACAATCTCCCTATTGGCAGGATGTGGCAGGGTATTGGCAGGATATTGCAGGGTATGGCAGGGTATTGGCAGGGTATATTGGCAGGGTATATTGGCAGGGTATATTGGCAGGATATTGGCAGGGTATGGAAGAGTATTGGCAGGGCATTGCAGAGTATTGGCAGGGCATTGCAGCAGGTCATTGCAGAGTATTGGCAGGGTATTGCAGCAGAGCATTGCAGAGTATTGACAGGGCATTGCAGAGTATTGGCACTGCTGCCATCCGATCTCTCCCCTCCACTGTACAGAGCAGTACACAGAGGGGAGAGAGGAACCGGTGTCATGACATGATGCCGGTTTGTTACAAGTGATCGCTCCGTCATTTGACTAGGCGATCACATGCTAAACGGCCGCCGGGTGTACCAAGATGGCCGCCGCTCCGGAGCTAGGCCGAAGCCGCGGCCTTTCCTATGGCCGAGACCACAGAGCGCTCCGTGGATCGTGGGTGTCCCGTACGGATCAACCTCCGCGGATCGGATCAACCTCCGCGGATCGGATCAACCTCCGCGGATCGGATCACGGATCGCTGACGATCCGTTGCACCCCTACTATTCCCACTGTCAAACATGGAGGTGGAAACATTATGCTATTATGCTTTGGGGGTGTTTTTCTGCTAAGGGGACAGGACAACTTCACTGCATTAAAGGGACGATGGAAAGGGCCATGTACCATCAAATCTTGGGTGAGAACCTCCTTCCCTCAGCCAGGGCATTGAAAATGGGTCGTGGATGGGTATTCCAGCATGACAATGAGCCAAAACACACGGCCAAGGCAACAAAGGAGTAGGTCAAGAAGAAGCACATTATATCTTAGAGTGGCCTAGCCAGTCTCCAGACCTTAATCCCATAGAAAATATTTGGAGGGAGCTGAAGATTCGAGTTACCAAACGTCAGCCTCGAAACCTTAATGACTTGGAGAGGATCTGCAAAGAGGAGTGGGACAAAATTCCTCCTGAGATTTGTGCAAACCTGGTGGCCAACTACAAGAAACAGCTGACCTCTGATTGCCAACAAGGGTTTTGCCACCAAGTACTAAATCATGTTTTGCAAAGGGGTCAAACGCTTATTTTCACTTAAAATGAATACATTTATAACTTTTGAAATGCGTTTTTACGGATTTTTATTGTTGTTATACTGTCTCTCACTGTTAAAATAAACCTACCATTAAAATTATAGACTGACCATTTCTTTGCCAGTGGGTAAACGTACAAAATCAGCAGGGGATCAAATACTTTTTTCCCTCACTGTATATGCAACCTCAAACTATTGACATATTATATATAAATATGTCACTATACACTTTCCCCTTTAAAGGGTTTTATCCACCTTCTTGGGATGCGTTTTGCCAATTACCACCTGGTCATCTTCTCCACTTGTGCCACAATAATTCAAACGCTTCTTCACTGGCTCCTGCGCTCAGAGGGAATAAAAGCTCAAAATGGTATTTTAATGTTTAAAACAAAGGGCACTTTATTAAAAATAAATGTAAAATCAACTCACAAAACAAATGCACTAAAATCCAGCAGTGCACCACCTTAAAAACACTTGTAAGACATCTGAGTATGTCCCCTCTTTAAATTAGAGACCTCGGCATCACCAGTAAAGAAATCCGGCGGCTACTTCCGAACTAACAGAAGGATTGCCTTGACATACTTAGTTACCACCCATGTGACTTCTTCAAAGAGTTAGGCTGGTTTCACACTGATGCCACATTGCATGTCATTTGCACAGGAATCGCACCAGATTCCTGTACAAATGACATTGAATTCAGTGCGGTGCGAATTGAGCCATACATTATGTATGGCTTAATTAGCACTGGATTCGCACCAAAAACGTGCAGTACCCTGTTTCTTGTCCACACTGTAATCGGTTCGTGTTGAGACCCATGCGATCTGATTCCATCCCATTCCATAGTTCGCACTGCGTTCTGCAAACGGATTTGGGGGTGTCATTAACTTTATAGTTACACCCACAGCGGTTCGCAGAGCACAGTGTGAACCGCACAAGAATCGCTGCTGTCCCCACACTGCATCAGTGTGAACCGGGCCTAATACCTAGGATTACATTTTATTTATATTTATTAAACAAACACAAAGAATCCTGCGAGCCACCACTAGCCAGATGCCCAGTAAATATATAGAGAAAGGAAAGCTGCTGGTGTTAAACACGTCTCACAAATCGTGCAAACATAAATGAGTAAATACTACGCCGCTCTATAAATATGATCTCATCAAAAATAAAATAATTATAAAAGGTATTGGATCAATATAAAATACAGCAACTAAAAATAGATTATTAAATAATTTAATTGAAAAGTGCTCCCTAAGAGGAGGGGGCAGGATGGCAAGAGGAGCAGTTTACCTGCCATAGGAGGAGATGCACATCACCCCCATATCCATACCGGTATCTGATCTTATTGGTTATTGCTGGCAATAGAGAGGTGCACTAGATGCACTTCATAAATGTGAGTACTCTGTGTTAGGGTTTGTTTACTTGTGTTCATTAAATTGTTTAAACCTTACTACACTAGCAAGCGCTTTTATTTTTACATAAAACTGAGGTATTTCACTGAAGAGCCCTGGATGCAGTTTTTTTCCCTTCTGAGCCCAGAGAATGTGATAATGCGTGTTTTTTTTTTTTTTTTTACCACTTCAGCAAATATTATCAAGAAGCAAAATCAGTTTAATGTTCATTATACCGTCTCCTTCTCGTTTTTACATCATTGTGGTACATTCTTATATCTTTATCTTATTTGCTTTCTTTGCCTGTTATTTATTTCTTCCCCCTTTTTCCTTTTTCTCCCCCTCCCACTTCCCTTCCTTTATCAGAAGAGATTGAACTTTGACTAGTTTACATACAGTAAGTAAATAGAGATTTAGGGGTTACGTAAACCAGCCTGGGGGTCATATACCAGCCTATGAGTCTATAAAGTGCCTAAGGGACTCCCCGTGCCCATCTCCCGTTGCCAGTATTACGTAACCTAAACTGATTATCGTGGTCATAGTTCCTAGGTTGTATACCCTTCCCTCCCACCTCCCCCACCCCCACTCCCCTCCCCTACCAGAGAACTCGTATTTAAATTACAGGACTAACCTAAAAGAAATACAGGCATTGATGAGGAAAAAAAAAAATACATACATTCCCTTCTCTCTCTTTTCTTTCCCTCCAGCTGGGATTCTATTCATGATTGTTAGGCCTGTTGGTTTGACCCCACTATGGTGCCTGTTTCGATCTACCATTACATTGCCTTGGTATACTAAGCAGGTTGGTGTTGTCTACCATTACTTTATTACCTATATTTCCTATTAAGGGCGGCCCAGCTTTTCCATCAACGGTCTCCACATTTTGTCAAATTCCTGGAGATTGCCCCTTTTGATGTACTCGGTTCTTTCCCTACAGAGAGCTACATTTACTGTGGCCATCCAGTCTTTCACTGTGGGGGGCTCCTTAGACTGCCATCGTGATGTTATCATTTTCCTAGCTTGAAACAGACATTTCAAGATTGACAATGTAGTACTTTTTCTCTCCCCCTGTACCCGTTTATACCCCAGAATACATACTATAGCCTCCTTCTCCAATGAAATACCAAAAATATCTCTCAGACTATCAATCACCCCCTCCCAGTAACGGAACAGCTTGGGGCATCTCCACAACATGTGGATAAGATCCCCCGTCCCCCGACATCTGGGGCAGCTATCATTAGGTCTTCTTCCAAACGTAAAGAGCCGTTTAGGTGTATAGTAGGCTCTATTTAACAGCATCAAATGTGAGATCTTCTGTGAGGGGGAGACTGATAGCAGGGGCCCTATCTCCAAGATTCTCTCCCATTGTGCCTGGGTCAGTACTCCTATATCTTCTTCCCATTTCGCTCTTACAGCTTGCAGTAACCTCTCCTTATTAACTGTATTGCTCAATTGACCATAAATCTTAGATATTAACCCCTTAGTGGGGGTTACTTGAAGTATACTTTGGAATAAGGGCATTTCTTTCCACTCTAGAATCTGCTCCTTAAATTGAGCTTTGAGGGCATGCTCAAGTTGAAGATACGAAAAGAAGGTACTCGGCGAGAGATCGAATTCACGTTCCAACTCTGGGAATTTCTTTAGTGTATTACCTATATAAAGTTGTCTTAGATTTTTAATTCCTTGATTTTCCCACTCTCTAACTTTTCCTACTTTAAGAACTTCCTGTATATTTCGGTTATTCCAGATGGGAGTATAGTCAGTAAACCCATCGTATCTCATCTGTTTTTTAACTGTTTTCCAGAGTTTCATTATCAGTTTGATTGTTGGATATTCATAATGAAAGGAATCAGCCTCCAGTGCTTCGATTATTGTGTTATGTGAGGCGCCTATTAATAAAATTCTGCCATTTGGGGTGCCTCCTCCCAGTGCCCCACACCCCACTAACTGCTGCAATTGGGTTGCTAAGAAGTAACGCTCTGGGTGAGGGAGGGCAAGGCCCCCATCCTGCACCGGTAACTGAAGTACCCGTAGCCGTATCCTGGCTTGTCTCCCTTTCCAAATCAGTTCCCTGAAGAGGCTCTCGATTTTCCCAAACCAGCTCTTGCATATCCACACTGGAGAGTTGTGCAGGACATACAGTAACTGTGGCATCCATATCATTTTTATTAAACTGCATTTTCCTGCCACTGATAGAGGAAGACGCTTCCATATACCTATCTTTTGTTTAAATTTTGTCAAGAGCGGGACAAGGTTCTTGTCAATATATTGATTAGGGTCCTTTGTTATGACAATTCCCAGGTACTTCAGTGCATTCACAATTACCAGCTGGGGCATTACCTGCCCTATTGGCTCGCTTATTGGATCTACAGGCAACAACTCCGACTTTTCCCAGTATATCTCTAGGCCTGAGAAACTGCCAAATGACTCTACTATTCCCATTGCCCTTGTCAATGAGTTGCTTGTATCTCCTAGGAAAAGCAAGATGTCGTCCGCATATAACGCAATTCTTTCTTCGCCAGTCTTCCTCTGGAACCCAGTTATCTCAGAGCTCTCTCTTACGGAGATGGCCAGGGGCTCCATGGCCAGCGCAAAAAGCAATGGAGACAACGGACACCCCTGTCTCGTCCCCCTCTCCAGTTCAAACCAATCTGATAACTCATTGTTAATTTTTAATCTTGCCTTGGGTCTATCATAGAGCATTTTGATCCATCCGATAAACGAGGGACCAAATCCGAATTTCCAGAGCACTCGCCAAATATATCCCCACTCCACACTATCAAAGCTTTGGACACATCTAGGGTCAACACAGCTCTTGAACCCTCATTCTCCGTAGGAGCTTGTAAATTCAAGAAGGCCCTTCTGATGTTCAGACTTGTAGATCTATTGGCAATAAATCCTGCTTGGTCCATATGGACCAGTTTATGGATAACTTTATTTAATCTAATTGCCAAGACTTTAGCCAAAATTTTTGCATCAGTACACAAAAGGGAGATTGGCCTATAGGCGGCCACATCCAGAGGGTCCTTCCCGTCTTTTTGGAGCATTATAATAGTTGCCTCCAGCATCGAGGCAGGCAGGTATCCCCCACTAAGTGCCCCCTCCAATGCTTTCAGCAACTCTGGAATTAAGACATTGCCATAATATTTATGGGCCTCTATTGGAAGGCCATCCGGGCCGGGGGATTTTGAGTTTGCCATACTGGCTATCGCTACTTGCAGTTCTGCAAGAGTTACTTGGGCTTCTAATATTATTACTATTATTATTATTATACGAGATTTATATAGCGCCAACAGTTTACTCAGCGCTTTACAATGTATAAGGGGGACAACACAATTACAGTACAATACAAAAGGTACAGGAGGGCCCTGCTCGTAGAGCTTACATTCTAAAAGGGAGGGGGTGGTGGTACAAAAGGTAATAGCTCCCTTTAGATCTAATAGATCCCTTTCCTCTTGTGATATCGACGGTATTGCTAGGTTTCCCAAGAATTCCTCCATCAGATCTTCCATTCCTTTTTTCTGAGAGGTATAAAGATTTTTATAATAGTCCCTAAATACTTGCACTATCTTTGGAGTGTTTGAAAATATATCTCCTCCTGCAGATTTAATGGCGAGGATAGTGGATGGAGCAGTATTGGACTTTACCAACTGTGCCAGCAGCCTTCCCACTCTTTCACCCTCCACCGAGGAAGCCTGGTGCTGGAGTAAATACCGAGTCTCCGCTTTCTGCATAACGACTACCTTATACACTTGTTTATCTAGCCAAAATGTTTCCCGTTCTGGGGTTGGATCATTAATATAATTATTTTCAGCCTCGAGCACCTCTCTTAAAATTTTTTCTTCCCCAATCCTAGCCTCTTTATTAAATTTGGCCAAGTGCTGTATTAGAACACCCCTAAAGAAAGCCTTCAGAGCGTCCCACATCACAGCAGGCGGTACCGTTCTTTCATTGATTTCAGCAAACTCTTTCAGTTTGGGGAGAACCCCATCTGGATTTTTGATCAATTCGAACCAATACGGATTTATTTTCCACTCCTTACGGGAATTGTTCCCTCCTATCTTCAACGTAACCACCATGGGGGAGTGGTCCGATATACCTCTTGGCAAGTATATAATTCTTTCAGTAATCTGCAGTGCTCTATCATTCCCAATAACCAAGTCTATCCTTGAGAGGGCAGCGTACGAAGCGGAGTAACAAGAAAACTGCAAGACACCCGGGTTTCGCACCCTCCACAGATCTATTAATCCCACTTCATCCAGGAATTGACTCAAATGACTTTTCACCATGGCCTTAGAGAGAGACCGTACAGGAAATCTATCCAACCTACTATCCAAGGTCTCGTTGAAGTCGCCAACAACTATGATCGGCACCCCCTTTTTATCTAATAGAAATTCATTCAGTCTAAGCAAGACCTCCAAGTTAAAGGGCGGGGGGATGTATATATTTACCACCAGGAGCATAGTACTATCAATTGAGCAATATAGAAAAATATATCGACCCCCCTCGTCTATACTGGATTGCCTGCAGGAAAAATTTACCCCTGTTTTCACCATGACGCTTACCCCCCTACTATATGAGGAGTAAACCGCGTGAAATTGGCATTGATATTTCCGTGACTGTAGTTGCTGGAGTGTATTTTTAGTTAAATGGGTTTCCTGCAGGCAGACCACTTCTACCCCACTCTGCTCCATCATGGAAAGTACTGCGATCCTTTTGAGAGGTGTCCCCAGTCCCCTGACATTCCAGGAGCCTATTTTTAAAATTTTAACTTGCATCAGGATACCAAACAAATATATATACTAACCAAGTGGCCAAGTCTAAAATAAGTAAATAAATTCATTATAATCTAAAACTTTAACACCCCTCTATCTTTCAATATTTTAAACAGTAAACTCGGTGCCATTACTACTTCCAATTCATTAGTGAGTTTAAGTGACATGCTTATCCTAGCCATATCGTAACCAATCTAAGTAAGTAATTACTGACAAACCCTTTCTTGTGTAGCTTAAGTGCCATTTTCCTGCAGACATAATTTTGTGTGTAATCCTGGATCCAGCCTAAGTAAATTCCAGTGGTATAACTACTTTCTATAAGTGCTTTACCAAACCTACCATCCCCCACCCCCCTCTCCCTACCCCGTGCCCCCCCACCCTCCCTCCCCCCCGACCTTAAATATCCCCCCCCCTCTCCTACCTACAATCCCTCCCCCCTCCCTCCCTCCCCCCCACCTATCTAGGTAACCCCCGAGGGGGTTTAAAGTAACCGGATCCCATACTACCTGTATCACACCATAACTCCCATACTTCATTCCCATCTAACACTCCTCATACAGCATCTGTGTGTAACAGTCCCCCCCCCCCCCCAAGAAGAAAAGAAAAGAAAAAAAAAACACACACAACAAAAGCTATAGCAATAATACCTTTTTGATATCCTATACAGCCTGCCCCACACCCGCCCCTCTACAGGGTATCTAAAAATTTCTCTTTATTTTCCTCCAGCCACTTCTCAACTCCAGCTGGAGATTCAAAAAACTGGGTACCCCCTAGTGCTGTCACACGTAACCTTGCGGGGTAAAGAAGGGCATAGGACAGCTTAAATTTTTGTAGGGTACGTTTAGACTGTATGAACTCCGCTCTACGCCTCTGCAGGTCCGGCGAGAAATCAGAGTAAAACGATATCCTAACACCATTAAAGAAGATATTTCCCGCCTCCCTTGTTTTTCGCAGCAGCATCACTTTGTCCTGCAAATTAAGAAACTTCATAAGTAGAGGTCTAGGGTGGCCCCCAGCTGGAGGGGCCCTAAGGGGGATCCTGTGTGCTCTTACTATCGAGAACGTATTTGAAAATGATTCTTTTCCGAAAAGTTCTATCAGCCAATTTTCTAAGAACAACATAGGGTTAACACCCTCACTTTTTTCAGGCAGACCCACCAGCCTCACATTATCCCTTCGGCTTTTGTTCTCCAATTCATCCAGTTTGGAGGCTTGCTTGGTTAACTGTTCCTTCATCTTTTTCATTTCTTTAACTAGAGGAGACATATCATCTTCCAGTAGGCTAACTCTACCTTCCAGGGCTGATGTTCTTTCTGCAGTTTTTTGTAGATCCTGTCTGACCAATGTCAAATCCTCTTTCACACCCTTCATCTGTTCACAAAGTTCTTTAAGCGAACTGCTACATACGCTTACTGCGTTGAATACATCCATTAGAGTTGGTTCTTTCTCTGAAGGTAGGGTAGGGTCGGATGATATGCCCATATTTGCAATCTGAGCGTTTGGCCCCTGGCCTCTATTATTATTCGTTTTGGTTGACTGGGCCATTGAAGCTACAACGGCTGGCTGCGGCTGGACCTGGGGCTGGCCCTGACTTCTCCTATCGGAAGTACCCCCCTGTTGTGTTTTGGATTGTGACCCCTTCTTTGGGGGGGTCACAGCAGGGGAGTGGGCATATTGCTCCAATTTTGCTGCTGCTGCTGCCGCCACTGATTGCTGAGGATTTTTATCCTTTTGCGGAGCGCAAATGCTGCATCATATACTCAAAAAAAAAAAAAGAAAAAAAAAACCCACCCAGTACACCCAGGCAATAAGACAGCAGCTGGTAGTCACAGTAATGGCCAGCACCCTGTATTTTTACACGCTTTTGTTAATTCAGCCAAAAATAGCGCTGCACTCCCAGCCGGCCTCTCCGTTGATTCCGACCGAGAGTTAGCGCTACAATGTCTTACTGCTAACCAAGCCCCACTTAAGTGCAACAACCTGTGTAGTAGCTAGCTTCAAGGAAAAAGAAAAAAAAAAATAGGGCATGAGTGAACTTAGCACGTACACTATTCCAGTTATTCTTACAAAATATTCCAGCAGTTCTTTACACATATAGGCCTTGTAGCTGACACGGATAACAAATGTTTTGCAAGTAGAAAATTGAATAGGTAAGGAACAGTTTAGACTCCCAAGTCCAAAATCCTGGGACCATGTGCCCTTTTGCTTTACACCTTCGCTAGTACAGTGATTAAGGGTCTCACAAGTAACTCGCCTACAAACTTCTCAGTTTGGTGTGGGTTCTGGGTCGACCTTATGCCTAAGTAGCCAAGGTAACAACCCATTAATTTAAGGAGAGAAAAAAAAAAAAAGGAAGAAAAGAGGGACAGGGACTGTTATGGGACTGTTATGACGAACTTTCTCGCACCTGTTCCTATTATCCACTTATGGAAAACATCATGACAGTTTTAACAGTTTGCTAATTAAACAGCATAAGGTCTTGCAAAAGGCATCGATTTCTTTTCCCTTCCTTATCCCAAAAACAAAAACAGGACACTTAATTTGTGCTTAACACTTCAGTCCCAGTCACCATACAGGGGAAGTTCCACTAGACAGCAGCAGGATTATTAAATCTGTACTAGGTTATCCAAATACTCATCTTTAAAAGATCTCATCCTTTGGATCCCTTGGAGAATCTCCAGATCTTGCTCCAATGGACGAGCGTTGACTGTTACAGCCCGCGCTCGCCACTCATCTGCCGCTTCCCGAGTGTCTCCCCGCGGCGTGTGACGTCACTCCTAGCTGTCCCGCAGAGCATTCGGCCGCTCTGCAGAGATCTAAGGCGTATCAAGAAAGATGGGGAAAGCAGGAGCAGAACGTCTCCACACTCTCTGTCCAGCTAGACACAGCTCAGGGCTCGTGTGCTGCGCACTCTCCACCACGGCACTGTTCAGCCTGGGCTTCCATTGACCGGAGGAGCAGGGGTGGTAGAGGAGGGGGGGGACACACAGCACCTTCTTACTCACTCCATCCCGCAGCACCACTCACAACCGCCCATCCGGTCACACAGATAATGCGTGTTTAGACTTAGCTTAATTACTAAGTCACATGGTCTAAGGTGAGCGTTCACTACCTAGGGGATCACTGAAGGGAGGACACCTTGGCACACCTACCAAGTTGTTTGATTGCATGGACTACTCAGTGTATTGATTTGAAGCACAGCAGGACACTTTGTCTGCACACGAGCACATTAATACTTGTCTTATATTTTTTCACATACATTATATGGACTTCTGACGGGAGGGCCCGTGGAACCCAGAATCCCTCGGAAAGTATAGGATACACTTGTTTCAGCTCCCCATGCACCTCTTATGTTTAAGTCACCCTGTGCTATCCTGGCACAGGGTGACTGAGAAAATATATCTTGGATTACTTAAAATGGGACAGTATTATTTATCCACAATATCTCCCAAAATATATGTAAAGACTATTCTTGGTTTGTTTGATTCTGAACTCAACATGTTAATTGAAAGAGCTGATCACATTGGCCTCTGTACAATGTAGGAGACGGGCCGACTCCTAGTGGAGCTCCTGCTATTGTGATAATGTCCTGTGTTTAAACTTATGATAATGTATCATCTACTGTGTGAAGCTCGGTGACAACAAGTCTGACCTATAGTGAAATCCTGATTTATCATATGAATGACCAGGCTGCTTGAAGGGATTAGTTAATGAACTCACGTTAATTAGATTTCTGGTCACAGGTGTACTGTATGAGCAGGAGGTATACACCTCCTTTTTTTACTGTATATAAGAATTGTAATCCTTTCAATTAAAGGTCATTCCTGTTTGAACCTCAATACAGAGCCTCGTCTCGTACTTGGGGGAGAATTATTCATATGGGTTTCTTGTTCGGCTGATCGGAATGTTCGGTAGCTGCCTTTGTGTTCGGAAATGGAATGTCCTAAACGGCTTTAACCCCTTTCATACTCGGGGTGTCGTTACAACTGGTGGCAAGCAGCAGGATGATTCCCACAGCCCAGAAGGACAGCTGCAAGAGGACACAGACCAATGGAAGCACAGTATGAACGGCTAAAGCGCTCTTCCCTCAAGGACTTACTGGAGAACCAGGGCCGACCGGCCAAAAACCGTAAAAAGGAGGGACATTATCGCAAAACTAGTCAAAATGGATAGAGCTGAAAGACCCAACATAACTAAAAAGCCCAGCTTAACAGACAGGACAACCGAAGAGCAAGTTTTGATCGGGCTGTTAAAATAAGACTGGCACATTATGGTCCTAACCCTACAGCATAGATCATAGACCTAGTTATAGCAGCTGTGGAGGCAAATTGGCTACAGAAAAGAGGTGCTACAACAGCAGAAGTCACAGCAGCACCAACTGAAAGGAGAGGAGAGGTACAGATATCAGCCGCCATGGAAGAGGAATTCAGAAGGAGGTTGCGAGAGATGCAGATACAGCATAGAGGACCAGTATCAGAGCAAGTCCTGCTGGGATGGTCTGATTCTATCCGCTGTGAACTCTGGAAGAAAGCGCTAGCTCTCGAGCAGCAACACCAGGGAATAGTTCTCCCCTCCATCCATGTAAGGTACTGGTCACAGTATGAAGTACTAATGTTATTGGGGGAACAACCGAAGCAGGAGTGGACAGCTGAGTTAAGCAAGCTGATCCGGGCAGAGATGCGGTTGGACGAGAACTACAGAGCCCTCCAGTGGTAAGTAACCCAAGAGTGCCGTGGTCAGCGGAGGACAGCCCCACGGAAGACTTTGACTATGATGGCCTGGGATTGTTGTATTGGAGGCTGTCCAGGGACCCTGACTTTGGGAGTGATCGGGAGTAGCGTTT
This sequence comes from Lithobates clamitans, assembly GCA_037952925.1. Taxonomy (NCBI): domain Eukaryota; kingdom Metazoa; phylum Chordata; class Amphibia; order Anura; family Ranidae; genus Lithobates; species Lithobates clamitans. Next base: position 5,730,162 of record JBBGZY010000008.1, on the reverse strand, counting down.
GGAGGAAATAATGGAGCACAGAGAGCAGAAAAGTCTTGGAAGGGCACAGGAAGATTTGGAGTTTCTGGCCATTCAGGAATGGGAGCTGGAGATCGCCTACAGACAGCTGCTAGACTCTGCTCAGCAGCAGGGTGGGGCTCCCTTTGCCTGGGACTATCAGTAAATACCAGTTGACAACACTAAAATCCTGGCTGAAGAATCGGCAGTGGAAAATCTGGAGATTGCCATCCCCAAAGCTGAAGTGCTGACAACAGGGCAGAGTTCTGCTAACCTCTGCCCAGCACTGATAGCATCTTCTGGGTTCCACGGACAGGAGATGGTGAACCTCTATTCCCAGACACCAGTTGCAGAGACAGGGGATTTGATAGACTTTTCTGCTGAGGAAGAACAACCTGATGAGCCTCCAGCAGAAGAGCTGGTATCAGGGCCAAAATTCAGTGTGCTCTGCCCAGCACCAACAGCAGTATCTGTGGAGTTGCAAGGAACTTCCCCAGCTGAGGCGCTGGTCACCGGACAGAGGTTCCAAGACCTCTGCCCCACACCTGTGGCAGTTCCGGAGGCTCATGGTGAGAAGGTGGCAATCACTTCCCAGCAGCCAGATGAGGGAACGGGAAAGGAAGCAGCCAGGTCTCCTCCCCAATGGCAGCTGCACAGTTTGGGAGGGGAGGAATTCAGCCTTCTGCCCCAACGGTTAGCCGAAGTGGATGATGTGGAGTCCCCAGCAGAAGTACTGGCAACAGGGCAGAGTGCTACCAAACTCTGCCCAGCAATGGCAACATCTGTGGAGTTCCAGGGAGCTGGGACAGTTGGCTCATCTCTCCAGCCACAGATTACAGAATGTATAGACTTAATGGGCTGTTCAGAGGATGTTATAGATTATGCATCACCTGCTCAAGTACTGGCAGCAGGACAGAGTACTGCAGACCCCTGCTCTACACCCGTGGCAGTATCGGAGACCCGAGGTGAGAAGGTGATGGTTCCTCTCTCCCAGTGGATTTTAGAGATGCAGGGAGGAGAAGCAGCCATTTTCCCTCCCCAACAAGGGTTCGTGCACCTGGAAGACAATACCAGTGAAAGGGAGTTCCAACAGCAGACGGTACCCCAGAATGATGACACCAACCCAGCTGAAGCGCTGGCACTGGGCAGAGTGCTACCAACCTCTGCCCAGCACCGGCAACAAATACAGAGTTCTAGGGAGCCGGGGCAGTCGGCCTCCCTCCCCAACAGTTAGCCGGAGCAGATGGTGTGGGGTTTCCAGCAAAAGAGCTGGCAACAGGGCAGAATGCTGCTGGCCTCTGCCCTCAACTAACAGAGGACAAATTTCCTGTAAAGGTGGATGGGGCTTCAATCCCCACCTGTATGCCCAACAGCATGACGGACTGAGCCCAGCGACCCTGTCTTCTCTCCTGCGGCTAAAGGGACTCCAGGGGGAAGAACCAGTCCACACTTCTCCCCAGCAGCGGGTATGTTCTATGAGAGAGGCAGAGGTTGACTGGGTGAGTAATGCTCTGTTTGGAAGAATTTGTTTGGGGTATGTGTGGATACCAGCATTAGAGGACTGGTACTATGGACTAACTTTAGAGTCAACCAATCTGGGGTCTCCTCCTATGTAGTCTCCTGCTGAAAGGGGAGAGATGTGACGGGAGGGTCCATGGAACCCAGAATCCTTTGGATACCCTTGTTTCAGCTCCTCATGCACCTCTTATGTCTAAGTCACCCTGTGCCAGGACTGAGAAAATATATATTGGGTTACATTGGAACCTCGGATTGCGAGTAACGCGGTTGATGAGCGTTTCGAAATACGAGCACTGTATTTTTAAAAATTGTAACTCGGCTTGCAAGTGTTGTCTCACAAAACGAGCATGATTCAGGCCAAAGCGGTGTGCAGTACCGCTTTTGGCCTGAGGTGGGGGGGCACCAGAGCCGAGCAGAGCCGAACGTCCCATTCGGAAGTGCACGGAAAGGCCCGAGAACAGCATGGCTGACCTCGGCAAATCTCGGGTAGGAAGTCTTTCCAAAATTTGCCGAGGTCAGCCGAAGTGTCCTCGGGCCTTTTCGGCCATCTCCGAGGCTCTCTGGTGCCCCCCCGCCTCTGGCCGCATGCGGTATTGCATCCCATTGAAGCCAATGCGGAACCAATTATTTTTGTTTCAATTGACTTTAATGGGAAAACTCGCTTTAATATGCGAGTACTTTGGATTACGAGCATACTCCTGGAACGGATTATGCTCGTAATCCGAGGTTCCACTGTACTTAAAATGGGACAGTAATATTTATCCACAATATCTCCCAGGATATATATAAAGACTATTCTTGGTTTGTTTGATTCTGAACTCAATATGTTAATTGAAAGAGCTGATCACATTGGCCTCTGTACAATGTAGGAGATGGGCCTACTCCTAGTGGAGCTCCTGCTATTGTGAGAATGTCCTGTGTTAAAACTTATGATAATATATCATCTACTGTGTGAAGCTCGGTGACAACAAGTCTGACCTGTAGTGAAATCCCGATTTATCATAACAATGACCAGGCTGCTTATAGGGATTAGTTAATGAGCTCATGTTAATTAGGTTTCTGGTCACAGGTGTATTTTCAGAGTAATATGAGCAGGTATACACCTCCTCTTTTTACGGTATATAAGACTTGTATTCCTTTCAATAAAAGGTCATTCCTGTTTGAACCTCAATACAGAGCCTCGTCTCGTACTTGGGGGAGAATTATTTGTATGGGTTTCTTGTTCGGCTGATCAGAGTGTTCGCTAGATGCCTTTGTGTTCGGAAATGGAATGTCCTAAGCTGCTTTAATCCCTTTCATACTCGGGGTGTCGTTACAGGACTTTTTGAATTTTATGAATTTATATGTTTTTTCACGCGAGCTCTATATATTTACTGTGCATTTGAGTTTTCACTCCCTTATTTTTTATTTTTTATTGGTAACTGGTACTACATCATTGGTCAACATTTGTGTATTTTTATGTTATGTATGCATTTGGTATCCAATTATTGGGTGTATAGTGCATAATACCTAGAACAGCACTTTTCAATTTAATTATTTATTAATCTATTTTTATAAAGCTGGAGGTATACAGGTCCAAAAAACGTCGCCCAATGCCTGTATTCCTACCTCTGCACTAAGATTTAAATAGCAAGGCCCTATCAGAGCTGCCACTTAAATAATACGATAAATAAAAAACTGAATTCACCCAAAGATAGTAGGGATGAATAGTGGCGCTAGCCCCCAGATAATGGGGAGATGCCAGACACTCCTATATATCCAATGAACTACAGTGGATACAGCAGTGTACCGGACAATATGTACCTGGACTAAGCCAACACTGCATGGGTCAGGTGATCTTCCCTATTACCCAAAAACTGAATATATCAGCTACTAAACTAAAAGTAAAATCCTAACACTCTGTGAAAGTAGTGTAAAGCTATGATAAATTATCACTATAATATGAATAACCACAAAAAAAAATTAGTCCACACAAAAATCTTAATTGTGAAAGGAATAATGCACAGTGTTATGCCCCGTACACACGGTCGGATTTTCCGATGGACAATGTCCGATCGGAGCGTGTTGTCGGAAATTCCGACCGTGTGTGGGCTCCATCGGACATTTTCCATCGGATTTTCCGACACACAAAGTTGGACAGCAGGAGATAAAATTTTCCAACAACAAAATCCGATCGCGTCAATTCCGAACGTGTGTGGCCTGTTCCGACGCACAAAGTGCCACGCATGCTTAGAAGAAATTCCGACACGGGACAGCTCGTTCTGGTAAACTTAGCGTTCGTAATGGATAAAGCACTTTCGTCACGCTGCAATGTAAAAAATGGTTTAATACAGCGCACTCTCTTCTTCTTTATAATGTGACAAGAATTAAGTCGTTTTGCTGCTCATATTCACACACACTTCTCACAAACTTTTATTTGTGTTTTTTTAGTGGGATTCCCTCAATATATTGTTATTAGTTTTTACATCTGACAGTTTTATATTTTTTAGGTTTTTTTTGTTTTTGTTTTTAAGCCTTTTTTTTTCTTTAATGTTTGGATTTTTTCCAAGGCTGATCTTTGTTCAATGTTATTTTTATTTTTACTCCAGAATATTTTTGTGTGTGTTTTGTGTGGCAAGTTACCCCAACACCATTGATATCTTTTATTATTTAATCTCCAGGAGATTGTTTGGTGTTGGTGTCCCTTGTTCATTTCACATTGTATATTAGAAATGTACCTGAATCCTCACAAACAAACCATCATTTTTGAAGTAAAACACATAGGAGAGTATAATTCAAAACAAAAATCCTTTATTAAGGGATCAGAACCAAACAAAGAGGAAGGCAACACTGGATCAACATGAGAAATTAGTGAAGCCTGGGACCCCCACAGCAGACATCAATTCTTAAACATCAAAATTGGTGGCCTGAGAAGTCCATATATAAGGGAGGGCAGTCTGGTCCGGGATGCACAGAGATCCGGATAGCAGCAGATGACATCAGTGTCCCCAGGCTGTGGTACCACAAGAGGCTGCATCTTTTGGCCGACCAGACTGGATCCAGGGTCCTCACTCTCTGGTCTTCCTTTCACACTTCCTTCCGGGCTGTGGCTGTGCAGTAGGAGATGTGGCAGGAGGAGGAGTAGGACCTGGAGGAGGAGGAGGACTGGAAGGACCTGGAGGAGGACTGGGAGGCCCTGGAGGAGAGGGAGGAGGAGGAGGAGGACCTGCAGGAGGAGGAGGAGGACCATCCCAAAGCTGTGTGTGAGGTGTAAGTTGGCCCCTCACACCTTTCTCAAGAGCCTCTGATATGAGGGCCTCACACATGGCTTTTTGGCCCTCCTCCATCCTCTGCATTTTATAGGCTATGAATGCCGCAAGGTTCTCCTGCCTGGTGTGTGGTGCTCCCAGGACCTCTGTAGCCCTCCAAAAAAATCTGATAGCAGCCTCCTCTAGGGTACTCCTCCTACTGCCACTTTCTCTTTTCAGGGGGGGTGGAGGGACCTGCAGATCAGCCACCTCCTGGCTGAGACTTCCCTGTGTATGAAAAAGGGACATGGTTTTAGTTTTTGCATCATCAATCACAATCATAAATTAGTACTCCCAACTAACATCTAGGTAACATCATTGATTGGACAAGCAGAAATATTTAGAGGAATGCTATACCTGGCTCAATCTGGGCTCCTCCACATATGGCCTGGAAGGCCCAGGTTGGGCATCAGAAGCCTCAGCCGGGGGGGAAGGAAGCGTGGAAGGAAGACTGGAGAGTGATGACCTGGGTTCAGTCTGGCCTGCCAGAAAGTGCAGCCTGTCGTAGTACAACATCCTGGGGACATAGATGTCATCTGCTGCTCCGGATCTCTGTGAATCAAGGACTTTATTGCGCTCCCTCAGATATGTGCTCCTCAGGCAACCAATTAATATCTTTAAATAAGTGATGTCTGCCGTGGGGATCACCTGCTTCACAATTTCACACAATTGCTCCAGTGCTGCCTTCCTCTTTGCTTGGTTCTTGAAATGGGGGTGGGTAATCTCCCACAGACAGGGCAGCTCACTTAGCATATCAATGAATAGTGACATGAAGTCAGTATCTCTCATTAAGATATCCATGTTCACTGCAAGACACAACACAAGACAAAGCCTAATGTCACACCAAACTCTCCTAATCTTGTTACAATATAGGCCTCAATCTAGAGGCAGTATAGGCCCAAGTTTGTCTCTTACCTTCGTTCTTACGATCGGCGCGTCCAATGCTTCTTCCTCCGCTTACAGATCGTACGTAATACGCACGCGTGTTACGCTTTATACACACTGCGCATGTGTGTAACTCCGCCCGCCCCTGACGTTCTTTCTAGTGTATTCCCCGCCCCTTTTCGTTCGGCACAGTGCGTGAGGAGCATGATGGCGGAGTTACAACAGGTGCGTGCTAATTCTAACAACGAGGAGGAGGAGGAGGAAAGCCCAGATCCAGGCACGTCCCGATCCAGAAGGAGACGTTTTAAGGCCACAAATATGTCGTTTGGGGAGATGTTGGAGATGGTCGACATCATGAAGAAGTCCGACTATGACGGAAAATATGGGCCTTACCCCCACCCCAACATCAGAAAGGCCAAAATTATTGGTAAAGTGGTCAGGAGTCTGGAGAGGAATTTCGGGGTACGAAGATCTAAAGATCAGCTCAGGAAGCGGTGGTCGGACCTGAAGTTGAGAGAGCCGGAGCATTACCGAAAGATCCGGAGAGTGCTGCAAAAAAGTAAGTAGTTGTGCTGTGTTCATATTCTTTCTGTCTTTATTCCGTTAGTTCTGCTCCATATGCTTTTACTAATTGTAACGTTTAAAAGGGCAACGTAAATGTTTATGGGCCCATTATTCGTTCGTATCAAACATTTTTTCTTTCGGCCTCTAGAACACCATTGTTTAGGCCATATGCATTTTCCCACATTTTTTTTGGCCCTACTTGGATGCAAAATATTTGTTTGTGTAGATGGGTTTGTTACTAGAATGAAATGTCAACTAGATTGTGTGTAAGGAGAGGACACTGAGCAGCTGTTTTCACATCTGGACACTGGAGCACTAGTGTGGGACACAAGAACACCATTTTTATTAGGGGGGGCACACTGATGCTCCAGTGTATACTATAGGGGGGTCTCCATCTGTGAAGCTTGTACCAAACAGGTAAAGTATTGCAGCTTGACAAAGGGCAATAAAAAATATACATCTTTGAACTCGGCTAACATAGAAAATTGTACCCCACTTCCAAGCAATGTTTCCTATTTCTATAGTTCTGCCATCAAATATCTGTGTGCTAAGTATACGATTTTTGTTTTACATAGGGGAGAAAAGACTCGGAGGTCACTCCTCATCCCAGGAGAACACAGACCCCCCTCTCTGGAAGAAGGGGAAATACCTACCCAAGAAGAAGAGCAGGAGGAAGAAGACGACGTGGTGGAGATTGGCACCACAACAGGTGAGTGTCTGCAACCACAGGCTCAGGTAAAAGAGATGGATGTTGACAGATTTTTGAGACCTGCTTTTTTTGTTCTTTATCTCTTTTTAGGTGATCGTGATGTGAGGGATCCAGAACGTTTCACATCTGAAAGTGCCCAGATACTGATTGGGGAGATCATGGGATGTAATCTCCAATTGCAAAACATCCAGCAACAAATCACTGATGTTATTAAAAAAAATAATAACATCATTGATGTTTTGGGGTGAATTTAAACCCCACAAAATCACCAGTTTTATGTTACTAAAATTTTTACAATGTTTAGAAAAGCCAAATTTGGAGGATGCACACAGTGTGCCAACATGTGCTATCTGCCATCACGGGAGATCAATGGACGCGTTTTGGGGGTGCAACCCCTTCTTCAATTATAAAGTAGCGTTGAGGAAGGGCTTGCTCCCCCAAAACACGTCCCTTGATCCCCCCTGATGGCAGATAGCACATGTGGACATTTGTAAATTGGTGTGCATCTTCCAAATTTGGCTTTTCCAGGGGTGATTTCCCCCCATCTGAACGCTATATCAAACCCAGTTCCTAAATACTGATGTCTGATATAGCCTTCAGGTTTTACCTAATGTGAACTTTGTAAGTTCAAGTTTTTTGGCTTTCTTGTTGGTTTTACACAGGCCTGTTTTATCTGAAATGGATATTTCGATTTTTGATAATGCCCCCCCCTAAAAATTGTTATACAACAAACATGTTGTTTTGTTTTAAAAACCTTTGGTAAATGCACATGTGATTGTGCAGGTATAAAAAAGTGCCTTACTCAAGAATGTGTGGATTATTGTCTCAACGCTACAACACTTTTGGAGTGATGTAATTGCTGTTTTATGCAAAAATGGGGGTTATTTCCTAAGGGCAAATACACTTTGCACTACAAGTGCAGGTTCAGTGCAGTTGCAAGTGCACTTGTAGTGAAATGTGTTTTTGCATTTAGGAAGTACCAGCCAACACTATTCTTTATAAGGTTACCCAATCACGACATTTTCTGCACTCAACACATTTCTGTCAGGGTCAGCTCAAACAAACACAAGCAGTAAATGTCCACCAAGAATTTCTTTTGGTTGTTTTTTATTTGAAAAAGGTGTCACAGATTGTCTGGCATATTGATAGCCCCCCTACCCGCAAAGAACTCCAGGTATCGTAACCGGACATCACGGGCATTCAGGGAGGGCAAGCCAGGACGGCCGCTTTCAAGTGCCGTCATTGTTGATGTATTTGGGATTCCGGCCTCAGGCCCAACTGAGCCAGCATAGTTGGCTGAATGTTTTCGTTGAAAATTATGGAGAACACAGCAGGCAAGTATTATATGGTTCAGTTTATACTCCGCCATATGGATGGGTGTCATAAATAATCGGAACCGGCTGGCCAGGATTCCAAATGTGTTCTCCACCACTCTTTGGGCTCTGGCCAGCCGGTAATTAAAAACCCTCTGTTCCGGGGTGAGGGTCCTCATCGGGAATGGCCGCATCAGGTGGTCCCCCAGCGCAAATGCTTCATCAGCAACGAACACAAATGGGAGACCTTCAACATTGTCCTCTGGAGGTGGCAAGTCCAAGCTGCCATTCTGGAGACGCCTGTAGAACTCCGTCTGGGCGATCACTCCACCATCGGACATCCGGCCATTCTTCCCCACGTCCACATACAGGAAGTCGTAATTAGCCGACACCACCGCCAACATCACTATACTATTAAACCCCTTGTAATTATAATAGTACGACCCCGAGTTGGGTGGTGGGACGATGTGGACGTGTTTCCCATCAATTGCCCCTCCGCAGTTAGGAAAGTCCCACCGCTTGGCAAAGTGGGAGGCCACAGTCTGCCATTCCTGTGGCGTGGAAGGAAACTGTTGAGGAAAAAACAATAAACATTACTATTTTTTCACAGAAACCTGGCAAGCAGATTAGACACAAACATTATGGGTCAACCTCCAGATAGCATTTATTAAGGGGAATTTAACAACAACAAAGTATAAGGTACACCTATCATATTCCCCCCCCCCTCTCATGGGCCATTTCTAACATTATAGGGGGTGTGTGGAAATCTTGGACAGGTAACCCTCTTCACTTCATTGAGAGATGAATGCCTAAATACAGGGTATTACTTGGAACAGCTCCCCCTTAGTTACACTATTGGCAGCCCACTGGACAGGTAAGAAGTGTCATAATACAAAGATATAAATACACACTGTACACATATGAGCACATTTGGACATTCTGCTATTACCTATCAAGATCATAATAGGATACAAGAACTTTAAACAGTACCATTGGAAAGTATACAGGCAGGCCCTTGCACTACATGCTTTGGGGAATTCATCCATAAATCTGAGCACTAAAGAGGTGGGTATAGTGTATATGGGTTTGGCAAAGTCAGCAGATAGATGATTGAGGATAGAGAATTGGGATCAGCTGACTTAGCAGTTGGGGGAGGGAGGGTTACAAAAAATTTGGGGACACCACAAAAAAAAAGCCTCTGGCCCTCTGCCTGAATTTAAATCAAAAATAACATTTCCAAACATTTTAGGGGGTGTTTGGGGTAAAGCACTACTATGGAGCTGATAAAATACATTGTTAAGTGACTACATGAGGTGAATATAGAGGCAGGAGACACCATGCTGGAGAGGTTATTGAAGGGCAAATATGTATGAAGGACCTAAAATAATAATTACATAAAAATCCAGCATGCATGAGGACAAAGGGGACATTCACAGCATATTACAATCATGGTAATTAGGGAATGAGGAAAGAAATACAATATATTATCAAACATTCAATACAATAAAATGTGATATAAAAGGATAAAAATCTTACCTTCATATACTCCTTCTGCAGGACCTGGATGATGGCAGAACAGGTCTCTGGGATAATGATCCCCAGAGCCTGGGGGGAGATGCCTGTCGAGAACTTGAGGTCCTGCAGGCTTCTCCCTGTGGCCAAATACCGGAAGGTAGCAACCAACCTCTGCTCCGGAGTGATGGCTTGCCTCATGCAGGTATCCTGCCTACTGATATAGGGGGTCAGCGAAGCCAACAAACGGTGAAACACGGGGTCCGTCATCCGGAGAAAGTTCCTGAAATCATCAGGATTATTCTCACGGATCTCACGGAGCAAAGGCATGTGACAGAACTGGTCACGCTGAAGCAACCAATTCTTGGTCCATGAACTCCTCCCCACCCTGTTCATGGACTGGACTTGTGTCAAGGTCAGGACCCCAACACCAAGCCCCCGCACAGCACGAACTCTACGAGGAGTACGCATACGAAACATGGCTAGAAAACGGTCGGCTGCTCAGAACGAAGTAACAGAACGCACTGAAGAACAGCAAGGCCTGTGAAGAGCGACCTGAAAAACAGCAACGAGCGGACAAGATCGCACAGAAAACTCCGATATGAAGTGACTGCACGCACTGAAGAGCAGATACAAACCCACAAGCACAAACTGAACGGCAGAAAACGATCTGAAAGCCACGAGTCTGAAAAAGCGCGAATCGTCTCTCACCAAACTTTTACTAACACGAGATTAGCAAAAGGAGCCCAAAGGGTGCTGCGCTTGGTTCTGAACCGGCCTTTTCTAGTCTCGTCGTACGTGCTTGACGTCACCGCGTTCTTGGCGATCGGAAATTCCGACAACTTTGTGCGACCGTGTGTAGGCAAAACAAGTTTGAGACAACATCCGTAGGAAAAAATCCGAGGATTTTGTTGTCGGAATGTCCGATCAATGTCCGACCGTGTGTACGGGGCATTAGACTAAAGATAAGAGCATACCACCCCGTGACAGTAGTATAAAAAATATTTGACAGTAAACATATAATATGAGTATCCATCAGAGAATATCTTGATTGAAAAAAGAAAAAAAAATAATTATATAAAGTCCACAATATATGTGTAAAAATAAAGAAAGTCCAAAATATTAAAATAACACTCCAAATAAATCTTGAAAAAGATGAAGAGAATCCAAAAAGTGAAGGTGACTCCAAAGTAATCAGCTGTGCTTCAAAAAATCTATTTTTAGCTGCTGTATTTTATATTGATCCAATACCTTTTATAATTATTTTATTTTCGATGAGATCATATTTATAGCGCGGCGTAGTATTTACTTATTTATATTTATTGTAAGCACTAATTGGGTTACACAGAAAATACTTTGTTGATTTTGAAGAAGACAATTGTTTACAATTTGTATTTTGGTTATATAGCCTGGGCCTGGATATCAAAGTGATTAAAGTGATATTAAAACTTACTTTTTTTTTATTTAATTAAAATAACAAACATGTTGGTTTTGTACAGAGCAGCCCTCATCCTACTCTTCTCGGGTCCCCTGCCAGCACTCCTCCCGCCCCCGCCGAGTGCCCCCATAGAAAGCCCCTTTCCATGGGGGCACTCGTTCAGGCTTACTCCCGAGCCTCGCTGTCTGCATCTGTTGACACAGACAGTGGGGCTTGGCACCACATACACACCCCCTCCTTCCTCATAGCATTTAATTGACAGTTATTAACCCTTTCATGACTAAGCCTATTTCTGACATTTGGTGTTTACAAGTTAAAATCCATATTTTTTGCTAGAAAATTACTTAGAGCCCCCAAACATTATATATATATCTATATATATATATAGATATATATATATCTATATATATATATAGCAGAGAATCTAGAGAATAAAATGGCAATTGTTGCAATATTTTATGTCACACGGTATTTGTGCAGCGGTGTTTTAAACTTTTTGGGAAAAGAGACACTTTCATGAATTTAAAAAAAACGAAACAGTAAAGTTAGCCCAATTTTTTTGTATAATGTGAAAGATGATGTTACGCCGAGTAAATAGATACCAAACATGTCACGCTTTAGAATTGCACGCAGTCGTGGAATAGCGCCAAACTATGGTACCTAAGAATTTCCATAGGAGAAGCTTTAAATTTTTTTTACTGTTACCAGGTTAGAGTTATAGTGAACGTCCAGTGCTAGAATTTTTGCTCTCGCTCTGACGATCACGGCGATACCTCACATGTGTGATTTGAACACCGTTTACATATGCGGGCACGACTTCCGTATGCGTTTTCATTGCTGCGCGAGCTCGCGGGGACGGGGGGCTTTTAAAAATGTTCTTTTTTCTTATTTATTTTATTTATTTTTATATTATTAAATTGTGTTTAAAATTTTTTTTTTTGTTCACTTTTATTGCTGTCACAAGGAATATCCCTTGTGACAGTAATAGGTGGTTACAGGTACTCTTTATGGAGGGATCGAGGGTCTAAAAGACACCCAATCCCTCCTTTGCACTTCAAAGTATTCAGATCTTCATTTTCAGGGATTCTGAATACTGTATATTTTTTTAAAACTGGCGCCATTGGCAGCCGAGTAAACAGGAAGTGACGTCGTGACAATCAGACCGCGTTTACAATCAGGAGACTGGCTTTGTGCCAGTCTGTCCCTAGCCGCCAGAAGAGACAGATCGATGATAGGGACTCCCGGTTTGATGGCCCCGTTCAGACCGTCGGGAGGGGAGCAGTCCCCTCCAGCTCCTCAGGGATAACAGCAGAGCGGCTTTTAGCCACATCGGTTGTTATTAGGGTTGTCCCGCTACCGATACTAGTATCGGTATCGGCACTGATACCGAGCATTTGCCCAAGTACTTGTACTCGGGCAAATGCTCCCGATGCTTCCCCCAATACCTGTAAGTCAGCTGTGATCGGCGCGTGGGGGAGTTACAAGGTTCTCCCCCAGCGGCTTTCAGCGGCTTTAGTGACATATCTAACCAAAGCCCCCCAACAGGGCTGATTAAAAAAACAAACAAAAAAAAAACACATATTGCAATACAAATAAAAATTGTAAATAAAAAAAAAACACACACACACACATCGTTCACCCCCCCCCCCCCCCCCCCGAAAAAAAAGAAAGCACTGGCACTGTAAAAAAAAAACAAAAAAAGACTGTCACGTGACATTAAAAAAAAAGTATCTGTAATCGGTATCGGCGAGTGCTTGAAAAAAAGTATCGGTACTTGTACTCAGTCCTAAAAAAGTGGTAACGGGACAACCCTAGTTGTTATCCCTGGAAAGCTGATCACCCGCTCTACAAAACGGTACTGGGATGATGCCGGCAGCTGTGGGCATCATCCCGGTATAACCCTCGAAAGCCGAGGCCGCACATATGCGTATGCTCGGCGGGAAGGGGTTAAAAATAGTATCAAACAGACAGAAAAGAGTGGGGTAAGCTCAGGCAAATATAAAAAACACAGAGTTATACTAAATGAAAATAATTAAGTTATCCAAAAAACTACCACAAGTGCTATACAATTGCAAATACTATTCTATGTATATACGCATATACAGTATATACCAGCGCAATATACAGTATGTCACAAAAGTGAGTACACCCCTCACATTTTTGAAAATATTTTATTATATCTTTTCATGTGACAACACTGAGGAAATGACACTTCTACACTACAATGTAAAGTAGTGAGTGTACAGCTTGTATAACATTGTAAATTTGCTTTCCCCTCAAAATAACTCAACACACAGCCATTAATGTCTAAACCACTGGCAACAAAAGGGAGTACACCCCTAAGTGAAAATGTCCAAACTGGGGCCAAAGTGTGGCCACTATTATTTTTCAGCACTGCCTTAACCCTCTTGGGCAAGGAGTTCACCAGAGTTTCATAGGTTGCCACTGGAGTCCTCTTCCATTCCTCCATGACAACATCATGGAGATGGTGGATGTTAGAGACCTTGCGCTCCTTCATCTTCCATTTGAGGATGCCCCACAGATGCTCAATAGGGTTTAGGTCTGAAGACATGCTTGTGTAATTAATGAGGAAAAAAATGAACTTAAATGATTTTAGCAAATGGTTGCAATATAACAAAGAGTGAAAAATTTAAAGGGGTCTGAATACTTTCCGTCTCCACTGTAATTTGGAACAGGTAAATTTTTTAAGTGTAGCTCCAGCCCAAAAATCTATTTTTAAGCTTTTTGGATAATATACGGCAGAGCTATCACCCCTGTAACATTTTGTTTGCTGTCTGTGCCCCTGTTCAGAAGGTTTCACCTCACTTTTTGTCCCAATGACAATTGGATTTTGAAAATTTTGGGTTATTAGGGAAACAAGGATTGGTGATCAAGAATCAGTGGAGACACCATTTTCTGATATTAACTCTTACAGGAGAGAAATTCCCTTCCTAGGGGTAGATTTCCTCTCACTTCCTGTTGTCTCCATCTGTTTATAAGTAGGAGTCATTTGTAAGTCAGATGTTTGAAAATAGGGGAGCGCCTGTATATACTATACGGCCTGCCCTATACACTCTGCTGAAAATTGGGCCTTAGGTGCGGGTGGTAGCAGAACACTGTAAGCCCTCACAGTTACTCTTGGTGGGTGCTGGAACGGGCCCTGCTGTGAAATATTATATCAAGAATTGTAATTACATGCCCCTGGTGAACAGGGGCAGAAAAATTTGGCCTTAGGCGGTGGTAGTGGTGGTGGTGGTGGCACAACACTGCAAAGCTTCAAAGATACTTTTTCTGAGCACAGGAACAGGCCCTGCTGTGAAATATTAGATCAATAATTGTAATTACGCGCCCCTGTTAAACAGGGGCAGAAAAATTGGGCCTTAGGCGGTGGTGGTGGTGGTGGCACAACACTTTAAAGCCTCACAGACACTCTTGTTGAGGGCAGGAACGGGCCCTGCTGTGAAATATTAGATCAAAAATTGTAATTATAATACAGTGCAGCCGTAGTGCAGTTGCTGCTACTTTTCTAGTGGTGTACACAGTACACAATACAGTGTAGTGTGGTGTTGCAAAACAAAATATACATCATGTCCAGAAGGCCATCAAGGAGAGACAGACATTCACAGGCCACTAAAAGAGGGCAGGCAGGCTCTGTGTCTACAGTCAACCGTACTGATCATGGACATGGTGCATCCTCTGCCGGTGGCTGTGAGGCACACTTGTCCTTTTTTTCTGCTGCTGGCCATGTTATTGAGCCAGAACATGCAGAAGAGTTGGTGGAGTGGATAACAAAGCTGTCCTCATCCTCCTCATCCTCTGTCACCCAGGCTCAGAGTAGTTTTCCTTCCTATGCAGCTGCCAAAGCAGCCTATTCCACCGGCTCCTTGTCCACAGTCACTCCTTCCGTAGCCCAACCATCATGCACGGAGCAGTCCCCCGAACTATTCAACCACAGTGTTGGGTACATGCTGCTAGAGGATGCGCAGCGATTTGAAGGCTCCGATGTTGGTTTCCAGGTTGAGGAGGGGAGTAACGTGAGCCCAGAGAGAGGGGGTGCCCAAGAAGGACAAGAAACTGGCAGTCATGTGTCCCCAGCTGCATAGTGCCAAGTTTGCTCCAGTGACGAGGAGGGAGGGGATAATGAGGTCACTGACTCTACTTGGGTGCCTGCTGGAATAGAGGAGGAGGAGGCAAAACTCCAACGAGGCAGGATGTCCTCTAGGGGGTAGCTTAAGGGTAGCCTCCCTACTGCATCACACCGCAGAGCTCCGCAGGTGCAGGGCACTGCTGACTCCACGCTGATTTTGAAAAGTTCCTTGGTGTGGGCCTTTTTGGACACGTGTGCAGCAGATTGCACCATTGCTGTTTGCAACCTATGTCTGAAGTGGATCAAGCATGGCCACAACAGCAGCCGCTTGGGCACCACATGCTTGACCAGATATATGACGGGTTAAATGAAAGCTCTTTGACCATGAGTGAAAGCTTTAACACAATAACAACATTTATTGGTGAGTAGTTGAAAGTCTATCTAATACACAACCATCTATCTATAGCCTACACCAAGGAAGAAAATATTAGGTTAAAATAAGAGAATTACATTTACAAGGAATACAGAATATATTCCTGAAAACATTAATCTGCAAACATATTTAGTTACAAGTAAAATGCAGACCTTTCCTATTATTACCCTTTGCACCAAGGTTCCATTCTGATGGTTGCTCTCCCATAAAAGTGTTTCCCTCCGATCTAGTCTGTGTATATCATTACATGCTGATGCTTTATTGGTTGGCATAGCGTGGCTCTGATTGGTGAGCTTCCCTATTCCTGGTTAAGGACTGGCTACATCTCCAATCCCTATACTTTTACTTTGCATAAGCCAGCCCCCTTTAATGCAAATCCTTGTGACTATTCTGAGCAGGAGCTTAATTTGAATTTACCCGGGAAGTTAAGTAGTGATTACGGGTTGGCCTCCCTTCATTGCATATCCCAGCATGGTATCCTTTGAAGTGAGTATGTGTAAAACAATGAGGTTTGGATCCGATTGTTTGTATACACAAGCCTAGGCACCGACTTGCTGGTCTACCAGAGATTTCTGTGAAGATAATATGTTCCGCCCTACATAGATAAAAGCTAAATTAAATATATTCATTAAATATAAATAAATTAAATATAAATTAAATATAAATTAAATATATTCATTATTCCAATATTTTACAGCTATTAATGTAGATTTCACATAAACTCATAAGGCAACAAGTCTGTTGGCATAAGCACTTGAAAGACCCACATCAAAGAAAAAGGCGGACTTCTCCTTGCTCCTCATCTGGGATCTCCAACTCTACTCCAGTCCTCTCGAAAACCTGCACTGAGAGGAATGAAGGTATAGCAATAGGTGTCCCAAGTACTTGCAGCTAGCAGTACGCCACCATCTGATTTTAGCAGGCAAATTTCTCTACCCCAGCTGCTAAACCATAAAAAGAAATTCGGTCCCAGCCATCCACATGCTCACAGTCTGAATGCTAGCTTGAATGCCAGCTTGGCCAAATTGCTAGCACTGCAACTACTGCCTTTTCAGCTGGTAGACTCTGCCCCCTTTCATGAATTTGTGGAACGTGCTGTACCTCAGTTGCAGGTTCCAAAACGCCATTTCTTTTCATGGAAGGCCATTCCAGCTCTCTACAGGCATGTAGAAGACAATGTTTTTGTCTTGTTGGACAGGGCGGTCAGCAGTAAGGAATATATTACCGCAGACTCATGGTCTAGCAGGCATGGGCAGGGATGTTACCTTTCCTTCACGGCGCACTGGGTAACTCTGCTGGCAGCTGGGAAGGATGCAGGACAGGGTTCAGTATTGTTGGAGCTTGTTCCGCCACCACGCCTCCAAAATGCTAGCGGTGATTCTGCCACAGCTCTCTCCTCCACCCCCTCCTCTTCCTCTATGGCCCCTTCTGTAGATTTGTTCTCTAAACCAGCGGTGCTCCGTAAACATTCAAGGGGCTACTCAAGCACTCAGGCAAAAAAGATGCCATGCGATGTATGAGTTACATAGTTACACCAACCTTCTCTCTGCCCTCCAACAGGGACTTGACCCATGTTCCATGTTTGACATACATCCTGAATTTGGTGGTGCAGCAGTTCTTGAGCAGGTACCCAGGCTTACACGATCTCCTGAGGCAGGCCAGAAAAGTCTGTGGTCATTTCCAATGATCATACAATGCCAGTGCTCTGCTGGCTGACATTCAAAGGGAATCCAACCTGCCCACCAACCGCTCCATTTGTGACATGTCCACCAGGTTGAAGTCAATGTTGGCAATGCTGCAGCGGCTATACACGCAGCAGAGGGCCATCAATGAGTACCTGGGTGAGTATGGCACCAGGACAGGGTAAGGGGAGCTTGGTTTCTTTTTGCCATACCAGTGGCTACTGATCAAGGATGCATTTACTGTCCTGTCACCATTTGATGAGGCCACGAGGATGGTGAGCAGCGACAATGCATGCATCAGTGATACTGTCCCTCTTGTCTTCCTGTTGGAGCACACGCTTCATTGAATAACGGACAGGGCACTTGAGGCAGAACAGTGTTAGGAAGAGGAGGACTTCCTTACCTCTCAAGGCCCCCTTTATCCAGATATTATTCCTGCAGGCCCGCCAAGCACACAGGAAAAAGAGGAGGAGGAGGATTGTGTCAGCATGGACATGGAGGATAACACTCAGCAGCAGTCTTCAAGGGATGGTTTTTAGTCCCCAGAAACCCAAGGAGTTGTACGTGGCTGGGAGGAGGTTGTTAGGGATCATGTGATCCTTAGTGACCCAGAGGACTCAGAATCGAATGCCTCTGCAACTTTTTCAGGATTTGCAGAATCAGGGAGGCCACGCAGCGTAAGGACCCTAGGAATCGTGGTATCAAAGAGAAGGAATCATTACTGGCTGGCAACCCTTCTTGATCCACGTTACAAGGGTAAGGTTGCAGAACTCATCCTGCCTTCGCAGAGGGAGCAGAGGATGAAACATCTTCAGGAGGCCTTGAAGAAAGGTTTGTGCAATGCATTTCCAGACCCAGCAAGGTTACAATTTCCTGATGCTGGACAATGTGTTGCTGAGGCTTCTGTCAGGTCACCTGAGGCCAGGTGACAGATGCACACCGTTTGGGTGAGGAGTGCACTGCAAAGGTAGTGGATCCTATGGCTGACTGCTGCAGATGGTAGTCTAGGTGGTTAAGGAAGGCAGGTCCGCTGGAACACCAACACGGATCCCACAGCGGCTAGAGCATAAGATTCCCCAGGAAGCGGAGTCTAAACGCCAGCAGGTGTTCACCAGGGCCTCTAGTGGTGAGGATGGACTGGGCTGCAACTGGCTCCAGGTCGCAACCCAAGGGTCTCCCAGCTCATGCCCACAGTTGGCTACAGTAGGACAGAAATAGTAAGGGAATAAGCCAAAGGTCAGGAAGACTAGCAGACAAGCATAAACATAGAACACGCCAAAGGCCAGGGTCACAAGCAGGCAGAGATAGTCGAGAACAAGCCAAGATCAGTAACTGGAATCAGATGTAGAAGACACAGCAAGATGCACACAGAAGCCAAACACACAAAGGTTGATCAGCAAGGCAGGCTTGCAGTGCACAGGTTAATATAGAGTTCCCTGATAGGGGCTGGGGTGGAGCCATGCTTTGAGGAGAGATTATTTAAGTAGCCAGGGGAGAGTGGCTGGCCTCTAAAGCTGAACACATTCAGGAGAGGTAAGATGACAGACAAAGATTACTGCATAACCATGACAGCTTTGTTCAGTCAAAGGAAGAGCAGTGGAGAAGGTGGCCGGCTGACCGATGCCTTTAGACAACTTTTCAGTCCTCAGCGCCAAGGTCTGATCGGTTCAAGCAACCATCGCCATTGTCTGCATTACATGGTGCAGAAATATCTAGGGGCAAAAGCAGACTTGGAGACCTTTCCAACAGAGCATCCACTGGGTTACTGGGTCTTGAGGATGGACCACTGGCCAGAAATTGCTCAATATGCAATTGACCTACTGGCCTGTCCTGCATTCAGCATTCTTTCTGAATGCACATTCAGTGCTGCTGGAGGGTTTGTAACGGATCATAGAGTGTGCCTGTCCACAGACTCCCTTGATAGGCTCACATTCATAAAAATGAATCAGTCTTGGATCAGCAGCAGCTATCATGCACCTCATGCTGATGTAACTGATTGATTTTTCGATGGATGTGGGATCCCTTGAAGACTGCCTATGCTGAGTGACTATCCTATTCCTCCTTAATCTTGATGGTGCTAGCTTCCAACAAAATTTTTGGTTTAGGGCACCACCACCACTGCCTAAGGCCCAATTTTTCTGTCCCTGTTTAACAGGGGCATGTAATTACAATTTCTGTTCTAATATTTCACAGCAGGGCCCGTTCCTGCGCCCAACAAAAGTATCTGTGAGGGGTTACAGTGTTGTGGCACTACCACCACCTGTCCCAGCAGCAGAAAAAAAGGACAAGCATGCCCCACGGCCACCTGCAGAAGATGCACCATGTCCATGACCAGCACAGTGGACTGTAGACACAGAGCCTGCTTGTCCTCTTTTAGTGGCCTGTAAGCGTCTGCCTCTCCTTGGTGGCCTTCAGGACATGATTGGGATTTTGTTTTGCAACACCACACTACACTGTATTGTGTACTGTTTACACCACCAGAAAAGTAGTAGCAATTGAACTATGGGTGCATGGTATTGTGTACACCATCAGAAGTCTAATAGCAACTATGGGTGCACTGTATGTATTGTGTACTGTGTACACCACCAGAAAAGTAGTAGCAACTGCACTATGGGTGCACGGTACTGTGTACACCAACAGAAGTGTAATAACAACTATGGGTGTACTGTATTGTGTACTCCACCAGAAAAGTAGTAGCAACTGCACTATAGGTGCACGGTACTGTGTACACCGCCTGGAGTATATTAGAAACATTACACCAGGAATGGTCTGCAGTGAGATATAGCTAAACAGTATGCAGTGGATATATATATATATATATACAGCATATATATATATATATATATATATATATATATATATATATATATATAGTGGGGCAAAAAAGTATTTAGTCAGCCACCAATTGTGCAAGTTCTCCCAATCTCCCAATTAAAAAGATGAGAGAGGCCTGTAATTGTCATCATAGGTATACCTCAACTATGAGAGACAAAATTTGGAAACAAATCCAGTCAATCACATTGTCTGATTTTTTAAATAATTTATTTGCAAATTATGGTGGAAAATAAGTATTTGGTCACCTACAAACAAGCAAGATTTCTGGCTCTCACAGACCTGTATCTTCTTCTTTAAGAGGCTCCTCTGTCCTCCACTCATTACCTGTAATAATGGCACCTGTTTGAACTTGTTATCAGCATAAAAGACACCTGTCCACAACCTCAAACAGTTACACTCCAAACTCCACTATGGTGAAGACCAAAGAGCTGTTGAAGGACACCAGAAACAAAATTGTAGACCTGCACCAGGCTGGGAAGACTGAATCTGCAATAGGCAAGCAGCTTGGTGTGAAGAAATAAACTGTGGAAGCAATAATTAGAAAATGGAAGACATACAAGACCACTGATAATCTCCCTCGATCTGGGACTCCATGCAAGATCTCACTGTGTGGGGTCAAAATGATCACAAGAATGGTGAGCAAAAATCCCAGAACCACACGGGGGGACCTAGTGAATGACCTGCAGAGAGCTGGGACCAACGTAACAAAGGCTACCATCAGTAACACACTACGCCGCCAGGGACTCAGATCCTGCAGTGCCAGACGTGTCCCCCTGCTTAAGCCAGTACATGTTCAGGCCCGTCTGAGGTTTGCTAGAGAGCATTTGGATGATCCAGAAGAGGATTGGGAGAATGTCATATGGTCAGATGAAACCAAAGTAGAGCTGTTTGGTAGAAACACAACTCGTCGTGTTTGAAGGAGAAAGAATGCTGAGTTGCAACCAAAGAACACCATACCTACTGTGAAGCATGGGGGTGGCAACATCATGCTTTGGGGCTGTTTCTCTGCAAAGGGAACAGGACGACTGATCCGTGTACATGAAAGAATGAATGGGGCCATGTATCGTGAGATTTTAAGTGCAAACCTCCTCCCATCAGCAAGGGAATTGAAGATGAAACATGACTGGGTCTTTCAGCATGACAATGATCCCAAACACACTGTCTGGGCAACAAAGGAGTGGCCTCGTAAGAAGCATTTCAAGGTCCTGGAGTGGCCTAGCCAGTCTCCAGATCTCAACCCCATAGAAAACCTTTGGAGGGAGTTGAAAGTCCATGTTGCCCAGCGACAGCCCCAAAACATCACTGCTCTAGAGGAGATCTGCATGGAGGAATGGGCCAACATACCAGCAACAGTGTGTAATAACCTTTTGAAGACTTACAGAAAACGTTTGACCGTCTGTCATTGCTAACAAAGGATATATAACAAAGTATTGAGATGAACTT
Source organism: Lithobates clamitans (assembly GCA_037952925.1). Taxonomy (NCBI): domain Eukaryota; kingdom Metazoa; phylum Chordata; class Amphibia; order Anura; family Ranidae; genus Lithobates; species Lithobates clamitans. Next base: position 5,708,459 of record JBBGZY010000008.1, on the reverse strand, counting down.
TTGATATTGACCAAATACTTATTTTCCACCATAATTTGCAAATAAATTCTTTATAAAAATAAGACAATGTGATTGTCTGGATTTGTTTCCACATTTTGTCTCTCATAGTTGAGGTATACCTATGATGACAATTACAGGCCTCTCTCATCTTAAGTGGGAGAACTTGCACAATTGATGGCTGACTAAATACTTTTTTGCCCCACTGTATACAAGACTATCTGTATATATATATATATTAAATACACTGCAGCTAACTGAATCACCTGCCTGCCAGAAGTATATTAGAAACAGTACACCAGGAACGGCCTGTAATGAGATATAGCTAAACTGTATGCAGTGGATATAAATATATATATATATATATATATATATATATATATATATATATATATATATATATATACATGAGACTATCTGTATATATATATTAAATACACTGCACTGCAGCTACCCTGTTTCCCCGAAAATAAGACCTAGCGTGATTGTCGGTGATGGCTGCAATATAAGCCCTACCCCCCTAAATAAGCCCTAGTTAAAGTCCTTGTAGGTATTATTTTCAGGGTAGGGCTTATTTTCGGGAAAACAATGTAGGGCTTATTTGGGGGGTAGGGCTTATATTGCAGCCATCACTGACAATCACACTAGGTCTTATATTCGGGAAAACAGGGTAACTGAATCACCTGTCTGCCTGAAGTATATCAATCTAAATGACACTCTCTCTCCATCCACGCCAACGACACACTACACGAGGCCAATGTGCAGGTGGCCTTATATAGTGTGGGCTGTGGACTTAGTCCCCCTGAGCCATGATTGGCAAAAGGCACCCTGCCTGTGGCCAATTATGGCTCTCTTGGCTGAGGGCGCTGTGCTTGGCCAAAGCGTGCAGGTCATGGTGCATGCTCTGGCCAATCATCATACAGCAATGCACTGCGCTCCCGCAGTGCATTATGGGCCATTATGCACCGCTCGAATTTGGCACGAACGGCCTATAATGTTTGGTTTCCGACGAACGGGCAAACAGCCAATGTTCGAGTCGAACTCATGTTCAACCCGAACAGAAAGCTCATCCCTAGTGACTACCCTTTTGCTTTAGGATTAGAATCAGGTGTATGATTAACCAATTATATCAAGCAGGTGCTAATGATCATCAATTTCATATGTAGATTAAAATACTGTCATTAACCATGGATGCTGTGGTTGGCCAAGGAAACCTAATGCAGCAGGTGAAAGACACATAATGCTTACTTCCCTTCGACATCTATTTGCTATTACTGAAACCTGGCTCCAGGAATTTGACACTATCTCTCCATCTGCCCTGTCCCACAGACCCAGTGGACTCATTCCCCCAGACCCAGTGAATGAAAAGGAGGCAGCGTGGCATGGCGTTGGGGGCGTTGGACTTCTCCTTTCCGCACAATGCACCTTCCAGGTTCTTCCCACACCTCCCTCTCTTTCCCCCTGCTCTTTCGAAAGTGCACTGCATTCGTCTTTTCTTTCCTGCTTGTCTGAGGGTCGCAGTCATTTATCGGCCTCCTGGACAAGTGTCACGCTTTCCAGACAACTTCTCTGCTTGGCTACCCTATTTTCTCTTCTCTGAAGTACCTACCATCATCCTAGGTGACTTTAACATTCCAATCAATGTTAATACCACAACCACTTCTCAACTACTTAATCTAACCTCCTCCTCTAACCTAACACAATGGACACAAACCACTACTCACTCCAACGGCAACACTCTAGACCTCGTATTCTCTCATAGCTGCACGCCCTGCAACCTCTCTAACACCCCATTTCCTCTCTCTGATCACAACCTTATCTGTTTCACACTCTCCCTGTCTCTTACCTCCCATGCTGCCAACCTGCAAACCACTACCCGCAGAAACCTTCGCAACCTCAACCCTTACTTTCTTCATTCTGCTACTGATAGCCTTTACGACAAAATCGCACCCCTGTCCTGCCCAGACCTAACCACTTCCATCTACAACAACACGCTGTCATCCTCCCTAGAGGCACTTGCTCCTCTTTCTACACGCAGAACCAGGCCTCATCTGCCACCCAACCCTGGCAAACAGATGACACCAGAAGTCTCAAGCGATGCAGCCATGCTTTTGAGCGAGCATGGCGTAAATCGAAATCCCTGCAACACTTTACCCTCTACAAATCGGCCCTTCTCAAATACAACTCCTGCCTCCACACTGCTAAACAAACCTACTACAACAATCTCATCAAAACCATCTCTATTCTATCCTTAATTCCTTACCCTACCCCCCACTGCCCCCACCCACCAACTTGCTTACCGCTCAGGAGATTGCCAACCATTTCAAAAGCAAAATAGACACAATTCGCGAGCAGATAGCCAGCATTCCACCAGTGTTCATTTAGTTGACTAAAACGACTAAAACATTTTAGTCGACTAAAATGACTAAAACATTTTTGTGGACTAAATGAATACTATTTTAGTCGACTAAAATACGACTGAAACTAAAACAATTGAGATGACTAAAATACGACTAAAACTAAAAGCCATTTTAATCAAATGATTAAAATGAGACTAAAATGCCATTTTAGTCCTAAGACTAAAATGAGACTATAACTAAAATGCCATTTTAGTCAAAAGACTATGACTAAAACTAAATTGCAATTACTGAAATGTAGTGGAGATTTTAGTTGACTAAAATGTAGGACATTTTAGTCAACTAAAATGTACTGGAGATTTAGTCGATTAAATACGACTAAAACTAAAACAAACGCAGAAGACTAAAATGGGACTAAAACTAAAATGCCATTTTAGTCCTAAGACTAAAATTAACACTGTGTCAGGTCACCTGTATCCAGGTGACAGATGCACCCCGTTGGGGTCAGGAGTGCACCGCTATGATAGTGGACCCTAAGGCTGACTGCTGCAGATGGAACTCGGGGTGGTTCAGGAAGGCAGGTCCCCTGGAGCACCAACACGGATCCCACAGTGAGTTAGAGCATAGATTCCCCAGGGCGCGGAGTCTAAGAGCCAGTTGGTGTTCACCAGAGCCTCTAGTGGTGAGGATGGACTGGGCTGCAACTGGCTCCAGGTCGCGGCCCCAGGGTCTCCCAGCTCACGCTCATGGTAGGCTACAGGAGGATGGAGAGGAAACAGCAGCCCAGGACAGCAAGGAATAGTAAGGAGGTAGCCAAATGTCAGGGCGACTAGCAGACAAGGATAACAGAGAACATGCCAAAAGTCAGGGTCACAGGCAAACAGGGATAGTCGAGAACGCGCCAAAGGTCAGGGTCATAAGCAGACAGGAATAGTTGGGAACACGCCAAGATCGATAACAGAGACAGAGACAAACTTAGAGCACACGGCAAACAGGAAGCCAAACACACAATATTGCACGGCAAGGCAGGCTTGGAGACTACGGTGTTAAATAGTGTTTCCTGTTGAGGCTAGGGTGGAGCCACACAGAGGGAAGATTACTTAAGCATGCAGGTGTGAGAGTACAAGCCTCAAGGCTGATACACAGATCAGGTAAGATACAGACAGGTTATGAATGTATTACTGCAAGGTCATGACACACTGGTTACCACCAATGAAGTTAATAAACTCCTCTCTATGGCCCACCTCACCACCTGTCCCCAGGACCCTGTCCCCTCACAATTACCACCTTCCCTCTCTATCCTAAACACCCTAACCCACATCTTCAACCTTTCCCACTCCTCTGGCACCTTTCCTTCTCCGCTCAAACATGCGCTGGTTACCTTCATACTCAAAAAACCCTTTCTAGACCCAACCTGTTTGAATAACTTAAGGCACATCTCCTTGCTCCCGCTTGCCTCCAAGCTCATCGAATGCCTTGTCCATGTCTGAATGAGCTGCTACCTTACTGACAACAGTCTTCTCGACCCCCTATAGTCCGGCTTCCACCCACAACATTCCACTGAAACTGCCCTACTAAAACTCACTTATGACCTACTAACTGCTAAAACCACTGGCCTGTACTCCATACTCATACTCTTGGATCTCTCTGCTGCCTTTGACACAGTTGACTACCTGCACCTCCTCAGCAAACTCCACTCCCTTGGCCTTCATGATTCTGCTTTATCCTGGTTCTCCTCCTACCTATCTCAGAGCACTTTCAGTGTCATTTACAACTCCATCTCCTCCGCTCCTCTTCCTCTCTCTGGTGGGGTACCCCAAGGTTCTGTACTTGGCCCCCATCTATTCTCTCTCTATACCTCTTCCCTGGGCCAGTTGCTAACCTCCCATGGCTTCCAATATCACCTCTACACCGATGACACCCAGATATATCTCTCCACTCCTCAAATCACCCCCTCAATCTCCTCACAGATCTCAAACTTACTGAACGACATATCAGTATGGATGTCACACCACGTTCTCAAACTCAATCTTTCTAAAACTGAGCTTGTTAAATATTCTCCTTCCCGGCCCCCCCTATGTCTTTACCATTAAGATCAACAGCACAACCAGTGGGCCCTCCACACATGCCAGGGTGCTGGGTGTAATCCTTGACTCTGACCTCTTTTTCAGCCCCCACATAAAATCACTGGCTAAATCTTGCCGCCTTAACCTCCGCAACATCTCAAGGATTTGACCCTTCCTAACTAACAACACCACACAGCAACTTATTCACTCCTTGGTTATTTCCCACCTTAACTACTGCAACTCTCTCCTTAATTGCCTACCCTTATGCAAGCTATCCCCCCTTCAGTCTATTATGAATGCTCCTGCTAGACTAATACACCTTACTAACCGATCCATGACTGCTGCTCCTCTCTGCCAATCCCTTCACTGGCTTCCCCTACCCCACTGTATAAAATTCAAAATACTAACCACAACATACAAGGCCATGCACAGTATCGCCCCCCAGCTACATCACCAACCTCATCTGCAAATATTGCCCAAATCCTCCTCTCTGCTCCTCCCAGTACCTCCTGCTCTCTAGCTCCCTTGTTACCTCCTCCCATGCTCGACCCTCCTGTCCCCTTTGTATTAAACTGTACTGTAATTGTGCTGTCCCCCGCTACATTGTAAAGCACTGTGTAAACTGTTGGCGCTATATAAATCGTGTATAATAATAAATAAATAAATAATTTCCAGCAGTGCCATCAGTACAGAATTTGCGGATACCAGTGGAACCCAGGTACACCCATCTACTGTCAGGAGAATTCTGGCCAGAAGTGGTCTTCATGGAGGAATTGAAACCAAAAAGACATCCAATGTGTAAACAAGGCTAAGTGACTTAACTATGCCCAAAAACATAAGACCTGCAGAAAAATGGCAGCAGGTGCTCTGGACTGATGAGTCAAAATTTTATATATTCGGCTGTAGCAGGAGGCAGTTTGTTTTCCGAAGGGATGGACAGCGGTACAATCATCAGTGTCTGCAGGCATCAGTGAAGCATGGTGGATGTTCCTTGCAAGTTTGGGATTTCATTTCTGCAAATGGAGTTGGAGATTTGATCAGAATTAATGGTGTCCTCAGTGTTGAGAAATACAGGTAGATACTTCTCCATCATGCCATACCATCAGGGAGGTATGTGACTGGCCCCAAATTTATTCTGCGGCAGGACAACAATCCCAAACATACAGCCAGTTTCACTAAGATTTATCTTCTGCATAAAGAAGAAAAAGGAGTCCTGGAAGTGATGGTTTGGCCCCCACAGAGCCCTGATCTCAACATCATTGAGTCTGTCAGGGATTACATGAAGAGACAGAAGGGGCAGCCTAAATCCACAGAAGATCTGTGGTTAGTTCTCCTAGATGTTTGGAACAACCTACCTGCCTCGTTCCTAGAATAATTTATGCTACTTTAACCACTTCAGACCCAGAAGGTTTTACCCCCTTCCTGACCAGAGCACTTTTTACAATTTGGCTCTGTGCTGCCTTAACTGGTAATTGCGCGGCAATGCTGTACCCAAATGAAATCTGTGTGCTTTTTTTCCTACAAATAGGGCTTTCTTTTGGTGGTATTTGATCACCTCTGCGTTTTTTTTTTTTTTGCGATATAAATGAAAAAAGATCGAAAATTTTGAAAAAAAATTATATTTTCTTCTTTTTGTTAAATTTTAGTCATACATTTAGGCCAAAAAGCATTCAGCCACATGTCTTGGGTAAAAAAAAAAAAAATAAGTGTATATTTATTGGTTTGCCAAAAGTTATAGCGTCTACAAACTAGGGTACATTTTCTGGAATTATTGCAGCTTTTTGTTTGTGACCTCATTTCTTGAGGTGCTAAAATGGCAGGGCAGTACAAAATCCCCCCAAATGACCCCATTTTGGAAAGTAGACACCCCAAGGACATTTCTGAGAGGCTTGTTGAGCACATTGAATATTTTATTTTTTGTCACAAGTGAATGAAAAATGACTAAAAAAATTTTTTACACAAAGTTGTCACTGAAATTATATATTGCTCAAACATAACATGGGTATATGTGAAATTACACCCTAAAATGCATTCTGCTGCTTCTCCTGAGTATGGGTATACCACATGTGTGAGACTTTTTTTGCAGCCTAGCCACGTACAGGACCCCGAAAACCAATCACCACCTTCAGGATTTCTAAGAGTGTAAATTTTAGATTTCACTCCTCACTACCTATCACAATTTTGGAGGCCATGAAATGCCCAGTGTGAAGAAGAGCCTTGAAATAAAAGACATCAATGCCAGAAGATTTGCATTCGTCTCATGTATGTTTACTTCAGAATATGCACTGTACAGTGGATCACATCTAAGTCGATCGTGATACTGATTACAAGTGATTTCAGACTTTTATATAATCTTCTAGCATTACATTCTATGGCGGGCAAAAGCCCAAAGTTACACGTCACAAGTACGCATTTCACCAAGTATGTCAACACAGCTTTTGGCCAGTTGTTTTTAGGTCATCTTGACCTGACTATCGTTAATTTTTAATTAACAAATTATTTTGACAGAAAGGGAAGAATAATTATTTGGGAAAGGTTAATTTGACTTTTAGACAGGGACTTTCTATGTCAACATCTTCTCATATCACATCCTTTCCGAGAATTGTGTCAGGTTATTGGCAGAACATTTTATTGTCAACTGGTCAGCCACTTGTGTTGCAATACCAAAAGAATCCAGAAACATCTTAGAGAAAAACAAGAATATCAGAAATACAAATTCATGTTGAAGAGGAACTCTGGATACATAGAAAGATATGGTTCATGTATTTCATATCTTCACAGCCCCTCCTGTGTTTAGAATTATTTCGGTATCCCTTTTAACCACTTGACGACCGCCTCACGCCGATATACGTCGGCAAGGTGGCACGGACAGGCAAAATCACGTAGATATACGTGATCTGCCTTCCGCGGGTGGGGGGTCCGATTGGACCCCCCCCCGGTGCCAAGGCGGTCGCCATGTCTTCCCGGGCGATGAGAGGTGAGGGGGAGGCCATCCATTCGTGGCCACCCACTCCCGATCGCTCCCGGCGAATGAAAACGCTTCCTTTCCTTCTGTAATGTAAACAGAGGGAGAGGAAGTGATGTCATCCCTCCTCGAGCCAGTCTTTTCGATCCGGCGCCGAGGAGAGAAGACATCAAGTAAGTCTGCACAACACTACACTAACAGTAGAACACACCAGGCACACTTGTCACCCCCCTTCACCCCCCGATCACCCCCCTGTACCCCCTGTCACACTGACACCAATAGCAGTTTTTTTTTTTGCATTGGTGTCAGTTTGTGACAGTTATAAGTGTTAGGTCAGTTAGGTTAGCCCCCTTTAGGTCTAGGGTACCCCCCCTTAGGTCCAGGGTACCCCCCTAACCCCCCTTAATAAAGGTTAACCCCGTGATCACCCCCCATCGCCAGTGTCACTAAGCGATCATTTTTCTGATGGCTGTATTAGTGACACAGGTGACGCTAGTTAGGGAGGTAAGTATATAGGTTCGCTGTCAGTGTTTTATAGCGACAGGGACCCCCATATACTACCTGCTAAAGGTTTTAACCCCCTGATTGCCCCCTAGTTAACCCTTTCACCAGCGATCACCGTATAAGTGTTACGGGTGACGCTGGTTAGCTAGTTTGTTTTTTGTAGTTTATTATAGTTTATTATAGTTTATTATAGTTTATTATAGTTTTAGGGCACCCGCTGTTTATTACCTTATAAAGGTTTAACCCCCTAATTGCCCGGCGGTGATATAAGTTACGTTTTTAGGGTCAGATAAGGTCTGAGTCGCCCCAGGCAGCGTCAGGTTAGCGCCAGTACCGCTAAAACCCACGCACGCAGCATACACCTCCCTTAGTGCTATAGTATCTGAGCGGATCGATATCTGATCTGATCAGATCTATACTTCCCAGCAGTTTAGGGTTCCCATAAACACAGTGTTAGTGGGATCAGCCCAGATACCTGCTAGCACCTGCGTTTTGCCCCTCGGCCCAGCCCTGCCCAGCCCACCCAAGTGCAGTATCGATCGATCACTGACACTTACAAAACACTAAGCACACATAACTGCAGCGTTCGCAGAGTCAAGCCTGATCCCTGCGATCGCTAACAGTTTTTTGGTAGCGTTTTGATACAGTCGCTGACAGTCAGGAGCTTTTTTGCCTGTGAGTCTCACTAGTGTACCCCTAAATTTAGAGCCCAAAATGGCAAATCCAAGGTACACTAGTGAAGAGGCCTACACGTTTCTGAGCATGACAGATAGTGAAGAGGAAGTCACTCATCTGTCAGATTCAGGCTCAGAATACGATCCTGTAGAGGACAGCGGCTCCATGACAGATAGCTCTGATGACGGAGTTGTGGTCCCTGCTAAGGTCAGGCGTACCAGACCCCGATCTTCTGTCCTTGAAGTGCAAGAACCACAGGTCCCTCGTATGGAGCAGAGAAGTACTAGCGCTGCTATTCCTTCTGGTGAACTGGCAAGCACCAGCGGCCTAGTACACCCTGGTCGTACATCCAGCACTGCAGTATCACGTGGTGACGTGGCGAGTCCCATAAGTGCAGTTCAAGCTGGCGAGGTGGCAAGCACTAGTAGTGTCCTGCTGCCACCAAGAAGACAAAGACAGGCCCGTCGTGCCCATAGTGCCCTTCCTGCTGCATTCGCCAATCCGAACCCACCACTTCTGCAGCACCCGTACTTCCACCTTTCACTGGCCAACCCGGAATTCAGGTGGAAACAGTTGACTTTACGCCACTGGATTTTTATTCGCTGTTTTTCACAGAAGATCTCTATAGATCTATTGTGGACCAAAGCAATTTATACGCTGGTCAACACATCGCCGCTAATCCCCAGTCCTCCCTTGCCAGAGATTGGAGACCAATTACGGTCTCCGAATTTAAGCTCTTTCTGGGCCTTTCCCTCAACATGGGCTTGAATAAAAAGAGTTGCGGTCATATTGGTCCACTGACCCAATTTACCATGCGCCTGTGTTCTCTGCCTCCATGGCTAGGGCACGATACGAGCAGATTTTGCGGTTCATGCACTTCAACGACAATGAACTCTGTCGTCCTCGTGGAGACCCTGCATACGATCGGCTCTACAAAATTCGGCCCATCGTAAACCACTTCAACCAACGTTTTGCAGACTTGTTTACCCCCCATCAAGTTGTCTGTGTTGATGAGTCCCTGATTAAATTTTCTGGCCGCTTGTCATTCAAACAGTACCTTCCCAGCAAGCGTGCCAGATACAGGGTCAAGATGTATAAGCTCTGTGACAGGGCCACAGGCTATACATGTAGTTTTATGGTTTATGAGGGCAAAGATAGTCACGTAGAGCCGACAAACTGCCCTGACTACATAGGAAGCGCTGGCAAGGTTGGTGTGGGACTTGGTGTCACCCTTATTTGGAAAGGGGTACCACTTGTACGTGGACAATTATTATACGAGCGTGCCACTTTTTAGTCACTTGTTTGATCATCAGATTGGAGCATGTGGCACCGTGTGACCTAATCGCCGGGGCTTTCCCCAGCGGCTTGTAGATTCCCGTCTTAGGCTGGGGGAGAGAGCCTGCTTGAAGTATAATAACTTGCTCGCTATGAAGTGGAGGGATAAGAAGAATGTTTTCGTTCTTATCTCCCTTCATGCAGACACGACGACCCAAATTACTACGGCGACTGGTGTTGTGGAGAAACCCCTCTGTGTCCACGAATATAACCTTAATATGGGAGGGGTGGACCTCAACGACCAGTTGTTGGCACCGTACCTAGTTGCCCGTAAGGCCAGACGCTGGTACAAAAAAGTGTCTGTTTATTTATTTCAATTGGCTTTGCTGAACACTCATGTGCTATACAGAGCTTCAGGACGGACTGGATCCTTCCTTACATTCCAGGAAGAGATCGTCAGAGCCCTTCTGTATCCAGACGGTGCTCCACCTCACCATCCCCAACCAAATGCAGTAAGCCGGCTGCATGAGAGGCATTTTCCTTATGCCTTCCCGAGTACCCCTACCCAAAAAACCCCCCAAAAAAGATGTTGTGTCTGCAGCAAGCGCGGATGACACCCGGTGCTATTGTCCCTCCTGTCCTGGCAATCCTGGTCTTTGCATGGGTGAATGTTTTGAACGCTACCATACACTAGTTGAGTATTAGCGTAGGGTACAGCACTGCACAGACTAGGACAAACTTTCACAGGGTCTCCCAAGATGCCATTGCATTTTGAGAGACCCAAACCTGGAACCAGTTACAAAAGTTAAAAGTTACTAAAAAAAAGTGTAAAAAAAATAAATAAATAAAAACACAAAAAAAAATAAAATAAAAAAACCAAAAATAGTTGTTGTTTTATTGTTCTCTCTCTCTCTATTCTCTCTCTATTGTTCTGCTCTTTTTTACTGTATTCTCTTCTGCAATGTTTTATTGTTATTATGTTTTACCATTTTTGCTTTTCAGATATGCAATTTTTTTATACTTTACTGTTTACTGTGTTTTGTTGGTAACCATTTTATTGTTTTCAGGTACGCCATTCAGCTTCAGAGCGGATTTATTTATCTTGACAGAAACAGCATTTGCTCCCACGATACATAAAGCCGTGACTCCAGGGCTGACGGAGGTGATTTCACCACCACAGTTACATACTTCAGCATATATGCCGAAGCGTGGGGGCAGCAGTGGGTGGAGGAGCAATTTGCTCCTGCCTTTTGTGGGAGGATGCCCCCATGCTTCAGCATATATATATTTTAGGCACAGGTTGCGTTAAATGTTTTATTTTTTACTATGTTTTTTTGTATTTGCTTTGCAGGTATGGTAAGTCTTACTGTTATACTGTAATGTTACTTTGTTTTATTGTTAACCATCATTTGCTTAGCAGGTACGCCATTCAGTTGCAGCGCAGATTTATTTATCTTGACAGCAACAGCGTTTGCTCCCACGATATATAATGCCGTGACTCCAGCGCTGTCGGAGGTGATTTCACCACCACAGTTACATACTTCAGCATATATGTCAAAGCGTGGGGGCAGCAGTGGGTGGAGGAGCGATTTGCTCCTGCCTTTTGTGGGAGGATGCCCCCATGCTTCGGCATATATATATTTTAGGCACAGGTTGCGTTAAATGTTTTATTTTTTACTATGTTTTTTTTTTGTATTTGCTTTGCAGGTATGGTAAGTCTTACTGTTATACTGTAATGTTACTTTGTTTTATTATATAAAAGAAAAGGAGGGGCAAGTGGGACTTTAAATGAAGCATGTCAATTGAAAGTATAATAATGAATACATGTGAGTAGGTAAAACGATTGGATTTAATTTATAGTCAAGTCCATGATTTTGATGCATACAGTACCAATAAAGTAGTATAGATACAGACATAGTTGCATGAATTGATATATAAGCATATTTAGCAGGAACAATCATTGAAAACTCAGTAGTGTAAACAAATCAATGGACATACATATATGCAATTCATAACAGAAATACATGAATTAAAATCGGCAATCAAAATCACAAAATCGCATGAAATGAGAAAACTCGATAAAAAATTGATAAATGTCAGGGATATGATTTAGGCTTGATAGGGCATCCTTAGTTTGCGAACCTGACGCGTTTCTTGGCTTCTTGCCAGTCATCAGGGGTGGGATGCATAATTTAACTGAGAGAAACAAAGACGGTTATATCTCACACCCTAACAGTTCCCATTGCTGGTGACTCTTCTTGACTTTTGGGCTATTTTGTAAGTAGCTTCTCCATTCAAAGTAGACAATTTGGACATTTCTGATACGATTTTCTCTATTGGCCGGAGGTTACACATGTATCAATATTTATGATATTCCTTTGTTTCTCTCAGTTAAATTATGCATCCCACCCCTGATGACTGGCAAGAAGCCAAGAAACGCGTCAGGTTCGCAAACTAAGGATGCCCTATCAAGCCTAAATCATATCCCTGACATTTATCAATTTTTTATCGAGTTTTCTCATTTCATGCGATTTTGTGATTTTGATTGCCGATTTTAATTCATGTATTTCTGTTATGAATTGCATATATGTATGTCCATTGATTTGTTTACACTACTGAGTTTTCAATGATTGTTACTGCTAAATATGCTTATATATCAATTCATGCGACTATGTCTGTATCTATACTACTTTATTGGTACTGTATGCATCAAAATCATGGACTTGACTATAAATTAAATCCAATCATTTTACCTACTCACATGTATTCATTATTATACTTTCAATTGACATGCTTCATTTAAAGTCCCACTTGCCCCTCCTTTTCTTTTATATATTAACGCGGGATGGAAGCATGCCATTGATATTTAGTTATGCGACTGGTCACTTTCTTTTGTTTATACTTTGTTTTATTGTTAACCATCATTTGCTTAGCAGGTATGCCATTCAGTTGCAGCGCGGATTTATTTATCATGACAGCAACAGCGTTTGCTCCCACGATATATAAAACCGTGACTCCAGCGCTGTCGGAGGTGATTTCACCACCACAGTTACATACTTCAGCATATATGCCGAAGCGTGGGGGCAGCAGTGGGTGGAGGAGCGATTTGCTCCTGCCTTTTGCGGGAGAATGCCCCCATGCTTTGGCATATATAAATGGTGCATGTATGCCCATCATTAGAAGTGGGTGGATGAAGGGAGATATTCTAATGGTGGGCATACCCACCGATCAAAATCTTTTTTTCGTTCAGCCCACAGGCTGCATGAAAAAAAAGTTTACAATATATGCCCAACAAGGACCAGCAACGTACTGGTATGTTGCGTATGTTGCTGGACTTTGAGTGGTTATACCAGAATGATGCCTGCAGGTTTAGGTATCATCTTGGTATCATTCTTTTCAGCCAGCGGTCAGCTTTCATGTAAAAGCAATCCTAGCGGCTAATTAGCCTCTAGACTGCTTTTGCAAGCAGTGGGAGGGAATGCCCCCCCCACCGTCTTCCATGTTTTTCTCTGGCTCTCCTGTCCCAACAGGGAACCTGAAAATGCAGCCGGTGATTCAGCCAGCTGACCATAGAGCTGATCAGAGACCAGAATGGCTCCAAACATCTCTATGGCCTAAGAAACCGGAAGCTACGAGCATTTCATGACTTAGATTTCGCCGGATGTAAACAGCGCCATTGGGAAATTGGGAAAGCATTTTATCACACCGATCTTGGTGTGGTCAGATGCTTTGAGGGCAGAGGAGAGATCTAGGGTCTAATAGACCCCATTTTTAAAAAAAAAGAGTACCTGTCACTACCTATTGCTATCATAGGGGATATTTACATTCCCTGAGATAACAATAAAAATGATTAAAAAACATAAAAATGAAAGGAACAGTTTAAAAATAAGATAAAAAATCAAAAAAATAATAAAGAAAAAAAAAAACTGCTCTCGCGCAAAGGCGAACGCAAGCGTCGGTCTGGCGTCAAATGTAAACAGCAATTGCACCATGCATGTGAGGTATCACCGCGAAGGTCAGATCGAGGGCAGTAATTTTAGCAGTAGACCTCCTCTGTAAATCTAAAGTGGTAACCTGTAAAGGCTTTTAAAGGCTTTTAAAAATGTATTCAGTTTGTCGGCACTGCACGTTTGTGCGCAATTTTAAAGCATGTCATGTTTGGTATCCATGTACTCGGCCTAAGATCATCTTTTTTATGTCATCAAACATTTGGGCAATATAGTGTGTTTTAGTGCATTAAAATTTAAAAAAGTGTGTTTTTTCCCCAAAAAATGCGTTTGAAAAATCGTTGCGCAATTACTGTGTGAAAAAAAAAATGAAACACCCATCATTTTAATCTGTAGGGCATTTGCTTTAAAAAAATATATAATGTTTGGGAGTTCAAAGTAATTTTCTTGCAAAAAAAAATAATTTTTTCATGTAAACAAAAAGTGTCAGAAAGGGCTTTGTCTTCAAGTGGTTAGAAGAGTAGGTGATGTGTGACATAAGCTTCTAGATGTTGTGCATAAAATGCCAGGACAGTTCAAACCCCCCCCCCAAATGACCCCATTTTGGAAAGTAGACACCCCAAGCTATTTGCTGAGAGGCATGTCGAGTCCATGGAATATTTTATATTGTGACACAAGTTGCGGGAAAGAGACAAATTTTTTTTTTTTTTTTGCACAAAGTTGTCACTAAATGTTATATTGCTCAAACATGCCATGGGGATATGTGAAATTACAACCCAAAATAAATTCTGTTGCTTCTCCTGAGTACGGGGATACCACATGTATGAGACCTTTTGGGAGCCTAGCCGCGTACGGGACCCCGAAAACCAAGCACCGCCTTCAGGCTTTCTAAGGGCGTACATTTTTTATTTCACTCTTCACTGCCTATCACAGTTTCGGAGGCCATGGAATGCCCAGATGGCACAACCTCCCCCAAAATGACCCCATTTTGGAAAATAGACACCCCAAGCTATTTGTTGAGAGGTATAGTGAGTATTTTGCAGACTTCACTTTTTGTCACAAACTTTTGAAAAGTGAAAAAAGAAAAAAAAATACATTTTTCTTGACTTTCTTCATTTTCAAAAACAAATGAGAGCTGCAAAATACTCACCATGCCTCTCAGCAAATAGCTTGGGGTGTCTACTTTCCAAAATGGGGTCATTTGGGGGGGTTTTGTGCCATCTGGGCTTTTTATGGCCTTCAAAACTGTGATAGGTAGTGAGGAGTGAAATCACAACTTTACGCCCTTAGAAATCCTGAAGGCGGTGCTTGGTTTTCGGGCCCCGTATGCGGCTAGGCTCCCAAAAAGTCCCACACATGTGGTATCCCCATACTCAGGAGAAGCAGCAGAATGTATTTTGGGGTGTAATTCCACATATGCCCATGGCATGTTCGAGCAATATATCATTTAGTGACAACTTTGTGCAAAAAAAAAAAAGTGTTACTTTCCTGCAACTTGTGTCAAAATATAAAATATTCCATGGACTTAACATGCCTCTCAGCAAATAGCTTGGCGTGTCTACTTTCTAAAATGGGGTCATTTGGGGGGGTTTTGTGCCATCTTGGCATTTTATGGCCTTCAAAACTGTGATAGGTAGTGAGGAGTGAAATCAAAAATGTACGCCCTTAGAAATCATGAAGGAGGTGCTTAGTTTTCGGGGCCCCATATGCGGCTAGGCTCCCAAAAAGTCCCACACATGTGGTATCCCCATACTCAGGAGAATACATTTTGGCCTAAATGTATGACTAAAATTGAGTTTATTGGATTTTTTTTATTAAAAAAAGTAGAAAATATCATTTTTTTTCAAAATTTTTGGTCTTTTTCCGTTTATAGCGCAAAAAATAAAAACGGCAGAGGTGATCAAATACCATCAAAAGAAAGCTCTATTTGTGGGAAGAAAAGGACGCAAATTTAGTTTGGGTACAGCATTGCATGACCGCGCAATTAGCAGTTAAAACGACGCAGTGCCAAATTGGAAAAAGACCTCTGGTCCTTAGGCAGCATAATGGTCCGGGGCTAAAGTGGTTAAGCTTCTTCTGTATCTTTAGGTTGATCTCCAGGTATACGGACCACCATCTCATGAGCAGTTCTGACTCGAGACCTTAAGGGCTCAGAAGAACCAATATTAGTAGCAGTACGTGTGATTATCTTCAAACAACATTTGCATAACATAGGTGTGCATTTAACTATCAGGATTATGAGGACTATAATTCCTACAATATATAGAATACCATGTAAAATTCCAGAAAACCATCCTGCAATACCAGAAAACCAGTTGAGAGGATTGAGCCAGGAAAGCCAGCTTTTCCAGCTACCTTCAACCCAAGCAGTTTCGGTATGTTCTTTGCAAAATTTAACCTTCATTTGTTGTACCTTTTCTACATGCGAAATGATGGCATCTTCAGTCTTAGTATCATTTCCAATTTAGTTACAAGAGAAGGGGGTTTTTGGTATTAGGGACTTTGAGGAAATCATGGCCTGGTAAGGTCACCCATTTCCATCCCTAGGGACTTTAAATGAAACCAAGACCTGGTAAGGTCAAGCGTTTCCATCCCAAATCTATAGCACAAACAAGGGGATTATTGGAGGGGAGGTTGGGACTTTATATGAAGCATGTACCAGCAAGCAGGTAATAAGATGAACATAGAGGAATTTATTGACATAATACCAGAGCACATACGTTACAATCGCAAAATGCATACAAGATAAAACGGGTAGGTACATAATGTCATATAATAAACATTCATGATAATATTGTTCATACAATTAATAGAAAGATGAACAGGGTAAAAAGTTAAATAATGGTAACTCAAGATACCACCTGGAATAAATTCCCTAGTACATCAAGATTTCAAGGTAGGGTGAAGTAGGGTAAAAACCAGTAATATCTGCTGGACCTAAGGCCTCACTAGACCTGTGGGGGGGGTTGGCAAAGATATAGTTGATGAGGACTGGATAGACAGTTTAAACACGGCATATGTTGGCTCAACGCGTTTCGTGGCTTCCATGCCACTCGTCAGGAGCGAGCCCGTGTGGTATCTGGAAATATATTGGGATAATTACATAATGCAATAGGACAAGAGACATTGGTAATGAGGGAGCGTGGTAAACGAGCCCCCAAAGTTACTGTATGGGAATACTCACTGAGAGACTGTATAGTGACGGTGCAGCGGCGGGGCCCCATGAGCCATCCAGGTGACCCCCAACGGGAGCCGAGGTGGGGAGCCCCGCGGAGACGGCAACGAACACCGACCAGGGCAGGCACAGGAACCGAGGAAGGTCTAGAGAAAGGTGGATAAGAGTGAAGGTATGTAGGCATGTAAGGAGAAATGTACTCTTATCCACCTTTCTCTAGACCTTCCTCGGTTCCTGTGCCTGCCCTGGTCGGTGTTCATTGCCGTCTCCGCGGGGCTCCCCACCTCGGCTCCCGTTGGGGGTCACCTGGATGGCTCATGGGGCCCCGCCGCTGCACCGTCACTATACAGTCTCTCAGTGAGTATTCCCATACAGTAACTTTGGGGGCTCGTTTACCACGCTCCCTCATTACCAATGTCTCTTGTCCTATTGCATTATGTAATTATCCCAATATATTTCCAGATACCACACGGGCTCGCTCCTGACGAGTGGCATGGAAGCCACGAAACGCGTTGAGCCAACATATGCCGTGTTTAAACTGTCTATCCAGTCCTCATCAACTATATCTTTTCCAACCCCCCCCCATAGGTCTAGTGAGGCCTTAGGTCCAGCAGATATTACTGGTTTTTACCCTACTTCACCCTACCTTGAAATCTTGATGTACTAGGGAATTTATTCCAGGTGGTATCTTGAGTTACCATTATTTAACTTTTTACCCTGTTCATCTTTCTATTAATTGTATGAACAATATTATCATGAATGTTTATTATATGACATTATGTACCTACCCGTTTTATCTTGTATGCATTTTGCGATTGTAACGTATGTGCTCTGGTATTATGTCAATAAATTCCTCTATGTTCATCTTATTACCTGCTTGCTGGTACATGCTTCATATAAAGTCCCAACCTCCCCTCCAATAATCCCCTTGTTTGTCCAATTTAGTTACAACAAGTAGTTCCCACTATGGTGCATATTCCTCCTTGACTGGCCGTGAGATAATCCAGCACCAGCCGGTGCTGCAAAACCTCTTTTTTGATCATCTTCAATTCTATAGCAAGTTTCTATCATACAAGGCAGTAATGTTATCCATCAGGTCTGCCAAATCAATGATGAAACTGAAAGCCTTTTTAATACAACATCTATTTACCCAAGGAATAGAAAACAATGGTTTAATCTCTCTGTCATGTGATTCAATATTTGTGAAGTTATCATCTGACTTAGGATAAAATGTAGGCCTATCAGGAGAATTGTCATTTTTCACATTCATTCAGAGTCTTCTTCTTCTTGTCCTCCTAGGGTTTCATCTTCTCCTGAAGCTGACTGATCAGTGAGATCCCTTTTAACAAGGTGCACAGAGTCTTTTTTAAGAAAGTGTACAGGTATTTTGTGGAGCTGTGTTTCTTGAAAGTCATCATTCTCCATATACCAAGTAGCAGGTATGACTCTACCAAAGTAACAAACCCCATTAGAATTCAAAGGAACCCAAGAATATGCTTTCTTTCCACATATGAAATAATAACCTGGTGGGGCAGCACAAGCTTTATTGAAATTACCGTATTTATCAGCGTATAACACGCGCCGGCGTATAACACGCACCCCAAGTTTAGGAGGGAATTTTAAGGAAAAAAACTTTTAGGAGGGAAGTTTAAGGAAAAAAAACTTACATTTAAATGCCCATCAATGCAGCCTCATCAGTGTTCTTCTGCAGCCTTTCCCCAGTGTCCAGTGCAGCCTTGTCAGTGCAGCTTTGCCCCAGTGCAGCCTTGTCAGTGCAGCTTTGCCCCAGTGCAGCCTTGTCAGTGCAGCTTTGCCCCAGTGCAGCTTTGCCCCAGTGCAGCTTTGCCCCAGTGCAGCCTTGTCCCCAGTGCAGCTTTGCCCCAGTGCAGCTTTGCCCCAGTGCAGCCTTGTCCCCAGTGCAGCTTTGCCCAGTGCAGCCTTGCCCCAGTGGTCCGTGCAGCCTTGTCACCGCCGACATACAAACGTTTAGTTTGTATTTTTAAACATGGCGCCGCGGAGTTCGGAGGGAGGACACAGTGACTGGGCGGAGCCGAGATAAACATAGCCGAGGGTTCTCGGCTCTTCTCGGCGCCGTTCACAGTCACGCCCAGTCCCTATGATGGACATAACACAGGTCCAATGGCGGGACTGGGCGTGACTGTGAACGGCGCCGAGAAAAGCTGAGAACCCTCGGCTATGTGTATCTCGGCTCCGCCCAGTCACTGTGTCCTCGGCGGCGCACGTTCAGCTGAACCAGCGAGTCCCTCCGAACTCCGCGGCGCCATGTTTAAAAATACAAGCTATGTGAATGTCGGCGGCGATCGCGGCGATCGCTCCGACAGATCACAAAATAGCGGGGATCGGCATATAACACGCACCCACGATTTTCCCCTTATTTTAAGGGGAAAAAAGTGCGTGTTATACGCCGATAAATACGGTATATCCTTGTAGGCACATCAATAGCTTCATATTATTCTGCCGGGAATGTTGACGATGTGTGTAATCATGTAATTCCTGATATCTGTCAGTACTCCACACAACATCCTTACCATCAAACCAGTACTTGATATCGGCATTATCTATGCAGTTGGAGTTCCCAATCAGTCGGGTAGTACTCTGGTAATCCTGGGAAAGTAACTCAGGTGTATAAGTTCGAGTAAAGTTAATGCAGACTGCTGGTTTTCTTAATGGAGCATTTGTGAACAGTAGAAGTGAAATAACTCTGCCAATCATTGTTCTACTGACATCACCAAAGTGTGCATTGTCCTCTATTTCAGCTAAAGTGCTAGGTATTCCTAACAAAGGTATAGTCTTATGAGAAATAGGTGCATGTGTGAATATCCAGCAATTAGTGATATTAATTTTCTTGGCAGCTTGCAGGTGCATAGCTACAAAAGAGTTATGGAAAGGCTCTGCTAGCTTGGCATGATATTCATGTGCGACTTCCCTCCGTGCTCTTTGGTCAGCATCTGAAACCGGTTCAAGTTGTGACATTTCTTCCATTACAGTAGCATTAAAAAGAAAAGTGTCTTCTATCTTACCCTTTTCTTTCTTGTATGTCCATTCATATGCCATGACTGTAATCCATACCACCACTCCACCGCAGAGGATAACACTCCAGAGCTTCACATTCATCTTAGGCCCTAGGAGATTCATTCTACAGCTTTCTTGCTCGCGCACGAGTCAGTGGAGGAGACCTGGAAGGTAAAGGTACAGAACAATTCTTGCCAGTAGCAGACCGGCTTATATTCTCTTTTGGAACCACAGACTTCTTACAGTGTGAACCATGCACCCAATACTTATAGTCTTTCAACTTCACTGCAGTAGGAGACACAAGAATGACCTGAAATGGTCCTTTCCACTTAGGAGACCATGTAATCTTGACCATTTATTAAAGTCACTGTCTCGGGCTGCACAAGAGATAAATGTAGTCTTTTAGGCGGTCGCCCAAACAATATGTCAAAAGGTGACAGTCCATGTTTCTCTTTAGGGGTAGTCCTAATGGTCGAAAGGCTATAGGTAAGGCTTCTACCCATGTGCTTTGTCCATTAGCAGTTATTTTGGCTAAATACCTCTTCAGGGTTTGATTGCTACATTCCACCATCCCACTAGCCAAAATATTCACAACTTCTGCCATAAGTTTATTCTCAAAATGTGTCCCTCTATCTGAGGAAATTATTGACCCTATACCAAACCTTGGGATCAATTCCCTCGTCAGATATTTTACCACAGTTCTGGCATCATTTTTCGACGTGGGCCACGCCTCTGGCCAGTTCGAAAATTGATCAATGCAAACCAATGTTATGCATTTGACATATAGAACATTTAGTAACCTGTTTAGCAGCATATGCAGAAAAACCTGGAGCCCACCAATCTCTGGCTACCACCCGACACATCCCTCCTGTTGAGTCATGGCAAGGCCCATGGCTCAAAAGCAAACAAAGAAGGAAACAATGTCGGAGGAGCAACCAGTCTGTTTTTTAATCTCCATAGACCATCTGCCCCACAAACAGCTCCCTTTGTGGTCCAAGAGGATGTATGAGGCGAGCTTGCCTGCAGGGCTGATAGGATGTTCAGATCTACTTGAAGATCTGTGAGCAGGAATGTTGGAAGCGTTGTAGTTGGCTCATAAGAATGTATAGCATCTTTAGCACACCTATCAGCCAAAGCATTCCCAAGTGATATACTATCATCTGCTCTGGTATGTGCTTTACATTTAATTACTGCAACATTAAGAGGCAGCTGGACCGTTGCCAATAATCTAACAATTAACTCTTTATGCTGTATAGGAGTTCCTGCTGCTGTCAAATAACCCCTTTCTTGCCAGAGTTGTGCAAAACTATGCACTATGCCTACAGCATAGGCTGAGTCACTATAGATATTTACAATAGCCCCTTCTGCAAGCTCCAAAGCAACACAAAGAGCAGTCAGTTCAGCTGCCTGTGCTGATTTTGAATTCTGCAGAACCTCAGCATGTAGTAATTTATTGTCCCCATTAACTACTGCACAAGCAGCAAGTGTGAGGCCATCAGTCCTTCTAATGGAAGATCCATCTACAAACAGATCAGCACAAGATGGCAGACCTGAGATGGGTTCATCCTGCAAGTCAGGTCGGGGTTTGATCACATTGTCAATAAAATTAGCAAAATCGTGAGTTAGGTAGACAGAATCCTCAATCTCCTTGTTGTCATCTTCTGAATGATAATGATAATGCGTTATTCGTTGAACAGAAAAATGTTTAGTGTAAGCACTGTTCAGCGTAGCTTCCAAGTCATGCGGACACATTAAATACAAAGTATTGCCCAGTACCATGTCAGCAGTTTTTTCTACCAGCAGAGCAGCCGCTGCTACTGATTTTGAACATCCAGGAAGTCCTCTAGCTGCACTATCCAGGGGGTAGCTGTAGTATCCTACTGGGCGATGTTGGCCACAGAAATGCTGTGTCAAAACTCCATTTGCATGGCCATTCACTTCTGTACAAAAAAGATAAAAATCTTTGCTATAGTCAGGCAAACCTAAACTGGGTACAGTTAACAAAGACCTTTTAATCAACTTGAATGATTCTTGGACCGCTGGAGTTAACTCATCCGAGGTAAATTTGTAATTGCTTCTTGTATGACCTTTCAACAAATCCTGTAGGGGACCTATAATTGTAGAATATTGAGGCAAAAACTGCCTACAATATCCTACTAATCCAAGGAATGCTCTCAACTGTTTTAAAGTTGTAGGCATTTGTTGCTTTGCAATTACCTTTTTCCTTTTATCTGTCAAATGTTTGATACCTTGGGAGACACAGTGGCCCAGCTATTGTACTTTTAATTTAACCCATTGCACTTTTGCAGCATCTATTTTTGTCCTATACTGGCCAGGAAATTCATTAAAGAGATAGAATCCTCAGTACAAGCCTGTTCATCAGAGGATGCTAGCAGGAGATCATCCACATATTGCACTAATATTGATCCCATGGGTGGTTGCCACTCATCTAATTTGTCCTTGAGCGCCTGAGAAAAGCAACTAGGGGAATCATGGTACCCCATTGGCAATCTGGTCCAGGTAAGTTGTCTTTTCTCAAACGTGAAGGCTAGCAACCATTGATCATCTGGATGAACAGGAATGCTAAAGAAGGCTGAGGCAAGGTCAATTACAGTAAAGTGAGTTGCTGAAGGAGGTATTGTTGCCAGTATAGTAGAGGGATTAGGTACCACAGGTACTGGTGGTATAATTACCTTGTTGACTGCACGCAAATCATGCACCAATCTCCATTGACGGCTATCCTCTCCTGCTTTTATAGGTTTGGGAACTGGATAGATAGGAGTATTAGCAGAACTCCTACAAGGAGTAAGAACACCCTCCTGTAGTAACTCCTCTATTACTGGCTTAATACCTTCAACTGATTCAGGAGATAAGGGGTATTGGGGTAGCCTAAGTACTGGTAGTGTAGGGTCTCTATTTAACTGCACAGGGGCAACTTTCATAAGGCCAGGAGTATTTGCTCCTGTTACCCATATGGAGGGGTCAATTTTTTATCTGACCTCTTCTGGAATCCCTCCCTCCATATCAGCTACTAATAAAGGCATGAACAACATATCAGTTGCTTCCTCTTTTAAGCTATGCGGTATGTCAATGACAGTTTTACCCAGAGATAAAGCAATGGTTACCCCCATTTTTGAAAGTAAATCTCGCCCTAATAAATTGCAGGGGGAATATCTAGACAATACAAATGAGTGTTCTGTTGAATGCTCTCCCAATGTCATTGGTACCGATTGTGTAACCCTTGCCGAGATTATATTATTACTTACTCCAACCAAAGAAACCCTTTCATAGGAGAGTGGTAAGTTGGGGTCAAAGACATTCAAAAGGGACCGTGAAGTCCCTGTGTCTATGAGACCACACAAATCAATACCGTTTACATTTATTTCAACCATTGGCTCATCAACAGAATCAACTTCAATTACAGCTAAAGCTTGATAAAATGGGTCATCTATATTGTCACCACATCCCACCTTATCCTAGCGCCCCCTACAGTCCTGTGTTATATGTCCACTCAATCCGCAATTGAAGCAAGTGGGGAAGGCACAAGGCTGCAGGGTCGGGAGTCTTACTCTATTTGGAATGATTTGGTGGTATCGGGACTGAATTCTAGGGTTTATTCGTTGTCCCTCATTTTGTCTCCACTTGCCACGCTTTTGCCATGGCGCCCCATAATTAGAGATATACACCACTCCCGAAGGTGGGTAAGGGGAGGCCGCTACTGGTACACCCTGAGGTGTTACCTGCACTGTAGATACTGGTACCCCCTTGGGCTCTGGGACTTTTTCCTTAACCTCTGTTAGTTGTATATTCATCATTTTTGTTTTCTCTTTCTTTTCTACCTTGTCTTTCCTTTTTTGTAACACTTCATAAGCTATTTGAGCAATCTCAACTAACTCAGGGGCAGGTTTATTTCTCCATCCCACTGTACGAAGCTCTATTTCTTCCCTAATCTCAGGCAACATTCCACCCACCAATACATTCACCAACTCTGGTCGCTTCATATCACTTTCATCATCTGGAATCCAATCAGTATGCTTCTGAAAAGCATCCTTGAATCTATTCCAGTAATCTAACACATCCTCACCTTTCTTCTGCACAACATCATCAATGTTCGCATATCTTGCCCTTTATCAAAAGTGGTTGTTACCCAATCTTTTAAAATCTCATTCAATCTGTCAAATGTTTCTTCATACACAACTGGATCTAGTGGTGGATCTTCTATTTTTATAATCCCTTGATCATATGCTCCTTTTTTCCTTGCAAATACATTCCATACATCCACATACTTTTCTGGTACAGCACAATCAATCAAGATCCACATATCCATATATGTAGCCTGTTGCGTTTTCTCTATCCACATCAACTTTTTATACCATTTCTTTGGACATTTCTCTAAGTTGGGCAGATCAGCAATAATTGCCCTAATTTCATTAGGTTTCCAGGGGACATAAACTTTTCCTATTCTTGCGGTATAATTACCCTGGCCATCTTCTTCCCCCGGTAAAGCTACCTCTCTCAAGGGCATTTGTCCAAATGGTTCTAATTTGGATTTAAAATACTCTTTTGTCCTTTGTCTATCTTCTGGGGTACGCTGGGGTAGTAATCCCAACCATTTTACCTGTTGCCTAGTTAACACAGGTGAAGCATGATCTCTAGATCCCCTTCCTGAAGGAGTACTAGTATCAGATTTACTTAATTTATTAAATCTTGCTAAGGCATCTGCTCTTGCTGGAGTGTACTGCCAGAGTTCCCTATCTTTTTCAAATGTCATTGTACCATCTACATCATAGAATGGTTCCTCTCTACGATAATGTGGGGAATATTGTTTATTAACGAGTTTACCTATGTGTCTACGCTGTGGAGTTTCTATCATAATACTTGGAGTGGCCTGCTGATAACCAGATGCCTCTCCTATATCATCACTAGCTGACTCCCCTCCTGTAGTTTCCACTTGCTGTACCATAGGTGCAGAGGCTCCTGACAACTCCCTTCTTATTGAGTCATAAGGGGAAGCCCATGCATTGGGCATTTCATCCTCATCTTCTACATGTAAAGCAGCTTTCTCTGAGCACATTTTATAGGGGGGGGTTTATATCCTTCCTGGATAGTTCTTCCCAGGCTGCTAAACATTCAATCCCCCCACAATCAGACATTTTAAATAGCAGATCAAACAATGCATCAATTGTAGGTGTATTAAGGGACCCTCTGGCGGCCACCATTTAGATGGGTTCTTTTTATACTCCTTTTTTGCTAGTTTACACCATTTTACATGATGTTTCAGGGCATCTGGGTCTCCATTCACCATCATTCTGATGATAGGAGCACTAGGTTGTAATTTGGCAATACTTAGCCCTGTTGCTTTTGCTATTTTCAATAACTTTTTTGCCCTATCTTTTGTTAACCCAAATGTATTCATGACAGGCAAAACATTTTTTTCAAGCAAATTTCCCATATTTATCACAATTCAGAAATGACAATAATTTGGAACTCTGGGACTGAGAGCTCCACCGTTTATCTTTATGGCTGTGTACCAGCAGCCCAGTACATAAGTTGAGATATCTCGCTCGTTCTACTCTCAGAAGGACCTCTCCTTTCTGAGTGGTAATAGGCTAATCCCTATCTAGACTCCCTATTCCAGAGAACACACAGCAGGTCATTCACTTGACATGTGACCTGCTCCGGACAGTGTCAGTGTTGTTGCAGTGTTGTTACAGGAGAGAGCAGATGTCTGAGTCAGCAAGCTCCAGCCATCCAGCAGCCTCAGCCTTCCGGCTGCAGCCATCCCAGGACTATCCCGGACTCCCCAGGGGAACTTGCCGGGCCCCCCACCTACACACCGGGCATCCATCACCTTTTCCATCTGGAAGCAGAGTCCCAACCGGCAGCCGTACAGGCCCTTCCTGCAGGACACTCGGCAGTCGGCCTAGCACCGTTAGGAAACTCCGCGGCTTCAGCCTAGCTCCGGGCCAGGGTCATCCTGCCGTTTCACTACCCATAGCCGGATTGGCGGGCCGACCAGCAGGCCCAGGATCACCTCCTCTCAGATCGATCCGACCCCATCGCCATCCGGAAGGGACCGGTAGTCGCGCTGGTATCAGAACAACCTGACAGCCGCGGCTCGGGCCTAGCCGGCGGCCATCTTGGTCCTCCCTTTCGAGGCCATAGCACTCTGCCGGCCGCCTGGAGATCATCCCATACATCCAGCAATACCACCAGGACCTCGGCCTCAGCGGACCCCCAGCCCAGGTCACCAGCATCCCCACCACCACATTTACCCCCCGCCGCAGCACTCCCACCGCGGCCCGGGCCTTGGCTGTCGGCCATCTTGGTCCACCCACTCGGCTGTGATTATCACCTCCACCCAGAGCTCATCCACGGACCCCCCAGGCAGGTAGTACTAGGACCGACCACCATCCACCACAGGACCTGCAACCTCCAGAGAGCGAGCATCTGGACAGCCCGTGGCTCAGATCCATCCGCCAGCCATCTTTGTCCTCCCAGTGCGGCCGAACCTCCACCTGGAGCTCAGCCTGGACCCCCCCAGCAGGTTAGTCCTGGGACCGCCCCCCCAGGCCTGCACCATCCCACTACCAGGCAAGGACCACCATACCTCACCCCCCCTCCCCAGCCCACCCGGGGCACCACCGCAGCCGCCGTCCAATCACCCGCTCTCTAGCTGTTAGATTTGGGGGACAGACCACGGCTGCGGCCTAGCTCCAGCCACCCAGCTCCCACACCTGTCCAGCGGGCCCTGTGCCCCCACTGCCGGAACACCCCCTCCTCTACATTGACTTCACTGCGTGGGCACAGCCTACCACCGGAGACGCTGGACCAGACCAGTGTCCATCTTAAGTTCCGCCTAAACCCAGTCGCAGCATCACTCCAACCGGTAAGTAGCGGCCAGATCTTCTTACCCCCCACCCCCCCCACCATCATCCTCCAGACCAGCCTGCACAGGTAAGCCACCGGGGTACCACAGCAGTTGATCCAGGGTCCTGAGCCGATCGCCCCTCGGGGGGTCAGGAAGGAATTTTTCCGCTGCTGTAGCAATTGGCCAGCTCAGCCAGAGGTTTTTTCGCCTTCCTCTGGATCAACGGGGAGGGTGGTAGGCAGCCTCCATCACCTCCATCATCCTTCAGCAACTTTCTTGCGTCACCATGTGTAATCTCAAGTACACCGCAGACGCACTCCACAGGCTAAGAAACATCGGTTCAACTCTACCAACCGCCACTCAAATAAGACTAAGGAAAGAAAAATTACTGAGGACCAACCTACAAGCAACCATCAAATACAGGGAGACACCAATCCAACTACAACAACTAGCTTGCGCCCTGATTAATACTAGATCTGCAGTCAAGCACAGACTAGAAATCCACGACTTCATCATCGACAACAATATAGACTGCCTCTTCATTACAGAAAGTTGGCTAACATGTGACAGAGAACTACAGCATCCTAACCGAGCATTATGAGAAGCCTTCGCGACAGCACATTACCAAACGACATCATTTCCAAGAAACTCCTGAAAGAATGCGCCGACATCCTGGCTCCCACTATAACTCACCTCATAAATCAGTCATTCAAAGAAGGGATTGTGCCAACCACCCTCAATCAAGGCATCATCAAACCCCTGCTAAAGAAACCCAATCTCGACCCTAAAGACCCTAACCACCGCAGAACGATAACAAGCCTCAACACCGTCTCCAAGATTATGGAGAAAGCGGTAGTACAACAGCTACAATGCCACCTTGACACGCATCAACTTCTGGACACTCTACAATCAGGTTTCCGCCCAGGCCATGGTACGGAAACTGCACTTCTAAAAATATGGGACAATGCACTCGAAGCAGCAGATGACGGAGAATCATGTCTCCTGGTACTGTTAGACCTCAGTGCAGCATTTGACACAGTGGACCACAATACTCTACTTGTCCGGCTCACAGAAGTAGCAGGAGCCACAGATTCTAGTCTAAAATGGTTCCCATCCTTCTTAGAGAATCGCTCACAGACAGTGAAACTAGGAGCATCGTCAAACCCCTGCTAAAGAAACCCAATCTCGACCCTAAAGACCCTAACCACCGCAGAACGATAACAAGCCTCAACACCGTCTCCAAGATTATGGAGAAAGCGGTAGTACAACAGCTACAACGCCACCTTGACACGCATCAACTTCTGGACACTCTACAATCAGGTTTCCGCCCAGGCCATGGTACGGAAACTGCACTTCTAAAAATATGGGACAATGCACTCGAAGCAGCAGATGACGGAGAATCATGTCTCCTGGTACTGTTAGACCTCAGTGCAGACACAGTGGACCACAATACTCTACTTGTCCGGCTCACAGAAGTAGCAGGAGCCACAGATTCTAGTCTAAAATGGTTTGCATCCTTCTTAGAGAATCGCTCACAGACAGTGAAACCCGGGCAATCTCCTGTGGAGTCCCTCAGGGCTCCCCCTTGTCACCAGGGGGAGCCTGGGAGCCCCAACATTTACATCCGCCCTCTCCTCAATATCATCAAAAAAACAGACCTCTGCTTCCACTCATACGCAGACGATACCCAAATCTACTTTCGGATCACCAGACAAAAAGACCACCATCAACAACTAGAGAAATGCCTCACTTCAATAGATGACTGGATGACCATTAGTTCCCTCAAACTCAACGGGTCAAAAACAGAACTTCTCTACCTACACGCCAACCAAAATCCCAAAACCAAGACCCCATGGACACCCCCCGCCATCTTTGGACAGACCATCTCTCCGAGCACCAAAGCCAAAAGTGTTGGAGTTTTCTTTGACTCAGAAATGACAATGGATGCACAAATAGGATCAGTAGTTAGTGGATCGCACCATCTCCTCCGCATGTTATGCAGACTCATCCCCTTCATCCCAGAAGATGACAAAGCAGCAGTAGTTTGAACAATCATCAATTCCCGTCTCGACTACGCAAACTCACTCTACATAGGATTACCCCAATATCAGCTTACGCGCCTACAGGCCATTCAAAACGCGGCAGCAAGACTACTACCAGGAAAAAAACCCTGGGAGTCCATCTCCCCATCCCTGAGGAGCCTACATTGGCTAACAGTAAAGAATCAGGTCACCTTCAAGACCCTCTGCCTCACCCACAAATGCATACATGGTAATGCCCCTCAATACCTCTAAGAGAAAATAAAACATTACACAAAGAATTGCAATCTGCGATAATCTAGCCAAAACCTCCTCCTCGTTCCCAAATACCGCTACAAAGCAAGGGGAGAACGAAGATTTGCAGTCCAGGGACCTCAGCTATGAAACTCTCTTCCGACTCACATCCGCATGGAAGAAAACCATCTGGAATTCAGGAAAAAACTCAAGACTTACCTCTTCTAATGAAGCTGACAACACAACGCATCAGCGCCTTGAGGCGATTCAGTTCACATTTGCAGCGCTTTACAAATCATTCATTCATTCATTCATTCATTCACCTCATTTGTGGCTATCCGCTGAAGGCAATATCTTTCCGCCTTAGGACCACAAACGCTCAAAAAAAACATACAAAAAAAAACATACATAAAAAAAATTCAACACCACCACCAACTTCTAGTCACTCTTTAGAAATTGTGCTACCTGCACTTATACATCCCTTCACAAAATATATATATACATTGTCATTTCTGGAGACAAGGAGAAAAGGCAAGCGCTTAAAATGATCATTCTTTAGCATGCTTTAAATTGTAATAGGTACCTTCAACATTCTCAGTAATCATACAGAGACAAAATGCAGGCAAAATCAAATAGGAAACGTGTTACCTTCTGTGGCTGCACTCCCCCAACCGGCCCCTCAACACCGCACAGAAAAGACAGTATTTATCATGAGAAAATAAAAGTTTTCTCACCTGAGGCCTCTTTGCTGCTGTCCGTCCTGGGGAGGGTGTTGAGCCGGTGGTGGAGATGCGGACAAGAAGACAAGCTTCGGGGTCACCACTGTGAAGAAGAGCCTTGAAATAAAAGACATCAACGCCAGAAGATCTGCATTCGTCTCATGTATCTTCACACCAGATAGCACAAACCCCCCCCCCAAATGACCCTATTTTGGAAAGTAGACACCCCAAGCTACTTGCTGAGAGGCATGTTGAGTCCATAGAATATTTTATATTTTTCGACAAGTTTCGGGAAAATGACAATACTTTTTTTTCACAAAGTTGTCACTAAATTATATATTGCTCAAACATGCCATGGGCAAATGTGAAATTAAAACCCAAAATACATTCTGCTGCTTCTCCTGAGTACTGGAATACCACATGTGTGGGACTTTTTGGCAGTCTAGCCGCATACAGGACCCCAAAACCAATCACCTCCTTCAGGCTTTCTAAGGGTGTAAATTCTTGACTTCACTCCTCACTACCTATCACAGTTTCAGAGGCCATGAAATGCCAAGATCGCACAAACCCTCCCCAAATTACCCCATTTTGGAAAGTAGACACCCCAAGCTATTTGCTCAGAGGCACGTTGAGTATTTTGCAGATCTCGCTTTTTGTCACAAAGTTTTGAAATTTGAAAAAAGAAAAAAATACATTTTCCTTTTCTATCTTCATTTTCAAAAACAAATGAGAGCTGCAAAATACTCACCATGCCTCCTAGCAAATACCTCTTACCTCTTACGTATCGTGAGAGCAAACGCTGTTGCTGTCAAGATAAATAAATCAGTGCTGCAGCTGAATGGCGTACCTAGAAAGAAAATAAAGGTTAACAGAGCCTTGGGGGACCCCCACAGAAAGGTGCAATAGAGAGGAGGAGACAGAGTTGTAGGTGACACTGAAGGAGCGCTGTGATAGATAGGCAGAGAACCAGGATAGAGCAGAATCTCGGAGGTCAAAGAAATGCAGTTTATTGAGAAGGAGCAGGCGGTCAACAGTATCAAAGGGCGCAGAGAGGTCAAGTAGTAGGAGTATGGAGTATTGGCTGTTGGTTTTAGTAGTTAGTAAATCATTAGTGAGTTTTAGCAAGGCAGTTTCTGCTGCGAGCGAAAGCCAGACTGTAATGGGTCAAGAAGGTTATTTTCACTGAGGTAGGAGCTAAGACGGTTGTACACTTATCGTTCTAGAAGTTTAGAGGTGAATGGGAGCAATGAGATGGGTCTTAAGTTGTTTAGATTGGTGGAGTCCAGTGAGGGCTTTTTACGTATGGGAGTGATCTGCACACATTTTAGAGGGGAGGGGAAGGTGCCATTAGAGAGGGAGAGATTGAAGATGTGAGTGAGGGAGCATAGGATAGAAGAAGAGGGTGACCGTAGTAGTTGTGAGCGAACAGGATCCAAGGGATAATTGGTTAATGGGCATCTGAGAAAAGTTTTGTAACCTCTTCAGTAGTAGCCAATTCAAAAGAGGAGAGTGTTGAACGTGCTGTTAGGTATGTTGGGTGGGAAAGATGTACGCACAGTGGAGGTGTCCTCACGAATTGCATCAATCTTGTCTTTGAAGTGATTGGCAATCTCTTATGAGTGAGTGAGTTATTGGGTAGAGGGGGTGGGTGACGAAGCAGAGAGTTAAAGGTTGAGAAGAGCCGACGGGGACTGGATCACAAAGTATTAATAAGAGAAACAAAGTAGGCTTGTTTGGCAGCATGGAGGCAGGAATTGTATTTTAGAAGGGCAGATTTATATAGGGTGAAGTCTTGCAGGCATTTGGTTTTACGTCACAGTCGTTCAAGAGCATGACAATGTCTATTGAGATTTCTAGTGTTGTCAGTTTGCCAGGGTTGTAACGGTCGGGGCCTAATTCTGTGTGTGGTTAGAGGAGCAAGTGCATATAGTGATGATGAGAGCGAACTGTTGTAGACAGAGGTGGCCAGGTCAGGACAGGACAGGGGAGAGATTATGTCATATAGGTGGTCAGTAGCAGAATAGAGAAGAGAAGGGTTAAGGTGGCGAAGGTTCTTACAAGTAATTGTTTGCTGCTTGGAGGGATGGGTGGTTGGAGGCAAGGATATAGTGAAACTAATGAGGTTGTGATCAGAGAGAGGAAAGGGGGTGTTTGTGAGGTTGCCTGGGTTGCAGAGATGGGAGAATACAAGGTCAAGGGTATTACCATTGGAGTGAGTGGAAGTATGTGTCCCTTGTGTTAGGTCAAAAGAAGAGGTTAATTCGAGAAGTTTAGCTGTAATTGGGCTGTTAACATTGACAGGAATGTTGAAGTCACCAAGAATATTCGTGGGTATTTCAGAGGAGAGAAAGTAGGGTAGCCAGGCAGCAAAGTCATCAAGAAAGCGCGATACCGGTCCAGGAGGCCGATAAATTCCTGCATTCCTCAGAGAAATAGGAGAAAACAGACGAATACAGTGCATCTTGAAAGAAGAGAGGGATAGAAAGGGAGGGATAGGAAGGACTTGGAAGGGGCTTTGTGGGGATAGAAGGAATCCAACTCCACCTCCTTTCTGTCTGGGTCTGGGGGAGTGAGTCCAATGGAGGCCACCATGGGAGAGGGCAGCAGGAGAAGCTGAGTCCAAATTTTGAAGCCAGGTTTTGGTTATGTTGAGTATGTTAAAGCCATGAGAGATGAAGGGGTCATGTACAGATGTTAGCTTGTTACAGATAGAGCGGGCGTTCCAAAGAGCACATGAGATAGGTGGGCTGCTTTAAGGAAGCAGGGGGATAGAAATTAAACTGAGTGTATTGCGGTGGTTTCCAGAGTAGGAGGGGTATTGGATATGTGGCTTGCAGTTGGAAAATGGCGGACCAGGATTAGGAGAAATGTCACCTGGGACTAGGAGAAGGAGGAGGGCGAGGAAGGCAAGATGGGAGTGGGATGTGCATGACCGCACGTGTCTAGTGGCCCTGGTGTTTATGTCAGCATGTGGGTGCAACAAATGCAGGAGATGATGGTGCAGAAGTAGGGAGAGATTAGGAGTGAGGGTGATATGTACATGCTGCAGGCTAGAGAGGAGAAGTAGAGTAAGGAAAATTTGAGGATAGAAGACACCGATGTGAGAAGGAAAAGAATAAGGAGCATGTTAGTGGATAGAGAGTGTGAATCTGACTTTATATAAAATAAATGTCAAATGCTGGTTTGCTTGTCGTCTTGCAGAGTAGAGCAAAGTTCTTGTTGTATCTTCATCCAGCTTTAGTTATCCTGCTTTGGTTAAACTGTGGCAGTGAAACTGTACATCACTCATGACAGAGCCATTTAGGAAAGAGCCATGTTGTCTGCGCCACCCCATAGGCTGCTTTAAATTTATAGGGAGACTGAGCAGGCATGCATTTCTCTATTGGTCGATACAATATGGAAATAAGTACAGCGCTGCGCCAAACAATATTAAAAAAAAAGAAAATTGTAGTATACAGTTAGCAGCTCACACACCTCTAGACACAGGTAAAGGCAAAAAATAGTAAAAAATAGTGTAGCGCCATGTGTATATATAGATTATAACATAAATAAACAGTGAATCTATTCATCCTTTGCGGGACAAAAACGGTGTTAAAACACTAGGTGATACAATTTAGCATTTAGAAGTGGCTACAGTAAATAAGTAATGTGAATCAGTAATGTAAAAATAAGTAGTAGATCTAAAAAAAACGTACATATGTGGCAAATCAAACAATATAGTCCATGAGAAATTGACAATTATATTGGTAGTGACTAGTGGAATAGAAAACCACCACCAAAAGTCTATAAGAGTTGAGTGCTTGAAAAATAGAAAACTCCCAGGGTTTCCTCATAAACAAAATTGTTCACTTCTGGCAAATGAATAAATAGGTAAGAAATCATAGATGGGTGGAGGGTCAAAATAAGTGGCAGGACCATCACCGGAGCATCAAAAGAGGCTTACCAGAATCAGATGACTTGAAAAGACATACGTCTTACAAGTCTAAGAAAGCTTAATGACCACCAGGTCTGGTGAATCGTCAGGTTATCCTCGGCTTCCAAAAGGGGGGAGGGGTCTCACCACAGCTTCAAACATCCCCAAGACAGTCCAACAGGCCCAATGGATGTTTCAAATATCATGCGAGAAGAAAAGCTCACATGGCATAATAACGTTTAAAAAACATCAATTTATTAAAATAGTATAAAAAGAACACTCACATGGTAGGAGATCAAAAAAAGCTCATATAGAATCAATCGCGGTAATCGTGAGGGGTCCACCCGACATGTTTCGGCTACAAAGCCTTCATCTGGGGTGAGCCCAGATGAAGGCTTTGTAGCCGAAACATGTCCTGGGAGTTTTCTATTTTTCAAGCACTCAACTCTTATAGACTTTTGGTGGTGGTTTTCTATTCCACTAGTCACTACCAATATAATTGTCAATTTCTCATGGACTATATTATTTGATTTGCCACATATGTACGTTTTTTTAGATCTACTACTTATTCTTACATTACTGATTCATATTACTTATTTACTGTAGCCACTTCTAAATGCTAAATTGTATCACCTAGTGTTTTAACAGCGTTTTTGTCCCACAAAGGACGAATAGATTCAATGTTTATTCATGTTATAATCTATATATACACATAGCGCTACACTATTTTTTACTATTTCTCTATTGGTAATCATAGGGTCTGATTTAAGACACCTGAATATGGTAGAGGAGATGGTCAATAGCAGACCAGACACAGGCTAGGGTCGTAAAGCTAATTAACTCTCTTGATCACTCAAGCCAAATGGGGGTGAGAATCAATCACCAGTAATGTTGCTATTGTAGTGTGGTTGTTATATATCTAGCATTAAATATAGAAGTTTAAAGATATGACAGCAGAAGACATTTGCCAAATATGTTACAGCAATGTCAGTTCAGCAGAGTAGAGTGTACAGATGGATAGATATTTACCAAATATGTTACAGTAATGTCAGTTCAGCAGAGTAGAGCGTACAGATGGATAGACATTCACCAAATATGTTACAGTAATGTCAGTTCAGCAGAGTAGAGCGTACAGATGGATAGATATTTACCTGTAAAAAAGCAGGGAAGACATGTTCAGAATTGATAACTGTGGCGGTGTAACTGTGCATCACTTGTGAAAGAGCCACTCAGGAAAGAGCTATGTTCTCATGTTGGTTAACAATAAAACACAGTAAACAGTAAAGTATAAAAGAATGACATACCTGCAAAGTGAATATGATAAAACATAGTAACATTAAAACATTGCAGTTATAAAATACAGTGAAACAGAGAAGAACAATAGAGAGAGAACAATAGAGAGAGAATAGAGAGAGAAGAACAATTAAAGAACTTTGGCTTTTTTTTATTTTATAATTTTTTTATTTATTTTTACTTTTTTATTTATTATTTATTTATTTATTATTTTACACTTTTATTTGTGACTGTAACTGTAAAAGTTTCAGGTTCTGGTCTCTAAAAATGTGATGGCATCTTTGGAGTTCCTGTGAAAGTGTGTCCTATTACTGTGCAGTGCTGTACTCTACGCTGGGAAGTGCCTCTCATGCAGGCAGACAACTTGATCGGGAGTAATCAAGGCTGCAAACTGTTGGTTGAAGTGGTTTACGAGGGGCCAAATTTTGTAGGGCTGATCAAATTCAGGGTCACCCTGAGGACGACAGAGTTTATTGTCATTAAAATGCATGAACTATAAGATCTGCTCGTATCGTTTCCTGGCCATGGATACAGAGAACACGGGCATATGGTGAATTGGGTCAGTGGATTAATATGACCTCAACTCACTTTTTTTAACTATGCCCATGTGGAGGGATAGGCCCAGAAATATCTTAAATTTGGAAACCGTAACAGGTTTCCATTCTCTGGCAAGGGTCAACTGGGGATAAGCAGAGATGAATTAACCAGCATACAAATTGCTTTGGTCCAAAATAGATCTATAGAGATCTTCCTTGAAAAAGAGCGAATAAAATTCAAGTGAGGTAAAATCAACTGTTTCCATCTGAATTCCGGGTTGGCCGGTGAATAGGGTAAGTATGGCTGCTGCAGAAGCGGTGGGCTCCCAATTAGGATTGGCAAATATAGCGGGCAGGGTACTATGGGCTTGACGGGCTTGTGTTTGTCTTCTTGGTGGCTATGGGACACTACTTGTGCTAGCCACGGCACCAGCTTGAACTGTACTTATGTGGCTCGCCACATCACCAAGTGTTACTGCAGTGCTGGATGTACGACCAGGATGTACTAAGCCGCTGGTGCTTGCCAGTTCACCAGAAGGACGAGTGGCACTAGTACTGGCCCTCTGCTCCATATGAGAGCCCTGCGGTTCTTGCACCTCAACAACAGAAGAAGAACTGGTTCGGGGATGCCTGATCTTGGCAGGGACCACTACTCCGTTGTCAGAGCTATCTGTCAGGGTGCCACTGCTGTCTACTGGATCATATTCTGAGCCTGAATCTGACAGATGGGTGACTTCCTCTTCACACTCATCTGTCATGCTCAGAAACATCTAGCTCTATTCACTAGTGTACCTTCGATTGGACATTTTGGCCTGCTTCAATCGCTACCAAAAAAACTGTTAGAGTTTGCAGGGATCAGGCCTGACTCTGCGAACGCTGCAGTTATGTGTGTTGTGTTTTGTAAGTGACAGTGATCGATTGATACTGTACTTGGGTGGGCTGGGCGGAGGGGCTAAACGCAGGTGCTAGCAGGTATCTGGGTTGATCCCGCTAACGCATTTTTGGGAACCCTAAACTACTGGGGACACTAGCATAGATCTGATTAGATCAAAGATATTGAACTGTTCAAACGCTATACTAGTAAGGGAGGTGTATGGTGCGTGCGCGGGTGTTAGCGATAATGGCACTGATATGACTCTCCCTGGGGCTGATGCTGACCCTGACGCTAAAACCTGTACTGGGGGGCTGATCAGGGGGTTAAATCTTTATTCAGCAATATATGGCAGGTACCCTGACACTATAAAAACCTGATGGTGACAGTAACTAGCTAACTAGCGTCACCCGTGACACTAAATACAGTGATCAGAAATAAGGTCTGTACACTATGTTAGTGACACTAGTGACAGGGGGTGAAAGGGTTAACTGGGGGGGGGGTGATCAAGGGGTTAAACCTTTATTAGGGGAGGTTTAGGGGTTTACCTGGACCTACTACTAAAACAAATGACACCAGTACAGTGATCAGTGAAAAATCTGAAAACTGCACTTGGTGACACAGTGACAGGGGGTGAAGGGGTTAACTGGGGGGCAATTGGGGGGTGGCAAGTATGCCTACGTGTCTTGGTGTTAGTGTAGTGTTATGCAACTCACTGTTAGACGTCCTCTCTCTGGAACCGAAAAGAGTTCCACGTGGGGAGATGACATTACTTCCCCTGCCTGTGTTTACATTACACAGGCAGGTGAGGCATTTCATTCACCAGAACCGAACAGCAGGTCCAGGCCAGAAATCATTGGCCTGGACCTGAAGACTGATCAGTTCTGTAGCGAATCTGATTGCCGCGTACAGCTACAGCGATTCGCGCAGCAGTGCCATTCTGCTGCCGTTAAACTAAGGCGGGCGGTCTTAAAGCGGTTAAAGGCAAAGGGTGTTCACACTAAATATTGATTTGATTAGTTCATGTACTTTCCATTTTGTTATAAAATAAAAAAAATTAACTATTAACTCTTGTATTTCTGAAAGCAGTCTTAATTTACAGCATTTCTTACACCTGCCTAAAACTTTTGCACTGAACACAAGACTTATTTTCATAGATTGCATTGAATTATACTGGCATACAGTGCCCTCTGCTGGCAAATGTTTACATTTTTGGGTTCTTTTTCATTATTTTACAAGCACTCTCTACCATAGGGTGGCCACGTGTCCCGGATTGCCCGGGATTGTCCCTTATTTGAGATTTTTGTCCCGTGTCCTGGGCACCTTCATTCCGGGACAATACAGTGTCCCGGAATAAAAAAAAAAACACACCGCCGGCTGGCACCAGTCCGACTCCGTCTCTGAGTCTGTCACCCTTATCATTATACAGTACAGTATACACAAGTAACACACACAGATATGCGCAGCTTAACTGGTTGCTAGGCTAGGGCCGCCCGCCCCGCGTCTAGCAACCAGTGACATCAGCTGGCACCGTCAGTCACGTGAGAGTCAGTGCAGTGGGCACCCGCATGGCGCACTCTAGTCTAGACTCTACACGCTACAGCTGAGCAGCGCGCCTCTGAGAGAGAGCAGCCGCCAGCCTGCCAGTCCACACTTACTAGCCTGCCCTGTGCCCAGCCCCAGTCAGTGATGGTGCCTGCCAGTCCCGGACCCGGAGCCGCCGAGCCGACTACTTCAGCAGCCGCACATTGCCAGCCAGTAGCGCAACCCGGGCCGACTCCGAACTGCCCGACTTCGACTGTCTCCACTCCACAGTTCAACTTCTCTCCGTCCTGAGTGAGTCCTGACTGAGCTGCCTCGTCCGAGTCCTCCCTCCGGCTCCCTCCCGCCCACAAGATCCGCCAGAGTACTTCAGGTTAGTGTAACTTCCACTACCTAGTTACAGCAGTGAGCAATGCACACTCCCTCTCAAATCTGCTGCTGTCCCCAGACCCCCACCCCCCTCAGTTCTGCTGCTGTCCCCAGACCCCCACCCCCCTCAGTTCTGCTGCTGTCCCCAGACCCCCACCACCCTCAGTTCTGCTGCTGTCCCCAGACCCCCACCTCCTCAGTTCTGCTGCTGTCCCCCACACAGCCACACTCCCTCTCAGTTCTGCTGCTGTCCCCCACCCCCTCAGATCTGCTGCTGTCTCCCACACTCCCCCTCAGTTCTGCTGCTGTCCCCCCCAATCCCCCTCAAATCTGCTGCTGTCCCCCACTCCCTCTCAGTTCTGCTGCTGTCCCCCCCACTCCCCCTCAGTATTGCTGCTCTCCCCCTTCATCTTTCCTCCATGTCCCCCTCCATTCTTCCTCCGAGTCCCCCTCTGTTCTTCCTCTGTGTCCCCCTCCGTTCTTCCTCCGTGTCCCCCTCCCTTCTTCCTCCATGTCCCCCTCTGTTCTGCTGTCCCCCTCTGTTCTGCTGCTGTCCCCCTCCAGCCTGCTGTCCACCTCCGTTCTTCCTCCGTGTCCCCCACCGCCCTGCTGTCCCCCTCCGTTCTTCCTCCATGTCCCCCTCCGTTCTGCTGCTGCCCCCCTCCGTTCTTCCTCTGTTTGCCCCTTCGTTCTGCTGCTGTCCCCCTGCGTTCTGCTGCTGTCCCCCTGCGTCCTGCTGTCCCCCTCCGTTCTTCCTCCGTGTCCCCCTCCGTTCCCTGTGCCCAGCCCCAGTCAGTGATGGTGCCTGCCAGTCCCGGACCCGGAGCCGCCGAGCCGACTACTCCAGCAGCCGCACATTGCCAGCCAGTAGCGCAACCCGGGCCGACTCCGAGCTGCCCGACTTCGACTGTCTCCACTCCACAGTTCAACTTCTCTCCGTCCTGAGTGAGTCCTGACTGAGCTGCCTCGTCCGAGTCCTCCCTCCGGCTCCCTCTCGCCCACGAGGTCCGCCAGAGTACTTCAGGTTAGTGTAACTTCCACTACCTAGTTACAGCAGTGAGCAATGCACACTCCCTCTCAAATCTGCTGCTGTCCCCAGACCCCCACCCCCCTCAGTTCTGCTGCTGTCCCCAGACCCCCACCCCCCTCAGTTCTGCTGCTGTCCCCAGACCCCCACAGCCCTCAGTTCTGCTGCTGTCCCCAGACCCCCAGACCCCTCAGTTCTGCTGCTGTCCCCAGACCCCCAGACCCCTCAGTTCTGCTGCTGTCCCCAGACCCCCACCCCCTCAGTTCTGCTGCTGTCCCCCACACAGCCACACTCCCTCTCAGTTCTGCTGCTGTCCCCCACCCCCTCAGATTTGCTGCTGTCTCCCACACTCCCCCTCAGTTCTGCTGCTGTCCCCCCCAATCCCCCTCAAATCTGCTGCTGTCCCCCACTCCCTCTCAGTTCTGCTGCTGTCCCCCCCACTCCCCCTCAGTATTGCTGCTCTCCCCCTCCATCTTTCCTCCATGTCCCCCTCCATTCTTCCTCCGTGTCCCCCTCCGCTCTGCTGCTGTCCCCCTCCGTTCTTCCTCCGTGTCCCCCTCCCTTCTTCCTCCATGTCCCCCTCTGTTCTGCTGTCACCCTCTGTTCTGCTGCTGTCCCCCTCCGTCCTGCTGTCCACCTCCGTTCTTCCTCCGTGTCCCCCACCGCCCTGCTGTCCCCCTCCGTTCTTCCTCTGTGTCCCCCTCTGTTCTGCTGCTGTCCCCCTCCGTTCTTCCTCCGTTTGCCCCTTCGTTCTGC
Organism: Lithobates clamitans; assembly: GCA_037952925.1. Classification (NCBI taxonomy): domain Eukaryota; kingdom Metazoa; phylum Chordata; class Amphibia; order Anura; family Ranidae; genus Lithobates; species Lithobates clamitans. The sequence goes on along the minus strand of JBBGZY010000008.1, from coordinate 5,668,295 downwards.
TGCTGTCCCCCTGCGTTCTGCTGCTGTCCCCCTGCATCCTGCTGTCCCCCTCCGTTCTTCCTCTGTGTCCCCCTCCGTTCTTCCTCCGTGTCCCCCTCTGTTCCCTGCGCCCAGCCCCAGTCAGTGATGGTGCCTGCCAGTCCCGGACCCGGAGCCGCCGAGCCGACTACTCCAGCAGCCGCACATTGCCAGCCAGTAGCGCAACCCGGGCCGACTCCGAACTGCCCGACTTCGACTGTCTCCACTCCACAGTTCAACTTCTCTCCATCCTGAGTGAGTCCTGACTGAGCTGCCTCGTCCGAGTCCTCCCTCCGGCTCCCTCCCGCCCACAAGGTCCGCCAGAGTACTTCAGGTTAGTGTAACTTCCACTACCTAGTTACAGCAGTGAGCAATGCACACTCCCTCTCAAATCTGCTGCTGACCCCAGACCCCCACCCCCCTCAGTTCTGCTGCTGTCCCCAGACCCCCACCCCCTCAGTTCTGCTGCTGTCCCCCACACAGCCACATTCCCTCTCAGTTCTGCTGCTGTCCCCCACCCCCTCAGATCTGCTGCTGTCTCCCACACTCCCCCTCAGTTCTGCTGCTGTCCCCCCCAATCCCCCTCAAATCTGCTGCTGTCCCCCACTCCCTCTCAGTTCTGCTGCTGTCCCCCCCACTCCCCCTCAGTATTGCTGCTCTCCCCCTCCATCTTTCCTCCATGTCCCCCTCCGTTCTGCTGCTGTCCCCCTCCGTTCTTCCTCCGTGTCCCTCTCCGTTCTTCCTCCATGTCCCCCTCTGTTCTGCTGTCCCCCTCTGTTCTGCTGCTGTCCCCCTCTGTTCTGCTGCTGTCCCCCTCCGTCCTGCTGTCCACCTCCGTTCTTCCTCCATGTCCCCCACCGTCCTGCTGTCCCCCTCCGTTCTTTCTCCGTGTCCCCCTCCATTCTGCTGCTGTCCCCCTCCGTTCTTACTCCATTTGCCCCTTGGTTCTGCTGCTGTCCCCCTGCATTCTGCTGCTGTCCCCCTGCGTCCTGCTGTCCCCCTCCGTTCTTCCTCCGTTTGCCCCTTCGTTCTGCTGCTGTCCCCCTGCGTTCTGCTTCTGGCGCGGGGGGGGGGGTGTCCCTGAATGGCAGTTTGGAAATGTGGTCACTAGGGATGAGCCGAACACCCCCCGGTTCGGTTCGCACCAGAACCCGCGAACAGACCGAAAGTTCGCACGAACGTTAGAACCCCATTGACGTCTATGGGACTCGAACGTTCGATATCAAAAGTGCTCATTTAAAGGCTAATTTACATGGTATTGTCCTAAAAAGTGTTTGGGGACCCGGGTCCTACCCCAGGGGACATGTATCAATGCAAAAAAAACTTTTAAAAACGGCCATTTTTTCAGGAGCAGTGATTTTAATGATGCTTAAAGTAAAAAAAAAAAAGTGAAATATTCCTTTAAATATCGTACCTGGGGGGTGTCTATAGTATGCCTGTAAAGTGACGCGTGTTTCCCATGTTTAGAACAGTCCCTGCACCAAATGTCATTTTTAAAGGAAAAAATCTCATTTAAAACTGCTTGCGGGTTTAATGTCATGTCGGGTCATGGCAATATGGATGAAAATCAGTGAGACAAACAGCATGGGTACCCCCCAGTCCATTACCAGGCCCTTTGGGTCTTGTATGGATATTAAGGGGAACCCCGCACCCAAATTAAAATAAGGAAAGGTGTGGGGCCACCAGGCCCTATATACTCTGAACAGCAGTATACAGGCGGTGCAAACAAGACAGGGACTGTAGGTTTGTTGTTAAGTAGAATCTGTTTGTAATTTTGAACATTTTTAACGTGTTTAGCTCCAGCCAAAAAATCTTTTCTAAGCTTTTTGGAAAACATAGGGAAGGGTTATCACCCCTGTGACATTTGTTTTGCTGTCTTTCCTCCTCTTCAGAAGATTTCACCTCACTTTTTGTCCCAATGAAAAATGTTTTTTGAAAATTTGGGTTTTTTTGTGGAACAAGGATTGGAAAGCATCAGTGGAAAGGAGAAATTGTTTTCCCATATTAACTCTTACAGGAGAGAATTTCCCTTCCTAGGGGTAGATTTCATCTCACTTCCTGTTGTCTCCTTCCGTTTGCAAGTAGGAGTCGTTTGTAAGTTAGATGTTTGAAAGTAGGGTCCTGCCCTATATACTCAGCAGAAATTTGGGCCTTAGGTGTTGCTGTGGCCACAACACTGTAAGCCCTCACAGGGCCCTGCTGTGAAATATTAGATCAAGAATTGTAATTACATGCCCCTGTTGAACAGGAGCTGAAAAATTAGGCATTAGGCACTGGTGCTGGTGCCACAACACTGCAACCCCTCACAGACACTCTAGTTGGAATGCAGGAACGAGCCCTGCTGCAAAGTATTGCATCAAAAATTGTAATTACACGCCCCTGTTAGACAGGGGCAGAAAAATTGGGCCTTAGGCACTGGTGCTGGTGCCACAACACTGCAACCCCTCACAGACACTCTAGTTGGAACGCAGGAACGAGCCCTGCTGCAAAGTATTGCATCAAAAATTGTAATTACACGCCCCTGTTAGACAGGGGCAGAAAAATTGGGCCTTAGGCACTGGTGCTGGTGCCACAACACTGCAACCCCTCACAGACACTCTAGTTGGAATGCAGGAACGAGCCCTGCTGCAAAGTATTACATCAAAAATTGTAATTACACCCCCCAGGGGCTGAAAAATTGTGCCTTAGGCACTGGTGGTGGCGCCCAGAACCAAAAATGTTCTTACAAGCTATCAGCGTGATGATTGAGGAGGAAGAGGATAATTACTCAGGGATAGTCACTCAGCATCAGCATAGGCAGTCTTTGAAGGGATCTGAGATTTCAAAAAAAATTATTCGGTTACATCAGCATCAGGTGCTTGGTAGCTGGTGGTGATCCAAGACTGATTAATTTTTATGAAGGTCAGCCGATCGACCGAGTCGGTGGACAGACGCACCCTGTTACCACGCCTCCAGCAGCACTGAATGTGCGTTCCGAAAGAACGCTGGATGCAGGACAGGCCAGTAGCTCAATTGCATACTGTGCAAGCTCTGGCCAGTGATCCATCCTCAAGACCCAGTAACCCAGAGGATTTTCGGTGGGAAAGGTGTCCAAGTCTGATCTTGCCCCTAGGTATTCCTGCACCATGTAAAACAGACGCTGGCGATGGTTGCTGGAACCGATCATACCTTGGGGCTGCGGACCAAAAAATTGTCTGAACGCATCGGTCAGACGGCCACCTTCTCCACCGCTCCTTCTTTGACTGACCGAAGCCTCAGCAACACGTTGTTCAGAAACAGGAGTTTGTAACCTCCCAGTCTCTGGGAACGCGTTGCACAGACCTTTCTGCAAGGCCTCCCAAAGATGTTTCATCCTCTGCTCCCTCTGCGATGGCAAGATAAGGTCCGTAACCTTACCCTTGTAACGTGGATCAAGGAGGGTTGCCAGCCAGTATTGGTCCTTCTCCTTGATACCACGAATACGAGGATCCTTACGCAGGCTTTGCAGGATCAGGGAGGCCATGCAGCGTAGGTTTGCTGAGGCATTCGGTCCGGAGTCCTCTGGGTCACTAAGGACAACAACGTCCGCAGCCACCTCCTCCCAGCCACGTACAAGTCCATGTGTTCCTTGGGACTGATCCCTTAAAGACTGCTGCTGATGCTGAGTGCCAGGCTCCACCTCCATACTGACACAATCTTCCTCCTCCTCCTCCTCCTCCTCCTCCTCCTCTTCCTGTGTGATCGGCGGGCACGCAGGAACACTGTCTGGATAAAGGGGGCCTTGAGAGCTAAGGAAGTCCTCCTCTTCCTGCCTCTGTTCTGCCTCAAGTGCCCTGTCCATTATTCCACGCAGCGTGTGCTCCAACAGGTGGACAAGGGGGACAGTGTCACTGATGCATGCACTGTCAGTGCTCACCATCCTCGTGGCCTCCTCAAATGGTGACAGGACAGTGCATGCATCCCTGATCATGGCCCGCTGGCGTGGGGAAAAAAAAACAAGCTCCCCTGACCCTGTCCTGGTGCCATAGTCGCACAGGTACTCATTGATGGCCCTCTGCTGCGTGTGCAGCCGCTGCAGCATGGCCAACGTTGAGTTCCAACTGGTGGGCATGTCACAGATTAGGCGGTTCTTGGGCAGGTTAAACTCCTTTTGGAGGTCCGTCAGCCGAGCACTGGCATTATATGACCGGCGGAAATGCACACAGACTTTCCTGGCCTGCCTCAGGACATCCTGTAAGCCCGGGTACCTGCCCAAGAACCGCTGCACCACCAAGTTAAGGACGTGAGCCAAACAGGGCACATGGGTCATTTGTCCCTGTCGGAGGGCAGAGAGGAGGTTGGTGCCATTGTCGCAAACCACCATTCCTGCCTTAAGTTGGCGTGGCGTCAACCACCTCTGAACCTGCCCCTGCAGAGCTGACAGAACCTCTGCCCCAGTGTGGCTCCTGTCCCCCAAGCACACCAGCTCAAGCACCGCATGGCATCTTTTGGCCTGCGTACTTGCGTAGCCCCTTGAACGCCTACGGAGCACCGCTGGTTCCGAGGAAGAGGCCATGGAGGAAGAAGAAGAGGAGGGGGTGGAGGAGAGAGGTGTGTCACAATCAGCATTTTGGAGGCGTGGTGGCGGAACAACCTCCAACACTACTGCACCTTGTCCTGCATCCTTCCCAGCTGCCAGCAGAGTCACCCAATGCGCCGTGAAACTTAGGTAACGTCCCTGTCCATGCCTGCTGGACCATGAGTCAGCGGTAATATGCACCTTACCGCTGACCGCCCTGTCCAGCGAGGCATGGACATTGCCTTCCACATGCCGGTAGAGAGACGGAATCGCCTTCCGTGAGAAAAAGTGGCCTTTGGGTACCTGCCACTGAGGAACCGCACATTCCACAAACTCACGGAAGGGGGCAGAGTCTACCAACTGAAAAGGCAGCAGTTGAAGTGCTAGCAATTTTGCCAAGCTAGCATTCAACCGCTGGGCATGTGGATGGCTGGGAGCAAACTTCTTTCGGCGGTGCAGCAGCTGGGGCAGGGAAATTTGCCTGGTACAATCTGACGTCGGTGTACCAAAAGCAGATTGCCCACAAGTACTTGGCTGTGACACACCTAATTCTACACCTTCATTCCTCTCACTGCAGGTCTCAGAGAGGACTGAAGGTCTAGTGGGGTTGGAAATCTCAGCTGATGAGGAGCAAGGAGAGATCCTCTTTGTTCTTTGGTGTGGGTCTTTTAGATACGCTTGCCAACGAACTGCATGGCAGGTCAACATATGTCTGGTCAAGCATGTGGTACCCAAGCGGGAGATGTTTTGGCCACGCGAGATACGCTTGAGACATATGTTGCAAATAGCAGCGGTGCGATCTGATGCACTCGTCTCAAAAAAGGCCCACACCAAAGAACTTTTTGAATAACGCGCAGAGACTGCAGCGCCCTGCACATGTGGAGCTTTGGGGTGTGATGCAGTCAATGTGCTGCCCTTAGGCTGGCCCCTGGAGGGCATCCTGCCTCGTTGGTGATGTGCCGCCTCCTCCTCCTCCTCCTCCTCCTCCTCTCTCCTATCAGGCACCCACGTTGAGTCAGTGACCTCATCATCCCCTCCCTCCTCATCACTGGAGCAAACCTGGCAGTATGCTGCAGCAGGGGGAGCATGACTGCCAGATTGCTGTCCTTCTTGGGCACCCCCTCTGTCCGTGCTCATGTTACTGCCTTCATCGAGCTCAGTATCATCATCAGAGCCTTCCAAACGCTGGGCATCCTCCTGGAGCATGTACCCAACACTGTGGTCAAACAGTTCGAGGGAATCCTCATGAGGACATGGTGGAGCTAGGGAAGGAGTCACTGATGACATTGAGCTGAGGGAAGAGGCCGCTGCTTTGCCAGACAAAGCACCCTGGGCATGGGTGAGAGAGGATGAGGAGGATGAGGACGGCTTGGTCATCCACTCGACCAAGTCTTCCGCATGTTGCGGCTCAACACGGCCAGCTGCCGAAAAAAAGGCCAAGCGTGTCCCATGGCCACGTGCTGATGAGGATGCACCGTCTCCACGACCAGCACTAGACACAGAGCCTGCTTACCCTCTCTTATTGGCTTGTGACTGTCTGCCTCTCCTTCTTGGCCTTCCAGACATACTAATGGCCTGTAGCTGCACTAAGCTGGGATAGAACACCTGTAATTTTCTTCAGGTAGCTTTATATACTGTAACCAGACAAGCCTGCCTGTCAGTAGGAAGATAACAGGAACGGATCTAGCTGAACACTGTGAGCAGGACGCACTGTACTAAATGTAAATAGTCTAGCTGCCTGACCGTGGTACTAATAGGATCAAATAGAACACCTGTAATTTTCTTCAGGTAGCTTTATATACTGTAACCAGACAAGCCTGCCTGTCAGTAGGAAGATAACAGGAACGGATCTAGCTGAACACTGTGAGCAGGACGCACTGTACTAAATGTAAATAGTCTAGCTGCCTGACCGTGGTACTAATAGGATCAAATAGAACACCTGTAATTTTCTTCAGGTAGCTTTATATACTGTAACCAGACAAGCCTGCCTGTCAGTAGGAAGATAACAGGAACGGATCTAGCTGAACACTGTGAGCAGGACGCACTGTACTAAATGTAAATAGTCTAGCTGCCTGACCGTGGTACTAATAGGATCAAATAGAACACCTGTAATTTTCTTCAGGTAGCTTTATATACTGTAACCAGACAAGCCTGCCTGTCAGTAGGAAGATAACAGGAATGGATCTAGCTGAACACTGTGAGCAGGACGCACTGCACTAAATGTAAATAGTCTAGAAGATAACAGGAACGGATCTAGCTGAACACTGTGAGCAGGACGCACTGCACTAAATGTAAATAGTCTAGAAGATAACAGGAACGGATCTAGCTGAACACTGTGAGCAGGACGCACTGTACTAAATGTAAATAGTCTAGAAGATAACAGGAACGGATCTAGCTGAACACTGTGAGCAGGACGCACTGCACTAAATGTAAATAGTCTAGAAGATAACAGGAACGGATCTAGCTGAACACTGTGAGCAGGACGCACTGCACTAAATGTAAATAGCAGGAACGGATCTAGCTGAACACTGTGAGCAGGACGCACTGCACTAAATGTAAATAGCAGGAACGGATCTAGCTGAACACTGTGAGCAGGACGCACTGCACTAAATGTAAATAGCAGGAACGGATCTAGCTGAACACTGTGAGCAGGACGCACTGCACTAAATGTAAATAGTCTAGAAGATAACAGGAACGGATCTAGCTGAACACTGTGAGCAGGACGCACTGCACTAAATGTAAATAGCAGGAACGGATCTAGCTGAACACTGTGAGCTGGACGCACTGCACTAAATGTAAATAGCAGGAACAGATCTAGCTGAACACTGTGAGCAGGACGCACTGCACTAAATGTAAATAGCAGGAACGGATCTAGCTGAACACTGTGAGCAGGACGCACTGCACTAAATGTAAATAGTCTAGAAGATAACAGGAACGGATCTAGCTGAACACTGTGAGCAGGACGCACTGCACCAAATTTAAATAGCAGGAACGGATCTAGCTGAACACTGTGAGCTGGACGCACTGCACTAAATGTAAATAGCAGGAACGGATCTAGCTGAACACTGTGAGCAGGACGCACTGCACTAAATGTAAATAGCAGGAACGGATCTAGCTGAACACTGTGAGCAGGACGCACTGCACTAAATGTAAATAGCAGGAACGGATCTAGCTGAACACTGTGAGCAGGACGCACTGCACTAAATGTAAATAGTCTAGAAGATAACAGGAACGGATCTAGCTGAACACTGTGAGCAGGACGCACTGCACTAAATGTAAATAGCAGGAACGGATCTAGCTGAACAGTGTGAGCAGGACGCACTGCACTAAATGTAAATAGCAGGACCGGATCTAGCTGAACACTGTGAGCAGGACGCACTGCACTAAATGTAAATAGTCTAGAAGATAACAGGAACGGATCTAGCTGAACACTGTGAGCAGGACGCACTGCACTAAATGTAAATAGCAGGAACGGATCTAGCTGAACACTGTGAGCAGGACGCACTGCACTAAATGTAAATAGCAGGAACGGATCTAGCTGAACACTGTGAGCAGGACGCACTGCACTAAATGTAAATAGCAGGAACGGATCTAGCTGAACACTGTGAGCAGGACGCACTGCACTAAATGTAAATAGTCTAGAAGATAACAGGAACGGATCTAGCTGAACACTGTGAGCAGGACGCACTGCACTAAATGTAAATAGCAGGAACGGATCTAGCTGAACACTGTGAGCTGGACGCACTGCACTAAATGTAAATAGCAGGAACGGATCTAGCTGAACACTGTGAGCAGGACGCACTGCACTAAATGTAAATAGCAGGAACGGATCTAGCTGAACACTGTGAGCAGGACGCACTGCACTAAATGTAAATAGCAGGAACGGATCTAGCTGAACACTGTGAGCAGGACGCACTGCACTAAATGTAAATAACAGGAACGGATCTAGCTGAACACTGTGAGCAGGACGCACTGCACTAAATGTAAATAGTCTAGAAGATAACAGGAACGGATCTAGCTGAACACTGTGAGCAGGACGCACTGCACTAAATGTAAATAGTCTAGATAGAAGATAACAGGAACGGATCTAGCTAAACTGAATACAGTGTATATATATATATGCAACACCTGGGATGCATATATATACACAATACACTGTAAGTGCAGCTAACTGTCTGACTGTTCTGCCTAATCTATCTAACTCAAATCAAATGACACTGTCTCTCTCTCTCTCTATCTCTCAGCACACCGGAACACACACTACACAGGGCCGCCGTGCAGGCGGCCTTATATAGTGTGGGGTGTGTACTAAATCCCCTGAGCCATAATTGGCCAAAGCCACCCTGGCTTTGGCCAATTACAGCTCTCTCTACTGACGGCGCTGTGATTGGCCAAGCATGCGGGTCATAGTGCATGCTTGGCCAATCATCAGCCAGCAATGCACTGCGATGCCGCAGTGAATTATGGGCCGTGACGCGCCACACGAATTTGGCGCGAACGGCCCATATCGTTCGCAATTCGACGGACGGTCGAACAGCCGATGTTCGAGTCGAACATGGGTTCGACTCGAACACGAAGCTCATCCCTAGTGGTCACCCTACTCTACCACTGCTTCTGACACTCGTGTCCTCTCACTTCAAACTCTCTTACCTTCACCCCCCCTCTCCACCCGCCTGCTTATACATATCACCCTGCCTTCTGTCCTCTCCCTACTACTGCTCCTACCAACTCTTGCTCATTCTACATCCATATACTGATAAAACCTCCAGTACTCTGAGACATGCCCCTTCACATAAATCACATTCCCACATTACCTCCCTCACCCTCCTGCTTCTCCTAATCTCTGGTGACATATCCCCAAACCCTGTGTCACCATCATCTGTCTTTGCCCAATGCTCCCATCCCCCTACACCCTCTGGCAGGAGCCACAACCCACAGAACTTGGTCTCTATTCCTCTTTCCATAACCAGCCCCCCCTTTTCCTGTGCCTTTTGGAATGCACGTTCTGTCTGCAAAAAACTCACCGCCCTTCACGGCCTCTTTATCACAAATTCCTTTAACCTACTTGCTATTACTGAAACCTGGCTTCATGAATCAGATACTATTTCTCCTGCTTCCCTCTCCCATGGGGGCCTTCTCTGGACTCACTCCCTCAGACCAAGTGGACGGAAGGGAGGTGGAGTGGGAATCCTTCTAGCCCCATGCAGCACCTATCAGGTACTTCACCCACCTCCCTCTCTGACACTCTCCTCTTTTGAGGCACATTGCATTTGTCTATTCTCTCCCATTTCTCTAAGAATTGCTGTCATCTACCAGCCCCCTGGACCAGTATCAGCCTTCCTTGATGACTTCTCTGCCTGGCTACCAGGGGCGTTGCTAGGTGGCAAAAAGACCAGGGGCTTCAGCCCGAAGTCCGATGTTGGCACCGATGGGGGGGGGGGGTCGTGAGTGGTCATGGCACGGGGTTTTTTGGCTGAGCGCTGGGGTTGTGTGGCGGGGGGTAAGCTTACTTGCTGGTTGCTGCCTGGGGCTTAGCAGTGCCCATCAATTTTGACCACTAATCTCATCGCAGCTACCTGACACACTGACCTACCTAACATACACTGACCTGACATACATACATACATACACCTACCTAACATACACTGACCTGACATACATACATACATACACCTACCTAACATACACTGACCTGACATACATACACCTACCTAACATACACTGACCTGACATACATACATACATACACCTACCTAGCATACACTGACCTGACATACATACATACACCTACCTAACATACACTGACCTGACATACATACACTGACCTGACATACATACATACACCTACCTAACATACACTGACCTGACATACACTGACCTGACATACACTGACCTGACATACATACACCTACCTAACATACACTGACCTGACATACATACACTGACCTGACATACATACATACATACACCTACCTAACATACACTGACCTGACATACATACACTGACCTGACATACATACATACATACACCTACCTAACATACACTGACCTGACATACATACACTGACCTGACATACATACATACATACACCTACCTAACATACACTGACCTGACATACATACACTGACCTGACATACATACATACACCTACCTAACATATACTGACCTGACATACATACATACACCTACCTAACATACACTGACCTGACATATATACATACATACATACACCTACCTAACATACACTGACCTACCTAACATACACTGACCTGACATACATACATACATACACCTACCTAACATACACTGACCTGACATACACTGACCTACCTAACATACCGTGACATACATACACTGACCTCACCTACCTGACCAGGAGACAGACTTCATGTGTCCAGGTGTCCTGCAGTTCAGTTCAGCCGTAGTGTGTGGTGTGCAGCCCTCGGATCATATGGCACAGCAGGCAGCCAGAGGAGAGGAGAGGAGAGGAGACTGCTTGAATTTCATCGCCTGGACCTTGGAGCTCCAGGCTTTGTCCTGCACGTAGATATACAAAGTATAGCCTGCCTCCCAGTCCCAGCACGGCCAGCAGGCACAAGGCGGTATGGAGAAGACTCTTCTGCCTCCTGCTGCACACTCCGGTGCCCATGATCAGATACACCGAGATCCGGAGCTCTTCACTCTGCCATCCGCCCCCAGCACAGCTCCTCTTCAGGTTATCCTCATCCCCGCCTCCTCTACAATAATCGGTGCAGTCACTGGCAGTGGCACATCTCGCCAGATCGCTCCTCCGCTGCCCTGATCTATCTGAGCGGGGAGCGGGGATCTCAGTGATGTGGCGCGGCGGATTGTAATTCCCGCCTTCTGGAGCGTGCAGCGCCATTGATGGATGTCACACGTCCCGCAGTCCCAGCATTGGACCAGTGGGATGTCCATCATAGCTCCAGAAGGCGGGACCTGTATGTCATTCGGCCACACTCGGCCGCACTCGGATCGGATCGGTCCCCGCTCGTCAGCGGCCGGCGGCACTCGGGGCTACTAATTAAACGGTACCTTCTTGACACTCGGGGCTTTTCGGGACCAATTCGGGGCTTCAGCCCCCCCTAGCCACCCCCTCCCGACGCCCCTGCTGGCTACCCTACTTTCTCTCTTCTGAAATCCCCACAATTATTCTCGGGGACTTCAACATCCCTTTTAACACTAATAGGGCGTACACACGGTCTGACTTTGTGCGGACATTCCGACAACAAAATCCTAGGATTTTTTCCGACAGATGTTGGCTCAAACTTGTTTTGCCTACACATGGTCGCACAAAGTTGTCGGAATTTCCGATCGCCAACCACGCGGTCACGTACACCACGTACGACGAGACTAGAAAAGGCCAGTTCAGAACCAAGCGCGGCACCCTTTGGGCTCCTTTTGCTAATCTCGTGTTAGTAAAAGTTTGGTGAGAGACGATTCGCGCTTTTGAAGACTCGTGGCTTTCAGATCGTTTTCTGCCGTTCAGTTTGTGCTTGTGGGTTTGTATCTGCTCTTCGGTGTGTGCAGTCAGTTCGTATCAGAGTTTTCTGTGTGATCTTGCCTGCTCGTTGCTGTTTTTCAGGTCGCTCTTCACAGGCCATGCTGTTCTTCAGTGCGTTCTGTTACTTCGTTCTGAGCAGCCGACCGTTTTCTAGCCATGTTTCGTATGCGTACTCCTCGTAGAGTTCGTGCTGTGCGGGGGCTTGGTGTTGGGGTCCTGACCTTGACACAAGTCCAGTCCATGAACAGGGTGAGGAGGAGTTCATGGACCAAGAATTGGTTGCTTCAGTGTGACCAGTTCTGTCATATGCCTTTGCTCCGTGAGATCCGTGAGAATAATCCTGATGATTTCAGGAACTTTCTCAGGATGACGGACCCCATGTTTTACCATTTGTTGGCTTCGCTGACCCCCTATATCAGCAGGCAGGATACCTGTATGAGGCAAGCCATCACTCCGGAGCAGAGGTTGGTCGCTACCTTGCGGTATTTGGCCACAGGGAGAAGTCTGCAGGACTTGAAGTTCTCGACAGGCATCTCCCCCCAGGCTCTGGGTATCATCATCCCAGAGACCTGTTCTGCCATCATACAGGTCCTGCAGAAGGAGTATATGAAGGTAAGATTTTTATCCTTTTATATCACATTTTATTGTATTGAATGTTTGCTAATATATTGTATTTCTTTCCTCATTCCCTAATTACCATGATTGTAATATGCTGTGAATGTCCCCTTTGTTCTCATGCATGCTGGATTGTTATGTAATTATTATTTTAGGTCCTTCATACATATTTGCCCATCAATAACCTCCCCAGCATGGTGTCTCCTGCCCTATATTCACCTCATGTAGTCACTTAACAATGTATTTTATCAGCTCCATAGTAGTGCTTTACCCCAAACACCCCCTAAAATGTTTCTAAATGTTATTTTTGATTTAAATTCAGGCAGAGTGGCAGAGGCTTTTTTTTGTGGTGTCCCCAAATAATTTTTAGTAACCCTCCCTCCCCCAACTGCTAAGTCAGCTGATCCCAATTCTCTATGTATCCTCAATCATCTATCTGCTGACTTTGCCAAACCCATACACACTATACCCATCTCTTTTGTGGTCAGATTTATGGATGAATTCCCCAAAGCATGTAGTGCAAGGGCCTGCCTGTATACTTTCCAATGGTACTGTTTAAAGTTTTTGTATCCTATTATTATCTTAATAGGTAATAGCAGAATGTCCAAATGTCCTCAAATGTGTACAGTGTGTATTTATATCTTTGTTTTATGACACTTCTTACCTGTCCAGTGGTCTGCCAATAGTGTAACTAAGGAGGGACTGTTCCAAGTAATACCCATGATTTAGGCATTCATCTCTCAATGAAGTGAAGAGGGTTACCTGTCCAAGAGTTCCCCCCCTATAATGTTAGAAATGGCCCATGAAAGGGGGGGGGGGATATGATAGGTGTACCTTATACTTTGGCCTTGTTAAATTCCCCTTAATAAATGCTATCTGGAGGTTGCCCCAGAATGTTTGTGTCTAATCTGCTTGCCATGTTTCTGTGAAAAAATAGTAATGTTTATTGTTTTTTCCTCAACAGTTTCCTTCCACGCCACAGGAATGGCAGACTGTGGCCTCCCACTTTGCCCAGCGGTGGGAATTTCCTAACTGCGGAGGGGCAATTGATGGGAAACACATCCACATCGTCCCACCACCTAACTTGGGGTCGTACTATTATAATTACAAGGGGTTTAATAGTATAGTGATGTTGGCGGTGGTGTCGGCTAATTACGACTTCTTGTATGTGGACGTGGGGAAGAATGGCCGGATGTCCGATGGTGGAGTCATCGCCCAGACGGAGTTCTACAGGCATCTCCAGAATGGCAGCTTGGACTTGCCAGCTCCAGAGGACAATGTGGAAGGTCTCCCATTTGTGTTCGTTGCTGATGAAGCGTTTACGCTGGGGGACCACCTGATGCGGCCATTCCCGGTGAGGACCCTCACCCCGGAACAGAGGGTTTTTAATTACCGGCTGGCCAGAGCCCGAAGAGTGGTGGAGAACACATTTGGAATCCTGGCCAGCCGGTTCCGACTATTTCTGACACCCATCCATATGGCGGAGTATAAACTGAACCATATAATACTGGCGTGCTGTGTTCTCCATAATTTTTTAAGAAAACATTCTGCCAACTATGCTGGCTCAGTTGGGCCTGAGGCCGGAATCCTACATCCAACAACACTGACGGCGCTTGAAAGCGGCCGTCCTGGCTTGCCCTCCCTGAGTGCCCGTGATGTCCGGTTGCGATACCTGGAGTTCTTTGCAGGTAGGGGGGCTATCAATATGCCAGACAATATGTGAAGCCTATTTCAAATAAAAAAAAAGAAATTCTTTGTGGACATTTACTGCTTGTGTTTGTTTTAGCTGACCCTGACAGAAATGTTTTGAGTGCAGAAAATGTCGTGATTGGGTAACCTTATACAAAGCACTGTTGGCTGGTATTTCCTAAATGCAAAAACACATTTCACTACAAGTGCACTTGCAACTGCACTGAACCTGAACTTGTAGTGCAAAGTGGATTTGCCCTTAGGAAATAACCCCCACTTTTGCATAAAACAGCTATTACATCACCCCAAAAGTGTTGTAGTGTTGAGACAATAATCCACACATTCTTGAGGAAGCCACTTTTTTATACCTGCACAATCACATGTGCATTTACCAAAGGTTTTTTAAAACAAACCAACATGTTTGTTGTATAACAATTTTTGCAGTAGCATTATCAAAAATCGAAATATCCATTTCAGATAAAACAGGCCTGTGTAAAACCAACAAGAAAGACAAAAAACTAGAACTTACAAAGTTCACATATGGTAAAACCTGAAGGCTTTATCAGACATCAGTATTTAGGAACTGGGTTTGATATAGCGTTCAGATGGGGGGAAATCACCCCTGGAAAAGCCAAATTTGGAAGATGCACACCAATTTACGAATGTCAACATGTGCTATCTGCCATCAGGGAGATCAAGGGACGTGTTTTGTGGGAGCAAGCCCTTCCTCAATGCTACTTTATAATTGAGGAAGTGGTTGCACCCCCAAAACGCGTCCATTGATCTCCCGTGATGGCAGATAGCACATGTTGGCACACTGTGTGCATCCTTCAAATTTGGCTTTTCTAAACATTGCAAAAAAATTTAAAAGATTGGACCACAATAAAACAAGTGATTTTGTGGGGTTTAAATTCGCCTCAAAACATCAATGATGTTATTATTTTTTTTAATAACATCATGGATTTTTTGCTGGATGTTTTGCAGTTCGGCATTACACCCCATGATCTCCCCGATCAGGATCTGGGCACTTTCAGAAGTAAAGCGTTGGGGATCCACAACCTCACGATCACCTAAAAAAAGATAAATAAAAAAAAATAGGTCTTAAAAATCTGCCACCATCCATCTCGTTTACCTGAGCCTGTGGTCGCAGACACTCACCTGTTGTGGTGCCAATCTCCACCACATCTTCTTCTTCCTCCTGCTCAGCTTCGTTTGGGGGTATTTCACCTTCTTCCATAGGTGGGGGGTCTGTGGTCTCCTCGGATGAGGGGTGTCCTCCGAGTCTTTTCTCCCCTATGTAAAACAAAAATGGTATAATTAGCACACAGATATTTGATGGCAGAACTAGAAATAGGAAACATTGCTTGGAAGTGGGGTACAATTGGCCTTTGTCAAGCTGCAATACTTTACCTGTTTAGTACAAGCTTCACAGATGGAGACCCCCCTATAGTATACACTGGAGCACCTGTGTGGCCCCCTAATAAAAATGGTGTTCTTGTGTCCCATACTAGTGCTCCAGTGTCCAGATGTGAAAACAGCTGCTCAGTGTCCTCTCCTTACACACAATCTAGTTGGCATTTCATTCTAGTAACAAACCCATCTACACAAACAAATATTTGGCATCCAAGTAGGCCCAAAAAAAATGTGTGAAAATGCATATGGCCTAAACAATGGTGTTCTAGAGGCCGAAAGAAAAATATTTGATACGATCGAATAATGGGCCCATGAACATTAAAGTTGCCCTTTTAAACGTTACAATTAATAAAAGCATATGGAGCAGAACGAACGGAATAAAGACAGAAAGAATAGGAACACAGCACAACTACTTACTTTTTTGCAGCACTCTCCGGATCTTTCGGTACTGCTCTGGCTCTCTCAAATTCAGGTCCCACCACTGCTTCCTGAGCTGATCTTTAGATCTTCGTACCCCGAAATTCCTGTAAAGGCTTTTGACCACTTTAGCAATGATTTTGGCCTTTCGGATGTTGGGGTGGGGGTAAGGCCCATATTTTCCATCATAGTCGGACTTCCTCATGATGTCGACCATCTCCAACATCTCCCTAAAGGACATATTTGTGGCCTTAAAACGTCTCCTTCTGGATCGGGACGTGCCTGGATCCGGGCTTTCCTCCTCCTCCTCCTCGTTGCTAGAATTAGCATGCACCTGCTGTAACTCCGCCATGTGCTCTTCACCCACTGCGCCAAACGAAAAGGGGTGGGGAATAGACTAGAAAGAACGTCAGGGATGGGCGGAGTTACACGCATGCGCAGTGTGTATAAAGCGTAACACGCGTGCGTATTACGTACGATCTGTGAGCGGAGGAAGGAGCATTGGACGCGCCGATCATAAGAACAAAGGTAAGAGACAAACTTGTGCCTATACTGCTTCTAGATTGAGGCCTATATTGTAACAAGATTAGGAGAGTTTTGTCTGACATTAGGCTTTGTCTTGTGTTGTGTCTTGCAGTGAACATGGATATGGTACTCAAAGATAATGACTTCATGTCAGTATTCATAGAGATGCTAAGGGAGCTGCCATGTCTGTGGGAGATTAACCACCCCCATTTCAAGAACCAAGCAAAGAGGAAGGCAGCACTGGAGCAATTGTGTGAAATTGTAAAGCAGGTGATCCCCACGGCAGACATCACTTATTTAAAGATATTAATTGGTTGCCTGAGGAGCACATATCTGAGGGAGCGCAAGAAAGTCCTGGATTCACAGAGATCCCGAGCAGCAGATGACATCTATGTCCCCAGGATATTGTACTACGACAGGCTGCACTTTCTGGCAGGCCAGACTGAACCCAGGTCATCCCTCCCAAGTCTTCCTTCCACGCTTCCTTCCCCCCCGACTGAGGCTTCTGACGCCCAACCTGGGCCTTCCAGGCCACATGTGGAGGAGCCCAGATTGAGCCAGGTATAGCATTCCTCGAAATATTTCTGCTTGTCCAATCAGTGATGTTAACTAGATGTTAGTTGGGAGTACTAATTTATGATTGTGATTGATGATGCAACAACTAAAACCATGTCCCTTTTTCATACACAGGGAAGTCTCAGCCAGGAGGTGGCCGGGCCGAGCCGGCTGGCTGATCTGCAGGTCCCTCCACCCCCCCTGAAAACAGAAAGTGGCAGTAGGAGGAGTGCCCTAGAGGAGGCTGCTATAGGATTCTTTTGGAGGGCTACAGAGGTCCTGGGAGCACCCCACACCATGGAGGAGAACATTGCTGCTTTCATTGCATATAAAATGCAGAGGATGGAGAAGGGCCAAAAAGTAATGTGTGAGGCCCTCATATCGGAGGCTCTGGAGAAAGGTATGAGGGGCCAAATTACACCTCAGACACACCTTCGCGATGGTCCTCCTCCTCCTCCTGCAGGTCCTCCTCCTCCTCCTCCCTCTCCTCCAGGTCCTCCCAGTCCTCCTCCTCCTGCAGGTTCTCCTCCTCCTCTTCCTCCTCCAGGTCCTACTCCTCCTCCTGCCACATCTCCAACTGCACAGCCACAGCCGGGAAGGAAGCGTGCAAGGAAGACCAGACAGTGATTGCCCTGGGTTCAGTCTGGTCGGCCAAAAAATGCAGCCTCTTGTGGTACCACAGCCTGGGGACACAGATGTCATCTGCTGCTATCCGGATCTCTGCGAATTCTGGACCAGACTGCCCTCCCTTACATATGGACTCCTCAGGCCACCAATTTTGATGTTCAAGAATTGATGTCTGCTGTGGGGGTCCCAGGCTTCGCTAATTTCTCATGTTGATCCAGTGTTGCCTTCCTCTTTGTTTGGTTCTGATCCCTTAATAAAGGATTTTTGTTTTGAATTATACTCTCCTATGTGTTTTACTTAAAAAATGACAGTTTGTTTGTGAGGATTCAGGTACATTTCAAATATACAATGTGAAATGAACAAGGGACACCGACAACAAACAATCTCCTGGAGATTAAATAATATAAGATATCAATGGTGTTGGGGTAACTTGACACACAAAACACACCCAAAAATATTCAGGAGTAAAAATAAAAATAACATTGAACAAAGATCAGCCTTGGAAAAAATCCAAACATTAAAGGAAAAAAAAGGCTGAAAATCCCCCCAAAAAAATAAATAAATAAAATAAAACTGTCAGATGTGACAACTAATAACAATATATTCAGGGAATCCCACTAAAAAAACACAAATAAAACTTTGTGAGAAGTGTGTGTGAATATGAGCAGCAAAACTACTTAATTCTTGTCACATTATAAAGAAGAAGAGAGTGCGCTGTATTAAACCATTTTGAACATTGCAGCGTGACGAAAGTGCTGTATCCATTGCGAACGCTAAGTTTACCAGAACGAGCTGTCCCGTCTCGGAATTTCTTCTGAGCATGCGTGGCACTTTGTGCATCGGAACAGGCCACACACGGTCGGAATTGACGCGATCGGATTTTGTTGTCGGAAAATTTTATCTCCTGCTGTCCAACTTTGTGTGTCGGAAAATCCGATGGAAAATGTCCGATGGAGCCCACACACGGTCGGAATTTCCGACAACACGCTCCGATCGGACATTTTCCATCGGAAAATCCAACCGTGTGTACGGGGCATAACACTACTATTACTTCTAAACTTCTCAGTCTAACTTCATCGATTGACCTGAAGCAATGGATACAGGCTCCTACCCACTCCAACCGCAACACCCTTGACCTTGTCTTCTCCTATCTGTGCACTCTGTGCAACCTTTCCAACAATCCACTCCCACTCTCTGATCACCACCTTATTAATTTTGCTCTCTCCCTGTCTTCCACCTCTTCTCCCTCCAACCACCTAACAGTTACACGTAGAAACCTTCGCCACCTCAACCCTTCTCTTCTCTACTCTGCTACTGATCACCTCTATGACAAAATCTCACCTCTGTCCTGCCCCAATCTAGCTACTTTCATCTACAACAGCTCACTGTCTTCCTCCCTAGACAAGCTTGCCCCCTCACTACACGCAGAATTAGGCCCGACTGCTACAACCCTGGCAAACAGATGACACCAGAAGTCTCAGAAAACATAGCCGCGCTCTTGAGCGCCTGTGGCATAAGACTAAGATCCAGGAAGACTTCACACAATATAAATCTGCCCTCCTAAAATACTATTCCTGCCTTCACACTGCCAAACAGATCTACTCTATCACACTCATTAACACCTTCTCATCCAGTCCACGTCAACTCTTCTCTACCTTCAACACTCTACTCTGTCCTCCACTACCTCCACCCACCAACTCACTCACTGCCCAGGAGATTGCCAATCACTTCAAAACTAAGATTGATACAATTCATGAGGAGATCGCCAATGCTCAAAAACATCCCCCATGCAACACTCCATGTCCTCAGATACAATTATTACTTCCCTCATTCAACCCTGCTACTACTACTGAGGTTGCTAAACTTTTATCTAACACTCATCTAACCACCTGCCCCTCTCAAATGCTACGCTCACCCTCTGACTCGATTCTACACTCTCTAACTCACATTTTCAACCTTTCCCTCTCTTGTGGCATCTTCCCAAACTCTCTAAAACATGCGCTAGTCACCCCCATACTTAAAAAGCTCTCACTGGACCCCACCAATCTCAATAACTTACGTCCCATCTCCTTACTCTCCTTCTCCTCCAAACTTCTTGAAAGACTGGTCTACAAATGACTAAGCGACCATTTGACCATGAATAAACTTCTTGATCCCCTTCAGTCCGGTTTTCGCCCTCAACACTCCATGGAAACTGCTCTCCTTAAACTCTCAAATGACCTACTAATGGCTAAAACCAGTGGACACTATTCTGTACTACTTCTCCTGGATCTCTCTGCTGCCTTTGACACAGTGGACCACCCCCTCCTCCTCAAAAAACTCCACTCCTTTGGTCTTCATGACTGTACTCTTCGCTGGTTCTCATCCTACCTATCCCACCACTCCTTCAGTGTCACTTACAACTCTACTTCCTCCTCTCCTCTTCCTTTCTCTGTTGGGGTCCCCCAAGGTTCTATTCTTGGGCCTCTCCTTTTCTCAATTTACACCACCTCCTTGGGTCAGTTGATTGCCTCCCACGGCTTTGAATATCATCTCTACGCTGATGACACCCAAATCTATCTCTCCACCCCCTGCTCTCTCCATCTGTCTCCTCACACATTACCAACTTACTAGCAGACATATCAGCCTGGATGTCACATCACTTCCTCAAACTCAACCTATCCAAAACCGAGCTCATGATTTTTCCTCCCTCAGGTGCCACTTCTCCTGATTTCTCTGTCAATATCAACGGCTCAACTATCAACCCATCTCCCCACGCCAAGGTCCTAGGTGTAATCCTGGACTCTGAACTAACCTTTCGACCTCACATTGTATCACTATCCAAAACTTGCCGCCTCAATCTCCGTAACATCTCCAAGATACGTCCCTTCCTAACCAATGTCACCACAAAGCTTCTAATCACCTCCCTGGTCATCTCCCGCTTCGACTACTGCAACTCCCTCCTCATTGGTTTACCTTTAAATAGGCTATCCCCACTTCAGTCCATCATGAACGCTGCTGCCAGGCTCATCCACCTCACAAACCGCTCAGCGTCTGCTACACCCCTCTGCCAATCCCTCTATTGGCTGCCACTTAGTCACCGAATTAAATTCAAGATACTAACTATAACTTACAAAGCCATCCACAACCTGTCCCCCAGCTACATCTCTAACCTAGTCACAAAATACCAAACTAATCGTTCTCTTCGCTCCTCCCAAGACCTCCTGCTCTCAAACTCGCTTGTCACCTCATCCTATGCTCGCCTTCAGGACTTCTCCAGAGCCTCTCCCATCCTCTGGAATGCTCTACCCCAATCCGTCCGATTTTCTCCTACTTTATCCACTTTCAGACGATCCCTGAAAACTCATCGCTTCAGAGAAGCCTATCTGGCCCCCACCTAACAACTGTACATTTATCTTCTCAATCAGCACATCACCCACAGTTATTACCTCTTGTATCTCTTGACCTTCCCTCTTAGATTGTAAGCTCTAAGGAGCAGGGCCCTCTGATTCCTACTGTATTAAAGTGTATTGTATTTGTACTGTCTACCCTCAAGTTGTAAAGCGCTATGTAAACTGTTGGCGCTATATAAATCCTGTATAATAATAATAATTATGGTTATATATATAGTATACGGTATATATAGATATAGAAAATATATGTGAACCCCTTGGGATTAACTGTTTTTCTGCAGTAATTTGCCATCTTATCCTCATTGTCACAACAAACACAATGTGCTTAAGCCGATAACACAAAAACCATTCTAATTTCTCGCACCTTTTTGGGACACACTCTTTAAACATTCATAGTGTTGGAAATTATAGCTGGTTGAATCTCCTTTGCCAGCAATGATTTCAAGCAAGCACTTTCGGTAGCTCTAGATCAGACCTACACAAAACGTTTGGGAGGAATTTATGACCATTCCTCTTCATAAAACTACTTCAGCTCAGACACATTTGTAGGTTGTCTGGTGTGATCGACTCTCTTGCAGTCATCCCACAGCATCTCTATGTGGTTAAGGTCTGGATTCTCTTTTTTTTTTTTTTAAGATATTTTTATTGATTTTTTGTTTTTAATACAAACCAGTTGTACAAAAAAAAACACAACAACAAACAGTCACCAAATAAATCACTGTTAAACATTGGTATACCTTGTCAAATATATTGTCTACATATGAGGGGGGGAGAAAAAAGACCAAACAGCTAGCTGGTGGTAATTCGATCTGAGATTGATTACATATTTTATGCATAACCAGTTATTAACGAATATGAGTTATAGTAATTCACATATATATCATGTTCATTCTGGCATGGCACGCGAATGGCATAGATCAAGCACACACTATATAGAGAGGGTCATGGGACTAGCCAGCCACCTGTCCCATATTTTGTGAAACATTTTTTTTTGTTTCCTGAGTTCAAAGGTAAGTTTATATAATGGAATGACATCATTAATTAGTTTTAACCACAGAGATTTCAAAGGTGTTTGTATACCTTTCCAAGATAGTAGTATAGACTTTCTAACATAAAAATAAAGGATACGTAATAGTCTGTTAGCCTGTTTTGGTATCTGTAAATCACCAAAGACCCCCAGTAAGCCATTCTTCGGATGAATAATATTGGGGAGTCCTAGAGCCGAGGAAATGAAAGAACCCACCTCTTTCCAAAAGTCCTGAACCACCGGACAGGTCCAGAAGCAAAGGTTTGGATTTACAATGGGCCACTCCAAAATGCACATTCTTTTTCTGAAGCCAGTCTGTTGTGGATTTACTTTGATGCTTATGGTCATTGTCCTGCTGCATCAGCCAATTTCTACTAAGCTTCAACTGGTGGAAGACTCTCCGACATTATCCTGTAGGATATTTTGATAAACTTGGGAATTTGTTTTCCTCTCAATGATGGCAAGCAGTCCAGGCCCAGAGGCAGCAAAGCAAGCCCTAATCATGACATTCCCTCCACTATACTTTATCACTAGGATGATGTTTTGATGTTGGTAAGCTGTGACCTTTTGGCACCATACATAGTACTGAGTAGTCTTCCCAAACAATTCAGCTTCTGTTTCATTAGTTCACAAAACAATTTCCCAATAGAATTTTGGTTTGCCAAAGTTTTCTTGGCAAACTTTAGACACGCAACAATGTTTTTTTTGAGAGCAGTGGCTTCCTCTGTGGTGTTTTTCCATGGACACCCTGCCTGTTCAAAGACTTACGTGTGGTAGACTCATGAACAGGGATGTTTGTCAGTTCCATTGATGTCTTCAAGCCTTTAGCTGTTAATTGTGGTTTTTCTTTTACCTGATTGAGGAGTCTGAGTTGTGCCTTGGGAGTCATGTTGGCTGGGTGCCCACTTCTGAGAAGAGTAGCCACAGTACTAAACTGTCTCCATTTATAGACAACTTGTCTAATGCCATGTACACACAACCGGACTTTCGGGCAGAAAAGGTCAGACGGAATCATTCTGTTGGACATCCCCATAGTGTGTGGGCTTCATCTGACTTTTTATTTCGAAAATTCTGATGGACCTAGAAATAGAACATGTTTCAAATCTTTCCGACGGACTCAATTCCTATCAGGAAAACCGCTCGTCTGTATGCTAGTCCGACGGACCAAAAATGATGCAAGGGCAGCTATTGGCTACTGGCTATTGAACTTCATTTTTCTAGTCCCGTCGTATGTCATCGCGTTCTAAACAAACAGACTTTGGTGTGATCGTATGTAGGCAAGTCAGTTTCAGCGGAACTCCATCGGAAAGACCATCAGAGTCTATTCTGACGGAGAGTCCGGTAGTGTGTATGCGGCATAACTGTCAAATAATGGATGCCTAAACAGTTTGAGATTGCTGTCCCTTTCCAGCCTGGCATCTAATAGCAGAGCGCCATGTTGGACGCAACAGTGGATCAGGCCACCTTCACATCAACATATTTGTTCTGTCTCAAAGAGCAGATAGCTAAATCTTCTTGTCCCATAAACTTCAGACACCATATTTCTTTCATATCAGTTTTATTAGAACAAGCCAGGTGAAACTACAAATAACAGAAATGGACTTCAATAAGTGCAATATTGCATACAATACAGCATACATTGCAGTAACAATGATATACAATACAAGATGTGATAGTAAAAACTTACTTTTTACGTTCCCTAAGGGGTGATAGCGATAGATTGAGAAATACATGTGTTGCTTCCTGAGTATCTTCTCAAAGAATGGAGTCTGCTTCACTTCCTGTGGAGATTCTACCCAGAACTCCCTGCTTACTAACAACTTCCTTAACTACACATACAGTGAGTCAAATAAACAAAATCACTACAGCAATACCAAAAAGGAACGCTAGATGGAGCCTACACACCAAATGATTGTCTTATGTAAATTACACACTTTACATGTAAATTTAACAACACAGGTACAAATAGTCAGCATAAACATCTGAATGACAGAACACTCCCCAACTGACATCAAGTGATGTCATTAACAGAGTCCTCCGTAGAAAGCAACAGAATAAGTTCGGTCACTGGTCTTAAGAATACTTTAACCTCATTCTGTTGGAAAATCTTGACCTCGACCTTGCGGACACGATTATCCTTGCTTGGGAGTACTTTGGTGACCAGACCTAAAGGCCACATATTCCTTAGTGTCTGGCAATCTTTCATGAGCACAACATCACCAGGTTTAAGATTAGGCTTTTCAGTATGCCACTTTCTCCTTACTTGTAGAGTAGCTATATATTGTTCCTTCCATCGGTTCCAGAAAGTATTGGCAAGAGTTTGTACTTGATTAAAGATTGTCCTTCGCGCTGGTGGATGATAAAGGGTGGAGTGGCCAAATAATAAAAGAATGGGTAGTGATATGTGAAGTAAGTGATAATATTGCAGCAAAATGAGGGTGTTCACACCAAACACTTAATGTCATGTATATTTGAATACATTTTGCGCAATATTAAACCAAAATAAACTGTGTAGGTAGATATATAAAGTGCATATTATAATGTGAATGTGGGACACTGGTGACTAATTGGTGTTAGTGCTAGGATCAAGGATCTCTATTATGCACTATAGTATTCGCTGCTATCTGCCAATATAATAATAATAATCAAATAATTGCAGTATATACTAGAATAGTAAACATGCCACCCTGTAACTAGCATGCAAGAATAAACAATGGCAAATCTGTAACTAGAAGATTTTATGGGTTTTTTATCCACTAGGATTTGCCATTGTTTATTCTTGCATGCACTTTATATATCTACCTACACAGTTTATTTTGGTTTAATATTGCGCAAAATTTATTCAAATATACAAGAGTTTGTACTTGTCTCCATTGATGTTTGTAAAGGTCCTTCTCACAAAACTCTACAGCTGAAGCACCGGCAAGACTAGTCTTTTGCGTGAGTAACATGGCAGGTGTGAGGACCACTGAATCTTCAGAGTCACTTGAAGTTGATGTCAAAGGTCTGGCGTTAATGATAACTGAAACCTGTGGCACAAATGTCACTAAACCTTTGTGAGTAAGCCTTGCAGTTCCTACTTGTAAGAAGATAGAGTCAAAACGGTGGATTTTAAACTGGTTTAGAGAAGTTGTTGTGACTGAGGTAGAAAACTGAGGGTGAATTTCCTGATCCTTGTCTGCATCTATTAGATCAAATGTGGTGAGGTCTTTAGTGTTACATTCGGTACTATGTAAAAAGGTGGGACCTGTGAACCATGAAGTACTTTCGAGGTTGCTGGCTGCCACAGATCTGGTGGCTAGGTCTGCAGGATTATAGTCTGTAGGCACAAAATGCCATTGCTCTGGGCGGGTGGATCTCCTTATCCTCAACACTCTGTTATTGACATAGACATAGAAACGCCTAGTTCCATTATGGATGTAACCCAGAACTACTTTACTGTCTGTGTAGAACTCAGCCTTTTGAATTTCTAGGTTTGTCGCTGTTGCAATTAGTTTAGCTAGCTCTGTAGCCAATACTGCAGCACAAAGTGCCAGCCTGGGTATGGTGTGTTCGGGAAGTGGTGCAAGTTTTCCTTTCCCCATTACAAACCCTATGTGGCATTGTCAGTTAGTGTCTATGGTTTTCAGGTAAGCTACAGCAGCAGTTGCTTTAACAGAAGCATCCGAAAACACACAAAGTCTTTGCATCTGAACATCTGCAGATGGCAGAGGAGCATATGGGCGTGGAATTTTAAGGTTGGATAGAGCTGTTAGTGAGTCCTTCCACTCTAGCCATAAGTTCTTCCTGTCGGTGGGGAAAGGGTGGTCCCAATCTAGTGACTCACAGGTTAAGTCTCTAAGTAGTGCCTTATCCTGGATGGTGACAGGTGCTGCAAAGCCTAAGGGATCATACAAGCTGTTTATGGTAGACAGAACACCTCTACGGGTAAAGGGTTTTTCTTCTGTGTTTACTTGAAAAGTAAACATGTCAGATCTTAAGTCCCAAAGCAAAATAAGGCTGCATTGCATGGGAAGTGAATCTGTGCCTAGATCTAAGTCCTTTAACTCGTTAGAATGATCTTGGACAGGAAAGGCTTCTAAAACTTCTCTACTGTTGGAAGCAATCTTGTGGAGTCTTAAGTTGGAACAAGCAAGCATTGCCTGAGTTCTTTGAGGACACTGATTGCGGCTTCATTTGTGAGTAGTGATTTCAAGCAATCATCTACATAGAAATCCTTGTCGACAAACTGTCTGACATCTGACGCATACTCTCACTACCACTCTAGCAGTCTGAGGCCATATATAGCAACTGCAGGGGAAGGACTGTTGCCAAATATGTGCACCCTCATACAGTATTCTGTGATGTCTCCAGAGGGGTTGTTGTCCCTGAACCAGAGAAACCTCAGAAAGTTTCAGTGTTCTTCTTTAAAAGAAAGCAAAAGAACATTTGCTATATGTCTGCCTTGAATGCAACTGAATCCTTGCGAAAGCGGAGAAGTACTCCTAATAGTCTGTTGTTCAGGTCAGGGCCAGAGAGAAGTACATCATTTAGAGAGACACCCTCATGCTTGGCGCTGGAATCGAACACCACTCTAATCTGCTCTGGCTTTTTAGGGTGATAGACTCCAAATATGGGCAAGTACCAGCAAGTGAGACGTTTATATGCTAGTTCTCTGTTGTTAGGCAAACGTTGTGTTTGTAGTCCAAAGGGAGAAGATGCAACCCAGCTATTAGTCCCATCTTTCTCCATACTCCTTTTCATAACTTCTAGGATGAGCCTATCCTCAATAGACATTGCTACCTAGTTATCTTCCTTTGTTCTCCTAAACCAGTGGTTCTCAACCTGTCTAGTGCCGTGACCCCTTGATAAAATTTCCCAAGTTGTGGGGACCCCTAACAGTAAAATTATTTTCATAGTGTGGGTTGTCAGCACCCAAGGCAAGACAAGTCATTTGCACCACTAACCCACGGACATTTAGCGCTCCCTGAGTCCCTTCCACAGTATTAAAACCCCTTATGGTACATTTTAGGATGTACCACTCTTTCTCTTTGTGCTCCTTTCTTTCCCTTTTATCTCTCTCTATCCTAATTTCTTGTTTTTTTCCCCCTATCCCTCTCTCTAGCTGTCTTTCTTGTTCTTTCTCTTATTCTTTCTCTCCCTTTTTCTTTGTTCCTTACCCTCTTTTCCTCTCCCTTCCATGTATTCTCTTTTTTGTATTCCATCTCTTACTCCTTGGTGGGTGGGGGGTGGGATGAGTGGCAGTGCTGGTGGGGAGTTGTGATCAGCCAAATTAGGTGCTCTTGATCAAGGTCATCTGCTGATCTGAGAACTGTAGTGGGGACTTTTAATGGCAACTATAATCACAGGTAGTGTTACTCACTGTTACTCACTGTGTCTCCATAGTGACAACTATGCCAAAATCAGGAGATAGAGTCTCCTCCAGCCCCTCCCACTTCACATTCCTGACCAGTCAGCTGACCTCTAGTTTCTGTCCCCCAGCCATGCCGTGAACTGAATGGGCGGCTGTGAAGAGGCTGAGTTGGCGGCCGCAGGCTCCAGGAACAGCCCAGCTGGGCGGCCACAGGCACCAGGGACAGCCCTGCTGGGCAGCCGCAAAAAAGCCCAGGATTCGTGACCCTTGGCAAATCATCATTCGACCCCCGAGGGGGTCCCGACCCCCAGGTTAAGAACCACTGTCTTAAACACTGTGCTTCCTAAGTTGCTTTGGTCTTCGTCATAGATATTGCTGTCACAGAGGGGACTTAGGAAGGGAAGAGGTACAGGGTTGTTGTGTGGTAGCTCCTGTATGAGTATGTGATTTTGACAGGGTTGGAAAAGAGAAGGACGACCAATCTCGACGGTACTAGTGACCAGGTTGTTAACAGATGCCGGTTTGTGTGCACCACCCAGACAAACATCACCTATAATGACCCACCCGAGATTCAGTTTTTGGGCATATGGGGTGTTTTGAGGACCGTTGATCAGTTTTCTTACTTTGTGGACTTGCAAGATATCTCTCCCTAGGAGTAATATTATCTAAACCTGATCATCTAGTTCTGGTATGAGATGTGCTATGTGGTTCAAGTGAGTCTGGTGAGCTGCTGCGTCTGGTGTGGGAATCTCTGATCTGTTGTCTGGCATCTGGTTGCACTCTATTATGGTCGGTATAGGTAGGCATGTCTTACCATCCATAGACTCAATTTGTAGGCCATCAGCTCTTCTCCCCGCCGTTTCCACTGTACCTGCACAAGTCCTAAGGGAGTAAGGGCTTCTGGGGTCTTTAAGGTTTAGAATGTCAAAAAAACACAGATCTAGCTAGTGGCTTATTACTCTGATCATCCAAGATGACGTAGAGCTTGACTGCTTTGTCTCTGTTCCTTCTGGGTAAACTCTCACGAGACAGATTTTAGAGCAGTATCTGCCACCTGTACTTCCTTTGCAGACTTCAGTACACTGTGAAGTGATTGCTATGGTGTCTGTACTAGAGTCTTTGGTCTCCCCGCCTTGCTGCTTGTCCCTATGAACAGGTGGGAAAGTTCTTGGAGTAGGCCTTGGGTGTAGAGCTGTGTTGTGCTCTGTACTGTCACATTCTGTGCATCTGACACTGACCTTACAGTCCTTGGCGAAATGTGTGGATGAAGAGCAGCACTTGTAACAGATGTTGTTCTCTTTGAGGAAAGCTTTGCGATCCTGGATGGTCTCTGTCCTGAAGGCTCTGCATTCCAGAAGAGGATGTGGCATCTTTTGTAGAGGGCAAAACTTAGTAGGGTCGCTGTCTTGATCCTCTGGTTGAGACTCTGCAAATCTGTGGGAAGAAATTTTAGTTTTGTGCAATGCTACTGGAGCTCTGAGTTGTCTAGGGCCAGAAGAAGTGGTATAGGACACTGGAAAAATTAAGCTGGGGTCATCTTTCGTTCCTGCTTGTCTGTCTACAAAGTCCACAAACTCACTAAAGGGTGGGAAAGGCACATTGTGTTTTTGTTTGTAGTTACAGCCATGAGTAATCCATTTTTCGTGTAACTCATAAGGAAGTTTTTGTGCTAAGGAGTTAATACCTCTAGCAGAGTCAAGACAAGAAAGGCCAGGTGTCAGGTCACCTTGAGGCTAGGTGACAGATGCACACCGTAGGAATCAGGAGTGCACCGCAAGGTAGTGGACCCTATGGCTGACTGCTGCGGATGGGAGTCAGGGTGGTAAGGAAGGCAGGGCCACTGGAACACCAGCATGGATCCCACCGGGGTTAGAGCGTAAGATTCCCTGGGGCGCGGAGTCTAAGAGCCAGCAGGTGTTCACCAGAGCCTCTAGTGGTGAGGATGGACTGGGCTGCAACTTGCTCCAGGTTGCGACCCTCAGGGTCCCCTAGCTCACACCCACAGTAGGAAACAGGAGGATAGGGATAGTAAGGGAATAAGCCAAGGTCGGGGCCACAAGCAGACAAGGACAACAGAGTTCACGCCAAGGTTCAGGGTCACAGGCAAACAGGGATAGTCGGGACACGCCAAAGGTCAGGGTCACAAGCAGACAGGAATAGTCGAGAACAGGCCGAAGTCGGTAACTGGAATCAGACCCAGGAAACACAGCAAGTACACATGAAAGCTAACACACAATGGTTGATCAGCACTGCTGCCTTGCAGTGCACAGGTTAATATAGGGTTCCCTGATAGGGCCTGGGGTCGGGCCATGCTTAGAGGAGAGGTTATAAAACCAGTCAGGTGAGATCTAGCTGGTCTTTAGAGATGAACACATGGAGACAGGTAAGCTGACAGACAAAACTCTATTGCATAACCATGACACCAGGTAAGTCCCTTTCTGCTTTAGCCACTTGTAACTCCATACACAGGTCACTGAATGAGTCTTTGGTAACTTCTGCTAGGTATTTTTGGGAAGTCTTCTATCCTTTTAAACAGTGTACTCTCTGTAGCCTCTGGTGAGCCATAACATCTATCCAGTCTGTTCCAGATGTTTGTAAGACCTATCTCAGGGTGGTTTATATTAATGTCTCTGATCCTTTTGGCATATTCAGCAAAATCATTGCCAAGCCACTTTACGAGGAGTTCTATCTGTCCCCTGCAGGATAGATCTAGACCTTGAACGACACTCTGGAAAGAGGATCACCACGCCCTGTAGTGTTGAGGGCGATCACTGAATTTGACAAGTCCTTGGGTAACTAACTCTCTTTTGGCCAGGAACTTGGCAAAGTCTACAGTAGCCTGATTGGCATTGGCGTAGGCTGCTGGTGTATTGTGGTGCGGTGTACCTGGTAGAAGTCTCTTCTTTAGGCGCGCTGGGTTCAAACTTGCATAAGGTTGGCAGTTCATACCGGCTTGTTGCATACACCTTTGGAGTAAAGACCGGTGTTTGATGTTTGTATGAAGGTTGGGTACCTTGTGGAGTAGAATGTTTGGTTGGGACTGGAAAGTCTGGAACTCTGTCAGATTTTTCTTGCTTGTAGCACTGGTCCCAGGTCGTCTTGTTGCTGCTTTATTTGATGTGACTCACTGATGTCATGTTTAATTTCTTGTTGTGGGATGCTGCCTGGGTCACAGTGCTGGTAGACATAATCTGACGTGGGTTGCAAAGAATCTTGTTGGTCCCCCTCTAGACCCGGTATGCTGCTGCCTACTCTTGACTCATCGTAGACGGCTGCTTCTCAAGCTTCTGCTTATGCAATGGCGGTGGCAGCGTCTCGGTCCACTGCCAGCTTCTCCATGTTAGCTTCTAAGATAGCTTGCTGCACTTTCAGAGGTGCTTCCTGTCTCATCCTTTCTGCTTCAAGGTGGGCCTTTTCTTTTTTCATCTGCAGCTCTTGGCCTGTGAATGCAGCCCTGGCTCTTGCTGCTTCAGCTTTCGAACAAGCAATAGCTGTTGCATTTGCAACAGATGACCTAGATGAGCTTGCTTGTGTTTTGTAAGACGATGTCCCACTGTGAGACATGGCTGCGGGGAAGAAGCTGTCTTGCTGTATAGAGACCGGTCACTGTCAATGCTGCTTGACAGAGCGCGTCTCTGTGTATCATGACTGCTTGCTTAGCCCGCCGCAGGCCTGTTTCTTTAAGGCTTCTGACTGTATGGATACTGCGTACCCCGGGCTGTACAGACTTGCAAAGTTGGCTTATCTTCCCTTCAGAGGTCAGCTTAAAAATGTCACTGTTCTGTTTCTAGAAGCAGATAACTAAACCTTCTTGCCCCATAAACTTCAGATAACATATTTCTTTGGTCTCAGTTTTATAAGAACAAGCCAGGTGAAACTCCAAATAACAGAAATAGACTTCAATAAGTACAATATTGCATATGATATAGCATACATTGCAGTGACAACGATATACAATACAAGATGTGATAGTAAAAACTTACTTTTTAAGTTTTCTAAGGGGTGATGGCGATAGATTGAGAAATTCATGTGTTGCTTCCTGAGTATCTTCTCAAAGAATGGAGTCTGCTTCACTCCCTGTGAAGATTCCACCCAGAACTCCCTGCTTACTAACAACTTCCTTAACTACACATACAGTGAGTCAAATAAACAGAATAACTGCAGCAATACCAAAAAGGAACGCTAGATGGAGCCTGCACACCAAATGATTGTCTTATGTAAATTACACACTTTACATGTAAATTTAACAACACAGGTACAAATAGTCAGCATAAACATCTGATGGACAGAACAATAGTCCGCGTACACACTGTCGGACTTTTCGTCTACAAAAGTCCGACAGCCCGTCCGACAGACTTTCGGCAGACTTTTGGCGGACTTGCGGCGGACTTGCTGCAGACTTTCTAACGAACGGACTTGCCTACACACAATCACACAAAAGTTCGACAGCCTAGTACGCGGTGACGTACACCAAGTCCGACGAGACTATAAAACGGAAGTTCAATAGCCCGTACGACACCCTTTGGGCTCCTTCTGCTAATCTCGTGTTTATCTCATGTTAGTAGAAGTTTGGTGAGAGACGATTCGCGCTTGTGAGACTTGTATTTTTCAGTTCGTTTTAACTGTTGTTCAGTCTGTGCTTGTGAGGTTTGTATCTGCTTTTCAGTGCGTTTGGTCAGTTGGCATTGAGAAATCTTTGTTTTATTGTCCGCTCATTCCTGACTTTCAGGTCGCTCTTCACAGGACTTGCTGTTCTTCAGTGCGTTCTGTTAAGTGCGTTCTGACCAGCCGACCATTTTGAAGCCATGTTACCTGTACGTACTCGTCGTCGAGCTCGTGCATTGTATGTGCTTGGTGCTGTAGTTCATTCTTCAGCCCAAGACCAGTCCATCAACAGGGCAAGGAGGAGTTCATGGACCAAGAATTGGTTGCTTCAGCGTGACCAGTTCTGTCACATGCCATTGCTCCGTGAGATCCATGAGAATAATCCTGAGGGTTTCAGGGAATTTCTCCGGATGACAGACCCCGTTTTTAACCGTTTGTTGGCTTTGTTGACCCCCTATATCAGCAGGCAGGATACCTGCATGAGGCAAGCCATCACTCCGGAGCAGAGGCTAGTTGCCACGTTGCGGTACTTGGCGACAGGGAGAAGCCTGCAGGACCTCAAGTTCTCAACAAGCATCTCCCCCCAGGCTCTGGGGATCATTATCCCAGAGACCTGTTCTGCCATCATCCAGGTCCTGCAGAAGGACTATATTAAGGTAAGATTTTTTTCTTTTATTAGCATCACATGTTCTTTTCTTTAATCTTTGATAATGTAATGTATTTCTTAACTCAAACACTACTTACCATCATTGCAATATAGTGTGAATGTCCCCTTTTTCTCCTCACGCATGCTGGAATTTTTTCCTGTTCTTTTTTGTCATGCATGTATATTTGCCTTCACTAACCTCCCCAGCATACAATGCTGGGCATATATCCACCTAGTCTACTCAGTTTGAATGTATTTAGTCAGCTGCATTGTATTTTGTTTCCCCTAAACTCCATCCAAATAGTGTGCATGTCATAAACTAGATTTCCACCCTCCCCCCCAAACTCAATCCAAATAGTGTGCGTGTCCTAAACTAGATTTCCAACCCCCCCCCTAAACCCCATCCAAATAGTTTATACAGGTTTTGGTTCCGAAAAGAGAAACACCCTCAGAATAGGCACCTCATCCCAGACAAAGATTAAATAAATGGAAGAGGAAGGAAAGGGATTTTTACGGTGCAATTTATTCAAATATAGAAAAGAAGGCTATATGTTTTTTTCTCTTTTGTTAAAAAACAGTTTTATTGTTTACATTAAAAATAGACACATATGTCAAAAAATTTTGTGACAATACAATTAAAACAGCATGGTCAATAATGGAGAGTAACATATAGGATATACGCTACAAATTCACAGATAGTCGTTATTGCATACTAGCCCGACATGTTTCGCATTAGTCGCTTTATCAAGGGGTATGCAACTGAGTAGCGAATCATCCAATATTTTTAAATATTCTACAAAAGAAAAAAAGAATTTTACATATAGGAAAAATATTTTGCAATAATAATACAACATAAAATGAAGAATGTGTTGTCACTCTGAAGCACCCATAAAGGCTTACCCCCAGAAATAATTGACCCTAGATGGACTCGTCAGAACCAGCGTATGCAGACGCAGCCGAGCGGGACAGCAAGGGAGGCTAAATATGCAACCACAGGGAGCAGTAAGGAGAAGCTGTTGTATAAATAAAGGGATATTCAGTATGGGGGGATAAATATCATTGTATAGAGGTTGGTTGGATTTATGGAGAACACAAAATCAAAATGGGTATCACTTACATCAAAGAGTTATTGTAAGTTGCATCTGCGATCCGAGAAGTGCAGTTAAACGCCAGAAGTGGCAATAGCCAGAGATAGGTGGATGTAATATACGTTTGAAACTGGGAGATAGAGCCTAAACACAATTTGCACAAGGAGGTGGTTAGAGTTTGGAATTAAGGCTATGCTCCATACAAAAAGACATATTGAAAAATGGTGTTGTCAGTCAACATCATAATGAAAATATGTTCAGAGTATAGAGTTTTCAGTTAGTTTAAAAAGAAAAAGAAAAATTATAAATAAATTGAAGACTCAACCAGAGTTCAATGAGTATAGCCATAAAAACATAACTCCAAACTGTGAAGCAAGGTATGGTGATAAACACCAGTCACATTACCTAGCTTAAATCTTCGCTTGCAACCTCCGGCGCTGGCAGACATGGCTGTCAGATTAGCCGGTTTAAATACTGCTCCCCATCGAGACGGCGTGTGACGTTGCCGGCTCGATGCGGACGTGATGGCGCTACTGCGCATGCCCGGAAAACCAAACCTCGTCGAACCTCAATCCCCACAAATCACCGCGCCGGAGGAGACAGCCGACATGCGCACAACTGCGTATGGTAGCCCCTCCCGCACAGCGATCACGCGGGGACGGAGGGGGCGGGGAAGGGTTACGATGGAAACCAGCAAGAAGCTGGCTTGGAGGGGATGCACGGCGCGAGTTGGGCACATCATGTAGATGTGCCCCGGGCGTCCGTGTGGATGCGGCAGCCCCCCTAAAACATATCCCAACAGGACCCGCCTGGAGCGGTCTGATTGGGAGGGGTCAAAGGAGTAACCGATCGATTCGGAGGGACCACAGACCAGCCAATCTCGATCGGTGCTGCTGAGGGACAACACATACTGTATTCATCAAATCATAAATGCAATAAATAACATGGTTAAACAGTGAAACATCATTTAGACAGCAATTACACATTTATTATAAATGTATCAATGAAAAAGTAGGCTAACGTGGATACTTGTAGACAACAAATTATAAAAAAAAATCATAGAGGAAGGGGGGTAGGGGTAGGAGAAGAAATTGGGGAAGGGGTGGGGGGATGAAGGGGGGAATGGTGTCAGTTGGAAAATGACATCATTGAACATGACATGAGTAGCTTAACTCAGAGGAAGGGTCTGTAACTAAGGCATTCATTGAAACCTGGGAAATGGGTGGCTTGGAGACTGTAAATCCAGCGGGCTTCAAGCTGGAGGAGTGTCCGATCGACACTTCCCCCTCTTTCATCTAATGGTATGTGTTCCAAAGCATAGAATTTTATGGTTCTGGGGTTGAAGTTATGAAATAACCCTACATGTCTGGCAATGGCTGTGTCCATTTGTTTTTTCAAGATTGGCTTTATGTGATCTCTAATACGTTTGTATAGTGGTCGTTTTGGTCAGCGGCATTTAATAAAATTTAAGGCTACATGTCAGACCCCAGGCATAGTCTATTTAGCTCAGTGTACCTGCGGCGGATTCTATGTGGGTAAAACAAAACGACCACTATACAAACGTATTAGAGATCACATAAAGCCAATCTTGAAAAAACAAATGGACACAGCCATTGCCAGACATGTAGGGTTATTTCATAACTTCAACCCCAGAACCATAAAATTCTATGCTTTGGAACACATACCATTAGATGAAAGAGGGGGAAGTGTCGATCGGACACTCCTCCAGCTTGAAGCCCGCTGGATTTACAGTCTCCAAGCCACCCATTTCCCAGGTTTCAATGAATGCCTTAGTTACAGACCCTTCCTCTGAGTTAAGCTACTCATGTCATGTTCAATGATGTCATTTTCCAACTGACACCATTCCCCCCTTCATCCCCCCACCCCTTCCCCAATTTCTTCTCCTACCCCTACCCCCCTTCCTCTATGATTTTTTTTTATAATTTGTTGTCTACAAGTATCCACGTTAGCCTACTTTTTCATTGATACATTTATAATAAATGTGTAATTGCTGTCTAAATGATGTTTCACTGTTTAACCATGTTATTTATTGCATTTATGATTTGATGAATACAGTATGTGTTGTCCCTCAGCAGCACCGATCGAGATTGGCTGGTCTGTGGTCCCTCCGAATCGATCGGTTACTCCTTTGACCCCTCCCAATCAGACCGCTCCAGGCGGGTCCTGTTGGGATATGTTTTAGGGGGGCTGCCGCATCCACACGGACGCCCGGGGCACATCTACATGATGTGCCCAACTCGCGCCGTGCATCCCCTCCAAGCCAGCTTCTTGCTGGTTTCCATCGTAACCCTTCCCCGCCCCCTCCGTCCCCGCGTGATCGCTGTGCGGGAGGGGCTACCATACGCAGTTGTGCGCATGTCGGCTGTCTCCTCCGGCGCGGTGATTTGTGGGGATTGAGGTTCGACGAGGTTTGGTTTTCCGGGCATGCGCAGTAGCGCCATCACGTCCGCATCGAGCCGGCAACGTCACACGCCGTCTCGATGGGGAGCAGTATTTAAACCGGCTAATCTGACAGCCATGTCTGCCAGCGCCGGAGGTTGCAAGCGAAGATTTAAGCTAGGTAATGTGACTGGTGTTTATCACCATACCTTGCTTCACAGTTTGGAGTTATGTTTTTATGGCTATACTCATTGAACTCTGGTTGAGTCTTCAATTTATTTATAATTTTTCTTTTTCTTTTTAAACTAACTGAAAACTCTATACTCTGAACATATTTTCATTATGATGTTGACTGACAACACCATTTTTCAATATGTCTTTTTGTATGGAGCATAGCCTTAATTCCAAACTCTAACCACCTCCTTGTGCAAATTGTGTTTAGGCTCTATCTCCCAGTTTCAAACGTATATTACATCCACCTATCTCTGGCTATTGCCACTTCTGGCGTTTAACTGCACTTCTCGGATCGCAGATGCAACTTACAATAACTCTTTGATGTAAGTGATACCCATTTTGATTTTGTGTTCTCCATAAATCCAATCAACCTCTATACAATGATATTTATCCCCCCATACTGAATATCCCTTTATTTATACAACAGCTTCTCCTTACTGCTCCCTGTGGTTGCATATTTAGCCTCCCTTGCTGTCCCGCTCGGCTGCGTCTGCATACGCTGGTTCTGACGAGTCCATCTAGGGTCAATTATTTCTGGGGGTAAGCCTTTATGGGTGCTTCAGAGTGACAACACATTCTTCATTTTATGTTGTATTATTATTGCAAAATATTTTTCCTATATGTAAAATTCTTTTTTTCTTTTGTAGAATATTTAAAAATATTGGATGATTCGCTACTCAGTTGCATACCCCTTGATAAAGCGACTAATGCGAAACATGTCGGGCTAGTATGCAATAACGACTATCTGTGAATTTGTAGCGTATATCCTATATGTTACTCTCCATTATTGACCATGCTGTTTTAATTGTATTGTCACAAAATTTTTTGACATATGTGTCTATTTTTAATGTAAACAATAAAACTGTTTTTTAACAAAAGAGAAAAAAACATATAGCCTTCTTTTCTATATTTGAATAAATTGCACCGTAAAAATCCCTTTCCTTCCTCTTCCATTTATCCCATCCAAATAGTGTGCATGTCATAAACTAGATTTCCACCCCCCCCCAAACTCAACCCAAATAGTGTGCGTGTCCTAAACTAGATTTCCAACCAACCCCCCCCCCCCCTAAACTCAATCCAAATAGTGTGCATGTAATTAACCTGATTTCCAACCCCCCCAAACTCAATCCAAATAATGTGCATGTAATTAACTTGATTTCCAAACCCCTCCCCCCACCTAAACTCAATCCAAATAGTGTGCATGTAATTAACTTGATTTCCCAACCCCTCCCCCCACCTAAACTCAATCCAAATAGTGTGCATGCAATTAACTTGATTTCCAAACCCCCCTAATAATTTGCTATAATGTTCTGTGGTGTTGATTTTTACAAAGCAAATATATGTTGCACTTTGCAAAATGCATTTGCACTCTGCAAGTGCATTTGCTCCAGTGCTTTAGTAAATGAGCAGAAGCTCTGCTGATTTCCATCATCCAATCATGTGCAAGCCACAAAGTGTTTGTATGAATTGCCCTTGCATGTGACTGGGTACTCCTTGCAACATGAAAGCCTTTTTACCTTACCTCATTTACTAAGCTGTGGAGCAACTGCACTTGCAGAGTGCAACAACTGCACAGTCGTGTAGCCTTTAGTCAATAAAACCCTGCATGTCCTTAAACTTTTAATTAATTTCTAATTTCACCACCCCCTAAGAGGTAACAATGTGCCATCAGAGGGGGTGGACAATCTGATAAGTGTGCCTTTCCATATTATTTATTCAAGAAGATTTCAATTATTTAATGTTATACTAATGCTGGGCAATAATGTTTTAAGTGTATAATGTTGTTGCAATGTTCTTTTATAAATTACTGAGTTTTGTTTTCTTGTTTGATTCCCCAGTTTCCTTCAACACCACAGGAATGGCAGACTGTGGCATCCCATTTTGCCACCCGTTGGGATTTTCCCAATTGTGGAGGGGCTATAGATGGGAAACATGTCCACATCGTGCCACCACCCCATTCGGGGTCATACTATTTTAATTATAAGGGGTTCCATAGTATTGTTTTAATGGCGGTGGTGTCGGCACACTATGAATTTCTCTATGTGGATGTGGGGAAGAATGGCCGGATGTCGGATGGAGGAGTATTTGCCCAGACGGAGTTCTGCCAGCGTCTCCAGAGTGGTGGCCTGGGATTACCACCTGATGCGGATAACGTGGAAGGACTCCCCTTTGTCTTCATAGCAGATGAAGCCTTTGCTCTGAGCAAGCACCTCATGAGGCCATTTCCCCAAAGAACCCTCACCCCGGAGAGGAGGGTTTTTAATTTCCGGCTGGCCAGAGCTAGAAGAGTGGTTGAGAATGCGTTTGGGATTCTGGCCAGCCGGTTCCGCCTGTTTCAAACATCCATTAACTTGGCGGAATACAAACTTCATTTTATCATTTTATCATGCTGCATCCTGCACAACTTTTTGCACAAACATTCCACAAATTATATTGTGCCAGTTGGGCCTGAGGCCGGACTTACAGTATCAGTGACAATCTTACGGGCCTGGATACTGTCCGTACTGGCTTGGCCCCCCAAAGTGCCCGTCAAGTTCGACAGCAATATATAAATTATTTTATGGGTAGGGGGGCCATTGCAATGGGCCAGGATATCTAAATTATTAAAATAAAAAAATCTTGATGAAATTTTGAATTATATTTATTGCTTGCCTTTCTTTTTGGCTTTCTCCTAGGTTATGGTAGAGCACTTGTAGTGCCAAGTGTATTTTCCTTCACTAAATAAGCTCCATTGTCACTGTAAACAACTATTTTAAATTTAAACAAACTGATACTGAGCATTGAAATAACAAACCACACATTTAGTTATTTACTAAACAGATGTTTTAATATTCTGTAAACATTCACTTAAGCATTAGTATAAAATGTTCATAGTCAAAAATATATCAATATATTGACAAATTTGGAAAAACATAATTAGTTATATTTTTTTATAATTTAACCACTTCCCACCCGGCCACTGCACATATACGGCTGGGTGGGCGCTCTCTCCTTCTGAGTGGACCTTCAGGAACGTCCCTCAGATGGAGTGGGATCACGCGCGCGTGCCCGCGCAGCGGCGCAATCCCGATGCGCTCGTG
Organism: Lithobates clamitans; assembly: GCA_037952925.1. Taxonomy (NCBI): domain Eukaryota; kingdom Metazoa; phylum Chordata; class Amphibia; order Anura; family Ranidae; genus Lithobates; species Lithobates clamitans. The sequence goes on along the minus strand of JBBGZY010000008.1, from coordinate 5,628,551 downwards.
TCACCCGGACACGGCGCATCTCCGATCGGCAGGAGGGCTCTGCGATTGGCGATTCCGTGTCGAATCACAGCCGTCATGTGATGTAAACACAGAGCCGGTTGCTAGGCAATCTGCTCTGCTCTCCTCACACGGAAGTTGTCAGTGAGGAGAGGAGAGCGGATCGCTGCAGCCGGCTGGTGATCAGTGAGTATGAGCTGTTTTTTACAGCTATTTACTCACTGATCACCAGTCTAGTGACCCCACACAATGTAAAAACACAAAACAAACACTAAGTAAACACACAATGTCCCCAAAACACATGTCCCCAAAACACATGTCCCCAAAACACATGTCCCCACATAGTAAAAACACATGTCCCCCACATAAGTCCCCGTAAAATAACATGTCCCAATTATTATCTGCACACATATGTCACCTGCGCACATCTGTACATGATCATTTGCGCACGTGTCCGTGATCACACAAACCAATTATTATACACTTAACGGGATTTTTTTTACCAAAAACATGTAGCAGAATATGTTTTGGCTTAAATTTATGACAAAATTTGATTTTATTGGATTTGTTTTAAAATAGAAAGAAGAAAATATTGTTTTTTTTTCCAAATTTCCGTCTCTTTTTTCGCTTATATCGCAAAAAATAAAAAACAGAGTCGTGAATAAATACCACCAAAAGAAAGCTCTATTTGTGTGAACAAAATGATAAAAATGTAATTTGGGTACAGCGTAGCATGACCGCGCAATTGTCATTGAAAGTGTGAGAGCGCTGAAAGCTGAAAATTGGGCTGGGAAGGAGGGGGGCGAAAGTGCCCAGTATTGAGGTGGTTAAAATATAATTTTTTTTTATTTTGATTTTAACAAACAGGCCTCTTTTTTATTTTTATTTTTGTATTTTTTAAAAACAGGCCTCTTTTATTTTTTATTTTTTTATTTTTTTAAAAAAACAGGCCTTTTTTTTTGTTTGTTTTTTTTAATTATTTTTTTTTTTTTAAACAGGTTTTGTTTTTTTTTTCAAAACAGGCCTCCATTTTTTGGTAATTTTTGTTTTTTTATGTTGTTAAACAGGCATATAATTTCCACAAAATACAAAAGAGAAGGCCCAGAATGGGGTCAGCAAACCAGGAAATGAAGGACATGATCAATGTTTTTGGGGTTGAAAAAGGGCATTTAGATTTGACCCAAAACATCAATTATGTCCTTCATTTCCTGCTGCATACGATCCAGCCGATTCCGCATTTGATCAATCTCCCCATTCCAGGCCATTATTCTAGAAATTAGTCCTTGGGCACTGTCTGTTGTGAAATAGTCACTTGGACCTAAAATAGAATGAAAAAAAGATGTGTTTAGAAATATGCAGACATACATAGTTTACCTTACCATAAGCTGGTGTCTCAGACACTGACCTGGTGGGGTGCCCATGTCGCATACTTCATCAACATCCTCGGGGGTGGCGCTGTTGCTTGAGTCAAGCACAACCAGATCACCTAAAATAGAGTAAAAAAATTACATAAAATAAAAGGCAGCCATGCATAGATTACCGTAAGCTGGTGTGTCAGACACTCACCTGGTAGGGTGTCCATGTCTCCCACCTCTCCTTCCTCCACATTCTCAGTGGGGCTTGGGCTGATTTCCCAAGTATGTTCTTTTGGTTGGGGGGGACTGGGTTCTTCTTGGCTGAGTGTTTTTTCCCCTATGTCAACCAAAAAATGAATATACTTAGCACACAGATATTTTAGTACATATAGATATGTATAGAGAGATATTATATATATATATATATATATATATATATATATATATATATATATATATATATATATATATATATATATATATATATAGAGAGAGAGAGAGAGATATAAAAGATCGTTTCAAACGATGCAAAAATCGTATAGTAAAGAAAACCACATGGAGCAGTATACAAGGTAATAAACAGAAGATGAAAACACGACAAGTACTTACTTTTTTTCAAGACTTTACGGATCCGTCTGTACTGATTCGGCTCCCGGAGTTTCAGGTCGGACCATCTTTTTTTAATCTGATCCTTCGAGCGCTGTACCCCAAAAGAATTATGTAATTTCTTCACCACCTTCGCCATTATTTTGGCTTTTCTCAAATTTGGCCGGGCGTACGGCCCATACTTCCCACCCTTTTTTTTAAGAATTGCCACCATTTCCAACATCTCTTTAAAGGACATATTGGAGGCCTTAAATCTCGGCTTCACACATCGTGACGTTCCGGCCTCCGGGCTTTCTTCGCTACCTGAGGTAGTACACACCTGATGTGTCTCCGCCATTATTCAGCCCACTACGCACCGTACAAAAAATGGGCGGAGAACATGAGTTAAAATCAAACATCAGGGGCAGGCGACGTAGGCGGAGTTTCACACATGCGCAGTGTATAAAGAGGGGCCTTGCGCACGTGTCATACGTACGTTCTGTGCGTAGAGTTAAGGGGCGGAGAACATGAGTTAAAATTAAACATCAGGGGCGGGCGACGCAGGCGGAGTTTCACACAGGCGCAGTGTATAAAGAGGGGCCTTGCGCACGTGTCATATGTACGTTCTGTGCGTAGAGTTAAGGGGGGGAAAATATGAGTTAAAATTGAACGTCAGGGGCGGGTGACGCAGGCGGAGTTTCACACAGGCGCAGTTTATAAAGAGGGTTCTTGCGCACGAGTCGTACGTACGTACGTTCTGTGCGTAGAGTCAAGGGCGTGGTATATGCGTAAACAAAAATAACGTCAGGGGCGGGCCAAGCAGGCGGAGTATTACGCATGTGCAGTGTATAAAACGTTGTTACGTATTGTGTCGTACGTACGTTCTAAGCGTAGGTGATAGTCGACCGGGACGCTACTAAACGAAGGTAATTTTAAATTTATAAATTTGGTAAAAACTTTGTAGCAAGCAGCCTATTTGGCTTGACAGATTGATGAGGCCTACATAGGGATAAGATGATGAGGGTTTAGCTGAAACATAATAAGTGTTTTTTGTCTTGTGTCTATCTTTTACAGATATTATGAATGCCAAATTTAAGGAGCCTGAATTTTTGTCGGCTTTCATAGACAAATATAGAGAGATGAGGAATCTGTGGGAGGTGAAACACCCTCAATATTATTTAAAGCATATCAGGAAGTCAACGCTGGAGAGACTTCAACATTTGTCCAGACGACCATCCCGGAAGCAACAATGGAAACGTTGTTAACCACTTCAATACAGGGCTTTTATACACCCTTCCTTCCCAGACCAAATTTTAGCTTTCAGCGCTCTCACACTTTGAATGACAATTACTCAGTCATGCTACACTGTACCCAAACCAAATTTTTATCATTTTTTTCTCACAAACATAGCTTTCTTTTGGTGGTATTTAATCACTGCTGGTTTTTTTCTTTTTTGCAATATAAGCGAAAAAAGAGAGACATTTTTGAAAAAAAAACACTTTTTTTTAGTTTCTATTGTAAAATTTTGCAAATAAGTAATTTTTCTTCATAAATTTGGGCCAAAATGTATACTGCTACATATCTTTAGTAAAAAAAAAACAAATTAGTGTATATTATTTGGTCTCTGTGAAAGTTATAGAGTCTACAAGCTATGGTGCAAATCATTGAAAAATGATCACATCTGATCACACCTGATGTACTGAAGGCCTATCCCATTTCTTGAGGCCCTAACAAGCCAGGAAAGTACAAATACCCCCCAAATTACCCCTTTTTGGAAAGCAGACATTCCAAGGTATTTAGCAAGAGGCATGGTGAGCTTTTTGAAGTTGTAATTTTTTCCCACAATTCTTGGAAATTTTTTTTTTTTTTCACAAAATTGTCATAATAACAAGTTATTTCTCTCACACAGCACATGCATACTTGCAATGACACCCCAAAATACATTCTGCTACTCCTCCTGAGTATAGTGATACCACATGTGTGAGACTTTTACACAGCCTGGCCACATACAGAGGTCTAATATTCAACTAGCACCGTCAGGCGTTTTACGAGCATAAATTGCACATCTCATATGATGACAACCTATCACACTTTTGAAGGCCCTGGAGCACCAGGTCAATGGAAACGCCCACAAAATGACCCCATTTTGGAAAGCTAACACCCCAACATATAATCTATGAGGCATAATTAGTCTTTTGAATGGTTCATTTTTTTCCCGAAGTTTTTGGAAACTGTGGGAAAAAAATGAAAACGCATTTTTTTTTACACAAAGTTGTCCATTCATAAGATATTTCCAACACATAGCATGTACATAGCAAAAATTACACCCCAAAATACATTCTGCCACTCCTCCTGAGTGTGGCGATACCAAATGTGTGAGACTTTTACACAGCCTGGCCACATACAGAGGCCCAACTTTGAAGTAGCAGCTCCAGGCATTCTAGGAGCATAAATTGCACATCTCATATGATGACAACCTATCACACTTTTGAAGGCCCTGGAGCACCAGGACAATGGAAACGCCCCCAAAAAATGACCCCATTTTGGAAAGCTAACACCCCAACGTATAATCTATGAGGCATAATTAGTCTTTTGAATGGTTCATTTTTTTCCCGAAGTTTTTGGAAACTGTGGAAAAAAAATTAAAACGCATTTTTTTTACACAAAGTTGTCCATTCATAAGATATTTCCAACACATAGCATGTACATAGCAAAAATGACGCCCCAAAATACATTCTGCTACTCCTCCTGAGTGTGGCGATACCAAATGTGTGAGACTTTTACACAGCCTGGCCACATACAGAGGCCCAACATTGAAGTAGCAGCTCCAGGCATTCTAGGAGCATAAATTACACATCTCATTTCTCAACCACCTATTACAATTTTGAAGGCCCTGGAGCACCAGGACAACGGAAACGCCCACAAAATGACCCCATTTTGGAAAGCTAACACCCCAACGTATAATCTATGAGGCATAATTAGTCTTTTGAATGGTTCATTTTTTTCCCGAAGTTTTTGGAAACTGTGGAAAAAAAATTAAAACGCATTTTTTTTACACAAAGTTGTCCATTCATAAGATATTTCCAACACATAGCATGTACATAGCAAAAATGACACCCCAAAATACATTCTGCTACTCCTCCTGAGTGTGGCGATACCAAATGTGTGAGACTTTTACACAGCCTGGCCACATACAGAGGCCCAACATTGAAGTAGCAGCTCCAGGCATTCTAGGAGCATAAATTACACATCTCATTTCTTAACCACCTATTACAATTTTGAAGGCCCTGGAGCACCAGGACAACGGAAACGCCCACAAAATGACCCCATTTTGGAAAGCTAACACCCCAACGTATAATCTATGAGGCATAATTAGTCTTTTGAATGGTTCATTTTTTTCCCAAAGTTTTTGGAAACTGTGGGAAAAAAATGAAAACACATTTTTTTTACACAAAGTTGTCCATTCATAAGATATTTCCAACACATAGCATGTACATAGCAAAAATTACACCCCAAAATACATTCTGCTACTCCTCCTGAGTATGGCGATACCAAATGTGTGAGACTTTTACACAGCCTGGCCACATACAGAGGCCCAACATTGAAGTAGCAGCTCCAGGCATTCTAGGAGCATAAATTACACATCTCATTTCTTAACCACCTATTACAATTTTGAAGGCCCTGGAGCACCAGGACAACGGAAACGCCCACAAAATGACCCCATTTTGGAAAGCTAACACCCCATCGTATAATCTATGAGGCATAATTAGTCTTTTTAATGGTTCATTTTTTTTCCCGAAGTTTTTGGAAACTGTGGAAAAAAAATGAAAACACATTTTTTTTACACAAGGTTGTCCATTCATAAGATATTTCCAACACATAGCATGTACATAGCAAAACTGACACCCCAAAATACATTCTGCTACTCCTCCTGAGTATGGTGATACCACATGTGTGAGACTTTTACATAGTCTGGACACATACAGAGGCCTAACATCCAAGTAGCACTGTCAGTTGTTCTAGGAGCATACATTACACACAAATTCCTGCCAACCTATCACATTGTTGAAGGCCCTTCATATTTCTAACACATAGCATGTACTGTACATACCAATTACAAACCAAAATACATTCTGCTGAGTAAAGGGTAAAGAAAAGATTACCTGCAGTAGTAGTGCAGTGGTCCACAGAGAAGAGCATCGGTCCAGGCAGCAGGCAGGAACGTGGACAGCGACAGCAAAACAGGCAGCAGGCAGGAATAGTCAGTACGGGTAGAGATGTCAGCACAGCCAAAGCATTAGTCCAGATAGCAGGCAGGGATGTGGTTAGCAGCAGCAAAAGTATCAAAGGATCGTCCATGCAGCAGGCAGGAATACTGTCCATAGTTAGTACATGCAGCAGGCAGAGGTATGGTCAGCACAGCCAGAGTATTTGTCCAGGGAGCAGGCAGTACCATCAAGCTTAGGGCATCAGTCAGGAAAGAATGGGGACAGGGGTAGAGGCTTCTCCCACCCAAATCGCTTTGAAGCCTCCGGGCAACCAGACCCTGTTATGGGAACACAGAAAACCAAAAACTGGTTTTCTGAACTCCGAACACTATTCTGGAGCCCCTCACATATGTGAGACCCCTGTGTAGCAGGGTGAAAGATCAATCCAAGGGGCAGGCAAAAACATGGTCAACAGGCCGAGGTCAGTGCAGGTAAAATGCAGAAATAGACGGTAGGCAGAGGCATAGTCGATACAGTCCAGGGTCAGTTCACGTGAAAGGCAAAAACATGGCGGAAAAACAATGCAGACGGTAGGCAGAGGAATAGTCGAGAAACAGGCCAGGGTCGGTTCACATGGAAGGCAATAATATGGCTGGTTGAGGAAGGGAAATATTCAGGATCGAAATTAAAAACGGGGAAATGGCAGTATGACTAATAATTTTCCAGAGTGTGATATCGCCTGAAGCATTCTCCGATGCAAAGGCCAGGTTGGGAGGGACAGTCGGTACAATGGAAGCTGGTATCTTTCCTAATTCCTCTTTTGGTGCACACCCGACATTTTTTTTGGCGTCGTCTTCCGGATCCTGTTGGTGGAATATGGTCTGGGAAATGGCGCTCATGTAGTCTGCTGACAGAATCGGAGCGAATGCTTTCGGGGGGGGATACTTGCTGATAAATCAGGGCAGTGACAATGTCTTCAATAAACTTTATGAAGGTGGTGGGTGTTTCTGTGGATTTTTGGTAGATTATGAAAGAATTTAAAAGGGCCAAATGAAAAAAGTAAATTGCGAATTTTGGACCAGAATAAGGATTTTCTTGTTGAAAGATAGGGCTGCAACAACTGATCATTTAAATCCACCCCCCCCCCCCCATGTATTTATTGTACTCAGTGATACACGTAGGCTTGCAAATGGTACCGCGTCTTCTGTGAAGTTCCACCGAGGTGTCATCGTGGATGGTGGACATGATGTACGCGTCTTTTCTATCCCTCCACTTCACAGCCAACACTTCTTCGTTCCTCAAGCTTGTCGATTCCCCCCTTGGAATGTTTGTGGTGACAAGACACTGTGGGAAGCCCTTTCATTTTTTTCTAGCTGTACCACAGGCCAAAGTTTGTTTGAGATATAGGTGGCGGAGAAGGGGCAAACTCGTATAATAATTATCCATATAAATATGGTACCCCTTTTGGAGGAGTGGGAATGCCAACTCCCAAACAATTTTCCCACTTATTCCCATGTACCAGGGACACTCAGGGGGCTGGAGCTGGGAATCTTTCCCTTCGTACACGCGGAATGCGTACACATAACCGGTGGCACTTCCACAAAGCTTGTTAAGCTTCAAGCCATACCTCGCCCTCTTACTGGGTATATATTGTTTGATTCCCAGCCGGCCTGTGAAATGCACCAGGGATTCGTCCACAGATATATTTTTTTCAGGGACATAAACTTCGGCAAACTTCTGTGAAAAAAAATGAATTAGGGGGCGAACTTTATATAATTTGTCAAAGTTTGGGTGATTTCGGGGGGGGGGCACTGTGAGTTGTCATTGAAATGCAAGAAGCGCATTATGATTTCGTATCGGGACCTGGACATGGCTGATGAAAAAATTGGGATATGGTGGATGGGTTTGGTGGACCAATACTTATGAATTTCATTTTTTTGTAAGCCCCATGTTCAGGGTTAGGCCTAAAAACAATTTTAGCTCCACTGCTGTTAGTGGTCTCCACTCAAAAGGGCGGGCATAGCTGGAGCTGGGGTTGGTTGCAATAAATTGTTGGGCAAACAGATTAGTTTGGTCCACGATGCCTTGAATCAATTCGTTCGGGAAAAATAAATTTTAAAAATCCATTTGTGAAAATCCTGCAGTGTTGACCTGCACACCCGGCTGTGCTGTAAAAGGGGGGATCGTGGCTGACCCTGTGGTGGAAGGCAGCCACAATGGGTTTGCCAAGGATTCTGGAAGATGGGTTTGGGCCCTACTTCTTTGGCGTCCACTTGTGCTGGGTCTTTCCTCCTGGGGTCTAGCAGCGCTTGTACTGGGCCCCTCCTTCTGGGGTCTACCGCCGCTGGCACTGCTGGTAGCTGCCTGGTTTTCAGACCGTCATCTTTTTGGACAGACTACTTCCTCCTCTGATTTGGATCCCAATGTGCTTCCTTCGGGGGGCTCATATTCCCAATCAGAACCAGAATCTGAACTGAGCGGTGAGAGCTCCCCGTTGCTCTCATCGGTCAGACTCAGTATCTGGTATGCCTCTTCTGGGGTGTACATCTTTCTTGACATAGTGGCTGACTGGCTGTATGTACTCTGGTGGCAAGTGATGAGGTGGCGGGTGCTCTGGTGGCAGATGTGAGGTGACGGGTACTCTGGTGGCAGGTGATGAGGTGGCGGGTACTCTGGTGGCAGGTGATGAGGTGGCGGGTACTCTGGTGGCAGGTGATGAGGTGGCGGGTACTCTGGTGGCAGATGATGAGGTGGCGGGTACTCTGGTGGCAGGTGATGAGATGGCGGGTACTCTGGTGGCAGGTGATGAGGTGGCGGGTACTCTGGTGGCAGGTGATGAGGTGGCGGGTACTTCTGATGGACAGGTACTCTGAGATGACAGGTACTTTGAGATGACAGGTACTCTGAGATGACAGGTACTTTGAGGTGACAGGTACTTTGAAGTGACAGGTACTCTGAGGTGACAGGTACTCTGAGGTGACAGGTACTCTGAGGTGACAGGTACTCTTTATTTAGGAGGGGCGATCTGGGCACAGTAGTACATGTAATTAGTAACTCACTGTTAGCTGATCTCTTCTCCTCACACTGGATCGGTGTGTGAGGAGAAGAGCCCAGCAACAGCAGTTACTATCTGTGTCTGTTTACATTAGTGACCGGCTGTGATTGGACACAGCCGGTCATGTGATGCAGAGCCATGTCATTGGCTACAGTGATCGGGGCTGAGCTGTATCCAGGGGAAAAGCCTTAGCCCCGATCACCGCCCTGATCACCGCTCTTCCGCCGGAACAAGCAGAGTACACGCTTCCCAATGCCGCTCTGCATCTGCCGTTACCGACGCTCCGCCGCCCGCCGCCGCCGCTTCAATACCCCCATCGGGGAACGGCTGTGTCCTGAGGGACACAACGGTACCCCGATCGCCGCTCTGCGGGCCCCCGGGGGCCCGCAGTAGCGGCGGAAAGCCGAGGACGTCATATGACGTCCACCCAGGATGGGAGATCCCATCTGTGGATGTCATTTGACTATGGCCGGGTATTGAAGGGGTTAAAGAAAATTGGGATGTTGAGGAACATGTATAAGAGGGAGCATAACAAGATCCAGGAATCCATGAGATCAGGAGCATCAGCAGATGATGTATATGTACCCAGGCTGTGGTACTACAATAAACTATGGTTTCTTGATGACCAGACTGAAGCCAGGGCATCACTTTCAACCCTTCCCTCCACCCTTCCATGCACTCTTCCATGCACCCTTCCCTCCACCCCAGCAGAGGCTGATGAGGACCAAGCTGGGTCTTCCATCCTGGATGAACCGGATGTGACTATCTGGAGTCAGGTAAATTAATTTCACAAATATTTACTGTCCTAATATTAATGAGGTTAACTGGATGTTATAATTGATTAAAATAATTTTCAACAAAAAATGATGTATACATATCAATTGACAATAGTGGCAAAATATGTTTGTCACCTGCTTCAAAAAATTAGGGTGTCTGATTTCTAGACTCTTTTATTAAGAGATGTATTCAAATTGAATTTGCAAGTCATGAGAAGCAAATTGTGTGTCATTGATGAACCCCAAAAAAAAAACCTAAAACTATGTCCCTTTTTTATACACAGGATGAGGGCAGCCAGGAGGAATGTGGGGAAAGTGGCAGGCAGGAGGAGACCGGGCCCATGGACAGCCTGGAGGAGGCCGGATACAGCATCATCCTGGAGGAGGCCAGACCCAGTGTCATCCTGGAGGAGGCCTGAACCCAGTGTCAGGCAGGAGGAGGCCGGACCCAGTGTCAGGCAGGAGGAGGCCGGACCCAGTGTCAGGCAGGAGGTGGCTGGGCCCAGTAGGAGCCTGACACAATCACAAGTGCCTCCCCTCCGCCTTCCAAAAAAAAGGGCCAGGAAGGGGACGGTGACACAGGAGGCATCCCTGCGCCTCATGCGAGAGGCCATCCATTTTTTAACGAGCCCCCCCGAAGCTGAAGAGGCCTATGGGTGCTACTTAGCCAGCAGGCTGCTTAAAATGGAGTGGGGCCAACGCCTCATTTGTGAGAGACTGTTTGGGGAAACAATACACAAGGGGCTGCAGGGCGCGCTAACCAGCAACACACAATTACATGAGGCAGCCCCCCTCCTCCTCCTCCTCCTTCTCCTCCTGCCACAACTCAAACACCAGAGCCACAGCCTCCAAAGAAGGCTGCAGGGAAGGGTGCAGGGCAGCGTGGAGGAAAGGCTGCAGGAAAGAGAAGAAAGTGATGACCTGGGTTCAGTCTGGTCTGACAGAAGACGCAGGCTGTTGTAGTACCACAGTCTGGGGACATCTATATCATCTGCTACTGCTGTTGATCTCTGGGATTCCTGGACCAGATTGTGCTCCCTCTTATATGGACTCCTCAAGATCCCAATTTTCTTGTCCACAGACTTTTTCCAGCATTGACTACCTCTTTATTTTATTTAGACCATGAATAAATGGATATTTGAGTTTATGAAAAGACGTAATGTGTTTTATTTTAAATCATTGATTTAGACACAATGTCAAATTAACAAGGGACAACAATCTCCTTGAGGTTGCAAAAACACACAAAAAATACATTAATAATCTTCTAGTGGTAGCTTTAAAAAAAAAATGATACATAACCAAAAACGGTTCTTTGTGTTAACTTTATATACAAAAGAAAAAAAAACACACAAAAAAAAAAGGTTCTTTGTGGTAACTTTACAAACACAAACAAAGAAAAAAAAAAGCTAGATAAAGATAAAATAAGTTCGACAACAATCATAAAATAAACATCTGGAGAAAATCTAAAATAAAAGATGACTCCACCAAAAAAAAACAAGTGTAAAAATCATTATTAGTTTGGAGACATTGTTTTTAAAAAGAATACTATATCATTCATGAGATCAAAGAGAAAAAGAATCCAGAAATCAGTTTGGGAGAACTCTGTTTGAATATGAACAGCAAAACATCTTCGTTCTTATAGCATTATTAAAGAAGACATTAATGCGCTGCATTCAACAATCACAGATTTTGCAGCGTGAGGAATGTGCTACCTACAATACAAACACTAGTTTTACTAGACCGAGTGCTTCCGTTTAGTTTTTGCTTATGAGCATGCGTCGTTTTTTTGTCCGTCGGACTAGCATACAGACGAGCGGATTTCTGGGTCCGGCGTAGTTACGACGTAAAGATTTGAAGCATGTTTCAAATCTAAAGTCCGTCAGATTTGAGGCTGCAAAAGTCCGCTGAAAGTCCGCTGAAGGTCCGGGGAAGCCCACACACGATCGGATTGTCAGCCAGCTTTAGTCCGTCGGCGTCCGTCGGACTTTTGTAGGCGAAAAGTTCGACCGTGTGTACGCGGCATTAGAGTGGAGGAGAAGTATCCCATCCTGTTTTCAGGGAGCTAGCCTGCAGTTGGTTAGAAACACTGAATCTAATTCAACTGAGCATGCTGTCTGCCAACCCTGGGAGTACAAGCCAGGCAGCGTTGATAGAAGTGATTCCTTTACCAGTACCCTTGGCCATGCTAGGGCCTGAATTACTCACAGCTCTGGGAGATTTCACTGCAAAGTACCAAAACAGCCCCCCTACACTGGGTCTAATTACCAGAGATTTAGAATCTTTTCAGCAAGCCAGCCTGTGCCAGCTAGAGAAAAAAGGCTTTGAAGAATAGTAAGAGCAGGCTATGCAGGCACTGGATGAGTGAGACATTTTTGAGACCCCAAAGAAGCAAAGAATTAAAGAGAGCTTAGGGTAAGGCCATACAATACCTAAAGCTCAGTCAGCAAGCCTGCACCTCCTATGACTACTTAAACATCTTGCAAGACTTGTTTGGGTTGACAAGAAAAGCCTCTGGCCTTGAATATCAGTTTGAACACACTCATCACAGAAAAGGAGAGACATTGTCTAAATACATAAGGCTCCTCAACAAGATACTGCTCCAGAAGCCTCTAAAGAGGCATGGACTCCAATCCCTGTGTCATGGGGTTGAATATCAAGTCAGGGGAGTAACAAGGGCTGAAACCATTGAGGTGCTTGACTGCTGCAGGTGTCCCGAAGTGCTACTGTAATTTAATTCAAGTAAAGGATGAAGGTCTGTCATTGCTCAACAAGAATGATTTGAGAAAGAGCCAAGCAGAAGACCCTTTTTGTCAACTAACTTTGAATACTCTATAGAGTGGGCTTCAGTGGTGGTAAACAATGCACCCACAGCCACCCCCCGGACTGTCACCCCCAGCCCCCCTCCCCCCCCGTCGGTTGGTCGCCAGCCCTGCACTTCATCTTTTGGGCAGAGCTTCCTCCAAGTGATGGCCGGCGGCTTCCCCTGCGTCACCTCCTACTCGGCATCACGGTGGCTTCCGCCGTGCATCTACTCCCTTCATTAATTAGATATCTGCTGAAATCCATAAAGGCTACGCAAGGCTTAAAGTGGATGTAAACCCAATGTCATCCTTTCTAAACTACTGCCATAAGGGTTATCTATAAGGATATACATGCCTCCTGCATGTATCTTTACCTGTCAAATGTCTCCCCTCTCTCTGTTATTAGACCTGAAAAACTGCATATTCTGTGGGTGGGTCTGTTGTCTGGAGCTCGGTGGGTGGAGTCGTGATGTCAGTAGACTCCCCGCCCACTTCTACACTCCCCTTGTCAATATGCATTTTCTCCTGTGAATTTCTAACACTGAACTTCTGCTATGATCTCTAACATCCAGTCAAAAGACAGGAAAGTAACCACATGACTTCAGCATGCCAAATCATGATGAGGTGTGGAACAGCCAATCCTTGCAGAGCTGCTGAAGAAAGGAGTGGGGGAGGGAATTTAAAAATACTGCATGTCTCTTAGGCTAATACATGAGATGTAAATCACCTGTCACTCACAGCAAGGGGGAGTATTTGACAAAGAATAAAAGGGGGTTGCTCAGAGATGGATTAACTCTGTGTGGCAAGACTGGGCTCAAATGATAGCAAATCTTATACTCTACAGTATGATATAAAAAAAAAAATCGGGTTTACATCCACTTTAAGTACTGCAATGTCAGCACACTGAGAGGAGGCTGTTCACAAAGTAGAAAGTGCACTTGTGTTTTGCTTGATTCGTTGTTTTATGCTATTTTTTTAAATTGGAACCTTCTTTTCATAAGTGCTATGAAAATGGCAGGAACCAAGGGATTTTTGGCCTCTTGAGCAATATTATTCTGTGCTGTTTGACCATTTGGTAACAAGTGGGGTGGGATGGATCTGGTTCCAGTCACACAGGTAGGCTTGGCTTGGAAGAGCAGAAAGCCTCAAAGGCGGATGCATCCCTGAAGAGCTGGGTTGGACCCAGATGTCTTGTTGGACCAACTTCGATCGGCAGCCGGGTTCCACTCAATCATTGACAATCCTCATGGTAGGGCAAGGAAACAAGAAAAAACTTCCACATAGTGTAAATCCATTGAAAAAATAAGGAATTTATTAGTATAAAAATTGTAAAAAGTTATATCCAACAAATAATAAAAACAGGGCAGTAAAAATTGGGTTCAATTGAACTAGGCAGGCTTCTGGTCCTACTTGCACAGCAGCAGTAACACAGCCCTCCAGCCCGGAGGGCCACAAGGTAAGATCTCTTCCCTAGCACATGGCATCTGTCCCATAAATACTCTCCCCCAGAACGCACAGCGGCAGGAACCTCCCACTGGGCTGTTTCTGAAAGAAGAATATTCATTAAAGTTTCACTAAGTTGTTATTCGCACACTGTCCCATGGTACCAGTGAAACCTTCTGGCAACAGTGGGAACTCCAAAACCAAGTAAATTCCAGAACAGATCCAGTAAACTATATACATTCAGCTCAGCCAAAAACTAAATTTACTTGCGAGCGCCTGGTCAAAAGGAGCAGGGTGCTACATACTACCCCCCCTAAAATAGACAATGTCCTCAGCATCTGTAAAAAAAAAATGACTCTCTAGCCTGAGAGTAGGTATCTGAACCAAAACTTGGATGGGAGAAAAGAAAGACAGTAAAGAAGAATGTTACCGTTTCAAACATTAATTAACAGCATATTCACATCAGTCATGTTACAGGAACCTCACTATCTATCTAACTGCCACACCACTAACAGCTTGATAGAAGATCTTTTGTTACCTGAAAAACAAAGTTACACACACAAAAAATCACATAACAGTGTTATTCATCAATTGGGAGCAAAGCCTCACTCCCAAGAGAATGAAACTTTCTTCCACACATTTTTAAATGCAAAGTAAACTAAATGTAACTTAAAAGTCCATCCCTATCTATAAGTAACTTCCACCATGTAGCGCCCAGTAACCAGTATGGCAAAAGTCCTTGATAGCAGGATCTTGAAATTACTGTACACAGTAGAGAATCTTGACCACAAAGTTCTCTAAACCTATGACTATCTGGCTATGTACCCCATAGTCCATTCAGGGCAACAAACTTCTCTCAGTTTCTTTCAAAAACTGAAGACTCTTCTTCTGTAGTTTAAACAGGAACAAACTGTTGCTTTATAGCAGAGAATGACATTTTACAGCTGAACTATGACAGTCCCTTTAAACAGTTACCAATAGAAACGAGGATCTGGCAAGGTAACTGGTTTCCCTTGGTTATTCACAGTAGTGACAAAGTAAACAACATTTTCTTTTCCAGGTCTGCAGATGACCACTTTGTCAGAGTAGATATGCCGGCCATAGTTCCATTGAAGCATGCATCCATTATAACGCTCATCCATAACAGACGAATAGCCAGCTTTTCTGAAAGGCTTTGGTACAGACAGGTAGTCCCAGATTTCTCACCAGTTCCTGACGTAAATTTTCCAGGAGTGATGCCTTCCTTGGGCTTGGGTCCTGGTGGTCTCTGGGGTAGGCCTCGACCACAGCCGCGGGACGCCTTTACATAGCCCACCTTCTTCTGTGCAGGTATAGCAGGCACAGTAGCAATGGCGATGTCTGCTGATGGCACTTTAGAAACAGTAGCAGCGACATCATCAAATGGAATTATGTTTGTTCCAGGTTAGCTGTTACGCTTGCGCCACCTACTGGCCAAATATTAATATAGTTTATAATAAAAGCCATCCAGCCACTTAAAGTGGGGTTCCACCCAAAAAAACAAAAATACCTCAAAAATTCTAAAAAAAAAAACAAAAAAACATTTGGATATTTTTTTTTTCACTTACCTCTAAATGCCTGTTGCTAGGTGGTCCCTCGTAGTCTGCCTCTTCCTTTGCCTGGGCTGGTGACATCACTTCCCCCTCGGCACAGGAAGGGCTCCGCTCTGCTCCCTCCCTCCTGTCAATCATCTGGGACCCATTACAGGTCCCAGGTGATTAAGCGGCCAATCACGGCGCGTGGCACCGCTCGCGCATGCGCAGTGGGTGCCAGGCTGTGAAGCCACAGCCTGGCGCCCACAGTTAAAATTCCGGCGCCGACGAACGGAGGGGGGGATGAGCGGGGCTTCGATCCCCCGCATCGCTGGACCCAGGGACAGGTGAGTGTCCAATTAAAAGTCAGCAGCTGCAGTATTTGTAGCTGCTGACTTTTATTTTTATTTTTTTTGACGGCCCCCCTGGGTGGAACTCCTCTTTAAGGATGTGATGTAAAAATTGTCACATCCTCTTTAGTCAGGAAGTGAAACAGCCAAAGGGATTAGCATGTTCAATCTCATGGCAGCAGCCTAGATGCTATCTCTCCCCATCCATGGCATCGGAGGTAAGCAATCTTCTCTTTCCTCCTCCACAGGCTATTAGGGAAAGGAATTAGTCATTTCAGTTATTACTTTATGTGATGTTTACTATTGTATTGTAATGTTATATTATTCTTATTGTTTTCAGTTTTACCGCATATAACATGTGTTTTTCACACGTATATTAAAATCTGCAACGTGCCAATAAAAGACACAGACAAAAAACGGCAGTCAATTATTGTGTGCGCTGAAAAGGGTCATCTGCCTGGATAGCCACCCATAGACATCCGGGAGTACGGGGAGCGAGGCCAGGACATTTGCTATCACATTTCTCACCTTGTGGAAAATATGTTTGTTTACACACTGCATGATATAATGGACCTATGATAATTTTATTATATACTGGATTGATTTTGCACAATCTATGGATTTCTGTATCGATTTAATGCACTCCTTTTGGTTGTAGTTATTATAAACTAATAATTTATACATATATATATATATTTAATTTTGGGTAGCACTGTTTGTTGCATATAATGTTTTCTAACACGCCTTGGTGGGTATTTTCTTTGTCTGTTATGTTTGGTGAAAAATGTAAAAATAGTTTAGTTTACTATATATTGCTTTTCACTTCTATGGAGGACCAAATACTTTTGGTGGGGAAAGTGTGTATCAGAGGCGTAACTAGAATCTTCAGGGCCCCGGTGCAAGAAACCATGAAGGGCCCCCACCAGTGGCATTGCTAGGTCTACAAAAGATCTCGGGCTAGAGCCCATAGCAGCTAAGTAAGAAAAGTCATACACTTTGGCGGGCATACACACATATATATATATATATATATCGTTACATATCTGAATGCAGATCCCCCACTTACATCAGGGTCCCCAGGGATCCACCACCTACATCAGGGTCCCCAGAGAGCCCCCCCTTACATCAGGGTCCTTAGAGAGCCTCCCCCTATATTAGGGTCCCCGGAGAGCCTCCCTCCTTACATAAGGGTCCCCAGGGATCCCCCCCCCCCCTTACATCAGGGTACCCAGAGAGCCCCACTTACGTAAGAAGTTCCCAGGGAGCCCCTCCTCACATCAGGGTCCCCAGAGAGCCCCCCCTTACATCAGGGTCCTTAGAGAGCCTCCCCCTATATTATGGTCCCCAGAGATTCTCCCCTTAGATCAGGGTCCCCAGAGAACCCTCCTTACATCAGGGTCCCCAGGGACCCCTCCTTACATCAGGGTCCCCAGAGAGCCCCCCCCCTACATTAGGGTCCCTAGAGAGCCTCCCCTTACATCAGGGTCCCAAGAGAGCCTCCCTACTTATATTAGGGTCCTCAGAGCCCCCCTCATTACATCAGGGTCCCAGAGAGCTCCCCTTAACATCAAGGTCCCCAGAGAGCCCCTCCTTGCATCAGGGTCCCCAGAGAGCCTCCCCCTACATAAGGGTCCCTAGAAAGCTTACCCTTGCATAAGGGTCCCCAGAGAGCCCCCCCCTACATTAGGGTCCCCAGAGATCCTCCCCTTACATCAGGGTCCTTAGAGAGCCTCCCCCCAGAGAGCCTCCCTCCTTACATCAGGGTCCCCAGGGATCCCCCCCTTACATCAGGGTCCCCAGGGATCCCCCCTTACATCAGGGTCCCCAGAGAGCCCCCCCCCCCAAGACATCAGGGTCCCCAGGGATCCCCCCTTACATCAGGGTACCCAGAGAGCCCCCCCCCCCCAAGACATCAGGGTCCCCAGAGAGCCCCTTCTTACATTAATGTAACCAGAAAGGCCCCCCCCTTACATCAGGGTCCCCAGAGAGCCCCCCTATATTAGGGTCCCCAGAGAGCCCCCCTACATTAGGGTCCCCAGAGAGCCCCCCTACATTAGGGTCCCCAGAGAGTCCCCTCCTTACGTCAGGGTCCTTAGAGAGCCTTCCCCTATATTAGGGTCCCCAGAGAGCCTCCCTCCTTACATCAGGGTCCCCAGGGATCCCCCCCCCTTACATCAGGGTCCCCAGGGATCCCCCCTTACATCAGGGTCCCCAGAGAGCCCCACTTACATCAGGGTTCCCAGAGAGCCCCCCTACATTAGGGTCCCCAGAGAGCCCCCCTACATTAGGGTCCCCAGAGAGCCCCCCTACATTAGGGTCCCCAGAGAGCCCCCCTACATTAGGGTCCCCAGAGAGTCCCCTCCTTACGTCAGGGTCCCTAGAGACCCCTTTCCTTAAATCAGGGTCCCTAGAGACCCCTTTCCCTACATCAGGGTCCCCAGAGACCCCTTTCCTTACTTTAGGGTCCCCAGAGACGTAAGCTAGCAAGTGGGTGTGGTGCTGTGCTAATCCTGGTAACTAAACAAATGCATGAGTGCAACCATGCTACAATGTTGATGAGTCAGAGGCTAGTCGCCTAACGTGAACGTGGGGTGTGAATAATCATCAAACACCATTGTAAGAGAATAAAAATATAAATATACTCCGCCCAGTGTAAAAAGTGACTAAATTGGGTAAAAGTGTCCGGACTATAAAAATTGCAATAATAGCATTAACATGTGTAAGTGGGTGGTGCTGCGCTAATCCTGAATGCAAGAACCAGTGTGGCTTAGATGATAGACATCACTTATATCGCCAAAATAATAAATGGTAGAAATAAATTACACTGATGGTATTGGTATTAGGACTAATAAAGTGACTAGTAGTGCGTAAAGTATTCTGGATAAAAATAGTAACAACATAAATCGTGACAGAGATTGATAAGATAAAACACACATATTGAAGGGTAAATAACAGTGATAATAAAGCTGGCTAAACATCAATATCTGACAGTAATCCTACATAAGGTGCATATTAGTTGGGGCTGTGTGCATCCACAGCTCAAAAGTGACAATGTGTACAGTGCACACGAAGAAGCACCTGATGTGATTCACTTTAGCACTTTAACTGCAACATGTGCATGCTAGGACGTTGCTGTCACATATTTAAATTCAAAGGATTTTTTTTCTTGTGAAAGTTTCTTCCATTTTTTTCATTTTTTCCATTGCTTTTTTCTTTTTTTTCCATTTTTTCAAGATTTGGGACACTTATCATACCATCTTTTGATGAAGTTTTGCACATTATGCACTTTATGCAAAAAGTAGTGTACTTTTTCACTGTTTAGGAGGTTTTCACATTGCACTTATTGTTTGCACTGTACACATTGTCACTTTTGAGCTGTGGATGCACACAGCCCCAAATATGCACCTTATGTAGGATTACTGTCAGATATTGATGTTTAGCCAGCTTTATTATCACTGTTATTTACTCTTCAATATGTGTGTTTTATCTTATTATCTTATCTTTGTCACGTTTTATGCTATACTATATATTTATCAATCTCTGTTACGATTTATGTTGTTACTATTTTTATCCAGAATACTTTACGCACTACTAGTCACTTTATCAGTCCTAATACCAATACCATCAGTGTAATTTATTTCTACCATTTATTATTTTGGCGATATAAGTGATGTCTATCACCTAAGCCACACTGGTTCTTGCATTCAGGATTAGCGCAGCACCACTTACTTACACATTTATTCAAAAGGTCAGGTGTTTACCTTAATCGGCGCATGCAGCTTTTCCACCCTCAGCCGCTTCCATATCTGATAGCGCGGGAATAACCCTCCCCAATAGCATTAACATAAGCAGTTAAAAGGCATGCAGTGTTGGACTAAACATATAGTGCATATGTAGGCAAGTGGGTGACTAAAACATTTATAGCACAATATACAACTTCCAGAAAAATAAAAATAAAACAAAAAAGTGCAATGTTACACTGTACGTCTGGAGAGATCACAATGCCTGTGGTAATGCAAAAAAGTGTCCAGTGCAAACAATAAGTGCTCAAAAAGTGTCTAAAGATATAAATACAGTCCAAAGAAAGGTGGCTTGTGTAACAGCAAAATCTCCAATGATTCATCAATCCTCAAAGTACCAAACAGTGAGATGCAAGAAGCAAACATGATTCTAAAATCAGTCACTTTGAATAGGTGAAAAGTGTGAAGTGTATAGACCAGTCCTCTTCATGCAGCAATCCTACACTGGTGGATAATGGCCCCTTACCTTATTATACTGAGGTTACAGCATAAGTCAGTCACCACTTACGGCAGCTCCTATGGAGGTTGGTCCTGGGTCCCGGACTATGTCTCTATATGCCTCAGGTCCACAGGGGGCATGGCGGCCGAAAGGGGAAAAAGGATGCCATATAGTGTAGTCATTTTTAAAACATCTAAACTTTATTCAAAGGTAAAAGAAGGTACTCGCACAGTAAAAATGGCAGAGGGCGCATATAACCAAACGAGCGGCGAGCTCGTACACTGCTGACAGTGGAAGGTGCCTGTCCCTGGGACTGACTTGTGCTGTAACCTCAGTATAATGAGGTAAGGGGCCATTATCCACCAGTGTAGGATTGCTGCATGAAGAGGACTGGTCTATACACTTCACACTTTTCACCTATTCAAAGTGACTGATTTTAGAATCCAGTTTGCTTCTTGCATCTCACTGTTTGGTACTTTGAGGATTGATAAATCATTGGAGATTTTGCTGTTACACAAGCCACCTTTCTTTGGACTGTATTTATATCTTTAGACAATTTTTGAGCACTTATTGTTTGCACTGGACACTTTTTTGCATTTCCACAGGCATTGTGATCTCTCCGGACGTACAGTGTAACATTGCACTTTTTTGTTTTATTTTTCTGGAAGTTGTATATTGTGCTATAAATGTTTTAGTCACCCACTTGCCTACATATGCACTATATGTTTAGTCCGACACTGCATGCCTTTTAACTGTTTATGTTAATGCTATTATTGCAATTTTTATAGTCCGGACACTTTTACCCAATTTAGTCACTTTTTACACTGGGCGGAGTATATTTATATTTTTATTCTCTTACAATGGTGTTTGATGATTATTTACACCCCACGTTCACGTTGGGCGACTAGCCTCTGACTCATCAACATTGTAGCATGGTTGCACTCATGCATTTGTTTAGTTACCAGGATTAGCGCAGCACCACACCCACTTGCTAGCTTATATCTCTATTAGGGGCCAGGTTGGACCCCATCCTGTGCAAGCAGCTTCTCCCCTTAGTACTATACTGACTACATGGTAACGCGGGAATAATACACTTTACAGGGTCCCCAGGGAGCCCCTCCTTACATCAGTGTCCCCAGAGAGCCCCCCCTTACATCAGGGCCCCCAGAGAGCCTCCCCCTTACATCAGGGTCCCCAGAGAGCCTCCCCCTTACATCAGAGCCCCAAGAGAGCCTCCCCCTTACATCAGGGCCCCCAGAGAGCCTCCCCCTTACATCAGGGTCCCCAGAGAACCCCCCTTACATCAGGGCCCCCAGAGAGCCTCCCCCTTACATCAGAGCCCCCAGAGAGCCTCCCCCTTACATCAGGGCCCCCAGAGAGCCTCCCCCTTACATCAGGGCCCCCAGAGAGCCTCCCCCTTACATTAGTGTCCTCAGAGGGCCCCTTCCTTACAATAATATCCCCAGAAAGCCCCCCCTACATCAGGGTCCCCAGAGAACCCCCCTTACATCAGGGTCCCCAGGGAGCCTCCTTCCTTACATCAGGGTCCCCAGGGATCCCCCCTTACATCAGGGTACACAGAGAGCCCCCCTTACATCAGGGTCCCCAGGGAGCCTCCTTCCTTACATCAGGGTCCCCAGGGATCCCCCCTTACATCAGGGTCCCCAGGGAGCCTCCTTCCTTACATCAGGGTCCCCAGGGATCCCCCCTTACATCAGGGTACACAGAGAGCCCCCCCCCAAGACATCAGGGTCCCCAGGGATCCCCCCTTACATCAGGGTACCCAGAGAGCCCCCCCCCAAGACATCAGGGTCCCCAGAGAGCCCCTTCTTACATTAATGTAACCAGAAAGGCCCCCCCCCTTACATCAGGGTCCCCAGACTGCTGCCCCCCCCCCTCCTTCAAGAAGTTCCCTATGTACCTGGCTTGTGGAGGTGGGAGGCGGCGACCAGCAGCTCTATAGTGTCCACAGGCAGGGAATCTCCATGTGGCTTGTAGTTCTTCTGAGTATACAGTGGAGAGGGGAGGGGCCTCTGACCCGGGATGTATCAGCAGCACAAGCAGAGCCGACTCACTGAAAGTGAAACTAATACCTGCCCGGGCCCCTCCCCTCCTCTCTCCACTGTTTACACTGACACTGGGAAGAGAGATCCCACCGCATACAGGCACAATAGAGCTGCCGATCGCTGCCTCCCACCTCCCCCCACTGCATTACAAACGGCAAGCCAGAGGTGCAGGGAGAAATGCCAGGTCTTGGGCCCCCCCACAGCAGCAGAATGGAAGGGCCCAGTCGCAAGTGCGACTGCAGCGACCCCTATAGTTCCGCCACTGGTGTGTATTTCTCCTTTCTTGCATTGGTGAACAGTGTTCAAAGTGAAAATTTCCCTAAGCATGGAGGGGCAGCTGCCATATTTTTTTGGGAGATTAAGCGTACAAAAGACTTTAATTGGCTTTCACTGCAGCCTTAAACAGTAAATCCACTCTGAGCAACAAACCAGGAGAGGGGGATAGGAACTAAACTGCCCATCCACCTACAACCACATGGCAGCACCTGGAGGGGAGTTGCTGCCTGATCCAGAGGATAGAGAGTGAGTCGTTGTTTGTGAGTACTTCTGAAGTCAGAGACTAAGTTTGTTAATTGTGAGTACTCCACAAACAGCACCCTCCAGGCTAGCATAGCTGTCTCATGTGCATGCATCCAGAAATAACTGGTTCCCTACCTTTGGTTCCAGAGTCATTATTTCCTGCTGTACCAGAGACCCATACTCTGGGTTATTTGGGCTGCTGTGCCAGCCTCTCTGGGAGTTATAGAAAGATGCTGCCTCCTGGGATTCCAGGAAAGGAGACTTGTTCACCACTTGCTTGAAGGAGAAGAGTGCAGGACATGAGACGTTATCCCTTGCTGGGACTTTGACATTTTAACCAGGACTCCATAGTGGTGAAAAACGTATTGGTCAACCAGTTTGAACTTTATTTGCTCCGATCTTGACGCAATATAAGAGGCATCACTAAATGGCAGGCTGCGGTCTAGATTCAGACCAAGTGGCAGTCCTGGCCAGACTGCCATGGCCACATCATTTAACAGCCTGGTGTCTTCTCCTGGGCCTTTCCCCTTAACCAATTGCCGTGTTTGTCATCTTCACAGCATGGGAGAGGGTGGTAGGCACAGCAAATCTGGATGAAAGACAGGAGCTGCCCAACTTTTCAAGTAAACAAGAGGGTGATTGGTTGCTGAGTTGCTGGACAGTCCTAGTAACCAATCAGCCACTTGTCAACATGATAGGTTGGACAGCTCCCACTCCTCCTCCAGACCTACTGTGTTTCCTGCTCTTTGCCCTGCTATGTTAAGTATTACTGTGAAGGGGGAAGGGTAATGTAAAGGAGGCTGAGGGAGCTGATATGAAGGGAGGGCTGCAATGTAAAGGGAGACTGTAATGTGAAGAGGGGGGAACTGTGATGTGAAGAGAAGTCACTGTGATGTAAACGTGGGGACTGATGTGAAGGGTGGACGGAGGATCATAATGTAAAAGGGGGGCCTTTGATGTGAACAGGGACTGTAATGTGAAGGGGGTCTGTGACATGAAGAGGGTCTGTGATGTGTAGGAAGGATTGGGGTCACTAATGTAAAGGGGAGGCTGTGATGTGTACTGGAGAACTGAGGTCACTGATGCCAGTAAGCTTCCTGCAT
The DNA here is from genome assembly GCA_037952925.1 of Lithobates clamitans. NCBI lineage: Eukaryota > Metazoa > Chordata > Amphibia > Anura > Ranidae > Lithobates > Lithobates clamitans. The sequence goes on along the minus strand of JBBGZY010000008.1, from coordinate 5,604,504 downwards.
TCCAAAATAAGAAAACCAGTGTGTTCTGGTGAATGTTGCTGTGCATAAGGTCAGTATCAGAAGTGTATTAGTGCACTTGCACAGATGCTGTAGCATGCCCGTGTATGCTCACAATTGGTATTGGCACCAGACACCCTATATAAGCTGGAGTGAGACATTTACAGAATGCTGAGTGGTCTTCAGTTTGTTCCTGATTTTCCCTCAACCTGACCTGCTACTCCTGTCTTCCCATGTATGACCCGGCTTGTCTTTGACCTGTCTCTGGATCCTTATGTACTTGTTGTGACCTTGGCCTGTGTTTTGGACTCTGCTCTCTGCCTTTTGATGTTGTACCGTGCTGCCCATCTGTTAGCTGATTTCAGTCTGTATCTTGTCACTGCCTCTGTCTTATGTTCCTGTACCTTGCTGCCTGGCTGTCAGTGACTGTCAGCTTGTGTTCTGACTATGCTCTGCCTTCTGATCAGGTGTTGCCTTTTGACTGGCCCTAATGCCACTCTGTGTCCTCACATGTTCTGTCACCACTACTAAAGTTGATGGACAAGAGGCCCCTCTTCATCTTGATCTCCACCAGGTATGTGACAATATCCCCCAACAGGTTCCGCAAAACAAACAGGCAGCTCTTTTTTTTTTTTTTTTTATTGTACTGTCAGCTGTCAGCCTTTTCACCCAGCAGCAGGCACTCACAGCAGAGAGAGTTGAAAACAGAGAGCCGAGCACCAGTCAGTTCACATATAAAAAGGCCTGTTGACAGCTGATACTTAATTAATGAGGTCTGGTAAGATGTGGACCTTACAATAGAGGCTTTAACCCACCAAAAGCACTATAAAGCTTTGGGGGTCCAGGACCCAGACCAGAACTTAATAAGGTCCGAGAAAAGTAAGTTTGTTTTCTCCATATCACAAAAAAATCCTGTAGACCCTTACCATGTGTAGGTGAGAAACCATCTACTATCCTACCAACTAGTGCCTCACAACTATACATGTTAGAAGGTTCTTTTAAGTGATACAATTATTCTCCTGCAGGGATTTCAAAGCTACAGTTGCTCTTATCAACTGACAGAATGATGTTTTGCCCCATTCAGGAGAGAGAGTAGTTTGGGCAGAATGAGGGAATGAATTTTACTATTTGAGGCAGTTGGTGCCAGACTGAGGAGAAGTGAGAACCACTGTTATTCTGCTTGGGGTATAAAGAGAGCTATGCCAAATGTAGCCAGATTCTGGGCATTTCCTGCTCTGGCAAACAAAAGAGAGACACATTTAAAGTGTGATGATTCTGACTAATCAATATGATAGATGAAAAGAGAGCATTCTGAATACTATAGCAGTAAGGAGGTTAAGTGTAAACAACTGTTGTGTTTAAAGGAAGGATCCTGTTTCTTCAACGATTACATTTTCGTCAGTAAGGTTCTTCATTTTCTATATACAGGTGTTTGGACATCACCTTTGTCATCCTTTGAGGCACAAAGTATAGTATTAATTCTTGGATTTGTGAGTTATACTGCAGCCTACATGAGATTTGGACACTGGCACACAAACACGTTAAGCCAGCCCTTTTTTAACCCTTCCTCTAACTGTGATATACCTTTGTTTTCTTGGTAGTGTCCTAAGAGGTTGGACACCTTTTCCTAAGCTCTGCTGAGACACCACTGAACCAAAGATTGAAGAGCTATCCTGGAATGTGACTCTTGTCCATTGGGCTCTGCTTTCTGGTGCTCCCCAGACCTTTGTGTACTGTGTTAACCACAGAGTGCTTTCCAGGTCCCCAGGTATTACTTATTCTCTAATAACGACTTTGTTGTCTTTAGGCCTGAGCATACTGGCATTTTTTCAGCAAAGCTTGAGAAGTCCTTTTCAACTGAATTAGTAATTTGCAGGTTTATCTGGTATGTGACATTCACTGAGCTCTGGCATTTCACAGACCTCCATGTACTGTGTTAGTTAGCCGCAGGTCTTCAGGTCTAGAGTTGTGGAACAGCCTCTGGTGTGATCCGGGGCTCAATTTACTAAAGAATATCTCATAAAATAATTGAATCACATGACACATTTTTCCAATTATCTCATGAGAAGCTGCAAATGTCAATTCACTAACACCTTGCGAGTTATTTACCTCACAAATCAAAAACAGGTAAATAACTCATCAAAGGGTGTTAAAGTCAATTCACTAAAAAGGAAATAAATAAATAAATGAATGAGTTAAATAAGTAATGTCCAGACATGAGGTATTTAAGGAATGTAAAAATATAATAGCCAATTTGGAGTAGTCTCTCCCTTTTTGGATCAGTTTCTCAACAGTAATGCATAGAAACCTAAATATGGAAAAACACAGAATCATTCGGGCTGCTTTACTTAAAGTATAACTAAAGGCAAAACATTTTTTTTTTAGTTTTGGATAGAATTGAGAGGGTTCAGACCCCCTGTTGGGTTTTTATTGCTGTCTGTGCCCCCATTAGGGAGATCCACCCTCTCTATTTGTCCTGAGGTGAAATCTTCCAATGGAGGGGTCCCCAAGGGATTCTTTTAATTTAAAATTTTCTCTCACTTCCTGTTTTGGCTGTGATGGATGTGACGGAAGTGAAGTTGTTGTTTTTTTATTAGTGGAGGAACAGTATTTATATATGTGTGTGATTTCTGATACTATTTTCATTCAATATTTGAAACTTATACAGCTATTTTGTATTATTTAATTACTCAGTTACTTTTATATTTGATCTTTTTTTTTATTGAATTTGCAGGCACATCAAGACATATTAAAAAATGCCATAACATGCCTGTAAAATACAAACAGGTCTGAGGGGCCTAATCATATTAGTGCCCGCATATGTGGGTAATGCATAGTAAAAATACAAGTATCAAGAACAATCAGTCCATATACATATGAAATAGAAAAACAGCCCTCAATTCCATAACACAGTCAAGATCATACAATGTACAGAAACATGGATCCTAAAAATGGAGAGAGCAAAGCATATAGCTATTGTTTTGGAAATGTTTATACCTCACTTAAACGATTAACGATACAAAAATAAGTGATTAACCACTTGCCGACCGGGCCATTGCCGAAAGACGGCAACAGCGCGGTCGGCTAGTTCTGGGTGGACGTCCATGGACGTGATCCCAGAATGATGCTCCCGCGCGCCCCCTGGGGCGCGCACTCGGGAACATCCGTGACCGCCGGGTCCAGAGGACCCGGTGCATCACGGATTACGGTAAATAGCCGCTGATCGCGGCCGTTTACCACGTGATCGTTCCGTCAAATGACGGAGCGATCACATGTCAACAGACCGGCGTCATCTCATGACGCCGGTTCCTCCCTCCCCTCTCTGTACCGATCGGTACAGTGCGAGGGGAGAGGGGGAGGGATCGGATGGCAGCACCGCTGTGGGCTGCATGTGTAGTGCCCACAGCGGTGCTCAGTGACATTTGCAGTCACATCCATCCATCCCTCAATGCTCAGCCAACCCTGCAATACTCTGCATAACACCCTGTAATACTCTGCATAATACTCTGCATAACACCCTGCAATACTCTGCATAACACCCTGTAATACTCTGCATAATACTCTGCATAACACCCTGCAATACTCTGCATAACACCCTGTAATACTCTGCATAATACTCTGCATAACACCCTGCAATACTCTGCATAACACCCTGCAATACTCTGCATAACACCCTGCAATACTCTGCATAACACCCTGCAATACTCTGCATAACACCCTGCAATACTCTGCATAACACCCTGTAATACTCTGCATAACACCCTGCAATACTCTGCATAACACCCTGTAATACTCTGCATAACACCCTGTAATACTCTGCATAACACCCTGCAATACTCTGCATAACACCCTGCAATACTCTGCATAACACCCTGCAATACTCTGCATAACACCCTGCAATACTCTGCATAACACCCTGCAATACTCTGCAATATACCCGGGCACTACTCTGCAATATACCCGGGCACTACTCTGCAATATACCCGGGCACTACTCTGCAATATACCCGGGCACTACTCTGCAATATACCCCGCAATACTCTGCAATATACCCCGCAATACTCTGCAATATACCCTGCAATACTCTGCAATATACCCCGCAATACTCTGCAATATACCCCGCAATACTCTGCAATATACCCCGCAATACTCTGCAATATACCCGGCACTACTCTGCAATATACCCGGCAATACTCTGCAATATACCCGGCAATACTCTGCAATATACCCCGCAATACTCTGCAATATACCCGGCAATACTCTGCAATATACCCGGCAATACTCTGCAATATAGCCCGCAATACTCTGCAATAGCCCGCAATACTCCGCAATTTTTAACCAGTTCCCGCCCACAGTCATATGACGTCCTTGACTTTGAGCGGGTATATCTGAATGATGGGTGCAGCTACAGGCATCATTCAGATATCAGCTTTTTCAGCCAGCGATTTCCTACACCATAGGAATGATCATAGCTGCTGTTCCACTGCTTGATCATTCTTATGGGAGGCGAGAGGGGACGCCCCCCCCTTCCCGCCACCCTCCGGTGCTTCTACCAACTCACCGCTACGATCGAAGCCAAGATTGTTTTTTTTTTATTATTATTTCAGGCTTCCCAGCCTAGAGGTGAGATGTGGGGTCTTATTGACCCCATATCTCACTGTAAAGAGGACCTGTCATGCCATATTCCTATTACAAGGATGTTTACATTCCTTGTAAAAGAAATAAAAGTGATCAAAAAAATTTTTTTGGGGGGGGGGGGGGAAGTGTCAAACTAAAATAAATAAAGTAAAATAAACAATAAAAAAAAAAAAAAAAAATTTTAAAGCGCCCATGTCCGTGTGCTCGCATGCAGAAGCGAACACATACGTAAGTCCCGCCCACATATGAAAACGGTGTTCAAACCACACATGTGAGGTATCACTGCGATCGGTAGAGCGAGAGCAATAATTTTGGCCCTAGACCTCCTCTGTAACTCAAAACATGTAACCAGGAAAAAATTTTAAAGCGTCACCTATGGAGATTTTTAAGTAGCGACGTTTGGCACCATTCCACGAGAGTGTGCAATTTTGAAGGGTGACATGTTGGGTATCTATTTACTCGGCGTAACTTCATCTTTCACATTATGCAAAAACATTGGGCTAACTTTACTGTTTTGTTTTTTTTTAAAGCACAAAACTGTTTCTTTCCCCAAAAAAACGCGTTCGAAAAATTGCTGCACAAATACCGTGCGAGATAAAAAGTTGCAACAACCGCCATTGTATTCTCTAGGGTCTTTGCTAAAAAAATATATATAATGTTTTGGGGTTCTATGTAATTTTCTAGCAAACAAATTATGATTTTTACATGTAGGAGAGAAATGTCAGAATTGGCCTGGGCGCTCCAGAACGCCTGGAGGTGCTCCGTGCATGTTGGGCCTCTGTATGTGGCCACGCTGTGTAAAAGTCTCACACATGTGGTATCGCCATACTCGGGACTAATAGCAGAATGTGTTTTGGGGTGTAATTTGTGGTATGCATATGCTGTGTGTGAGAAATAACCTTCTAATATGACAATTTTGTGAAAAAAAAAAAATCTTGATTTTGCAAAGAATTGTGGGAAAAGATGACAATTTCAAAAAAACTCACCATGCATCTTTCTAAATACCTTGGAATGTCTTCTTTCCAAAAAGGGGTCATTTGGGGGGTATTTGTACTTTTCTGGCATGTTAGGGTCTCAAGAAATTAGATAGGCCGTCAGTACTTCAGGTGTGATCAATTTTCAGATATTGGCACCGTAGCTTTTGGACTCTCTAACATTCACAAAGACCAAATAATATACACCAAGTTGTACTTATTTTTACCAAAGATATGTAGCGGTATAAATTTTGGCCAAAATTTACGAAGAAAAATTACTAATTTGCTAAATTTTATAACAGAAACAAAGAAAAATTCATTTTTTTACCAAATTTTCAGTCTTTTTTCTTTTACAGCGCAAAAAATAAAAAACCCAACGGTGATTAAATACCACCAAAAGAAAGCTCTATTTGTGTGAAAAAAAGGATAAAAATTTCATATGGGTAAAGTGTTGTATGACTGAGTAATTGTCATTCAAAGTGTGAGAGCACCGAAAGCTGAAAATTGGTCTGGTTAGGAAGGGGGTTTAAGTGCCCAGTGGTCAAGTGGTTAAACCTTTGCCTATATACAAATAAAAATGAACGATAACCGGGCAAAAAGATAAACAATTACACTTATTTACACAGAAAAGAAAGTTAGAATAATTAGAATGTATCATATATCTCAAGTGATGTTACAGTTACGGTGTAGTCAGACTACCCAGATAATTTAGGCCAACCTTAGATAAGATTACACTGGACCTACACAGACTATCAATATTATAAGACAACTCCTAGGATACAAAAGGTTAGGAAAAACTACAGTCACCTCAAATTCTGATTGGCTGTAATTTCAAGCCCAGTTAAACATCATGCTGGAACATTAAAACTTCCGGTGCCTCTCAGTCTATGAGTTAATGAACAATCTCCTTTGATCCCCCAGCCCAAACAGTTCCGACATTAGCATGTTAATGGCCCCTGGTGACATCTGCAGAGCCTCAACGTCTGCAAATACTCTTTGATTCAATCAACACCTGGGGACCTTCCCTGGTTCAGAGAGTACAGAAAAAACTGCATTTCTAAAAAGGTGAGCTGGGCCCTTATTCAATATCATGAAACTAAAACATCTACTTATATACATATACACCTACCCACATATATATATAATTATGCACGCATCTTTACATATACATATATATACATCCAATGGGGCATGGCAATTTAATTAGAGTCCTTGCAATGGTTCCCTTGAAACTCCTTGATATAAATATAAATATGGCTTTCAAAATCTCCATCACATTCCCCCCTGAAGTTCATTCTTGAACTTATGTCCTCCTTTAATGATCTTGTACCCACCCACGACAGCCCAGAAGCCCCGACCCTTCCCCACCACCATGACCTCCTCTTCCTTTCTTGAACACGCCGGAACTCCTCAAAGTAGGCTTGAGACAGCCAAGAAATCCTGGACTTCACATCCAAACCATGAGTGTCTGTACTGCAATGTTTAATCTCCCCTCTGCCTTGGAAGAGCTGAACTCCAACATTGATGGTGGGATCCTGGCATATCTAGTCCTCTAACTGGGTAAGACCGTGTAATGGTTGCACCGATTGGATCGGACCGCGAGACAGCACTTTTCAGCATGGTGAAGGACAGTTCAGGAGAGTCTTATTTTTTGCACATTTGGCTCAAGAGATGACTTGGTTGTCCTCTTCCGGTGGTGGTTGGGCGGCCTCCTGACAGTCGTACATGAATACAAAAAAAGAGAGGAGAACGTCAATGTACAGGTATTGGAGGAATGCCGGACAGGAGCAGCGGTGTGGCCATTAAGGTTAAATACTTATAAGGGGTGTAATGTGGACGAGAAGGGTGGGATCCCCACAGGGTACAGAGTCCAAGCAACAGCCAGTATCATCCATGGCCCTTGATGGTAGGGATAGTCAACACTGCCTGCTATTGCCAGGTCCCTGGGTTCACCACACCTGCTCACGGGGCTCAGGTTAAAGCAATAGGTAGACTAGGGGAGGTAGAATTACATTAAGACATAAAAACTGGATGTCCAGGGATACTTTGTGAACTATGGTACTTGCATGTTTCAGGAAACCATTCTGTAGGACCCACTGGATTTTTAAAAACGGAGTCCAGCAGTAATGGTAAACAATTCACAGCTCATCTCTGATATTCAAACAAAAGTTCCAGAAGACTAATACATTTACTTTTAAAGATATAAAGAAGTTAGAACATTATCAGCTAATGGACTGGTACCATCACTTAAAGTAATTAAAGATAAGAATATGAAACAAAGAAAGTAGGAACCAGAAGTAAGAGAAAAAAAATTAAATACAGCAAAAAAAAAATACAGATTTAATGCTGCTTCAACCCAGATGTCAAAGAGCATTGAATCTGCATTCATAAAAACAAACGAACAAGAAAGCTTAGTTTGAGAGATTTGGATTAACCTCTTTTGATCTTGACATCACCCAAATCGTCCACTTCACTCCTCCTAGGACATCCTGATTTTCAGCTCCCTTGTTTTTTTCCCCCATGCTCAACATCAGGACCGCTCCAGAACCTCTGGAACTCCCCCACCCCAATATGTCCAGCCAGGCCCTACCCTTTTCACACCTAGGTGATCCCTACAAAAACTCTTTTATTCCGGGAAGCCTACTCCACCTCCAATTGAAATGTTACCTCACCCTGCTCCATATTCCCAGCCGCTTTTATTTTTGTACCACCCTCCTCTTCTTAGATCATAAACCCCTTGAGCAGGGCCCTTCTATTCGCTCCCTGCACAGACTGTTGGCACTATCTAAATTTTGCAGCCCAAACTACCCAACTACTCAACTTTTAACTCCTTCCCGAATCCCAATGGAAGTTTCAGTAGGTGTAAGGGGATGTCAGGTTTGCTATAAAACCTTTCTTCAGGGGTGATCGGTGTACAACCCAGAGTTCCTGCTATATCCATGCCAAGGGCCAGAGGAGGTGTACCATAGACTTCCCGAGGTAGTGTACCCTGCTGATTACCATTTAATCTGATGCTGAAAACAGTGCATCATTAGACATGTGATACCAGCACCAGTACCCTGGTCTCCAGTCTCAAGTATTTTTAACTTTGTTTAGGACCAGTTGGGACACTACCCCGGCATCCATTAGACATGACCCCCTCCGGTGCCAGCATTGTTGCCGTTTCCCATAGCACAACACCTACCTTTCTCTAGCACTCATCAGTACCAGTCATCTGAGGCTGTCCATACTCAAACCGTCAGAACAAGATGGACTCCAGGGTGTAACCCAGTAGAGTCTGATAGGATAGCACCCAGATTGACCGTGATATCTGCACAATGTTCCATCCCTGCCATTAGGGATGAGAACAGTGCAAGTTAGATTTTTGATGATCTTGGAACTGAGTCATCCACCAATCTATTAAGACTCATAGGCAACCTGGATACTACCCCCACCTGCCTGTCCTTGCAAAGTGATGCTGGACAGAGCAAGTTGGCTTTCCTAACCCCTTCCCTGATATGTAGCACAAGACCCCCCCCCCCCAATGTGATCCTGAGTATCTCCAGCTCCATAGTGTTTTAAGGTACCCAGTACCCCACCTCCAGGTCCAAAGACAGTCTCCATTAAGCCTCTCTTTCCTAAGGATGGGAAATAGTCAGAATACCTGGATTGAAAACCACCTGCCACCAAGTACACTTGTTTCTTTATAGAGGCTGCACACCTTATGGGGTACTGGTCTTCCTGTCATGCAGGACACAGACCACTAGTTAGGGTACGCAAGGAGTCTAGGACAGGAAGGACACCTATGGGTATTAACTGAGGAGAATACAGCATGCCCACACAACTAGCTATGAGTAAGCGCTCGAACAAGAGCGCGAAACGCGTCAGCTGTGTCTGTACCACCCGCCTGATTGTCCTGTTTTTTATGATCCAAGTTTTAAAATAAAGAAGATGTTTTCAACTTTATCCGGTGTGCGGCATCCAGATTTTCCTGTTTCAAACCCTGCTTCAATTTGCATTTAGCCAGCACCTGGGACTCCTCTCCTCTGAAGGATTCACTAACACACACCTGAAAGCAAGTTCTCCTGAGCGGTGATTTATTAACTCCATCCCTGTGCCTGGATTTCAGAGACCATGCCCAGGGTATACAATGCACCTCTACCGATGGTTAGGTTCAATGAACTCTCTAGTTCCATGACTAACATTACATCGGTATTCTTTAGGACAAAGAAACAAACTTGTCTATGTCTCAAATAATACCCAGGTACTTCCTTCCCAGCAATGACCTCTCCATCCAGAACACAGAGTGCAATATCTTCCCAACATTTTTTGCTCACCACCATGTATTGACCATGGTCATGCTTCCGACAGAGGGAAGTGTCAACCTGCCTTGAGCTTCCATCTTCTCTGATCCCATGTGGGTAATTTAGCCTCAAATGCAACAAGATAGAATCTTCAGTCAGTAAGCCCATTGATGCCATCAAATATACAGACCGAGTCTGCACTTCTGTATATGGGATCATACAGCATAACACCTTTCACAATCCAAACTAGTACAGCCCATCCAGACATTCGACCACCACTTTGGATTAGTGTAAGCAACGTGTTTTGGCAAAGTCTTACTGAGCGGTGATGCTAACTCATCAGGCCACTGCCCCTCATACAGAGACTGTACAATCAGCTTAATGCTGGTTGATAATTCCGCCTGCCGCTGCGTGCACGCCAGAGCCAATGACAGATTTCTGTCCTATTCCATCACACTCTCTACCCACCTCTCAGCACGGTTGAGAAAATCTGGAGCAACTTTACCCTGGGTATTTATGTGACTTTGTTGAATGTTATCAAGGATGCCACTAATCTCTCTGAGTAACAAAGCCCTGCTTACTGTCTGAAGCTATGGTTGCGAGTTTGTTCCTCAGGAGGTCGATGTCCACTCCATTAACAACACCCATCCCAGCTCCTATTCCCCCAATATAGTGCTGAATACATCCCTCCTCTTCCGGTTACTCCTCAGACATATGCGTCCTGCATGAACCTCATTCTGTGTCTGCACATCTCTGGGAAGTCACTGGTACAATGACCGTACTTGATTCAGTGTATACTCAGCACATATAGGGTAATAGGTTTCTAGCAACCACTGTGAGATGTTGCAGTGCCATGTGGTGAAGGCATACTGTACCCTGGTAGCCAGCGTTTGTTCCCTTTATCTAACGGAGCATGCTCCTATGCATATTCACTGGCATTACCTGTGCAGGGTTTCAGCCTCTCAGGTGAGACATCAACCAGGCACATCTCCACCATGTCCAGTAACCGAGAGCTTCTCTGTAGGACTGATAAGACTGAAATACCACCCCCACAAGGAAGTTTTCACCCTGTTGATGTGTCACCTGGCACCCTCTAGTCTGGCGAACCGACACCTCATTATGTATAAGTGCCAGTCTCCTGGGTACCTGCACCATATTACTTCCGTTACGTCAATACATGTCATACACTAAAAACCTTTTCTTCTTTCAACTTTATTTCGGAAGTGAGGGCCCTTGGAACAGCCAAGAGCAAGGAACACCCCATACAATCTTCCTGCACAACTCTTCTCCAGACTTACCCAAAACTCTGCAGGTAAATCTAAAGGAAATTGGAAAACAAAAATTGCATAATGTGTATCCAGCTCGAGGAACTGCTGCTACCAAACAGAAAGAAAAAAATCTCTTGCAGCACTGAGGCGCCAGGATCACTAAACAGTAGCGGGTACATGAGCTGACCGCTCTGCCTTGAAACACACAGATATTAGTGACAGATATGCCACAGACACATTTGACAATTGGTAACACATAGCCACGTAAAAACAGTGTCACTGGGCAGGAAGCAGGTTTCAAATACACTTGGGGACACACAGAAAAAAAGCACTGGCTGGGTGTGTAACTAATTACAATAACCGCAGGGGGGTTAAGCAGTCTTAAACAAATCTACACAAAGGTCAGCATAGCCACTGATATTCTAGAATTGTATCAGAACATACAACACTTAGGTAGTCAACAACACAGCCAAATGGGCACACAAATAGAAGCATCAACTAGATAATGGTGCTGAAACCAGAAAAAATAAAAAAATTGTCTATGGAGGCTGTGATATTCTTTGTTCTTAAAGCCATGAAACCCAATTATCAAATCTGAGGGATAAAACACCAATACAATTTAGTAATAAACATTCCATTTTTCGCCTAGAAACCAACAAATCAATGGTTATATACCTGTAACATGACATTAGCCTATGACACCCAAATATACATTGCATTACATTACATAAACAGTGCACTTTTTTAAAATACCAAAAAATTGTTGAGCTCAACTTATCATTAATATGTATTACTTAATACATATTAATACCACGTGGATTTTTGTTTTATGGTATACCAATAATTCCCCAAAAAATAAAAAATTTATTCACCAGAATAAATGAGAAAAAAACTGGGCAACCCGTAATAAATCTTTTAGTGGTACCATTTATTTACAAATTATTAATACCTCACCACCAACTTCTCGCAGAACTGACTCTCTGGAAAACAAACACATAGATAATTATCTTGGCTCAGGTAATTTGCATGTCAATACAGTTCGCTTTACACTTTCACTGACCTGGTCAGAAAGAAGGGGGGCTAATTGGGTGGGCTGTTAGCAGCTGAGAACAAACGTCACACAACAGGACATATATTGCATATTCCACACACACACTCACACAATTAGCTAGGTCAAAGTTGATCTCACACATCACTCATAGCATGTTTTCTATAATAACCTGTGCTTCTTCTTAAACCCATAACATCTGTTTGGTAAGGTTGAAATTCTTTCAGAGATCCATCCCATTTTGTTAGCCCCTTCTCAGCCTGTATGGACGCATTCTCAGGAGTAGGGATGAGCCGAACACCCCCCGGTTCGGTTCGAACCAGAACCTGCGAACGGACCGAAAGTTCGCACGAACGTTAGAACCCCATTGACGTCTATGGGACTCGAACGTTCGAAATCAAAAGTGCTCATTTTAAAGGCTAATTTGCACGGTATTGTCCTAAAAAGGGTTTGGGGACCCGGGTCCTACCCCAGGGGACATGTATCAATGCAAAAAAAACTTTTAAAAACGGCCGTTTTTTTGGGAGCAGTGATTTTAATGATGCTTAAAGTAAAAAAGTGAAATATTCCTTTAAATATCGTACCTGGGGGGTGTCTATAGTATGCCTGTAAAGTGACGCGTGTTTCCCGTGTTTAGAACAGTCCCTGCACCAAATGTCATTTTTAAAGGAAAAAAATCTCATTAAATCTGGCATCCTCTTGATTGCTCTGATAACAGCAGAAATTTTTTTGGAACCTTGGCCAGATCTGTGCCTTGACACAAGTCTGTCTCTGAGCTTGCGGGTTTAATGTAATGTCGGGTCATGGCAATATGGATGAAAATCAGTGAGACAAACGCTTGCGGGTTTAATGTAATGTCGGGTCATGGCAATATGGATGAAAATCAGTGAGACAAACGGCATGGGTACCCCCCAGTCCATTACCAGGCCCTTTGGGTCTTGTATGGATATTAAGGGGAACCCCGCACCCAAATTAAAATAAGGAAAGGTGTGGGGCCACCAGGCCCTATATACTCTGAACAGCAGTATACAGGCGGTGCAAACAAGACAGGGACTGTAGGTTTGTTGTTAAGTAGAATCTCTTTGTAATTTTGAACGGGTACATTTTTAACGTGTTTAGCTCCAGCCAAAAAATCTTTTTTAAGCTTTTTGGAAAACATAGGGAAGGGTTATCACCCCTGTGACATTTGTTTTGCTGTCTTTCCTCCTCTTCAGAAGATTTCACCTCACTTTTTGTCCCAATGAAAAATGTTTTTTGAAAATTTGGGTTTTTTTGTGGAACAAGGATTGGAAAGCATCAGTGGAAAGGAGAATTTTTTTTCCCATATTAACTCTTACAGGAGAGAATTTCCCTTCCTAGGGGTAGATTTCATCTCACTTCCTGTTGTCTCTTTCCGTTTGCAAGTAGGAGTCGTTTGTAAGTTAGATGTTTGAAAGTAGGGTCCTGCCCTATATACTCAGCAGAAATTTGGGCCTTAGGTGTTGCTGTGGCCACAACACTGTAAGCCCTTGCAGGGCCCTGCTGTGAAATATTAGATCAAGAATTGTAATTACATGCCCCTGTTGAACAGGAGCTGAAAAATTAGGCCTTAGGCACTGGTGCTGGTGCCACAACACTGCAACCCCTTACAGACACTCTAGTTGGAACGCAGGAACGAGCCCTGCTGCAAAGTATTGCATCAAAAATTGTAATTACACGCCCCTGTTAGACAGGAGCTGAAAAATTGGGCCTTGGGCACTGGTGCTGGTGCCACAACACTGCAACCCCTCACAGACACTCTAGTTGGAATGCAGGAACGAGCCCTGCTGCAAAGTATTGCATCAAAAATTGTAATTACACGCCCCTGTTAGACAGGGGCAGAAAAATTGGGCCTTAGGCACTGGTGCTGGTGCCACAACACTGCAACCCCTCACAGATACTCTAGTTGTAACGCAGAAACGAGCCCTGCTGCAAAGTATTGCATCAAAAATTGTAATTACATGCCCCTGTTAAACAGGGGCTGAAAAATTGTGCCTTAGGCACTGGTGGTGGCGCCCAGAACCAAAAATGTTCTTACAAGCTATCAGCGTGATGATTGAGGAGGAAGAGGATAATTTCTCAGGGATAGTCACTCAGCATCAGCATAGGCAGTCTTTGAAGGCATCTGAGATTTCAAAAAAAATTATTCGGTTACATCAGCATCAGGTGCTTGGTAGCTGGTGGTGATCCAAGACTGATTCATTTTTATGAAGGTCAGTCGATCGACCGAGTCGGTGGACAGACGCACCCTGTGATCGGTTACCACGCCTCCAGCAGCATTGAATGTGCGTTCCGAAAGAACGCTGGATGCAGGACAGGCCAGTAGCTCAATTGCATACTGTGCAAGCTCTGGCCAGTGATCCATCCTCAAGACCCAGTAACCCAGAGGATTTTCGATGGGAAAGGTGTCCAAGTCTGATCTTGCCCCTAGGTATTCCTGCACCATGTAAAACAGACGCTGGCGATGGTTGCTGGAACCGATCATACCTTGGGGCTGCGGACCAAAAAATTGTCTGAACGCATCGGTCAGACGGCCACCTTCTCCACTGCTCCTTCTTTGACTGACCGAAGCCTCAGCAACACGTTGTCCAGAAACAGGAGTTTGTAACCTCCCAGTCTCTGGGAACGCATTGCACAGACCTTTCTGCAAGGCCTCCCGAAGATGTTTCATCCTCTGCTCCCTCTGCGATGGCAAGATAAGGTCCGCAACCTTACCCTTGTAACGTGGATCAAGGAGGGGTGCCAGCCAGTATTGGTCCTTCTCCTTAATACCACGAATACGAGGATCCTTACGCAGGCTTTGCAGGATCAGGGAGGCCATGCAGCGTAGGTTTGCTGAGGCATTCGGTCTGGAGTCCTCTGGGTCACTAAGGACGACATGGTCCGCAGCCACCTCCTCCCAGTCACGTACAAGTCCATGTGTTTCTTGGGACTGATCCCTTAAAGACTGCTGCTGATGCTGAGTGCCAGGCTCCACCTCCATACTGACACAATCTTCCTCCTCCTCCTCCTCCTCCTCCTCCTCGTCCTCTTCCTGTGTGATCGGCGGGCACGCAGGAACACTGTCTGGATAAAGGGGGCCTTGAGAGCTAAGGAAGTCCTCCTCTTCCTGCCTCTGTTCTGCCTCAAGTGCCCTGTCCATTATTCCACGCAGCGTGTGCTCCAACAGGTGGACAAGGGGGACAGTGTCACTGATGCATGCACTGTCACTGCTCACCATCCTCGTGGCCTCCTCAAATGGAGACAGGACAGTGCATGCATCCCTTATCATGGCCCACTGGCGTGGGGAAAAAAAAACAAGCTCCCCTGATCCTGTCCTGGTGCCATAGTCGCACAGGTACTCATTGATGGCCCTCTGCTGCGTGTGCAGCCGCTGCAGCATGGCCAACGTTGAGTTCCACCTGGTGGGCATGTCACAGATTAGGCGGTTCTTGGGCAGGTTAAACTCCTTTTGGAGGTCCGTCAGCCAAGCACTGGCATTATATGACCGGCGGAAATGCACACAGACTTTCCTGGCCTGCCTCAGGACATCCTGTAAGCCCGGGTACCTGCCCAAGAACCGCTGCACCACCAAGTTAAGGACGTGAGCCAAACAGGGCACATGGGTCATTTGTCCCTGTCGGAGGGCAGAGAGGAGGTTGGTGCCATTGTCGCAAACCACCATTCCTGCCTTAAGTTGGCGTGGCGTCAACCACCTCTGAACCTGCCCCTGCAGAGCTGACAGAACCTCTGCCCCAGTGTGGCTCCTGTCCCCCAAGCACACCAGCTCAAGCACCGCATGGCATCTTTTGGCCTGCGTACTTGCGTAGCCCCTTGAACGACTACGGAGCACCGCTGGTTCTGAGGAAGAGGCCATGGAGGAAGAAGAATAGGAGGGGGTGGAGGAGAGAGGTGTGTCACAATCATTAGCATTTTGGAGGCGTGGTGGCGGAACAACCTCCAACACTACTGCACCTTGTCCTGCATCCTTCCCAGCTGCCAGCAGAGTCACCCAATGCGCCGTGAAACTTAGGTAACGTCCCTGTCCATGCCTGCTGGACCATGAGTCAGCGGTAATATGCACCTTACCGCTGACCGCCCTGTCTAGCGAGGCATGGATATTGCCTTCCACATGCCGGTAGAGAGCCGGAATCGCCTTCCATGAGAAAAAGTGGCGTTTGGGTACCTGCCACTGAGGAACCGCACATTCCACAAACTCACGGAAGGGGGCAGAGTCTACCAACTGAAAAGGCAGCAGTTGAAGTGCCAGCAATTTTGCCAAGCTAGCATTCAACCGCTGGGCATGTGGATGGCTGGGAGCAAACTTCTTTCGGCGGTGCAGCAGCTGGGGCAGGGAAATTTGCCTGGTACAATCTGACGTCGGTGTACCAAAAGCAGATTGCCCACAAGTACTTGGCTGTGACACACCTAATTCTATACCTTCATTCCTCTCAGTGCAGGTCTCAGAGGGGACTGAAGGTCTAGTGGGGTTGGAAATCTCAGCTGATGAGGAGCAAGGAGAGGTCCTCTTTGTTCTTTGGTGTGGGTCTTTTAGATGCGCTTGCCAACGAACTGCATGGCAGGTCAACATATGTCTGGTCAAGCATGTGGTACCCAAGCGGGAGATGTTTTGGCCACGTGAGATACGCTTGAGACATATGTTGCAAATAGCAGCGGTGCGATCTGATGCACTCTTCTCAAAAAAGGCCCACACCAAAGAACTTTTTGAATAACGCGCAGAGACTGCAGCGCCCTGCACATGTGATGCAGTCAATGTGCTGCCCTTAGGCTGGCCCCTGGAGGGCATCCTGCCTCGTTGGTGATGTGCCGCCTCCTCCTCCTCCTCCTCTCTCCTATCAGGCACCCACGTTGAGTCAGTGACCTCATCATCCCCTCCCTCCTCATCACTGGAGCAAACCCGGCAGTATGCTGCAGCAGGGGGAGCATGACTGCCAGATTGCTGTCCTTCTTGGGCACCCCCTCTGTCCGTGCTCATGTTACTGCCTTCATCGAGCTCAGTATTATCATCAGAGCCTTCCAAACGCTGGGCATCCTCCTGGAGCATGTACCCAACACTGTGGTCAAACAGTTCGAGGGACTCCTCAGGAGGACATGGTGGAGCTAGGGAAGGAGTCACTGATGACATTGAGCCGAGGGAAGAGGCCGCTGCTTTGCCAGACAAAGCACCCTGGGCATGGGTGAGAGAGGATGAGGAGGATAAGGACGGCTTGGTCATCCACTCGACCAAGTCTTCCGCATGTTGCGGCTCAACACGGCCAGCTGCCGAAAAAAAGGCCAAGCGTGTCCCATGGCCACGTGCTGATGAGGATGCACCGTCTCCACGACCAGCACTAGACACAGAGCCTGCTTGCCCTCTCTTATTGGCTTGTGACTGTCTGCCTCTCCTTCTTGGCCTTCCAGACATACTAATGGCCTGTAGCTGCACTAAGCTGGGATATATATATATATATATATATATATATATATATATATATATATATATATATATACTGCAGCTAGCAAAATCAACTACCTGCCTGTAGTATGAGAACACCACCAACCTTCTACAGGTAACTTTAGCTGAACACTGTGAGGTGGACGCACCCCACTAACTTGTAGGTTTAGCTGAACACTGTGAGCAGGACGCACTGCACTAACTGTAAATAGTCTAGCTGCCTGACCGTGGTACTAATAGGATCAAAAGAACACCAGTAATTTTCTTTAGGTAGCTGTAAATACTTTAACAAGACAAGCCTGCCTGTCAGTAGGAAGATAACAGGAACAGATCTAGCTGAACACTGTGAGCAGGACGCACTGCACTAAATGTAAATAGTCTAGCTGCCTGACCGTGGTACTAATAGGATCAAAAGAACACCAGTAATTTTCTTCAGGTAGCTGTAAATACTGTAACAAGACAAGCCTGCCTGTCAGTAGGAAGATAACAGGAACGGATCTAGCTAAACACTGTGAGCAGGACGCACTGCACTAAATGTAAATAGTCTAGCTGCCTGACCGTGGTACTAATAGGATCAAAAGAACACCAGTAATTTTCTTCAGGTAGCTTTATATACTGTAACAAGACAAGCCTGCCTGTCAGTAGGAAGATAACAGGAACGGATCTAGCTGAACACTGTGAGCAGGACGCACTGTACTAAATGTAAATAGTCTAGCTGCCTGACCGTGGTACTAATAGGATCAAAAGAACACCAGTCATTTTCTTTAGGTAGCTGTAAATACTGTAACAAGACAAGCCTGCCTGTCAGTAGGAAGATAACAGGAACGGATCTAGCTGAACACTGTGAGCAGGACGCACTGCACTAAATGTAAATAGTCTAGAAGATAACAGGAACGGATCTAGCTGAACACTGTGAGCAGGACGCACTGCACTAAATGTAAATAGTCTAGAATTTAACAGGAACAGATCTAGCTGAACACTGTGAGCAGGACGCACTACACTAAATGTATATAGTCTAGCTGCCTGACCGTGGTACTAATAGGATCAAAAGAACACCAGTAATTTTCTTCAGGTAGCTGTAAATACTGTAACAAGACAAGCCTGCCTGTCAGTAGGAAGATAACAGGAACGGATCTAGCTGAACACTGTGAGCAGGACGCACTGCACTAAATGTAAATAGTCTAGCTGCCTGACCGTGGTACTAATAGGATCAAAAGAACACCAGTAATTTTCTTCAGGTAGCTTTATATACTGTAACAAGACAAGCCTGCCTGTCAGTAGGAAGATAACAGGAACGGATCTAGCTGAACACTGTGAGCAGGACGCACTGTACTAAATGTAAATAGTCTAGCTGCCTGACCGTGGTACTAATAGGATCAAAAGAACACCAGTAATTTTCTTTAGGTAGCTGTAAATACTGTAACAAGACAAGCCTGACTGTCAGTAGAAAGATAACAGGAACGGATCTAGCTGAACACTGTGAGCAGGACGCACTGCACTAAATGTAAATAGTCTAGAAGATAACAGGAACGGATCTAGCTGAACACTGTGAGCAGGACGCACTGCACTAAATGTAAATAGTCTAGAATTTAACAGGAATGGATCTAGCTGAACACTGTGAGCAGGATGCACTGCACTAAATGTAAATAGTCTAGCTGCCTGACCGTGGTACTAATAGGATCAAAAGAACACCAGTAATTTTCTTTAGGTAGCTGTAAATACTGTAACAAGACAAGCCTGCCTGTCAGTAGGAAGATAACAGGAACGGATCTAGCTGAACACTGTGAGCAGGACGCACTGCACTAAATGTTAATAGTCTAGCTGCCTGACCGTGGTACTAATAGGATCAAAAGAACACCAGTAATTTTCTTTAGGTAGCTGTTAATACTGTAACAAGACAAGCCTGCCTGTCAGTAGGAAGATAACAGGAATGGATCTAGCTGAACACTGTGAGCAGGACGCACTGCACTAAATGTAAATAGTCTAGAAGATAACAGGAACGGATCTAGCTGAACACTGTGAGCAGGACGCACTTTACTAAATGTAAATAGTCTAGCTGCCTGACCGTGGTACTAATAGGATCAAAAGAACACCAGTAATTTTCTTTAGGTAGCTGTTAATACTGTAACAAGACAAGCCTGCCTGTCAGTAGGAAGATAACAGGAACGGATCTAGCTAAACACTGTGAGCAGGACGCACTGCACTAAATGTAAATAGTCTAGAAGATAACAGGAACGGATCTAGCTGAACACTGTGAGCAGGACGCACTGTACTTAATGTAAATAGTCTAGAATTTAACAGGAACGGATCTAGCTGAACACTGTGAGCAGGACGCACTGCACTAAATGTAAATAGTCTAGAAGATAACAGGAACGGATCTAGCTGAACACTGTGAGCAGGACGCACTGCACTAAATGTAAATAGTCTAGCTGCCTGACCGTGGTACTAATAGGATCAAAAGAACACCAGTAATTTTCTTTAGGTAGCTGTTAATACTGTAACAAGACAAGCCTGCCTGTCAGTAGGAAGATAACAGGAACGGATCTAGCTGAACACTGTGAGCAGGACGCACTGCACTAAATGTTAATAGTCTAGCTGCCTGACCGTGGTACTAATAGGATCAAAAGAACACCAGTAATTTTCTTTAGGTAGCTGTTAATACTGTAACAAGACAAGCCTGCCTGTCAGTAGGAAGATAACAGGAACGGATCTAGCTGAACACTGTGAGCAGGACGCACTGCACTAAATGTAAATAGTCTAGAAGATAACAGGAACGGATCTAGCTGAACACTGTGAGCAGGACGCACTGCACTAAATGTAAATAGTCTAGAATTTAACAGGAACGGATCTAGCTGAACACTGTGAGCAGGACGCACTGCACTAAATGTAAATAGTCTAGAAGATAACAGGAACTGATCTAGCTGAACACTGTGAGCAGGACGCACTGCACTAAATGTAAATAGTCTAGAAGATAACAGGAACGGATCTAGCTGAACACTGTGAGCAGGACGCACTGCACTAAATGTAAATAGTCTAGAAGATAACAGGAACGGATCTAGCTGAACACTGTGAGCAGGACGCACTGCACTAAATGTAAATAGTCTAGAAGATAACAGGAACGGATCTAGCTAAACTGAGTACAGTATATATATATATATATATGCAACACCTGGGATGCATATATATATACACAATACACTGTAAGTGCAGCTAACTGACTGACTGTTCTGCCTAATCTATCTAACTCAAATCAAACACTGTCTCTCTGTCTATATCTATCAACGCTGGAACACACACTACACAGGGCCGCCGTGCAGGCGGCCTTATATAGTGTGGGGCGTGTACTAAATCCCCTGAGCCATAATTGGCCAAAGCCTCCTTGGCTTTGGCCAATTACGGCTCTCTGTTCAGGCGGCGCTGTGATTGGCCAAGCATGCGGGTCATAGTGCATGCTTGGCCAATCATCAGCAAGCAATGCACTGCGATGCCGCAGTGAATTATGGGCCGTGACGCGCCACACAAATTTGGCGCGAACGGCCCATATCGTTCGCAATTCGGCGAACGACCGAACAGCCGATGTTCGAGTCGAACATGGGTTCGACTCGAACACGAAGCTCATCCCTACTCAGGAGTTTGGAATGGGACCCCTGACCCAGGTGGTCCATACTTCCTACACCTAGGCCATGTGGCGAAGCATGCAGAGTACACTTCAAAATCACATCTTGTGGTCCTATATGGATTATGCTTACCGACTTTTTGACTGGAACTGGATAGACAGAATCTCGCGATGTGGCCAAATAAACCACATAAGTGACATTTTATCTTATTTAAAGTGGTACAACATCTCTTAACAAAAGGCTTTGTTTTAGATGACTGAGAATGTGGGATGGCCTCTTCTGGATTAGTAGTTTTTATCTGTGGCTTACAAAATATAGGGGCAAATTTTAAAGAGCTCTTACCTTCCAGGGATTTATTCTTGTTGGTACACGCTTTAGGTGTGGAGGACGTCCCCCTGAATTCAGACCTACCAAATCAGTTACCCTGTTATCTTCTCTATCTGAAAACTGAGCCAAAGGCTCCTGGCAGCTGACAGATAATGATTTCACTTCTCTTTCTGCATCCTCCAGTCTTTCTCTCAACAGATGAACGACTTCCTGTAATCTTTGGTTTTCTAGTACTAATTGCTGGTGGATAGCCTCAGAATTTAACATAGAAGCTTCTAAAGTACCGATGGTACTTTTTGTTATTTCTAGCACTTCTTTTAGGGTTGTGTTTTGCACTTTCAAATGTTCATACTGTTTAGCTAACCACCTGGCCGCAAAGATTAGCGGCGTTTTCCCTTGCGCTTACTACAGCTTCTTTCAGTGAAATTTAATTTCACATCCTCTCCCGTCAGCGGGACAGAAAGTGTCCCTTCTGCCTGGAGACCTTCCTCCCTTAATGCCAGCATGGCCATTTCGTCTCCATGTCCTTTTACTCTGCCTTCCTTTTCCTGTACCTCCCAATCCCCCTATAATCTACATTTTACTGGGGTATCAGACTTGTTTTGTGGCTCTCCCTTTTTTCCACCACTGAAAGGTGACAATTCATGTCAGCCCATGAGCACTCTGCTGACAAGGGCTGGGCAACTGCATAAAGCCCAAGTCCTGACAACTGCTCCTTGTCTCCCTGAAAATCACTGTCACCACTTGTTGGGGTATGTGATGGTTTCCGCCTGTCCCTACGTTCAAGCATTGTTTGTAATGATTTCTCCTTAAATCTCATAGTAATAACATTCATTTCCTCTGTTTTATTCGCTGACTCCAGCATCCATATAAATAAAGTATCTTTTTCATATGTAATATTAAATAGAAAAACTGCGCTTAGGATAAGTATATATGGTAAGAGAACAGGTTGCTGCCTCCCCTACAGTGAGCACTCACACAGAGTACTCCGATAACATAATATAGAGTGAGAAAAATGGGGTGGTTGGCGCTACCTAAGAAAACCTAAATACTGCTGTATATTAGGAAAAAACCACAATAGGTATTTTAATGTAATAGAGAATTACACACCAGTACCCATACCATCTCAATCAATATGTGAGATATTATTCCACAGTGAATGGTGTGGAATAGATGCGGAGAAGCCCCTAGATACCTAGGCTAAAATTTGTTAAGTGTGTAGTGATGTGTGGTAAAGGAAGGACTGGTATACATATAAGCTGCCTGTATAAGTACAATATGTAGACAGAGAGACCTCAATATATATGTACTGGTATATACTGTTATGTCTACATAGATAGATACATAGATCAAACACAAACAATCAGCCAAGCGGGTACAATACAAATCAGACAGTGAGGCTTGAAACTGACGTATGCTGTAATATACAAATAAGATTGGTATATAATAGTCCCATAGGCATTTATCTGCATCAAACTAGAACATCATCAGGGTGACTTTAGTGCTTAAAGATGTTTCCAGGTGACTTCTGTGCTCCCCCTTCAGACGTCATACTCACCGACTCCAAGCACCCCTACAGGGGTAATAGGCATGTAGTGCTTTATATGGAGGTTACTGCTTCCTGTTGTCTGCAATGGATGCCCCGGATGTGTCCTGGTTGGTTAGTAGATGCTGTTGTGCCCTCATACACCGGTATGCATGTTGGGGGTACGTGTGAAGACGCTGCACCCAGCTGTGCATGCCGGTGTATGAGGGCACAACAGCATCTACTAACCAACCAGGACACATCCGGGGCATCCATTGCCGACAACAGGGAGCAGTGACCTCCATATAAAGCACTACATGCCTATTACCCCTGTAGGGGTGCTTGGAGTCGGTGAGTAGGAAGTCTGAAGGGGGAGCACAGAAGTCACCTGGAAACATCTTTAAGCACTAAAGTCACCCTGATGATGTTCTAGTTTAATGCAGATAAATGCCTATGGGACTATTATATACCAATCTGATTTGTATATTACAACATACGTCGGTTTCAAGCCTCACTGTCTGATTTGTATTGTACCCGCTTGGCTGATTGTTTGTGTTTGATCTATGTATCTATCTATGTAGACGTAACAGTATATACCAGTACATATATATTGAGGTCTCTCTGTCTACATATTGTACATATACAGGCAGCTTATATGTATACCAGCCCTTCCTTTACCACACATCACTACACACTTAACAAATTTTAGCCTAGGTATCTAGGGGCTTCTCCACATCTATTCCACACCAGTCACTGTGGAATAATATCTCACATATTGATTGAGATGGTATGGGTACTGGTGTGTAATTCTCTATTACATTAAAATACCTATTGTGGTTTTTTCCTAATATACAGCAGTATTTAGGTTTTCTTAGGTAGCGCCAACCACCCCATTTTTCTCACTCTATATCTTTTTCATATGGCCGTGTCATCTTTTTGTGGTGAGCACGGTACAGATCTTCCCAAGCTTTTGTCTTAAAAGTACCTCTTTTAGAATACTTTTTCCCAGTCCAGCAATCCCAATCTTGAATATATTTTACAACCCAAGGTCCATATTTATCTATCATCTCTTCCCTTGGGGTCATTTGATAGGGTTTACCCCATTCAGACCCCCTCTTTGAAGCGATTTGATTACCCATCCTTACGGACACTGGACCTTGAACTGATTCCCCAACCTTTTTACAGGTTGCCTTTACTCCAGAGGTAGCTACTCTCTGGCCAAGAATTGGAGTGACAGGTCCCGCCCCTGTCAATGTTGCTGCTATTTTTCACTACTTGCCAGAACAATGTTTTCCCTGTCCTGGCTATAGTCCTTCAAAAAATTAGCCTGGAGATTTCCCAAACTAAATAATAGTTTAACCCCCCCCCGTGGACTTTTCTGAAGTACTCTAAAAGAAATGCTATTACTAATGATTAGCACAAACTTGGATAATCAGGACCCTATGCGTGCTTGTAGTACAGGAGGCAGTTAACTGATGCACATCTAATTGCCATATGATTTGTAGGCGTTACATTATTACAGATCTAATTACAAAGCTTACGATCCCCAGTTAGTAGTTTACACAGAAAGATAGATACACACATCGAAGATCATTCAGTGTGTCCTAGGCCCACAGGTGCAATTCAATCTCAAAGATCGGGAAGCGTCTTGACCTAGACTCATGCAAGGGTCAACCAGAAGCACTTGTTGGCAGAAAGGCCCAGATCCTAATTCTTTTCACTGCCTTCAAGCGTCCAATCAGAGCCCCTTATCATTCACGCTGACACCCTGCTGCAGTTTTGGCCCAACCAAGCAAGATGTCTTCTCATACACTCTCAGTACAATTTTATTACACTTATACTGTTCATATCAGTCTCATCGAAGTATTAGTACAGACAAAAGGTTATATACATATATAAACAATGTTCAAAGAAGCTTGCTAGTTTGGGTGTTCAGACAGGGGAGACAGACATACAAACAAGGACATAAAAATGCTTACCGTTTTTGGATTTAGACTTGTCTTCCACACACAAAATCACAAATCGCCCAAATGTCAAGCTTCCTCACACGGGGGACCATATGTTTTGGAAATGTTTATACCTCACTTAAATGATTAACGATACAAAAATAAGTGATTAAACCTTTGCCTATATACGAATAAAAACAGACGATAAACGGGCAAAAAGATAAGCAATTACATTTATTTACACAGAAAAGAAAGTTAGAATAATTCGAATTTATCATATATCTCAAGTGATGTTACAGTTACAGTGTAGTCAGACTACTGAGATAATTTAGGCCAACCTAGATAAGATTACATGGGGCCTACACAAACTATCAATATTATAAGACAATTCCTAGGATACAAAAGGTTAGGAAAAACTACAGAGAGAGAGATACAAGGATACTTTACACGAACATCATGTTGCCTCCATGGTCTGGGGCTGGACAGAGAGAAAGCCAGAACCTTAGCGCTTTTCCTCTTTTATATGCATTCTCCACCAATCAACAGATGCAACATATTCATTGGTTCAGAGTTGCCTCAAAGTCTGGTTGGCTACATTTGAAGCTTACTGCTCATTGGTTTACAGTTGCCTTAAATTCTGATTGGCTGTAATTTCAAGCCCAGTTAAACATCATGCTGGAACATTAAAACTTCTGGTGCCTCTCAGTCTATGAGTTAATGAACAATCTCCTTTGATCCCCCTGCCCAAACAGTTCCGACATTAGCATGTTAATGGCCCCTGGTGACATCTGCAGAGCCTTAATGTCTGCAAATACTCTTTGATTCAATCAACACCTGGGGACCTTCCCTGGTTCCGAGAGTACAGGAAAAACTGCATTTCTAAAAAGGTAAGCTGGGCCCTTATTCAATATCATGAAACTAAAACATCTACTTATATACATATATATATATATATATATATATATATATATATATATATATATATACATATACACCTCTATATAGTTATGCACGCATCCCTACATATACATATACATACAATGGGGGCATGGCAATTTAATTAGAGTCCTTGCAATGGTTCCCTTGGAACTCCTTAATATAAATATAAATATGGCTTTCAAAATCTCCATCACACTATGTATGAAGGTTGTTATAATAGCACAGATAATCCTATAAAAAGAGCACTTCTGAAAGTCAGGCAGGCCATAGACAAATTCAAACCATGTATGGGCAGGCTGAATGTACCAAGTTGATCAACTTAGGTACAACCAGCATGGCGGTTTTACCTGCAATTATCACCAGCGGCTGCTATAGCCGCTAGCAATAATTACTGTCTTCTCCTGATGGGGATGGCTTCCCTTGGCCTCCCCCGCTAGGAGAAGACAATGGCCCAGCAGGCAGGATTCTTGCATCAACATTGTCTGTGTTGATGAGGGAATCAAGCAAATTTGTTTCCTGCAACTTATGGTAACAAATTAGCAGAAAGAGTATAACCAGGAGCAGCAAAAAAGGAGGGGAGTGAAAAAAAAGGAATTGTTGATTATAATAATAATAAGGGGATGAGGGAAAAAAGGCCATGAGTATCTACAAAGAAAACAGGAGGTGATGAGGGAGTCCCTGAACAACCCACCAGATTAAAGCATTGTGGAAGTAAACATATCAAAGGTAGATGAGTACCGGAAATGGTTCCAGCCAATCCAAATGAGATTGTGAGAGTCAGATTTATCTTCCTCCCAGGCTATCATTTTCTCTAAGGATTCGGTTTGATTCATTTCACAAGTCTATGTTGGTGGAAAAGATTGGTGCCAGCATCTGGCAATAACATATTGAGTTGGACATTTTGATGATAGGCAATGCCTATCCTCATATTGATTAGTGGTTCCAAATTAATAACTACTGCAGAGAACAGACACAAAAGATACGCTCAGCATCTTTCCAAATAACTGTTCTGCTTTATTATGACACGATTGAAGGTTTTTATACACATGATTACGTAGGTATCACATACGTAGGTATCACAATAATTACAACTGTACATTTATGGTAACAAGGGGCGTTACATAGGCAGGCTAATTCTAATCAGGACTCGAAAGAATGTAAACATGTACTGAAAACATTATTAGTGCCGTGTGCACAGTGAGGGCAGTGTGCAATACATACAAAATAGAATACAATTATATACAGAACTTACAAATTTCCATGACATTCTCCCCTCTTTTGATCAATATTTTGATCACTAACCATACCTGCTATCACCTTTAACCTGGAACCTTCACACGCTTAGGTGAAGGTAGTCCTGGCCAAAGAGGCAAAAAAATCCATTGTGGAGAAAATAATAGCTGAGCAGCTTTTTCATTACAAAATGACTTCTCATTGTGAAAAACAAATGATTGATAAGACATATTTACAGAGTACTGGCTGTACACTCCTGTGGCCAGAATGGCCTTCTAGCTGAATTGTTGGCATGCTGACTTATCAGCACATGTAAACACAGACAATTCTACATAAAATGAAAGACGTACAAAAGACAAATATGACTTCAACATGGCTGAACTACTTTTCAAATCACATTTTATATATATTCCCTTACAATTAAAGTAATTGAATCAAAAAGTATCCTAGAGTGTGATCGCAAGAAAGAAACAAATAAAACACAGAGACTTCTTTAATTTAGTCATTTTTGCAGTGTCTGGTGTGGATCCAGGTGACTTTTCCTTCAAGTTTTGCAAAACTGTACATAAATTAGATACTGTATTGAGTCTCCAAACATTTCCTTATATATAAATGTCTCTTAACAATCCACAAGTCACCTGGCTTTAGTTTTAGATCCCTCCAAACTTTTAGGATCTTTAATTGGGGAGAAAATACATAAATGAGTTTGTCAAAAACCTTAAAAGATCAGCAACGTTCTCTGTGAGATCCGAATGGAGGACTTCAGCTGCTGAGACAAAATATAAGCAAGTGAGTAACACATTCCCAAACCAAATGCCATAAGGAGAGAGTCCAATATCCCCTTAGGGGCTTGATAAAATATAAGAAAACATTCAGGCAAAAGTTTTCTAGTTTCTTACTCTATTTGTCCGCTACATTGTAGACAGCAGGGAGTGTAAAAATAAAACCTCAAAACTTCTAGTAAGGACTCTCCTATAAAAATGATTTTCTCTGTTACTCTCTGTAGATTCTGCACTCTATATTTACAAACTATTTCTGATAACACTTTTTTTACCGTGGCCTTTGCAGTAGCATTTGCCACTGGACATCTAGAAAACATGTCCATACAGACAAAATGCATACTCATAAGATCCTGACTTGGGTATCTGGATATATATTTTGTAATCTCTGGGAGGGATGTTCAGCTTTTGGTAACACCTTTGGTAACAGGTAAAACAAGAAGCGGTATGTTATAAAAACAACTGTGGAGAACCCTGGCTCTATCCCACGCTCATTTACTAAGGCAGTCATAACTGCTTGTGACTGATGACACGATCCATGTGTCTAGCTGGAGGGAAAAGAATGGCTGGCAGACATAAATGATCACCTTTTCCAAAGTCCTGTTTCATAAGAAGTTGCCCCCTGTGGACCACTTGTTCTTCTCGTTCTGGGGTCCTTAAAGTTGAATTATTAATCCCAGCTATACTGGGCCAGAACTAGGGTGGAATCTGTGAGTTGCACAGATCCAGCAAGTGTCCGGGGCTGTAATGCAGCATCCTTAGTCACCTGGTCTGCTTCCATGTGTGAGTTTTAAAGTTAATATGGCTACCACAGCAAGAACCTGGAAGGCTGAAAACAGCCAATCAAATTAACTTATCATGCTTAATTGGTTTACCTGCCGAAGTAAAAACAAACTTCTGGCCCTTCAAATGGAACCAAAAGCTCTTGATATCTGGATTATCTATATAAATTTACACTCTTTTTATACCTCACAGGCTTTGCTAAAACATGGAGCTCTGTTTCTTGAGCTGGGGAAAAAGGATCCAATGACTTTGAATACAGGGTATTCTTCTGGGTGATAAACTGCATACTCAATAGTGGTATTGCCATCCTCAGTATAAAACCGGGATTAAATCTACAAAAAATTTAATATCTGGGTCTTCAGGGAGTGTGTCCTGCACTGGGCTCACAGCAGATGATTCCTTCATCATCAATTTAACACGTGGTTTTCCTTTGTCTCCAGGCTCCTCCAATAGAGGCAATAAGGTGGCTGGATTTAAATGTACGCATTTTTCATTGTTAGATTTGTACATAAACAAACAAAACAAATTCATATTTGAACCTTTCATTAGACAAACATTTAGTTAGCTGTATATTTGCTGTGCAGAATGTGGGACCATTAAAAATTAAATATTTGACCAAAATAATGTCTGTAACTTTGTCTAATAGCACCTTTGCATACAGCTACAGCTCTGATATATCAGGGTAAACCCTTCATTACTGAGTTCAGCTTTTATATCATGCTGTTTGTGTAAGAACTCCAGTTTCATGTTTCAAAAAGACAACTGGCAATATTATAATAGATGATAACAATACCCTGCGGTCATGGTGAGATGTCCATAAATCCAAAATGTTCTTCTGCTTATACCACTGCACTTACCAGGAAAGGGGTCACATCATTTCATAATCCACACATTCTGCTTTGGATTTACAAAATATAAAAATAAATAAAAACAAAAGGACCAACAATCTGTATGATGGACCAGAAAGCATCAAAAACTATAAAACAACTGGCTGCAGGTGGCATCTATCCTAACAGGGTGTTTGGACTTGATATGATGGGTCTGTTATATTTAAATTTTATTTATTATAACTCTTCATGGACCGCACATCAAGTTATTATCAAAAACCTTAAAATTTCATTTTTGTAGAAAAATGTCTTATGTATCCCATCCATCTTGGCTTTGTTAAATATTATGGCAGCTTTATTCCAAATAACCTCATCTTAATCTTTTTTTTTCTCTCAATAAGGGCTTATTGTATAAATTTAAAATTACAAAATTGTTATCTTAATCTAAACTAATCCCATTCATTACAAATTTCCCCATTAACCTGGATTTTATTTCCAACCAAAGGTTGTCTAAACCAGTTTCAATATCTATATTATTAATAAAATTGTTAAACTCATATTAGAAATTAATACTCATTATTACTTAATTTTACTTAATTTCCCTCTTTTAAATGCACTGTTTCCACTATCAAAGGATATTCAATTTGTGTAATACACGGTTAAATGTAACCTTCATTTTACCGTGTTTGGAAAACAGATTCAAAAAATAATTGTGATCACTTTGTTTATCATTAGATCCGTTAACCCGGCACATTTTGTTATAAATGTTTTGTCTAAAAAACTGTAATTGGCATGGTGTCCTTCCAGCTTATCACTGACCTCTCATCCCAGCCACATTCTTTCATGAGAGCACAAAGAAGGGGGTCACATCTGCGTACATGACACACACAAGCAATAGAACTAAAGGTTCCAGCATTCACACACATACACAAATATCTCTCTAAAATCGCTTACATTTTTCCCATGTAGTGCCTCACCCCAAATTCATCCCACAACTTAACATGAAAATGTCCCTTTCTGTCTAGTGTTAATTGTCACTCTTGATTCATCCTGCTCACATAGATAGCTGTTTCTCTAGCTGTTTACTCTGCATGATATTTAGTCAGTGTAAACTTTGGTGGTAACCCAGTTACTCAAGTGGATCCCTGTCCACTTTAACCATTAATCTAGGGGCTCAGTATAGGCGGAACCGCACCTCCGGTTCATATATAGCGCTTCTCTTGCGCTGGGCATTTTTGAGGGTCTCTTACCCTTCATTCCCTTACTTAATTTAATGTCCATAATGACTGGCCAGTCTTTTCTACATGTGCCTATACCCTCTTGCCTCTAAACTACTTTATCTAGCAGATGTACTACATATACCTGTGAACAGCACTATTCTTCCCTTTCTTATCTATAACACTCCGATGGACAGTAGATAGTGACAACATAACATATAACCACCAATCAATACAGTTTGATTAAGGGGTGTAAAATGGGTACCCTTTGTCCCGAAAATGCCTTACTGATCAAGGAAGTCTGATAACTCAAATGTAAGCAAAAGGCTTACCTCAACCGGCTGATTATCAGAAATTCCCGGATCGTCTCAAGCTCCTCGTTTCGGATACACAGGGTCACCTGTAAAGCCCCTCCTGGTTGGCTCGCGTTGTGAGTTGGACATTTTGATAATAGGCAACCTATCCTCATATTGATTAGTGGTTCCAAATTAATAACTACTGCAGTAGGGAACAGACACAAAAGATACGCTTAGCATCTTTCCAAATAACTGTTCTGCTTTATTATGACGCAATTGAAGGTTTTTATACACATGATTACGTAGGTGTCACGTACCTGGTAGGTTGTGAGCCTGAAGTGCAGGAAAAGACCTCCCTTACAGCTCCCACTCCCGTTCCCCTGGAATGGAGACAGAGGGCCAGGAGTGAAGAGTGGTATGGGTGCCTGGCAGGATCAACAGTTGCTGAAAGTCCAGTAGTGGTGGCACCCTCTGGAGTCAGTAGTCTGAGGAGTAGACTGAGGACAGAGACTGGAATGCAGGACTGGAACCAGGAACAACAGCAGGTAATAGCAGACTGGAATCTGGACTGGAACAACAGCAGAAGATAGCCTGGAACACTGGACTGGAACCAGGAACAACAGCAGGTAATAGACTGGAACGCTGGACTGGAACACAGCAGAAGATAGCCTGGAACGCTGGGCTGGAACACAGCAAAAGGTAGCCTGGAACACTGGACTGGAACCAGCAGAAGGTAGCCTGGAACGCTGGACTGGAACCAGGAACAACAGCAGGTAATAGCAAACTGGAAGCTGGACTGGAACCAGGAACAACAGCAGGTAATAGCAGACTGGAAGCTGATGAACACAGCGGAGGGTCAACAAGCCGGTGGTCAGTAACGTTCGGACAGCAGAGGTACCAGGGGTAATGCAGAGGGATGGTCAGGCAAGCCAAGAGGGTCTGGTGCAGGCAGATAGCAGGATCGTCAAACAGGAAGCCGGGTCAGATAACAGGGAACACAGATCAGATCAGGTAACACTCACAGAACGCTGTAGAGCAGACAGCGGGGATGGAGTGTGACAGGCCGGTTTAAATAGCCCGCCTGGCACTAGCGGGAGTGCGCGCGCGCGTGCCCGTGCGTGACAGCACCCGTGAACGCGCGCGCATGCGCAGTGGAACCCGGGGCCGTGTCCCCCTGCGTCTGGATCGCTGATTATTGGCAGGATCTTCATGACAGTAGGTATCACATTAATATTACAATTGTACATTTATGGTATCAAGGGGCGTTACATAGGCAGGCTAATTCTAATCAGGACTCGAAAGAATGTAAACATGTACTGAAAACACTATTAGTGCCATGTGCACAGTGAGGGCAGTGTGCAATACATACAAAATAGAATACAATTATATACAGAACTTACAAATTTCCATTACAATATTGAGCTGCGGTCAAGAAAATCTAATCTAATCAGACTCTTTTTGTAACTCAGTTGTTTTTAATACACCACATGTGTCCTATGAAAGCAGTGAAAGCAGCTTTCTTTTATTTGTAATTCTAGTCACCTTTTTTCTTTTGTACTAATACATATGCTGCAGGGACTACACTGACTTATGCCGCATACACACGACCGGTTTTGCTGTCGGAATAAACTCCGAAGGTTTCTCTGATGGAATTCCATTCAAGTCTTGCCTACACACAGTCAACCCAAAGTCCGACCAAAGTCCGACTGTCCAGAATGAGGTGACGTACAACACTTACGATGGGACTAGAAAAAGGAAATTCAATAGCCAGTAGCCAATAGCTTCTGTCTCGTACCTGCTACAGAGCATGCCTCATTTTTGGTCCGTCGGAACAGCATACAGACGATCCATTTTCCCGATAGGAATTGGTTCCATTGGAAATATTTAGAACATGTTCCATTTCTAGGTCCGTGAGAATTTTCGAAAAAAAAAGTCTGATGAGGCCTACACACGATTGGAATAGACGATGAAAAGCTTCCGTCGGACATTCAGCTAGTGTGTACGCGGCTTTAGTGAACTGGCATATTTCTATGGTTTAAACCATTTTACCTCATTATTAGCACTAAAAAATAATCCTACCCCACTGTATCCATTCCTTTAGATATCACTTCATGTGATAAAATACCAAATGGTTTCATGAATAAAATATCTCACATTTTGATGAAATAACTCATGCTTTATTTTAATAGTGTTTTTTGTGAATTGCAAAATTTTTTTTGAAAAAAGTTATTTTATCTCAGATTTTAAGAGGACAAACAACTCTTTGTGAATTGAGCCCTCAGTCTCTGATAATTTCCTTTGTAAATAAGGCCTTAGGACTGAAGTATATTGTTTTTTCTCACCATAGCTTTGGAAGCCACACCCACACCCCACTAGACTGGTTATTCTGGTATCCAACCTTCAGTCACTGCACTCTGCAGTTTGGTACCCTCCAGACCTCAGTATACTGTGTTTGCTAGCCAAAAGGTGTTCTTCTATTCTAGGGCCATGACAGAACCTTTGCTGTGACCCAGGCTCTGCAGATTCACTTGGTGAAAAAGCTCATCTGGACTTAGCTATGTTGGCATATACAGTCATATCCAAACCCTTTTTCATTATTACGCTATGGGATTTGCCTGGAACGTGTCTTTCAAGCCCTGGGTTTTGCTTGTGAAATATCCCCAAATTTGGTGTACTGTGTCAGCTACAAAGCACTTTCCAGGTTCACAGCTGTAGTAGAACCTTCAGTGTGCCAAAGACTCTAGGAATGCTCTGCTCAGTCCAGCGGGCATGATGACATCCGTAAGCTGAGCTCCATTCCCTGCCTTAAGTCATGGGTGGCGTTGTCAAGGGCCAATGAATTCACATATACATTGCTACAGGTAGGCAGCACATTGATTGTGAAATTGGCCGGTACAGTAGAGATTACATTATTGAAATAAAAGAGGGTATTCACAAGCATGTATAGAGACAAGCATGATGAGCTCCTTCCAATGCTTTTCATTACAGGGGATGTTGTCAAGGGCCGGTGAATTCACATATATATTTCCAGAGTTTTCAATAAGTATATTTAAAAGGGTAGCGGAACACAATTTTTTCATTTAGCAATAAAAACCTGACAGGGGTTGTAGTCATCTCCACCCTACCCAAAGCTTTAAAAACGTTGGCTTTATTTATACTTTAATACTATCTGTGTCCCTCAATGAACAATTGAAATAACTTCTAAAATAAATATTATCCGAGGGTGGCTACAGATTCCCTCGATTTATTCCATATATGTACTAATTTGTCTATTCCTATAGTTAGCTAGTCTATAAAACTCTGATAGTTACTGTTGATAGCACAATAATATAAGGTTAGCTATGAAAACAAACACACTACTTAATAAAACAATGTCTTATTTATTTCCCAAGAAGATAGGAAGATGCTAACATGAAAATACTATAGAGCATACAACACAAGAACATCAAAGATACTTATCGCAAGGCTATCCCCCTAGACACGGTCTCATCAGTTGGGCTCAAGATGATGGTAACAGAAAGAGCCATGAGGCTCAGAGAGCCATCAGGCACGAGCCAAGAGCGGAAAAGAGATGATTTCCCTTCTGTGTGCACTTTTTACACATTCCTTAAGACTCACTCGTAATCACCCCCACTAGCCTCCTGTTCAATTAGATATTGCCAGGAGGTAGCCCTTCTTTGTATTATATTTCTGTCCATCCTGCTGTATTGGCCTCTAGGGGCAGTATGTGTCCATGGCTTAGCTGGTCCTTTGATCTTCTGTAGCAGGACATTCATCAATCATGTTGTCTTATCACGCCAGTTGGACAGGAGCCAAGCTTTTGCTTTACAAAGTTTTGATGTGCAAATTGTTCCATTCCAAAGGCCACCTGTCTGCCTTATGTACTGGTTGTTCACATGACTGTTGGAGGCAGAGTAATACGGGGGCTGGCTTAACCACTTGCTTACTTAAACCCCCCTCCTGTCCAGACCAATTTTCAGCTTTCAGCGCTGACACACTTTGAATGACAATTGCGCAGTCATACAACACTGTACCCAAATGAAATGTTTATGATTTTTTTTCCCACAAATAGAGATTTCTTTTGGTGGTATTTGATCACCTCTGCGGTTATTATTTTTTGTTAAAAAAATGTAAAAATACCGAATTAAAAAAAAAAAATGTTTATATTTTGTTATAAAATCTTAAAAACAGGTCATTTGGCGCATGCGCGGCAGCCTGAGGTGGCGGTAATGTCTCCTTAGAGCTCTGCTCCTCGGGAGAATGAACCGGAGGACTACAGGTCTCAGCGGTGCCGAATTTAATCCAAAACAGGACATTGTTCACCCCACCACAGCCTGTTACCAATATAATGGTCCTAAAAGGTCCAAAAAAGCAAATTTAAAGCCGGTAAACCAAAGGAAAAACTCCACAGACTGGCAGCTGAGATGGCGGCATCATCCTCTCCCTCACAGCGCAGCAGCCCACACATGATGCAGTCTCTCCCTCACAGTCAGAATGCACAGGCTTCTAATGGTGAGTCAGTTTGTGAATACAAAGACACAAGAAATACCACACAACCTGACATGTTTAAACAATTTGAATATATGCTCCAGAAAGCTCTTAAACAGACCTCTGACCATATAACAGAATGTTGACTAAAGAAATAAGAGAGCTGGGTCAGAGAACTGCAGATCTAGAATTGAAAGTTTATGAAATTGACACCCGCACTCATAAATATATGACTGAACTTGAGGACCTTAAAGAGGAAAACCTCACATTACAGTCACAGTTGGAAGACCAGGAGAATAGAGACCGTCGATCGAATATACGTATTAGGGGAATCCCTGAATCTTTTTTGGACTTGCAGGCAACAATCACGGCGCTGTTTCAGGATTTAATACCCGGTATTTCCATTGACAGGCTTGAAATGGACAGAGTACATAGAGCCCTAGCCCAACGCAAATCCAATGGCCCTCCTAGAGATATCATTGCTAAATTACACTATTACAGAACCAAAGAACAGCTGTTAACAGCCGCCAGAGGCAAAGAACACCTCAGCTTCCAGGACCATAGTTATCAGCTCTTCACTGATCTATCACCACTCACGGTGGCTAAGAGACGCGCACTCAAACCTCAATTACAGATACTCCAGCGTAATCAAATTGTCTACCATTGGGGATTTCCCTTCTGTCTTCGATTCACCTACTTGGAAACTAAATACGTTTGTCGTTCTTCAGAAGATTTACAATCGATACTAATTGATATAGGTTTAACCGAAGAAACCTCGACCAAAGATCAGCCCCGCAGAAGTTCCACCTCTCGATCTTCACAGCAAAATAAGAATACAGGACTCAGCTCTACATCCTCCTCTTATCAAAACCTCAATGAGCGAGGTTGTTACGAACATTCACCTCACACCATCGTAGACTCCATGGACTGACTTCCCAGCTCAAATAAATTCCTCTCACTTTTTTCAGGTTTCCAGCTTTTTCTGCTGGTTAAAGTTCCTTTAATTACCACACTCATGAATTGAATGAGCTTTGGCTTTGTGGTGTATTA
Organism: Lithobates clamitans; assembly: GCA_037952925.1. NCBI lineage: Eukaryota > Metazoa > Chordata > Amphibia > Anura > Ranidae > Lithobates > Lithobates clamitans. The sequence continues at coordinate 5,567,818 of JBBGZY010000008.1, read as the reverse complement.
TAATAATGGGAGAGGGAGGGGGAGGGCAGGGGAAGGGAAGATTAAAAAGTTTTTTTTTTATTTTTTATTTAATTTTTCCTTCTTTTATCTATCTCTCTTCGTTCTCTCTCTCTCTTTTAATAAAGTATTAGTTAATCATTAATATGATAATACTTCTATAGTTCCTGTGGTCCTCCGGTGTTGTTCATCCCATAGGAATTCCTTGCTGCCCTACATACCACCTAAAGAGCCCCACTAATTTTTATGGGGGACTCTACGGGTGGTCCTGGATCCTCTCAGGGAGTATTATATACTCCCCTGAGATGCTTCCACACCCTACTGTCTAACTTTTGTTTAATGATATTTTATCTCCATATTGTTTTTTTTTTTCTTGTATTCTCTTATTCTCTCTTTTGCTACCTTTTACTATTTCCCCTTGACTGTCTGGCTGGTGGCTCTGGCTCTCGGTAAGTACTTTGCCTACTATGATATAATGTCGATTCTAGTTTGTTTATGGCCCCTATAAATGTCTTGTCATTAAATGTACAAGGGTTCAATATCCCGCATAAACAAATAAAAGCATTACGTTCCTTTGCAACAAAGAAAGCTAATATTATATGCTTACAGGAAACGCATTTTACGGATAAGTTATATCCCAAGTTTCTTTCTTCCTCCTATCCGCAATTTTATACAGCCTCTGCTACGGTTAAACAGCATGGAACTCTGATTGGTTTCCATTGTTCTACTCCGTTTAATCTAGTATCGCAATTAACAGACCCTGAAGGACATTAATTACTCTTAACAGGTTTTATTTCTGATAATCCTATTACAATTGTATCATATTATGCACCCAACAAGAACCCAACTGCCTTCTTGTCTCATCTTTTCCATGTAATGGAAGCTCATAGATTTGGTACAGTTGTTATATGTTGGGATTCCAAAGCAACTATTTTTCGGTTTCTAGATAATTCTCCCTCAAAACCTAACACGGGTACAAAAAACTTGTCTTTTCAACACCTACTTACCACAAAAGAAAAGAGAAGAGAGGAACACCTCTTTCTCCAAAACAAATGGGATTTTGCAAGGAAATACTAAGTCCATCAATAGTAGGTAAAGATCAATCAAGTTGATAAAAATATACAAATTTCATTTAAATATAATTAAAATATATCACAAAAATTGACATTATAAGAGAATATGACCATCCAGTAGTATATTTCAGAATTCATACGTGACTATCAGCCAACATGTTTCGCAAAGAACTTTTCGCTTCATCAGGGCTAGACACGATATCACTGATTCATATTAACTTTATAAAAAACCGACTATCTATAGTTACATAATGGTCATGCGTTTAATCAAATCATAATATACCAATGCTAAAATAAAACATTTATTTCAAAAGTTCTCACCTACTAATAAAGGTCAAAAAGAACACCACCATTCACCGGGCATCAACCGTAGAACAAATTGGTGCAGATTATCCCTGGGTGCCAGATCCCAAAAGGACAATACCAATAGGAGGACTGGACCACACAAATAAGGGCAGAAAACTGGTGACCCGTACTAAAAAAGAGACAGGGAACCAATAATTTCCTATACATTAAAGATGATAAGTAAAACCACTGCATAACAGTGATATTAGGTCATTATTATTGGTAAAGATCCTAACCAAACACTCATATAGATCTCCTGAATGTGGGGTCTATTCATTAGACTTGCATGAGGAGAAGGGGCAGCCTATTAATGACTAAAAGAGAAAAATAATACTAAGGACACCCCCTCATGATAAGGGGGAGGAATCCTCTCAAATGGCAGATACTGAATAAAAAAGAAAGACAATATATGCAAATGGTCAAACATCAGTACTTTGTGTCCACTTGCTAATTATCTAATGGGGTAGTAAAACCCCCCCCAGAGAATTACATATGGTCATACGTCCGCCACACTAATCAGTGATTAAATATAGGGACATGTGTAACTAAGTTTACCCCAGTGATAGAACAGTCTATCCTAGAACCACATATGGTTTAGTTGACACTTGGCGAGAGATGAACCCTGCCAGCAGACGTTTCACTCATTATTCCTACCCACATAATTCCTTCTCACGAATTGATCATATCCTTACTCCATCTAGTATATTACCAGAAATCATTTCATCTAAAATTGTTCCTATTCCATGGACTGACCACTGCGCTGTAATCACTAATATTGCCTCTATAATTACCAGATCACATGATACCACTTGGTGTATTAACGACTCTATACTGACTCACCCCTCTTATCGTGTTGTAATTGAGAAAGCACTTTCAGATTATCTAAAATCTAATGACACAGGTGATATCTCTGCTCTTACATTATGGGAAGCACATAAAGTTGTTATTGGAGGTAGATTAATACAACAAGCGACTATACTTAAAAGGGAACGTAAAATTTTGTTTGAAAAACGTGAATCCACCTTTAATGACTGTTACCAGTCTTTTCAATTATCTCCAACTGCTAACAACAACACTAAACTTGAAAAAGCCCGTCTAGATTTAGATCTTTTTTTGACTGATTCAGCATACAAACTCTTACGTAAACGCCAGCATGTACAATATCTTAAAGCAAATAAACCTGATACGCTTATGGCTAGAATCCTGAAAAACTCACAACACAATCAGACACCCATCAAACTAAAAATATCCAAAGAAACATTTACTAGCAACCAAGTAAAAATTCTCAAGATATTTTGTTCCAATTTGGCTAAATTATATTCCTCATCCTTGAATTTTGATAAGACCAAAGCAGATACTTTTTTTTCTAACATTACGCTTCCTAATCTTGACCGACGGCAAAAAGCCCATCTTGAAAAACACGATCACCTCTACTGAAGTGTTAAGTGCAATAAAATCCTTAAATATACGTAAGAGACCGGGTCCAGATGGCTTTTCAGCAGCCTACTATAGACAGTATGCACACATCTTAACACCAGTCTTAACCAAATCCTTCAACTCAATCCTTGAAGGACATTCATTTAGAACAGAGACGCTTACCTCTATAATAGTAATGATTCCCAAACTACACTCTGACTCTACTTCTTGGACTAATTATCGTCCTATTTCTCTTCTCAACCTAGATATAAAACTAATAGCTAAAATCATGGCCACCAGATTGAATACTATCATTGGTCAACTAATTCATAAAGACCAAACAGGCTTTATGCCGAAACGTCAGGCAGGTGAGAATATTAGGCGTACATTCCTACTTATTCACGCGGCTAAAAATAGGCAGATCCCAGCTTGCCTTATATCTTTAGACACACGGAAAGCATTTGATTCTGTCACTTGGCCATATATGGAATATATCCTTCAAAAATGGGGATTTGGTAAGCACTTTTTAACCACTTACCAACCGGCCCATAGCCGAATGACGGCTGCAGGGCGGTTGGATAACTCTGGGAGGGCGTACTATGACGTCCTCCCAGAATTCCCCTCTCGCGCGCCCCCTGGGGCGCGCACCCGAACACATCCGTGACCCTTGGGTCCAGGGGACCCGGCGCATCACGGATCCCGGTAAATGGCCGCTGATCGTGGCCGTTTACCATGTGATCGCGCTGTCAAATGACGTAAACAGACCGGCGTCATCTGATGACGCTGGTTCCTCTTCTCCCCTCCTGTGTACTGATCGGTACACTGTGAGCGGAGAGGGGGATGGATGGATGTCTGCAGCGCTGTGAGCTGGATGTGTAGTGCCCACAGCGCTGCACAGAGACATCCAGCCATCCATCCATCCATGCTCAGCCATCCCTACTACTGTGCAATACTCTGCAAAGCCCCACATTACCCTGGAATACCCCACATTACCCTGGAATACCCCCACAATACTCTGCAAAGCCCCACATTACCCTGCAATACCCAGCATTACCCCACCATACTCCGCCATACTCCGCAATACCCCGCCATACTCTGCAATACCCCGCCATCCTCCGCAATACCCCGCAATACCCCGCCATACTCCGCAATACCCCGCAATACCCCACCATACTCCGCAATACCCCGCCATACTCCGCAATACCCCGCCATACTCCGCAATACCCCGCCATACTCCGCAATACACCGCCATACCCCGCCATACTCCGCAATACCCCGCCATACTCCGCAATACCCCGCTATACTCCACAATACCCCGCCATACTCCGCCATCCCTACTACTGTGCAATACTCTGCAAAGCCCCACATTACCCTGGAATACCCCACATTACCCTGAAATACCCCCACAATACTCTGCAAAGCCCCACATTACCCTGCAATACCCAGCATTACCCTGCCATACCCCGCCATACCCCGCCATACTTCGCCATACCCCGCAATACTTCGCCATACCCCGCAATACCCCCCCATACCCCGCAATACCCCGCCATACTCCGCAATACCCCGCCATACTCCGCAATACCCCGCAATACCCCGCCATACCCCGCAATACCCCGCCATACTCTGCAATACTCCGCCATACTCCGCAATACCCCGCCATACCCCGCAATACCCTGCCATACTCCGCAATACCCCGCCATACCCCGCAATACCCCGCCATACTCCGCAATACCCCGCCATACTCCGCAATACCCCGCCATACTCTGCAATACCCCGCCATACCCTGCCATGCTGAGCCATGCTCGGCTGTACTCGGCCTCTGTATGTGGCCAGGCTGTGCAAGTCTCACACATGTGGTATCGCCGTACTCAGGAGGAGTAGGAGAATCTATTTTGGGGTGTCATTTTTGGTATGTACATGCTATGTGTTAGAAATATTGTATAAATGGACAACTTTGTTTAAAAAAAAAAATGCGTTTTAACCACTTCCCGCCCGCCGGCTGTCATACAACGTCCTTGACTTTGTGCGGGGATATCTGAATGATGGGTGCAGCTACAGGCATCATTCAGATATCATCTTTTTCAGCCGGCGATTCCCTACACCATAAGAATTATCATAGTGGCTGTTCCACTGCTTGATCATTCTTACGGGAGGCGAGAGGGGATGTCCCCCCTCCCGTGCTTCTACCGACTCACCGCTACGATCGAAGCCAGGATCGTTTTTTTTTTTTTTTTTAATTTCAGGCTTCCCAGCCTATAGGTGAGATGTGGGGTCTTATTGACCCCATATCTCACTGTAAAGTGGTTCTGTCATGCCATATTCCTATTACAAGGATGTTTACATTCCTGGTAATAGGAATAAAAGTGGTCAAATTTTTTATTTTTTTTGGAAAAAAGCATCAAACTAAAATAAATAAAGTAAAATGAACAATAAAAAAAAAAAAAAATTAAAGCGCCCCTGTCCCTGTGTGCTCACATGCAAAAGCGAACGCATACGTAAGTCCCGCCCACATATGAAAACGGTGTTCAAACCACAAATGTGAGGTATCGCTGCGATCGGTAGAGCGAGAGCAATAATTTTGGCCCTAGGCCTCCTCTGTAACTCAAAACATGTAACCAGTAAAAAATTTTAAAGCGTCGCCTATGGGGATTTTTGAGTAGCAAAGTTTGGCGCCATTCCACAAACACGTGCAATTTTGAAAGGTGACATGTTGGGTATCTATTTACTTGGCGTAACTTCATCTTTCACATTATGCAAAAACTGGGCTAACTTTACTGTTTTGGTTTTTGTAAAGCACAAAACAGTTTTTTTTTCCAAAAAAAACGCGTTAAAAAAATTGCTGCGCAAATACCGTGCGAGATAAAAAGTTGCAACGACCGCCATTGTATTCTCTAGGGTCTTTGCTAAAAAAACATATATAATGTTTTGGGGTTCTATGTAATTTTCTAGCTAATAAATGATGATTTTTTCATGTAGGAGACAAATGTCAGAATTGGCCTGGGTGCTCCAGAACGCCTGAAGGTGCTCCCCTGCATGTTGGGCCTCTGTATGTGGCCACGCTGTGTAAAAGTCTCACACATGTGGTATTGCTGTACTCGGGAGTAATAGCAGAATGTGTTTTGGGGTGTAATTTGCGGTATGCATATGCGGTGTGTGAGAAATAACCTGCTAATATGACAATTTTGTGGAAAAAAAAAAAGAAAAAAAAACCCCTTGATTTTGCAAAGAATTGTGGGAAAAAATGACAACTTCAAAAAGCTCACCATGCCTCTTGCTAAATACCTTGGAATGTCTTCTTTCCAAAAAGGTGTCATTTGGGGGGTATTTGTACTTTCCTGGCATGTTAGGGTCTCAAGAAATGAGATAGGCTGTCAGTACTTCAGGTGTGATCAATTTTCAGATATTCGCACCATAGCTTTTGGACTCTATAACTTTCGCAAAGACCAAATTATATACACCGATTTGGGTTATTTTTACCAAAGATATGTAGCGGTATAAATTTTTGGCCAAAATATATGAAGAAAAATTACTAATTTGCAAAATATTATAACAGAAATGAAGAAAAATGTATTTTTTTACAGATTTTTTGGTCTTTTTTCTTTTACGGCGCAAAAAATAAAGAACCCAGCGGTGATTAAATACCACCAAAGGAAAGCTCTATTTGTGTGAAAAAAAGGACAAAAATTTCATATAGATACAGTGTTGCATGACTGAGTAATTGTCATTCAAAATGTGAGAGCACCAAAAGCTGAAAATTGGTCTGGTTAAGAAGGGGGTTTAAGTACCCAGTTGTCAAGTGGTTAACTTGGGTCTCCTCTTTATACAATAGCCCTAGAGCATATATTAAATACTCCGGTTATAAATCAACAATGTCCGACATCAATAGAGGTACTAGACAAGGCTGTCCCCTTTCTCCATTACTTTTCGCCCTATTAATTGAACCTCTAGCACAACTAATTAGAAACAATCCCGACATTAAAGGTATTGAACTAGGTGGTCATCACCATAAATTATGCCTTTTTGCAGATGATATTCTAGTATTTTTGTCATGTCCCCATATATCTACCCCTAATTTATTACTCACACTTGAAAACTTCGCACAAATTTCAGGCCTATATATCAACCCTACAAAATCTCATGCGCTAAATATTTCCCTATCACAATCTGAACTTCAACAAGCACAAACTTCATTACCTTTTACCTGGGTTCCAAAACAACTCCCGTACTTAGGAATACAAATCACAACTTCTCTTAAGGATCTTTTTGCAGTTAATTACTTACTCCTTCTGAAACAAATTACTGGTCTCATGAAAAATTGGGCTTCTCTTCCGTTGTCCTGGTTGGGAAGGATTGACGCTATTAAGATGTCAATATTTCCAAAATTTTTATACTTATTCAGGGTACTTCCAATACCACTACCATCTTATTTTCTAAGACTAACCCAACGTAGAGTTATGTCCTTTATTTGGGACATCACCAAACCTCGTATATCTAAATCCACACTATATCTGAATAAACTGAAAGGTGGTTTGGGGATACCCAACTTTTTCTCCTATTACAACGCTACACAAATTGCACTTTCCCAAATATCACGCTACAGTTAAAACACCCCTTTGGGTAGCTATTGAATCGGTTGACAGTGACCCTATTTCAGTGGCAAATACCGTATTTATCGGCGTATAACACGCACTTTTTTCCCCTTAAAATAAGGGGAAAATCGTGGGTGCGTGTTATACGCCGATCCCCGCTATTTTGTGATCTGTCGGAGCGATCGCGGCGATCGCTCCGACAGATCACATAGCTTGGATTTTTAAACATGGCGCCGCGGAGTTCGGAGGGACTCGGGGGCGCTCGTTCAGCTGAACGAGCGCCGCCGAGGACACAGTGACTGGGCGGAGCCGAGATACACATAGCCGAGGCTTCTCGGCTATTCTCGGTGCCGTTCACAGTCACGCCCAGTCCCGCCATTGGACCTGTGTTATGTCCATCATAGGGACTGGGCGTGACTGTGAACGGCGCCGAGAATAGCCGAGAAGCCTCGGCTATGTGTATCTCGGCTCCGCCCAGTCACTGTGTCCTCGGCGGCGCTCGTTCAGCTGAACGAGCGCCCCCGAGTCCCTCCGAACTCCGCGGCGCCATGTTTAAAAATACAAACGTAACGTTTGTATGTCGGCGGCGACAAGGCTGCACGGACCACTGGGGACAAGGCTGCACTGGGGCAAAGCTGCACTGGGGACAAGGCTGCACTGGGGCAAAGCTGCACTGGGGACAAGGCTGCACTGGGGCAAAGCTGCACTGGGGACAAGGCTGCACTGGGGCAAAGCTGCACTGACAAGGCTGCACTGGGGCAAAGCTGCACTGACAAGGCTGCACTGACAAGGCTGCACTGACAAGGCTGCACTGGGGCAAAGCTGCACTGACAAGGCTGCACTGGGGCAAAGCTGCACTGACAAGGCTGCACTGGACACTGGGGAAAGGCTGCAGATGAACACTTATGAGGCTGCATTGATGGGCATTTAAATGTAAGTTTTTTTTCCTTAAACTTCCCTCCTAAAAGTTTTTTTCCTTAAAATTCCCTCCTAAACTTGGGGTGCGTGTTATACGCCGGCGTGTGTTATACGCCGATAAATACGGTATTTTATGGATTAACCCTACCGATAGAGTTCATCTTTCTAATCCAATAACAAAACATACCTTGACTATTTGGGATAAATTCAAATATCTGTATAATCTCAAATCCCCACATAATCCCCTGCTTTCATTCCTCAATAACCCAGCCTTTTATCCTGCTTGGAAATTTCCAAGATCATTCTCTATTTGGTCCACTTTAAATCTTACTCGCTTATATAATGTATCCTCTTCAACCAATATTCATACCTTCCCTGTACTATGTGAAACTTATGGAATACCTAAAAAAGAAATATTTTGTTATTTACAGATTAAAAATTTCTATGAACCATTCCTTTATACAGGTTCTACTCTTAATCAAATGACTCAATTTGAGCGTATTTGTATAAGCGATCCACACATCAGAGGACTTATCTCACTATTATATCACCAATTCAATGTGACTTCTAATGGATTTCTACCCTCATATGCTATTAAATGGGCACAGGATATCAATCGTAACCTAGACGATAAAGATCGGTCTAATATATGGTTAGCCACTAAAACTTCCTCTCCTAACTGTTTTGCAGTAGAAACAAACTATAAGGTCTTAACACGTTGGTACATGGTACCGGCTAGAATAGCTAAATTTGTTCCCTCATATTCACCTAATTGCTTCAGAGGATGTGATGTGCTAGGTGCACACTACCATATATGGTGGCAATGCCCAGTTGCCACAGTATTCTGGAAGAACATATTTCTTATGGCCTCTAAAGCCCTGGAAACCATAATTTCTCCAGATCCCACTATGGCTCTCCTGAACCTAAAACCTGACATGCTCACTCACACTCAATTTCAATTGTTTATCCAACTTAGTACTGCAGCCAAACAAACCATTGCCAAGGCATGGAAATCTCAAACTCTAGCTGTGAACGAAGCTAGACACAGAATGAACAAAGCACTCATACAAGCAAAAATGACAGCTATTGAAGAAAATAAGATTGATAAATTTAGTAAGGCCTGGCAACCATGGGTTAAACACTATTTCCCCACAGACTTTGACCAATCTTTATTACTACCACACTAGGTTATGTCATAAATCCAATATATATAAGTATATTTCTGTCGTGAGCCAGGACGTCAGCCCAGATACTCCCTTCCTTCTCTCTTTCTTCTCTTTCCCCCCTTTTTAACTATTCTTTACGGTATACGTTGTATGTAAATAAGAGATACTTATTCTTTATCATACTCTCTTTTATTGCTCATCTTACAACTAGACAAGTGTATTCAGTCAGATCATTTCATATTTATTTCTATTCCTGTACCTTACTCAACAATGTATACAATATAATTACAGTTGTAAGACGGTTCCTTATATAACATTATACTGTAAGTGCCGGTTCACACTACCGCGACTTGGGATCCGACTTGTCAGACGTCAAGTCGCCCCAAGTCGCTTGACATCAGAAATTCCATGCAAGTGAATGAGAGCGGTCTTAATGTACGCTACTGAAGTCGCTCCGACTTCAGAAAAGGTCCCTGTACTACTTCAAGGCGACTTCTAGGCGACTTGTACCTATAGATTTCAATGGAAGTCGCCTACAAGTCGGATCGTGGTCTATAGTGAAGCGACTTCACAGGAAGAAGAAAAGATTTTACCCAGCACTCCCCACTGCAGGCAGCCCCGTCCCTCCCACAGAGTACTTCCTGGATGCCGTGATCTCTGTGTATACCAGTGTGAACAACCTGTATGCACAATGTCAACCAGAGCCCACAGGGAAATCCATCACAGAGAGGCAGTTGACAATGAGTCCTTAATAAGACTCGTGAGGCAGCATCCCTGTATCTATGCCAGGACTGATCCCAACTACAAGGATCAAAATAAGAGGGATAGTGCCTGGCTGGAGATCTGTCGACGTACTATCGATAATTGGGACACATTGATGACGACCGAACATAGTGACAAATGTAAGTTTACCTTTTATTTAATTTATGTCTGTTATCCGTGTGTTGTGCAAGGCACTGACATAGTTGACTAGGCATAATGGGAAGTGTAGTTCTGGAACAACTGGAGGACCAGAGTAAGGGCCCTTTCACACTGGGGCGGGGGCGGCATTGGCGGCGTTTTACCGTCGGTATGAGGCCGCTAGCGGGGCGGTTTTACCCCCACTAGCGGCTGAGAAAGGGTTAAAACCACTGCAAAGCGCCTCTGCAGAGGCGCTTTGCCGGCGGTCTAGCCACGCCGTCCCATTGATTTCAATGGGCAGGAGAGGTTAAGGAGCGGTATACACTCCGCTCCTTCACCGCTCCGAAGATGCTGCTAGCAGGACTTTTTTTCCCGTCCTGCTAGCGTACCGCTCCAGTGTGAAAGCCATCAGGGCTTTCACACTGGAATGAAAGCAGAGGCACTTTCGGGTCGGTTTGCAGGCGCCATTGCGCTAAAAATAGCAACTGCCAACCGACCTGAAACTGCCGCTGCTGTGTCTCCAGTGTGAAAGCCCTCGGTGCACTGGAAGGAGTGAAAAAAACTCCTGAAAGCATCATCTTTGGAGCGGTAAAGGAGCGGTGTATACACCGCTCCTTCACCGCTCCTGCCCATTAAAATCAATGGGGCAGCGCGGCTATACCGCCGGCATAGCGCCGCTGTAGCGGCGCTTTGTGGTCGGTTTTAACCCTTTATTGGCCACTAGCGGGGGTTTTAAACCGCCCTGCTAGTGGCCGAATAACACTGCTAAAACGACGGTAAAGCGACGTTAAAAATAGCGACGTTTTACCGCCGATGCCCCCACCGCCCCTGTTAAAGGGGCCTATGGAGAACCCTGGTGCAGTATTTCAATGATGTATACTTCTATTGGTAATAAATGTAGACAATGAATGATCAATATCAGCCAAAATAATGATTGCTTTATTATCACAGTATATGTCAAATCTTAAAAAAAAATAGTATTTAAAACATTAACGACAGTAACATAGCCTGACAAAATTAAAAACTCAATAAACTGCAGGCTTTAAAACTTCATAGAAAAGGTAACAGCAGCAAAATATATCATATGCAGTTATGAAATGGCATCCATTTGCCATTCTAATTCACCAGCCAGTGAAAGAAAGAAAGAAGCAAATTTCTCTCGAACAGTGGCACCATCGCTGGATCCCCTTGTAGCACTGAGGTGTGCATTTTCCATATCGTGCATAAGGGAATCCTCGAAACGGTACCCATCACGTATCCGGACAAAATTGTGCAGCACGCAAGCTGCTTTAACAGCAGTAATTGCATTTTCAATGTTTAATGCAACTGGCGTTTGTAACAAACGCCATTTATTTGCAAGAATACCAAAGCTGCATTCAACCACCCTTCTTACCCTTGTTAGGCGATAGTTGAACACTTTCTTAGGGGTAGACAGGTTCCTATTGGAATAAGGCCTCATTAAGTGTTCCCCCACTGCAAATGCCTCATCTGCGATGAACACATAGGGTATTGGGGGTTCAGTCGTGCCAGGAAGAGGACAGTTCTCAGGAATATCCAACCGATTATCCCGTAGCCTTTCACCAAAAGAGGAATTACCAAAAATCCGCGAATCACAGCTACTACCGTAGGATCCTATGTCTATATAAGTGAAACAATAGTTTGCATTGGCCACGGCCAGCAGTACAAAAGAACAAAATTTTTTATAGTTGAAGTACATGCTTCCACTACCAACAGGCTTTATAACACACACATGCTTCCCATCTATAGCACCAATGCAATTGGGGAAATTGCACCGACTCCAAAATAGGTTTGCAATGTCCCGCCAATTCTCTGGTGTAGGCCTCTTCATGACTATAGTGTTAAGCACATCCCATAAGATTTGGCAAGTTTCTTTGATGATGCCGCTGATTGTCGACCTGCCCACCATGAACTCATAATGTAGGCTAAATAGGGAATGACCGGTTGCCAGGTATCTGAAAGACAAAACACATAATCATTATGTTCCTATTTATGTTTTGCAGTATCGATATTACAAATTAGATGGAAGGGCTTGCGCGACTGCTTTGAGAGGTACCTCCGCAAAATCAATGATGCCAGGAGTGCATCTGCAACTAAAAGGGTGGTACCCTACATACACGCGGACGAACTGGAGTTTCTGAGGCCTTGGATGGATCTGAGAGAGTGAGATAACATCTTTCATATTTGTAAAGTGATACTATACAATTATATAAATAAGGGTGTGCCTTAACTGTATTCTATGTTTAATGCAGAACACAATCCAGTTGGAAAGTGCCTGATGAAGGGCAGGAGGAATCACAAGCGGCTGCAAGTGAAGAAGCAGCATCCCAAGAAGCAGGAGGGTCGCTGGATCATTCTCTTTTGGATGATTCAGAAGCTGCACAGGAAAGCAACCGAGGAGAGGCTTCATCAAGCATGCAGCAGCCGGCTCAGCCTATCCGGCTCAGAAGCCAGCATTGGAGCAGACCACCAAGCGGAAGGCACACTGAAAATATGGAACAATTTGCATTACTTGTGGAAAGCATGAACCAAAAATTAGAGGAGCTAAACTCTGAAGATCATGGCTTTGATTTAATGGTCGCAGGAATGCTTCAGAAAATCCCCCAGGACCGCAAGCATGCTGTGAAGAAGGCAGTGATGGACCTCCTTGAAGCAAGTATACGTAATGAGCCATCGATTCCCACCTCACCCATGTTTGGACCACCACCACCATCTGGTCCCTATTATACATACCTTAACCCCCCACCGCCCAGAACCCACCCCTATTATCCCCCTTGTTTCCGTCCATACTCTGATGAGTATGGCAATGCAATGAATCCTGCCCATCCACCAATCCCCTATCCATCTCCATCTCCAATTCCATCAACTATTGGCGCTCCAGGGTACCAACAATACAGACAGAATGCCAACGATTTCCCACCAACACCATCCCCAAGGCCTTCCACCAGCTCTGTAACCTCTGGCTACGAACCTGTTTATGAACAATTATAAATAATTAAGACAAAAAAGTTTATTTTTTAGATATGTGTCTTATATATTTTTCTTATATATATATATATATATGTATACACTATAGTATTAAAAGATGTTTGTTATTCTACAAATTAATGGATGTTTGTGTGCTAAATTTAAGAAAATTTATTCAACAGTATTTTTTGTGTGAAATAATCATACTTACCTAGGTGGATGTAGCTTCGCACCAATGCTGCAATTGTCCACTGCCGCTTCTTCACACGTAACTGAGTCAACAAACATCGTCAATGGCTTGGTTCTCTCCCCGAGCTGAGAGCTTCTGACTGTCAGTCAGCTCCTCTCCTGCTCTGCTCCTCCACGCTCATTGGAGTGGTGAGATGTGGATGGGCGAAGAGCAGCTTGCTGAGTGGCTGGCACTGCCATCAGTCCAGGCAGCTGGTGGATAAAGAACTTTGGAAGTGAGGTTGATGCACTGCCTCAACTGATCTTGGTGACGTCTGCACAAAGCGGACTTCTGATCACTCTCCACTGAAAAGGGGATGCAGGAGTGCAAAAGAATTACACTCACGTGACCCGTTGGAGAAGCCCAGACAAATGAGCTCAGGCTGGACCTTAGTATAATGTTGCAAATAGAATAGTAATGTTCATCAAAAAATAGATAGTTTACCTTGTGTAATAATTAGTCTTTCCGTTGGTGAGATACTCCTCCTATATGATGTATTCTGTCGCTCCAGATGGATGTAAACCAGACTAAGCAATTCATCGAAACTGTAAAATGAATAAAAAAGCTAATTTACTATATGGAAAATAAGACATATCAGCCATTTGGAGCTACACCCACACATTACCACAAGGAAGAACGTGGAGGAAGAACGGTGAGATGCTAATGTAAACTAGCATCTCCCCGTTCTGCCTAGTGAAAGTGTCACTGATCTCTGCTGTGATCGGAGCCGAGATCAGTGACGTGTCACACACAGCCACGTCATCCCCCAACACAATTAGAAACACCGCCCCAGGACACACTTAACCCCTACACTGACACCTAGTGGTTAACCCCTTCACTGCCAGTGTTATTTACATAGGAATCAGTGCATTTGTATAGCACTGATTGCTGTATAAATGACAATGCAAACAAAAAGTGTCAAAATTGGCCGATGTGTCCACCATAATGTCACAGTCACAATATAAACTGCCGATTGCCGCCATTATTATTAAAAAAATTATTAATAAAAATGCCATAAAACTATCCTCTATTTTGTAAACGTTATAACTTTGGCACAAAACAATCAATAAACGATTATTGTGATTTTAAAAAGAAAAAGAAGATATCCCCCGTGGGGCTTTAAAGCAGCAAAAAATTATGAAAATAATAAGTTGTTACTTGAAAGGGTTTTTTAATTAGTGGGACTTAACCGTAATGGTTAAAATAAGAGCTGTGCTACAGGAGATAACACAAATGAAGCTGGCACAAGTTTATACAATGATCAAGCGCTATAATAGGGTGATAAATCTGACGCGTTTCGACCCTGTTGGGTCATCTTCAGAGGATTGAGGCGCTGTGACAAAATTTACGTATTAGAGTTCATGGATGTGACCATAAAAATATAATATAATATATATATGTTTAACAGTATAATTACCAATCACATTGTGTTTGAGCAGTTTCTCCTGAGCTTATAATAATTCTCAGACGTCTTCCCCACCGGGTCCCGACAGGGGTCCCTGGCCGTCCACCACGTCAGCAGGGGAAAAGGGGGGTTAACTCGTCCATGCGTGTCTTACAAGGAGTCACACCAAGTGGATATTTCCCAAAACTGGGGAGGAGCGTGGAGGCAAGCGAGCGACACCTGCAGCCAAAGCAGCACTCTATATCCTCTCAGTATGTGTCTCTCCCCTTTTCTCGATTATTGTGATTTTATTTAACTAGAAGAAGACGTATCGGCATAAACTGAGGAAAAACAATGTTTATTATATATTTTTTGACAAATATTTATTATAGTAAAAAGTAAAACAAATTGCGTTTTTTTCAAAATTGTCAAACTATTTTTGTTTATATTGCAAAAAATAAAAACCGCAGAGGTAATCAAATACCACCAAAAGAAAACTCTATTTGTGAGGTAAAATGACGTCAATTTTTTTTTGGAGTAACGTCGCACGACCGAATTGTCAGCTAAAGCGATGCAGTGCCGAATCGCAAAGAGTGCTTTGGTCTTTGATCAGCAAAATGGGACGGGGCTTGAGTGGTTAAGCAAAATATATGTGACAAATAGGGTAGTTCAAATGTGTAGATCCACATATAGCATATGTACTTGCCTTGCGATCGACATCCGGGTTTAGTTGAAAAACTTGTCCTCAAATGCAAATTCTCATACATGGCCCAGAACTGGCCTCTGTTATCTCTATGAGCAATAATAGGATGTATCCAATAGGGACGTCTTCTTCTCATCCTCATCTTTCGCTTCCTCTCTTCGTCTTCTTCCTCCATCATTACTGCCACACCAGCTGTTATGACAGCTGTCATTAAATAGCGCACAGTGTACATTGTGGTCACAGAACAGTCACAGAACACAGGGAACCAGGAAGAGAACAGGAACAAGAATGATGTCACAGGAGATGCTTAGCTATGGTTGGCCACAGGCAAAGTCGCCTGTCATGGAGGTGACTTTAAGTCGCGTTGTAAGTCGCTCAAAGTCGCGATGAAGTCACACTGAAAAAAAAAAAATAAATATATATATATATATATATATATATATATATATATATATATATTTATTTTTTTTTTTTTACCAATTAACAAAATTGCAGAAGGTGGGAGTGCCCCAAGTTTCGTCTCTTCTGGTCTGATATTAGAGCCCAAATTAAACTTATCTTGTCATGATAACTTTGCATGCCCTCATTTTGACCGCATTTCTGTAACAGTATGGTGTGAGCATTTGGCGAGCTGCTGTTTTCTACGGCACTTCCTTGTATTCTGGCTTGTCACCCAATCAGCCTCTTGAGCTCTCCTTATCCTTGGGTGCGTTCAGTGCATTTATTTATATCTCTTAATGTATAGAGTGATGCCTTTATTATCTTTTATAATCTGTTGGTTTCCAGCTATGTATATGTTGTGCTGCAGAACTCTGTCACTATGATGTGAGCACCCTTAAACACTTTTTTATGTGTATAATTTGATGTGTGCTCTTCTTCCCTGTTTTGTAATTTCTATTCTATAAATAAAGGTGCTCTGGACTGATGAGTCAAAATTTTAAATATTTGGCTGTAGCAAAAGGCAGTTTGTTTGTGAAGGGCTGGAGTACGGTACAATAATGAGTGTCTGCAGGCAACAGTGAAGCATGGTGGAGGTTCCTTGAAAGTTTGGGGCTCCATTTCTGCAAACAGAGTTGGAGATTTGGTCAGGATCAATGGTGTCCTCCTTGCTGAGAAATACAGGCAGATACTCAGATACTTATCCATCATGCTATACCTTCAGAGAAGCGTGTGACTGGCCCCAAATGTATTCTGCAGCAGGATAATGACCCCAACAGCCAATGTCATTAAGAACTATCTTAGTGTAAAGAAGAACAAGGCCCCCACAGAGCAGAGGCGGCTCTCTAATTAGGCAAATTACACCTCGCACTCACAGGGGCTTCGCGGCCCCCTAATTTGCCTTTGATCAAACACTGATTACTGTGCCGATGGCTCACCCTACCCCCACTGGGACTTTGTGGCCCAGGGGTTGACTGACAATCAATCGGGTACTGGCCAATAGCGGCCTCGTCATGGAACGTCCAGTCTTCTGGCAGCAGGTGCGGGACAGCAAAGTGACATAATTAACAAAATATACCGCGCTGTCTACACAACAGCAGCCAGCACAAAAGTGTAAAATAAACAGAAGTATATATGGAAAATGTGCAGCGCTGAGCAAATAATGATCAATATGAAAAATAAAATTGACATATGAAAAAAAGCAATATAAATAGTGACACGTGTTCCGTGAGAATTAATGTCCAAGGTGTAAACAAAAAAAAAAGGGGGGGACACAGACAAGTCCCAAATGTATTCCAAAAGGGAGAAGTTCAAAACATAAATGGGTAACAGTCATAGAACTCCTGAATGAACATCCAAAATGTGACAGAGGTAACATAGATGATCCGCCACCAAAAGTACCAGTCGCTTACCAGAAAGGATAGACTCATACAGGTGTACACCTGATGGGTCAAACAGGCTTTACAGGATGACCAGGGAACTCAGGCTCACTATGTGGATACGGTCTTCAGGCAAACACTCCAAAACGATGGATAAAGCAGGTAAACCGAATGGGCAAATAAGCCCAACCATAAAGAGAAAAGAGAGGAAGAACAGGGCACATAGAGTAATTCTGTAAGGAATATTTATTGTTGTAAACATAAGAGTTGCACTTACATTTTCCAGAGTAAAAACAAGCGCTTCAAAATAGACAGTAACCGGGGGATCAGCATAACAGCAAACAGCAAAGGACTCAAGGTGGCAGCAGTGTCCAGGTGACAGCACCCGGCTCCAGGTGCCATCTCCACAAGATGGATGGGCAGCATGTCCATGTGGGGCCCTAAGGCAGCTGGGACTGCTCCTTCAGCCCGCGCCACTCACCTGGCCCTTCCACACCTGCCTGGTCACCTATTCAAGTCAGCAGTCCCCATGACTGTGAAGAGGGAGGACGGAGCTCCAATCTCTTTGAGACTGCCTGGCTGCCCCCCGGTAACTGATGAGAAAGTAAGGACAGGTGCACTGTGTAGCCCCACCGTGTGCCTGTATAGGAGTAGCAGCGGGGCAGCTGCATATAGAGGAATTGAGCTTTCCATATTCCTTCAAGCAGCCGCTAAATGTTTGCAGAAGGGAGAGAAGGAGAAGTGAGCATTCAGTATTGCTGTCCCCCCTGTGCTCTCCAGTTCCTCTTTGTGCTCCCTGGCTTCTCCCCAGTGATCCCTGCCACCTATGCTCCCCCCAGTGCTCTTCAGCCCCCCAGTGCTCTCCAGCCCCCCAATGCTCTCTACCCCTGTTCTTTTTGCCCCCTCCCCGTGCTCTCCAGCTCTCCCCATCACTCCCCAGCCTCCTTTCCTGTGCTCTCCAGCCTCCAACCCCCCAGTGCTCTCCAGTCCCCCAGTGCTCTCCGCTCCCCCCAGTGCTCTCTACCCCTGTTCTTTCTGCCCCCCCAGTACAAACCCCACCACTCTCTAGCCCCCCACAGTGCTCTCCAGCCCTTCGTGCTCTCCACCCCTGTTCTTTCTGGCCCCCAGTGCTCTCCCCATCACTCTCCAGCCCCCACCCTTGTGCTCTCCAGCCCCAGTGCTCTCTGCTCCCCCCTGCTCTTTGTCCCCCCCAGTGCTCTCCAGCCCCCTCATGCTCTCCTTTTCTTTCTGCCCCCCCCCCCCCCAGTGCTCTCCCCATCACTCTCCAGCCCCCATGCCTGTGCTTTTTCCTGGCCTCCCTCACTCATTGCAGCTCTGCTAGGTCCCCCCTCCTTTCTCCCGCCGGCTGCTGCAGGGGATCTGTGAGGATGGAGAGGGGGGAAGGGACCAGTATCATGGGTTGCTCAGTCTAAAATGCTGGGCCTATTTTTTTTTTCCTAGTGCAGGCCTGGCAAGGAAGATGAGCAGCGAGGGCAGCAAGCACTGCCTTGAAGGGAGAAGAGCTCTGAAGACCTCCCAGGACAGGATGACTTGGGCCGGAAAATTAGGAGGGGCAGAAGGTGCAGGTGGCCAGGGACCACTCCATCTCACACCAAACAGATCCTCTGGAAGGAGCAGAATACTGTCCCCATCCAGAACGAGAACAGACCCTGCCTTCTGCTGGTGCTGGCATGGAAGGTATCATACCGAGCATCACAAACACACCTTCCCACAGACAGGGACTGCAGACTGGGACATGGGGCACAGGAGGAGCTGCAGACAGGGACAGAGCTAGGGATCTCTCTCTCCCTCAACCACCTCTCCCTCACCCCCCGCTCTCTCTCTCTCCCCTCTCTCTCACTCCCCCTCTCTCCCTCCCCTCTCTCTCTCCCTCCCCCTCCCTCTCTCCCCCTCTCCCCCCTCTCTCTCTCCCCACCTCTCTCCCCTCTCTCTCTACGATGTGCTGAGATCCCCCACTCTCCTTCCCCTGTGGATGTTGAGTGACTCAATGACACCCCTCCTCATCCTCCCAAGGCACAGGGAAAACTTCTAGAGAGGTTGTCACCTTGCTGGTTCCCAGACTTTTTATTGTCTGCATATGTCTGATTGGTGAGGAGGGTGCCCTGGAAATGGTGCTGATGAACTGTGTGCTAGATTTGTACATCTTTCTGCAGCCATTGCTATTGCTTGAAATTTTTTCCCATTATGGGTGTGAGTGGGGCCTCATGTCTATGTTTTACCTAAGGCCTCACAATGCCTAGAGCCGCCTCTGCAGTAGAGCCCTGATTTCAACATCTTCAAGTCTGTCTGGGATTACATGAAGAGACAGAAGGATTTAACGTAGCCTACGTCCACAGAAGATCTGTGGTTAATTCTCCAAGATGTATGGAACAACCTACCAGCTGAGTTCCTTCAAAAACTCTGCACAAGTGTACCTAGAAGAATTGAAGAATTGATGCTGTTTTGAAGGCAAAGGGTGGTCACACCAAATATTGATTTGTTTGGCTTCTTCTTCTGTTCATTTGCTTTCCATTTAGTTAATTGATACAAATAAACTAATTAAGTATAACAAAAGGAAAAACTTTTTTTTTTAGTTTTGGATAGAGTGGAAACGGATTAGAACACCTCTCAGTTTGTATTGCTGTCTGTGCCCTTGCTAAAGAGGAAGTAAACCCTGATGGGTTTTACTTCCTTTTTTGTTCCCTGCAAAGTAAAAGCATAATGTGCTAGTATGCATTTGCGCTCCTCCACCTTCTGTTTGAGGATGCCCCACAGATGCTCAATACGGTTTAGGTCTGGAGACATGCTTGGGCAGTCCATCGCCTTAACCCCCAGCTTCTTGAGCAAGGCAGTGGTCGTCTTGAAGGTGTGTTTGGGGTCATTATCATGTTGGAATACTGTCCTGTGACCCAGTCTCCAAAGGGAGGGGATCGTGCTCCGCTTCAGTATATCAAAGTACATGTTGGCATTCATGGTTCCCTCAATGAACTGTAGCTCCCCAGTGCCGCCAGCACTAATGCAGCCCTAGACCATGACACTCCCACCACCATGCTTGACTGTAGGCAAGACACACTTGTCTTTGTACTCCGCATCTAGTTGCCACCACACACACTTGTCACCATCTGAACCAAATAAGTTTATCTTGGTCTCATCAGATCACAGGACATGGTCCCAGTAATCCATGTTCTTAGTCTGCTTGTTTAGCAAACTGTGTGCGGCTTTCTTATACATCATCTTTAGAAGAGGCTTCCTTCTGGAACAACAGCCATGCAGACCAATTTGATGCAGTGTGTACTCATATGTCTATTTCCCAAAGACAACCTCTGGATATGACGCTGAGCACGTGCTTTCAACTTCTTTGGTCAACCATGGCAAGGCCTGTTCTGAGTGGAACTTGTCCTGTTAAACCACTGTTTGGTCATTGCCACCGTGCTGCAGATCAGTTTCAGCATCTTGGCAATCTTCTTATAGCCTAGGCCATCTTTATGTAGAGCAACATTTATTTTTTTCAGATCCTCAGAGAGTTACATAGTTACACAGTAGATGAGGATGAAAAAAGACACATCAAGTCCAACCTATGTGTGTGATTATTTATCAGTATTACATTGTATATCCCTGTATGTTGCGGTCGTTCAGGTGCTTATCTAATAGTTTTTGGGAAACTATCAATGCCCCCCGCTGAAACCTCCGCCTGTGGAAGGGAATTCCACATCCTTGCGGCTCTTACACTAAAGAACCCTCTACGCAGTTTAAGGTTAAACCTCTTTTCTTCTAATTTTAATGAGTGGCCGCGTGTCTTATTAAACTTCAGTTCAGTGCTCGCAACCTTTCTTCATAACTAATATCCTCCAGACCGCTTATTAGCGTTGCCCTTCTTTGTACTTGCTCCATTTCCAGTACATCATTCCTGAGGACTGGTGCCCAGAACTGGGCAACATACTCCAGGTGAGGCCGGACCAAAGTCTTGTAGAGTGGGAGAATTATCGATTCATCCCTGGAGTTAATCCCCTTTTTTTTGCATGCCAATATTCTGTTTGTTTTGTTAGCAGCAGCTTGGCATTGCATGCCATTGCTGAGCCTATCATCTACTAGGACCCCCAGGTCCTTTTCCATCCTAGATTCCCCCAGAGGTTCATCCCCTAGTGAGCAGATTGCATTCATATTTTTGCCACCCAAATGCATTATTTTACATTTTTCTACATTAAACCTCATTTGCCATGTAGTTGCCCACCCCATTAATTTGTTCAGATCTTCTTGCAAGGTTTCCACATCCTGCGGAGATGTTATTGTCCTGCTTAGCTTAGTGTCGTCTGCAAATATAGAGATTGAACTGTTTACCCCATCCTCCAGGTCATTTATGAACAAATTAAATAGGATTGGTCCCAGCACAGAACCCTGTGGGACCCCACTTGCCACCCCTGACCATTCCGAATATTCCCCATTTATCCCCGCCCTCTGAACTCGCCCTTGTAGCCAGTTTTCAATCCATGTACTCAACCTATGGTCCATGCCAATGGACCTTACTTTGTACAGTAATCTTTTATGGGGAACTGTTTCAAATGCTTTTGCAAAATCCAGATACACCACATCTATGGGCCTTCCTTTATCTAGATGCCAGCTCACCTCCTTATAGAAGGTTAATAGATTGGTTTGGCAAGAATGATTCTTCATAAATCCATGCTGATTACTTCTAATGGTACCATTTTCATTACTAAAATCTTGTATATAGTCCCTTATCATCCCCTCCAAGAGCTTGCATACTATTGATGTTGAGCTAACTGGTCTGTAATTCCCGGGGATGTATTTTGGCCCTTTTTTAAATATTGGTGCTACATTGGCTTTTCTCCAATCAGCTGGTACCATTCCAGTCAGTAGACTGTCAGTAAAAATTAGGAACAATGGTCTGGCAATTACTTGACTGAGTTCCCTAAGTACCCTCACGTGCAAGCCATCTGGTCCCTGTGATGTATATAATGTTAAGTTTCCCGAGCCTATTTCTAATTCTGTCCTCTGTTAGCCATGAGGGTGCTTGAGGGTGCTTCCTGTGATGTGTCATGTGGACAAACACTGCAGTTTTGGTTACTGAAGCCCCTCGATTCCCTTGTGAAGACTGAGGAGAAAAATAAATTCAATACCTTCGCCATCTCCCCATCCTTTGTAACCAGATGTCCTTCCTCATTCTTTATGGGGCCAATATGGCCTGTCCTCCCTTTTTTACTGTTTATATACTTCAAAAATTTCTTGGGATTGGCTAATGCTCTTATTTAATATGCTCTTAAAGCAAACCCATCTCTCCTCCGTGTTCTTGGTTTCTAAGATTTTATCCCAATTTATATCTTTTTCATGAGGTGTCATGTTGAACTTCCAGTGACCAGTATGAGAGAGTGAGAGCGATAACACCAAATTTAACACACCTGCTCCCCATTCACACCTGAGACCTTGTAACATGAGTCACATGACACCGGGGAGGGAAAATGGCTAATTGGGCCCAATTTGGACATTTTCACTTAGGGGTGTACTCACTTTTGTTGCCAGCGGTTTAGACATTAATGGCTGGGTGTTGAGTTAATTTGATTGGGCAGCAAATGTACACTGTTATACAAGCTGTACGCCCACTGCTTTACATTGTAGCAAAGTGTAATTTTTTCAGTGTTGCCACATGAAAAATAGAATAAAATATTTACGAAAATGTGCCAGGGTGTACTCACTTTCCTGAGATACTGTGTGTGTGTGTAGATATATATATATATATACACACACATATATATATATATATATATATATATATATATATATATATATATATATATATACACACACACATATATATATATATATATATACAGATATATATATCTACACACACACGCAGACACTTTGTATAGTTAAACCATTTAACTGCTTTACAGTATTTTCTGTGCTCACATTATATTTCATACAACCAGGTTTCAGTGTTCACAAATATTCATAAAAGTGTAAATAGCTATGTTTTTATAAATTTTTCTTCCTACTGTAGAATTTTACAACCTATGTTACGGGAATTTTTTGACTAGATAGTCCTCGATATAATACAGCACCACATCCCAGTAATTTTGGTAACAATAGTAGAAGGAAGGTAAGGGATTATAGCGGTGCCCAAAATGAATTGTTAGAATACTGTAAACTGACACAGAGCTATAAATGATATAATATGTTATTAATAAGCAGGTTAAAAAGAATATACACTAAATATATTCGACAGTGTGGACAAACACTGAAGGAAAAATTACAAAACCATCGTATACAGCAATATAGCAAAAACCAGCCAGTAGCGTAGTGGCGGGTCTTGTTAACAGGTATTAGAATCCTACATGTTTCGCCAACATTGGCTTCCTCAGGGATAGTTGATTATACCTGTGTTAATTTCCTGAATTCTAAATAGAGAGACAAGTAGTCAGAGAAACAGTAACAATATATATTTCGAACAAAAACTAATGGAATAAAGTGGAATGAAAAACACACATATTATATACATATTAAGCACATAATAAATGGCTGCCAGACATGGCCAAAAGTCTACCCACACAAAGAGCCGCTGAAGCAAGCGACCGACCCAATAGACACCCACCAGGGGCACACCTCCCCACCCTACAGATAACCCCAAAACAAACCTCTCTCCCAAGGATGGTAAATTACCTACCAGTAGGTCCCAGAGGGTGAACAATTGCAGTCCCCCAGGGTGAATTCAGGGCTCCATGTCGCAAATAGGTGGCTACAGGGGGCGAAAAAATAACATAATTTTGGTGAGCACCCAGAACTTAGAGTGTTCAACCGCAATGACATCGGGCTAACAAAGCCTCAAAATACTCACAGTATTTGTCTTAATAAAAACAACAAGGGTCAGGTAAGGGCGCCCGGTACGCTGGCATTAATGGGAAAAACAAGACCTAAGGCCTGAGTGGGACTTTACATGAGGCAATACTAACATTTACCTCCATCCCCAATGCGTTTGAGCAAAAAAAAAGGAAAAATAATTGGTGGGACTTTGTATGAAGCACATAACTAAGTCAGACGAGCCAATCCATGTAAAACATAATAATTTATTACAAAGGGTATACATACACATAAAGGATAATAAAAGTAATACAATCATATAATATAATATTGAATCTCATTGGATAAATAGCATTCCTAGATAGTTCATGATAAAACAAATGTCTCAACATAATGGGCATGGTAATATAGTATTAGGTCTCAGTATAAAAAACCTGAACAATACATAATATAAAGCACTTGTCTCGACATCTTGATACATGATAGTAGACTTATGGTATGTAAACTACAATTGTAATGGTAGCATGCAAGTATAGTAACAATGAAGAATTGGTTTGTTCTTATAGACTTCAATATAGTAAAAATTGGGCCTAAAAACTGTGACGTAGCATCGTAAAAAAGCTCTACACGTTTCGTGGCTACATTACCACTCGTCAGGAGCAGATGCATGATTTTAGAGGTATCTATAATAAAAAATGCCAAAGGAAAAATATAATAGATAATAATAAAAAATAGGGCAAAAAAGAAAGAAAGAGGGGGAACATAAATGTCCCAAACACTCTCACCTATCTATAACATATGGGTACGACTGGTGATGATATTAATGATAGAAGGCACTGCAGGAAACGCTGTTCCCGGGAGCTGAGACGGTACCACTGGAAGCACGGCTTTGAAACTAACCACCAAAATAGAAAAGATACCAGATTCCAACTGGGGTATAGATGATTGATAGTGTGACCGGTTCAAAATATGAGTGCTTGCCAGAGCTTATCTGTAAAAAAATTATTAGGGTAAGGTGAACTGAGACCACAGCTAATGTATTAGATAGAATGCAACCTAGTGTGTGTATGTAGGGGAAATGTCCAGTGTGTGAGAAAGAGAAAGAATAAATTAAGAAAAAAGAAATAGTTTAAAGTGACCAAAAGTATGTCGTGAGGATGAGGTTGTGCATAAAATAGAATAGGTAGTGAAAAAGAGAATACCTATTTACCTTTGAAGATTTTGGGAAACCAACATAGATAATCCAGAGGTGCAAAAGTGTGTTACCTGATGATGCAAACTAAAGTGTAACAGGGGGCGTGTATGGTACTATATATCAGCCGCAGACCAATGAGAACCGGCAACGTCACGCGGCGTGAAGAGGGAGGGGTAGCGCCAACACCCGAGCCTGTGAACCGGCCCGGCGTTTGGCGCCAAAAATCCCCTCGTGGAACACGCAGATGGAGACGCATGTCAGCGGCGCGGTGTCACGAATGACGTCACCCGCTGGACATGTGGGCGTGGCGTCGACTCGCAGCGAGCGCACCACCCCGCCCCCTAATAGGGGGTGGAGGGGGGGCCCCGGTGCGAGTCGCAGCTCCCGGGAACAATGATGCAGAGCCCAACCCCATCTAACAGAGCTGTTCCCAATGAGAGAAAAGGAAACGTCTTGGCATGTACGAGTCACAGATAATAATAAGAAAAGTGGTTAATGGTTTAGTTATGTGCTTCCATCCCCGGAACTTTTGAGAAAAACAAGACCTAAGGCCTCAGTGGGACTTTAGATGAGGCAATACTAACATTTACCTCCATCCCCAATGCGTTTGAGCAAAAAAAATTACATTAAAAAGCATTACACTCTTCTAAATGGGAGAATCGTAAGGTCTCCACCCATGACACAAGTGGACACTAATTAAAGGTACTTATGTTATGTAGTGAGGTGCTCCGCACCCAAAGGGATTTAGAAGAGTGTAATGCTCTCATGGTTCAGAGATGCAGGTTCTCCCACTCCATGGATAGTGTAGGACCCACTGATTATGGGGTACTTTGTCGCAGTAAGTGGGCTTAGCACCATATAGCAATATGGTGTGACCAAATCCCCATATTTTTTGATAATGTTTTTTGGAAATGTTTAGGTGTTTTAAACTAGCCTTGCTTGAGGTAAATGTCTTTTTTTCATGTGTGCGCTGTAATATTTTCTTCTATTGTATGGTCTTATGGCTGCACCATCTTTAATGCATTTTTTACAGTGTGCCTCCCAAATATCTTGTTTGTATATTTTATGGATTCTGACCAAATCCCTTTGGGTGCAGAGCACCACACTACATAACCTAAGTACCTTTACTTAGTGTCCACTTGTGTCATGGGTGGAGACCTTATGATTCTCCCATTTAGAAGAGTGTAATGCTCTCATGGTTCAGAGATGCAGGTTCTCCCACTCCATGGATAGTGTAGGACCCACTGATTATGGGTTACTTTGTGGCAGTAAGTGGGCTTAGCACCATATAGCAATATGGTGTGACCAAATCCCCATATTTTTTGATAATGTTTTTTGGAAATGTTTAGGTGTTTTAAACTAGCCTTGCTTGAGGTAAATGTCTTTTTTGCATGTGTGCGCTGTAATATTTTCTTCTATTGTATGGTCTTATGGCTGCACCATCTTTAATGCATTTTTTTAGAGTGCGACCCCCAAATATCTTGTTTCTTTATGTGATCTTAAATGACGTGAAGGACTCGATGTACTGAAAAGCCAACCAATGCGGTGGCACTGCAGTACATCGGAGGATGTAATGCTGATCAATGAAGATCATATGAGCGCCAATGGCTTGAGATGGGTGGACATTGATGGAAAGCAGTGCCGCCCTTGGGTGTCCATACAGCATACAAGGCGGATAGCCGACAAGGGCGGAAATGTTGTTGTCATGGATGTTGCTGCATATGAAACTATGTGCCGCAACATCCTTGACAACAAGGAATGGTATCGACCCAACTCTAGGTTGCTCATTGACAATTTTGCCACAGAATATTATGAATTGATTTTCTCTGCTTATCAACATGGTACTATTGATAGTAATACCTGGAAATTTCTGAACATTAAAGATCCCAAAATACCAACCTTTTATGCCTTACCAAAATTGCATAAATCTTTAAAATCTCCACCTGGCCGCCCAATTGTGTCCAGGTGTCAATGCCTCACAGAAAACGCAAGCGGACTTGTTGACAAATATCTTAGCCCGCACGTTACATCATTATCATCTTATGTTAAAGACACGATACACCTTCTTCGCATCCTTGAAGACTTGCATCTGCCCCATAACAAATGGCTAGTGGCTCTGGATGTAGAGAGCCTTTATAACGCCATTCCTCACAATAAAGGTATTGAGGTTGTCACTAAAATACTACAAGAAAGAGGCCCAAAATTTGAAGCTTACGGTCAATTTGTGACCAAACTCCTGCAATTCATCCTCACATGCAATCATTTTATGTTTGGCTCTTCCCACTTCCTCCAGGTACAGGGGGTGGCTATGGGGACCAAGTGTTCCCCCTCTTATGCCAACCTGTACCCGGGGGGGGTGGGAAAGGGAACTCTTTGCCAATCCTGATTTAGCCCAGTTTCTGTGCCATGTGGTTTCCTGGCACAGATACATAGACAATGTGCTTTTCTTCTGGTCTGGCACCTGGGAGGAACTGTCCCAGTTTGTGGACTTATTGGCCATTAACACCTACAACTTGAAATTCACTATGGACTGTAGCCAAACAAAAATTGCATTCCTAGATTTAGAAATCCATCTGGATTCCAATGGAAATCTTTACTCGGCACTATACCGGAAG
Source organism: Lithobates clamitans (assembly GCA_037952925.1). Taxonomy (NCBI): domain Eukaryota; kingdom Metazoa; phylum Chordata; class Amphibia; order Anura; family Ranidae; genus Lithobates; species Lithobates clamitans. The sequence goes on along the minus strand of JBBGZY010000008.1, from coordinate 5,539,673 downwards.
CCATCGCCCGGTAATACCATTCTTCACGCGGGTAGTGCACATCCAAAACCATTATTAAGGAGTATTCCTTTCAGCCAATACCTCCGGATTAAACGAAATTGTTCACATGAAACGGATTTCCTTAAAGCCTCATATGATCTCTATCATAGGCTAAGGAATAGAGGACATAGCCATACACTCTTGAAGCGTGCCTTTAACAAAGTTAAAAAGTTGGATAGGAAAACACTTATTTTCTCCACCAAGAATCGCGAAACTTCCCAGCCTGTCCATCTCATTACACAATTTTCTCAGCACCACAATCAAGTGAGAGACATTCTCAACAAATTTTGGCCACTACTTACGGCAGATACAGTTATTAAAAAATACATCAAACCTTACCCGGACATAACCTACCGACGATCTGCTTCATTAAGAGATCGTTTGATAACCAGCCATCATTCCCCTATGCAGGCGCCTTCTCTAACTGTCCCGGGCACTTTTCCCTGCGGAAAATGTGACGTATGTGAATTCATTTATGACTCCCGAGAAACACCGCTTCCCAATGGTTCCATCCACAATATAAAACACACAATTACCTGTCAAACTGTGGGAATAGTCTACCTAGCTACTTGCCGTTGCGGATTCTTTTATGTCGGCAAGACTAAACGCCCGTTTTATATACGCATTAGAGATCACATAAAACCCCTATACAAACGTATCACAACCACTGCAATCAATAGACATATTGCCTTACAATATAATTTCAACCCTCATGTTATAGGGTTCTCCGCCCTGGAGCATGTTCCTTTACATGCTAGGGGCGGTGGCATTGATCAAAAGCTACTTCAACTGGAAACTAGGTGGATACACACCCTGGAAGCCACCAAATTTCCAGGGTGTAATGAATACATTTGTTTCAAATCTTTTCTCTAATCGTGGCTCGATTTTTTTTGACATTCTTGGTTCACACATTGTACTTCTTTCATTTCTTCCTCCCATTTTCCCTCCCACCTTCAAGTCAACAATGTATCCACGGACCAAGTTACCCTTATCCATTAGAGAACACATTTGATTGTATTCATTGTTTATAATTGCTAATATCCTATTGTGAATTGTTTTTACTAATAACTCTGTATCAATTTAAGCTTTGGTATAACTCTCACATTTTTATGTATTTGTTGTGTATATTTTTTTTGGCTGCTATACATGGCCTACTGTGGGACCTCTGCGGGGATCTGGCCCTGTGCTTCCCAACTGGTGTGTGGGCGACCCTTGGCCATTACATTCCCCGCTCATGTCCCACTCAGTTCTTTCCCCCAATTGCTGTGAGCCGGCGATGGTCCCTTTCCTCCCCTTCCTCGGCCTTCCCTCTGCTGCCCTCGGGTCCCCCTTTCCCTCCCTCCCTTTCCTGCCTGTTTTTGTGCCACAGGGATGTGCCCGATCAGTTCCCCCTCTGGGTGGGTTGCTGCTCCTTATGCCGCCTTGGCTGTATGGACACCCAAGGGTGGCACTGCTTTCCATCAATGTCCGCCCATCTCCAGCCATTGGCGCTCATATGATCTTCATTGATCAGCATTACATCCTCCGATGTACTGCAGCGCACATCGAGTCCTGCGCGTCATTTAAGATCACATGACGCGTCAGATGACCCCGCACACCTCCCTGGGTCTTGTAGACCCACGGAGCTATTGACGGGCGCATGTGCAATGGCTCCTTGTGTCCGCTCACATGCTCGGTGATGTCAAACGCCGTTCGTGTGTGGGGGGCTTTAAAGGCCGGCTTCTCCGGCCATTGCTCCGCCGGTGGTCTAGGGTGCCCATACCTGCTGTCTTGCTCAACTCGCTAAGCTTGTGCTTTATCCTCATACTTTATGCTGAAGATATCCTTGCCGCTTAGGTTTGAGACATCAAGTCTGATTCAATGCTTTCTCTTTCTCATTATAGTGTAGCTTCACTGTGCTTTACCTACCACCTACACTGACTACATTTTCATAGCGCCAGGGTAATTAAGTTACACTGGACCTACTGGTGAGTTTATCTCCCTTTACTTATCGAACTTTGTGGGCTTACCATACCTAGCTTGATATTGTTCATGACCCCATTTCTTATCTTTAATACTTAATTATTTGCAAATGGCAATCATCTTCATCTCTCTGTATGCCCTTATGACTTTTTCCTCCTCTCTCCCTCTAGCCATCATTCGTCTGTGACTCTTTTCAACATTAATGCCAGCGTACCGGGCGCCCTTACCTGTCCCTTGTTGTTTTTATTAAGACACATACTGTGAGTATTTTGAGGCTTTGTTAGCCCGATGTCATTGCGGTTGAACACTCTAAGTTCTGGGTGCTCACCAAAATTATGTTATTTATATAATTTTCCTCTATCCCACCAGACCCCTTTTTTCGCCCCCTGCAGCCACCTATTTGCGACATGGAGCCCTGAATTCACCCTGGGGGACTGCAATTGTTCACCCTCTGGGACCTACTGGTAGATAATTTACCATCCTTGGGAGAGAGGTTAGTTTTGGGGTTATCTGTAGGGTGGGGAGGTGTGCCCCTGGTGGGTGTCTATTGGGGCGGTCGCTTGCCTCGGCGGCTCTTTGTGTGGGTAGACTTTTGGCCATATCTGGCAGCCATTTATTATGTGTTTAATATGAATGTAATATGTGTGCATTTCATTCCACTTTATTCCATTCCTTTTTGTCCGAAATATATATTGTTACTGTTTCTCTGACTACTTGTCTCTCTATTTAGAATTCAGGAACTTGACACAGGTATAATCAACTATCCCTGAGGAAGCCAATGTTGGCGAAACATGTAGGATTCTAATACCTGTTAACAAGACCCGCCGCTACGCTACTGGCTGGTTTTTGCTATATTGCTGTATACGATGGTTTTGTAATTTTTCCTTCAGTGTTTGTCCACACCCTTGTTGAATATATTTAGTGTATATTCTTTTTAATCTGCTTATTAATAAAATATTATATAATTTATAGCTCTGTGTCAGTTTACAGTATTCTAACAATTCCTTTTGGGCACCGCTATAATCCCTTACCTTCCTTCTACTATTGTAACCTATGTTACAGATATACCAGTAATACTGAAATGTCACATGCAGTTTCATATATAAAAATTCTTACTATCATTTTATACACAGGAAAATGGCAAAATAAATTTACAGCTGACATTTCTTACTAAAATCTCTGTAGGAAAGGAGATCAGGCTTCTATATTCACAGCAGAATCTTCCATGATGTACGATAGCTCAGCTTAAAGTGACATTTCATGGTTATGTTATAAAATGTAGAACTGGTCTTACAAAAGTACAACAAACCCAAATACACAAAATGGCCTGTCTATCTGTAGGGAGATATATACCCCAGCTGTTTTACATCTTTTTCTTGGTGGCAGTATAGGATTGCTGTAAAGCTATGAAAATCACAGTCACAAAAAAACAGTAATCATCTGTGAGAGTTCAGATCATTAGCTAGTAGATGTACATATTGTAATATACAGTCATTTGAAGAAGGTCTCCAAAAGACTATAATCAGAGGGGGACAAACCCCCAGACTGTTTTTACTGTCAAAGGAAACACAAAACGAGAGGGGCTTGGACAACTTGAAAACCCAAAGCCTTAGAAAATGTATACCTTATGAAGAAATTCAAGAGGAATTGTATAAATCTATAAGCAATGTGTAAAAAAAAAAAAATTTTAAGAAAAAAAAAAAAAAGATTGCCTATTCACAAAGGTATTGAAGAGAAATATTCTTAAAGTGTCCTACATGCAGTATAAGGGCCCTTTCACACTGGGGTGGGGGCCTGCGTCGGCGGTAAAAGCCGCTATTGTAAGCGGTGCTTTACGCTAGCGGGGCGGTTTTACCCCCGCTAGCGGCCGAGAAAGGGTTAAAAACCACCGCAAAGCGCCTCTGCAGAGGCTCTTTGCCGGCTGTATAGCCGCGCCGTCTCATTGATTTTAATGGGCAGGATCGGTGAAGGAGCGGTATACACTCCGCTCCTTCACCGCTCCGAAGATGCTGCTAGCAGGGCTTTTTTTCCCGTCCTGCTAACGCACCGCACCAGTGTGAAAGCCCTCGGGGCTTTCACACTGGAGTCAAAGCAGCGGCACTTTCGGGTAGGTTTGCAGGCACTATTATTAGCGCAATAGCGCCTGCAAACCGCCCCAGTGTGAAAGGGCCCTAAAATCACTTTGTAGCACAATCATTGCTTAACCACTTGCCGACCAGCCGTGGTCATTATACTGCGGCAGGTTGGCAGGATCCCACGAGCCTTCGTAGCCATACGTCGCTCCTTTAACCTCCCTGGTGGTATGATTATTTCAGATTTTTGATGCTCAAAGCGGTACAACTCTTTTGCATAGAAATTTGGCGTTTTCTATTGTAGGCTTGTAATTCTTAGGAATAACACACTTAAATCTGTCCAAGCAAGAGTCTAGTAGACATCCCGGGTATGGTAAAGTTTGAAACAGGAAATCATCAATTATAATATCATAAATCACTATAAATAATTATAACAAAAAATAATATAATAATAATAACAAATATTCAATAATGTAATCAAATCAAAAACACTGAAATTTGCAGAATTGTCGCTGTCATTACTTTCAGTGTTTGATGACAAATTTCCCCACAAATCACTATCGTTCAATTCTGCAAGTGATTCTAATTTATTATCACTGTTTTCTAGCTGGTCTAAAACCGCTTTTAATTTAAAGGGACGGTTTTGGTTGCTATGGACAATCTCCAGTTTCCAGGCAGAAAGAACAGTATTTATAATATAAAACTGCATGCAGGGCACTGGAGAAACCACTAGGGACAAAAGGGATGTGAAATAATTTCATATAGTAATGTAATCTGTAAGATTACGGTGTACTGTATATATAGTGTGTGTTTAACTTTTTGAATTTGGCGCCATGCTCCGTCCCCGTGTGTCGCAATGTTCGCAGGGAACGGAGCTCGGCTCTGTGATGAAATGAGTGGAGACACAGCCGCCGCACACAGCGGGAAGACATTGCAGGATCCTGGGGACAAGGTAAGTAAGCTGTGGCTCGGGGTTACCGCTTTTGGTACTGAAAAATCAACCCAGAGCCACACTCAGGAATACCGTCAGGGAGGTTAAGCGGGATAGCAGGTGTGTGCTGCACTCATTTTTTTTTTTAAAAAGGGTATATTTATTATAGCAAAAAGTACAAAAGATTGAGTTTTTTTCCAAATTTGCGCTCTTTTTTTTGTTTATAGTGCAAAAAATAAAAACCGCAGAGATGATCAAATACCACCAAAAGAAAGCTCTATTTGTGGGGAAAAAAAGGACGTCAATTTTCTTTAGGTGCAGCATCGCGCGGGCACGCAATGGTCAGTTAAAACGATGCAGTGCCGAATCACAAAAAATGGCCTGGTCATACAGCAGCCAAATCTTCCGGGGCTGAGGTGGTTAATGCACTAGCCTGTGGCTCAGTAAGTCATTTTTTTTTTTAAAGGAAATTACATTGGATTGTCTTTAGAGAAATAGAACTGTTATCTGCCAAAAAAAGAAACATCAATAAAAGAGGTTAACTGGAAAGAAAAGCAGACGTTAGTGCTGTCTTATGTAATGTAGTTATCTTTATGTTGCTCCTTCACTTATGTGCGCATAATACATAAAATCTGAAAGACCCTAAAACCTTTCCTAACAGGCCTTTCCAATTACTTTTTTTTGTTCTACAAATAATTTAATAACCACCAGAAAATATATTAATACTAAATGGGTATTTCTTTTTAAATTCCCTCTTGCCAGAAAAAATTAACAGACGCATCCTTAGATAAAGTATGTCCCAAATACTGTAACTGAGGATAAGATATGGGTTTCGTTTGAAATTTACAGCAAGAACCAGGAATATCACAAGAGACCTATTAGCGCACATAACTTAATTTTGAGAATAAAGGATTTTTTGTCCATTGTTCTGAGCATTTTTAATTAAAATAGGACATGGTGAGAAATAAAAGTAGTAACCACAGAAATATAACTTAGGGAATTACAAATTACTAAATGACAATTTGAAACAATTTGTAAAATATGTTGAGACACTGGGCCTGATTCTCTGAAGTGAGTTATACTTCCAACAAGAATGAGCAGTATTTGCTCTCCCTATCCATCAAAGTGCTGCCTGCTTGTCCATTTATATGTTCACATATGAACATTCTTTAGGACATACCAAGATGCACATCTAATGGCTGAATGATTAACAAATAATTAAGCGAGAGGTTATTCTTAAAATTTTCAGAACAATTATTTATTTAAAAAGTCAGTGTACCGAAATGTTGAAAGCATTTGTAAAATATTGAATAAATACTTAATTTTTCAAAAATAAAGTATATCTAAGCCTAAACTTTTTATTTTCATTTTGGATGGAGTATGGTTTGGTTAGAACCTCTGCCAGTTTTTTTCTCACTGGGGAGATTTGTTATAATAACAAAACAGTAAGTAAAAGGACATTTTTCCAAGTCAGGGAAAGCAACTCTTAAAAACTGGCCATACACAGCTTTCTTTCAGCCAACAGATTTCTCTATCCACACAAACAAATTGGATAGAGGAATCCACTGTCAGAACACACTGATCAGCTGCTCTAACCGCTGATTGAGAAAAAATTTCCAGTATGCCCCTTTATCCGAAGTCGATCAAATTCTGTTGTGCAAAGATGGCCGCACAATTGATGTTTGGCCAGTCCCTGCTAAACCACAATCGTGTATGGCCAGCTTTAGACAGTTATCACCAAAAGGTGTCTCCATTGGAAGATTTCTCTTTATTCTTGTGACATTTGTTATTTTCAGTGCCTGTGATGACGGACACTAGGACAAATATAGAGGGTAAATCTTTCTAGTGGGGACAGAGGTTTTACTTGCTCACCACCCTACCCAAGACAAGCCATCTACTGCAAATCACCTTACAGAGCATGTTAAGGAATTACTTTACCTATTTTTGCATATCTGGTAGCACATCTGGTCAGAGCCACACTAATGCTCTTACTCGACAGGCAGGAGTTTGCCTGTCAGTTTCACACACAATTCTGGCGGCTGCAGCCTAGCAGCGGGGAGTAACAGCGGGAGTATCACAAACACAATCCCGGTGGCTGCAGCCAATGGATTGTATGTGTGATACTCCCCGCTGTTAGGTCCGTAAAAGGTTAAAGCACCTGTGCATGATATTAAAATAAAAAAAAAAATAAAAAAAAAATAAAAAAACAATGTGTCTGCGCTAGAAAAAATCGCTGCACTCAAAGTGCAGTACCCCTAGGTGCTAAAGTATAAAGTGCACAGTGCTATGTGAAACACAGCAAGTGAGTGATCAAACAAAACAACATATCCATTAAAATATCAAAATAAAATACAAGAGGATATAACAAACAGTGAATAAATGAAGTCCAAAAACGTGTATATCCAATGATATAAAAGTGCCCAAATAAATTAGTCCAAAAATTTGGTGAATTTCACATATCCTATCTTCCAAACTGTGCCACCAAAAAACATGCTGTGGTGTCTTCCAGCCGCCCCCACAGGTGTATATGCTCACCTTCCTGTGTGTGACACAGCGATTAGACTATGTCAAACAAAGCCTTGGAGCCACTCCTGTGCTCATTAGGAACCAGCTGTGCAGACTTCCAATGTTCTCAAGTGGAGATGGTTTATGCAAGAGAAAAAAACTCCATAGCGCAATATGTAGGTATAAAGGATTTTAAAATAATCAGCTCCCCTCACATATATGTGCATGCGTAAAAATACCCCTAGGTGCTAAAGTATAAAGTGCACAGTGCTATGTGAAACACAGCAAGTGAGTGATCAAACAAAACAACATATCAATTAAAATATCAAAATAAAATACAAGAGGATATAACAAACAGTGAATAAATGAAGTCCAAAAACGTGTATATCCAATGATATAAAAGTGCCCAAATAAATTAGTCCAAAAATTTGGTGAATTTCACATATCCTATCTTCCAAACTGTGCCACCAAAAAACATGCTGTGGTGTCTTCCAGCCGCCCCCACAGGTGTATATGCTCACCTTCCTGTGTGTGACACAGCGATTAGACTATGTCAAACAAAGCCTTGGAGCCACTCCTGTGCTCATTAGGAACCAGCTGTGCAGACCTCCAATGTTCTCAAGTGGAGATGGTTTATGCAAGAGAAAAAAACTCCATAGCGCAATATGTAGGTATAAAGGATTTTAATCAAATAATCAGCTCCCCTCACTGGGGTACTCACATATTGTGGGTGCGTGAGTGCACCATCCTTAACAAGCATAAAACGGTCAATCTCTCGGTGTGGTGTGCGGTGCGGCGTGTGTAACGAAAATCTCCTGCTCTCTCTCTGCTGACAGCTCCGTCCAGGCCCCTCCCCTACGCGTGTTCGGCACCGGGACCACGTGCCTTCTTCAGGGGGAAGATTCCCCCTGAAGAAGGCACGTGGTCCCGGTGCCGAACACGCGTAGGGGAGGGGCCTGGACGGAGCTGTCAGCAGAGAGAGAGCAGGAGATTTTCGTTACACACGCCGCACCGCACACCACACCGAGAGATTGACCGTTTTATGCTTGTTAAGGATGGTGCACTCACGCACCCACAATATGTGAGTACCCCAGTGAGGGGAGCTGATTATTTGATTAAAATCCTTTATACCTACATATTGCGCTATGGAGTTTTTTTCTCTTGCATAAACCATCTCCACTTGAGAACATTGGAAGTCTGCACAGAAGATTCCCCCTGAAGAAGGCACGTGGTCCCGGTGCCGAACACGCGTAGGGGAGGGGCCTGGACGGAGCTGTCAGCAGAGAGAGAGCAGGAGATTTTCGTTACACACGCCGCACCGCACACCACACCGAGAGATTGACCGTTTTATGCTTGTTAAGGATGGTGCACTCACGCACCCACAATATGTGAGTACCCCAGTGAGGGGAGCTGATTATTTGATTAAAATCCTTTATACCTACATATTGCGCTATGGAGTTTTTTTCTCTTGCATAAACCATCTCCACTTGAGAACATTGGAAGTCTGCACAGCTGGTTCCTAATGAGCACAGGAGTGGCTCCAAGGCTTTGTTTGACATAGTCTAATCGCTGTGTCACACACAGGAAGGTGAGCATATACACCTGTGGGGGCGGCTGGAAGACACCACAGCATGTTTTTTGGTGGCACAGTTTGGAAGATAGGATATGTGAAATTCACCAAATTTTTGGACTAATTTATTTGGGCACTTTTATATCATTGGATATACACGTTTTTGGACTTCATTTATTCACTGTTTGTTATATCCTCTTGTATTTTATTTTGATATTTTAATTGATATGTTGTTTTGTTTGATCACTCACTTGCTGTGTTTCACATAGCACTGTGCACTTTATACTTTAGCACCTAGGGGTATTTTTACGCATGCACATATATGTGAGGGGAGCTGATTATTTTAAAATCCTTTATACCTACATATTGCGCTATGGAGTTTTTTTCTCTTGCATAAACCATCTCCACTTGAGAACATTGGAAGTCTGCACAGCTGGTTCCTAATGAGCACAGGAGTGGCTCCAAGGCTTTGTTTGACATAGTCTAATCGCTGTGTCACACACAGGAAGGTGAGCATATACACCTGTGGGGGCGGCTGGAAGACACCACAGCATGTTTTTTGGTGGCACAGTTTGGAAGATAGGATATGTGAAATTCACCAAATTTTTGGACTAATTTATTTGGGCACTTTTATATCATTGGATATACACGTTTTTGGACTTCATTTATTCACTGTTTGTTATATCCTCTTGTATTTTATTTTGATATTTTAATGGATATGTTGTTTTGTTTGATCACTCACTTGCTGTGTTTCACATAGCACTGTGCACTTTATACTTTAGCACCTAGGGGTACTGCACTTTGAGTGCAGCGATTTTTTCTAGCGCAGACACATTGTTTTTTTATTTTAATACTTTGCACGAATATGGAACGTGACTGAGTGTTTGCAGCTGGTCTCCACTGTTCACTTATTATTTTGTAGGCATTTATCCGTAAGTGGCTCGCAGGGTTTCATATATATTTTGTTCACCTGTGCATGATAAAGGAAAACCTGCAAACATGGCCTGTTAAGGGTACTTGAGGACAGGGTTGAGAACTACTGCTTTAGACGATGTAAGGGCTGGAGAGCATATAGTTACATAGTAGGTGAGGTTAAAAAAAGACACAAGTCCATCAAGTCCAACCTATGTGTGTGATTATATGTCAGTATTACATTGTATATCCCTGTATGTTGTGGTCATCCAAGTGCTTATCTAATAGTTTTTTCATTTAACTATTGATGTTTGCCGCGGATACAACCGCCTGTGGAAGGGAATTCCACATCCTTGCCGCTCTTACAGTAAAGAACCGTCTATGTAGTTTAAGGTTAAACCTCTTTTCTTCTAATTTTAATGAGTGGCCCCTATTGTGGGGTCACCAGTACAGTATTTGTAAATTGAAATCATATCCACTCTCAAGCGTCTCTGTCAAGACTTATACTCACCGAGGCCAAGATGCCGAGAGCGGCTCGCCCTTACGACCACGCGCACCCGACCCCTGGAAGTGATACAGGAGCTGGGGGCACGCGGAGGCACGGACTTCCGGTAGTGATGGGATTCCTGAAGGGCCGGAGGGAGGTCCGGGTATACGTTGGCCACCAAGGAGCTGTAAAGGCAAGCGGTTAGACCCGAACCGGAGTATCAGGCAGCACAAGTCCGTAATTCAGGCAAGTCCGTAATTCAGGCAGAGGTCAGAACCAGGGTATCAAGCAGAGCAAGTCCGTTTATTCAAGCAGGGGTCAGAGATATCAGGCAAGCAGAGTATCCGTTAATCAGGCAGAGGTCAGGGTATCAGGCAGGCAGAGAGAGTAATCCGTTAATCAGGCAGAGGTCAGGGGTATCAGGCAGGCAGAGAGAGTAATCCGTTAATCAGGCAGAGGTCAGGGGTATCAGGCAGGCAGAGAGAGTAATCCGTTAATCAGGCAGAGGTTTGGCACACAGGTACTTGGTATTCAGGATAAGCAGCAGGTACAGGGAACAGGGCACAGCTGACGACAAACCAGCAACCCGACTGGGTGCTGGAGCCGTCACAAGTAGCCCTCACCCGCACGGCCAGGGCGCGCACACGGGGACCACCGTGCACCCGTGCGCGCCGCACCATCGGGCCGCGAACGGGTGTACAGCGTAGCGTGCGTCCTCCGCGCATGCGCCCTGGAGCCCGGCGGACGGAGGCGGCCTGTGCCTCCTGACAGTGCCCCCCTCCTAAGGGCGGACACTGGACGCCCAGGCTGGACATCAATTCCGGATGGTCTCGATGGAAAGCTTGAATTAAGCGTGGTGCATGCAGATTCCTTGCGGGTTCCCAAGAGTTGTCTTCAGGTGGGTATCCCTTCCACTGGATCAAATACTGCAGTTGTCTGCCCTTCTTCCTACAGTTAAGGATGGATTCCACCTCAAACTCATTCTCCCCATCCACCCTAACTGGTGGAGGAGGAAGTTCACCTCTTTCCGAAAAAGTGCTATCCACTACAGGCTTCAGCAAGGACACATGGAAAACAGGATGGATCCTGTATGTTTTTGGTAATACTAGCTCCATAGCCACAGGGTTGATAATCCTTTTGATGGGAAAAGGACCAATGAACTTAGGCCCCAGTTTCCGAGAAGGCACGGACAATTTAAGGTTGGTGGTGGACAACCAGACCTCCTCTCCTATGTTAAAGGTTGGATTCTCCCTCCTGCCCCGATCATACTGTTCCTTGTAATCCGCTTGAGCTCTTTGTAACATGTCTTGAATCCTCTGGAAATTAACTTGCAAAGAGGTTATTCTGTCATGCACTGCAGGGACTGCTATCTCAGGCACATCGTTGGACAGAAATGTGGGGTGAAATCCGCAATTTGCCCAGAAAGGCGTTTGGTTGGTGGCAGAGTGGACGGAAATGTTATACGCGAACTCCGCGTATGGGAGAAGACTTGCCCAATCATCCTGGGATCCTGAGCAGAAACACCGCAGGTATTGCTCTAGGGTCTGGTTCGTTCTCTCCGTTTGGCCGTTACTCTGAGGATGGTAAGCTGATGAGAGGCAGACCTTGATATCTAGAGCTTTGCAGAGCTCCCTCCAGAATTTGGACGTAAATTGTACACCCCTGTCTGACACAATACTCTTTGGTACACCATGGAGCCTGATGATTTCTTTTAGAAAAATATTGGCCGTCTCCAAGGTCGAAGGAGTGCCCTTCATGGGCAAAAAATGAGCCATCATGGAGAGACGGTCGACCACAACAAAAATAGTGGTAAAACCCCCCGAGGCTGGCAAGTCCACTATGAAATCCATGGAGACGTCAGACCATGGCCGTTCTGTGATGGGCAGGGGTTTTAGTAAACCCCAAGACTTGGCGTTTTGACCTTTGTTCTGCTGGCATAGAGGACAAGAAGCCACATATTCCTTGCAATCCCGTCTCCACCCAGGCCACCGGAAAGAGCGAGAGACCAGCTCGGACGTGTTCCTTATTCCAAAGTGCCCTGCGAGTTTGTGATCATGGCACATTTTAAGGGTTAGTGATCGTGTCTCCCGAGGTACAAAAATTTTCCCACGAATCCAAAAAAAATTCCCATTTCTCTTCAAGGACTGTACCTCTGGTTCTGTACAAGAGTTAGACGATGATTTAATGGATGACATCAAGTCCACTTGTGCCATCCCAAGGAAGTTTTGAGGAGAGAGGATTGTACTAGGTTTTGGAGTTTGGGAATCTGCTGAGAAAATCCGTGAGAGTGCGTCTGCCTTTCCATTTTTGGTGCCAGGTCTGTAAGATATGTGGAAATTGAAACGAGAGAAAAAGAGAGCCCAACGAGCTTGTCTAGGTTTCAGCCGCTTTGCTGTCCGTAAGTACTCAAGGTTTTTATGATCTGTAAAGATCATCACTGGGTTTAAAGCGCCTTTGAGCAGATACCTCCATTCTTCTAGAGCGAATTTAATGGCCAGCAGCTCCCTGTCACCTACATCGTAGTTTAATTCCGGTGGGCTGAGTCTTCGGGATGCGAATGCAACGGGATGAAGGATGGCTTTGGGCCCTTGTCTTTGGGAAAGGATTGCTCCTGTTGCAATTTCCGAGGCGTCCACCTCCAGTACAAATGGCTGAGAAGGATCGGGGTGGCAAAGAATTGGAGCAGAACTAAACAGGTTTTTTAATTTCAGAAAGGCCTCTTGAGCGGCTTCAGACCACCGGAAGGAACCGTGCTGGCGGGTTAGCTGGGTGATGGGTGCCACAATGGCCGAGAATCCGATAATGAATTTCCGATAAAAGTTGGCAAATCCTATGAACCGTTGGACCCCTTTTTTATCGGACGGGGCTGGCCACTCCTGAATGGCTTGGATCTTCTGGGGATCCATTGCGATCCCATCTGCTGATATGATGAACCCCAGGAATTGCACCACTGATCTCTCGAATTCGCATTTCTCCACTTTTAAATAAAGCTTGTGCTGCCTCAATATGGTGAGGACCCTTTTGACGTGCCCCTTGTGTAGCTCCATCATGGAGGAGAAAATGAGTATATCATCTAGATAGACAACAAGGAAGTCGTCCAGGTATTCTCGGAATATATCATTGACTAGGTGCTGAAAAGTGGCAGGAGCATTACACAGCCCGAATGGCATCACCAAGTACTCGAAGTGTCCGAACCTGGACCTGAATGCTGTCTTCCATTCATCCCCGGCTCTGATTCTAACGAGATTGTAGGCACCCCGAAGGTCTAATTTGGAAAAGACCTTGGCGGATCGAAATCGTTGAAACAGCTCCGGAATAAGCGGCAGTGGGTACCGGTTCTTGATGGTGATGTTGTTAAGCTGCCGGTAGTCCACACAAGGTCTAAGGGATCCATCCTTCTTCCCAACAAAGAATATCCCTGCTCCGGCAGGTGAGGAGGAGGGACGAATAAAACCCTTTTCTAGGTTCTCGTTAATGTATTGCTTGAGAGCCTCCAGTTCAGTCTCTGAGAGGGGAAAGATGCGCCCGAACGGAATCACTGACCCCGGCAGCAGATCAATCGGACAGTCATAAGGCCGGTGAGGTGGTAGGCGGTCGGCCATTTGTTTACTAAAGACCTCTTGGAACTCAAGATATTCGGCGGGGATCTGCTGGAGTTTATCTGGTGGAACTGAAACCGTAGCACAAACCTTTGGAATCGAAGGGAGGCAGTGTTCAGAGCAATATGGAGAAGAGAAAGATACCGACTTAGTGCTCCACTGGATCTGTGGGTCATGAGCCTGTAACCAGGGCAGGCCTAGGATGACTGGGAAAATGGGAGAATGGATGAGGTCAAGCCGTAGGAGCTCTTGATGTCCGGAGTCGGTGGTCACTAGAATAGGCCGAGTCTCCTGGGTGATTGGACCCGAACTAGGAAGAGAGCCATCAGCCAGATGCACCTGTAGACCTTGAGCTTTCGTTTGCAAGGGAATATGGAGGCTGCGGGCCAGGGCTGCATCCATGAAGCAGCTACAAGCCCCCGAATCAATGATGGCGGGTAGGCAAGACTCCCCTTCCGGTAGCTGCAGGGAAACAAATAACATCACGTAAGACTTTGGAGCATTATTGTCTTGGTAATTCATCAATTTTGGCTGACAAAACTTACTGGGCCTTATTGGACAGCTGCGCAGGAAGTGTCCAGCTCCCCCGCAATAGAGACACAAATTGGACTGCCGTCTGCGTTGCCTCTCTTCTGAAGTTAGTGGGGCCCGGACCAATCCTAACTGCATGGGTTCAGCTTCGGGAGGTGTTGTAGGAGACGGTGGCGGCATGGGTGAGGCTCTGAATGGCGTCCACGTAGGGCGTGGACCCTGGAACCGCTCTGAGCGACGCTCCCGCAGGCGCCTGTCTAATTTCGTAGCTGCCTGAATTAGTTCTTCCAAGGACTCGGGAGTCTCCATTCTGGCTAGCTCATCTTTGAGGAGTTCAGACAAGCCTAGACGGTACTGGTAGCGCAGAGCCGACTCATTCCAATCTGTGTCGGCTGCCCATTTACGGAATTCTACCGTATAGTCTTCAATTGGTCTCCTCCCTTGGGATAGGTGATGTAAGATGGCTTCAGCTGTAGCCTTCCGCTGAGGGTTGTCATAGAGTTTGGACATACTCTCGAAGAAGGTATCTATGGAGTTCAAGACAGGGCTTCCTTGTTCCATTAAACCGTGGGCCCAAGCCTGAGGTTCTTCAGACAGCAGTGAGATTGCGAATCCTACTTTGACGATTTCTGATGCGAACGTCCGGGGCTGAAGGGCAAAGTAGAGAGAACATGCGTTTTTAAACGCCCTGAATCTTTTACGGTCCCCTGAGAACCGTTCAGGTGTAGGGACCCTAGGTTCAGGAAGCGCCATGACAACCATAGGGTTGGTGGTGGCCTGGGGGAGCGGACCTTCATTGCTGGGTACGGGAGCTGCAGCGGCAGAAGGGAGTACCCCAGTAATTTGTTGGAGGCGGTTGTCAATCTGAGTATACCCCTCTTGTAGTTTCTGAACTGAGTCGGCCAGCGAGGACACCTGCTGGCACAGGATCTCCAAAGGAGAGCGCGCTCTGTCGGCCTCGGACATCTGGCTGGTTTGTACTGTCAAGACTTATACTCACCGAGGCCAAGATGCCGAGAGCGGCTCGCCCTTACGACCACGCACACCCGACCCCTGGAAGTGATACAGGAGCTGGGGGCACGCGGAGGCACGGACTTCCAGTAGTGATGGGATTCCTGAAGGGCCGGAGGGAGGTCCGGGTATACGTTGGCCACCAAGGAGCTGTAAAGGCAAGCGGTTAGACCCGAACCGGAGTATCAGGCAGCACAAGTCCGTAATTCAGGCAAGTCCGTAATTCAGGCAGAGGTCAGAACCGGGGTATCAAGCAGAGCAAGTCCGTTTATTCAAGCAGGGGTCAGAGATATCAGGCAAGCAGAGTATCCGTTAATCAGGCAGAGGTCAGGGTATCAGGCAGGCAGAGAGAGTAATCCGTTAATCAGGCAGAGGTCAGGGGTATCAGGCAGGCAGAGAGAGTAATCCGTTAATCAGGCAGAGGTCAGGGGTATCAGGCAGGCAGAGAGAGTAATCCGTTAATCAGGCAGAGGTCAGGGGTATCAGGCAGGCAGAGAGAGTGATCCGTTAATCAGGCAGAGGTTTGGCACACAGGTACTTGGTATTCAGGATAAGCAGCAGGTACAGGGAACAGGGCACAGCTGACGACAAACCAGCAACCCGACTGGGTGCTGGAGCCGTCAGAAGTAGCCCTCCGGCGAGCGCGTCAGCGTGACGCGCCGCCGGGCACCCGCACGGCTACGGCGCGCACACGGGGCCACCGTGCACCCGCGCGCGCCGCACCATCGGGCCGCGAACGGGTGTACGGCGTAGCGTGCGTCCTCCGCGCATGCGCCCTGGAGCCCGGTGGACGGAGGCGGCCTGTGCCTCCTGACAGTCTCTTCTACCGAGAGAATAAGTTCAGTGCTTGCAACCTTTCCTCATAACTAACATCCTCTAGACCCTTTATTAGCTTTGTTGCCCTTCTTTGTACTCGCTCCATTTCCAGTACATACTTCCTGAGGACTGGTGCACAGAACGGGTCAGCATACTCTAGGTGCGGACGGACCAGAGTCTTGTAGAGCGGGAGAATTATTGTTTTATCTCTAGAGTTGATCCCCTTTTTATTGCATGCCAATATTCTGTTTGCTTTGGTAGCAGCAGCTTGGCATTGAATGCCATTGCTGAGCCTATCATCTACTAGGACCCCCAGGTCCTTTTCCATCCTAGATTCCCCCAGAGGTTCTCCACCCAGTGTAAAGATTGTATTCATATTTTTGCCACCCAAATGCATTATATTAAAATTTTCTACATTAAACCTCATTTGCCATGTAGTTGCCCACCCCATTCATTTATTCAGATATTTTTGCAAGGTTTCCACATCCTGCGGAGACGTTATTGGCCTGCTCAGCTTAGTATCATCCACAAATACAGAGATTGAACTGTTTATCCCCAGTCGTTCATGAGCAAATTAAATAGAATTGGTCCCAGCACAGTACCCTGGCGGACCCCACTACCCACCCCTGACCATTCTGAGTATTCCCCATTTATCACCACCTTCTGAACTCGCCTTTGTAGCCAGTTTTCAATCCATGTACTCACCCTATGGTCCATGCCAACGGACCTTATTTTGTACAGTAAACGTTTATGAGCAACTGTGTCGAATGCTCTTGCAAAATCCAGATACACCACATCTACGGGCCTTCCTTTATCCAGATGGCAACTCACCTCCTCATAGAAGGTTAATAGGTTGGTTTAGCAAGAATGATTCTTCATGAATCCATGCTGATTACTGCTAATGATACTGTTCTCATTACTAAAATCGTGTATATAGTCCCTTATCATCCCCTCCAAGAGTTTGCATACTATTGATGTTAGGCTAACTAGTCTTTAATTCCCAGGGATGTATTTTGGGTCCTTTTTAAATATTGGTGCTTTGTTGGCTTTTCTCCAATCAGCTGGTATCATTCCAGTCAGTAGGTGAAAGAGGGGGGTAAACTACTGCGCAAAACCAAAATAAACTAACAGTAATAAATATAACAAGTGTTAGAAGCTGCCAACATATATAAGTGCTCCCTCACAGCCAAAGATAATGAAAAAAATAGTATGTGGCGCTAACTAACATAAAAAAGAGAAGGAAAAACGACACACAGAATATCAACAGTTAGCAAGAATGTGTTGCAACAATATGAAAATGTGACCAATCTACAATGTAATGAAAAAAATAAAAATAATAATAATAATATAGCAAGGTGGAAATAAAGTGAAAACAATCTCTTGGGGCTATCCTTAGCTACCAAAAATGTGTTACAATAATATAACAATAGTATAGCAATATAACAATATAACAATAATATAACAATATACAATAGTATATTGCAAAGCTTCAGTGAGGAACACTAATGATATAAAGTGCGTTGGCAATACTATAAAGTGCAATAAATCTCAAAGGTGCAAATGAATGAAACAACTAGGTGAGTAAACTCCATAAATGTCTAAATCTAATAAAGTAAATAAGACAAAATAACGTGCAATGTCCAAGAAAATATGTGATCCAACTCCAAATGGAATGAAGAAAACCCAAATCTCCATATAACAGTTCATATATATGAAAAAGTGCATGTGCAAAAAAAACAATCGGTGTCCACTTCATCCAATCACTGTCACCATCCGAAGTGCGCCACTCGTTTCCCCCAGTCTCTCATCTCTAGTGAAGACCCCACAATCGGTCGACCTCCAGCGATCACCTCAGCAATAACGGGATATTTGGAGGGTGGCTTCAGTCTCCAAGCTCAGCAGATGAAGTGAGGATATGTAGTAAAGAAGAGGGATGGCTCCATTGTGTAGTAATTTAAAACAATTTATGCAAAAAACACATGTAGTATCTTACATCTAAAATCTCAGAAAAACGGCTGTAAAACGGGTACTTCTGGATTAGGCTGCAACCGGAAATGACATCACCTGGCTCCTCCCTAAATCAGCTGGTACCATTCCAGTCAGTAGACTGTCAGTAAACATTAGGAACAATGGTCTGGCAATTACTTGACTGAGTTCCCTAAGTACACTTGGTTGCAAGCCATCTGGTCCTGGTGATTTATTAATGTTAAGTTTCCCAAGTCTAATTTTAATTCTGTCCTCTGTTAACCAGCAGACTTTGAAAAGTTGATTATTCAGCCGAAAGGTGGGAAAGAACTGAATAGTCCTTTTGACATTGACAGACAATGTTGTGGCCAAGGAGTCATTCAACAGAATGTCATCCACATAATGAAAAAGAGAAAAGAAAGGGCACACCAGCCATGTGCATTATCTTTTGGATAAAATTTATTAAAACTAATGATAAAAAGGGACTACTTACAAACAGTAGTGGAAGATCCCAATAGTATAAAGACAGTCTTCCAATCTCAGCAAACAGTCAGAGAACACAGCAGAGCCAACCGGAGATGCCAAAAGAGCTCATAGAAAATCACTGCTGGTTGACGCGTTTCGAGGGGAACATCCCCTCTTCCTCAGAGCACGGCAGTGAATCAACCATCAGCATTCCCCTTTTTTTTTATTTAGAATGGATACATAGAGTAACACCCCTATGCACCTGCAATCAATCGGACCCAATCATAAGGGCCCCTCCCTTCTATTAGCCTAACTTGGTGGGCGGATCACCAAGTGGGTAAACAAATGAATACTGAGGATGATCCATTTTACATGAAATGATGTATATGGTGAAAAAACACAAAAATAAAAATACAAATTAAAAAAAAAAAATATCTGATGGATTTTGATGTCGGAATGTGCGATCATGTGTACAGGGCATGAGAGTGCATTTGTTTGCCAGTGTCCTGTTTTAGATTTTATTAAGTTGTTTTAAAATGTATGGAGAACACTATTGGTTTTATTCCTTTGGCATGAGCACATATCACACGGTGAGGAGGAGGCCAAATAGAAGCTCCAGTCCATGTGTTGGTGCCTGTGGTTGTTACTGGGAGCCAGGAGTCAGTTGGAGTATAGCCCTAGAGGGCCAAAAGTCTGTTTGACCTTGACTAATGATTAAGGTCCAGCCCAGGAGGTGAGCGCATATGATTCAGTAGATGTTATGCATGTGACACATGAGTGATCCGTTGAAGAGAAGTCTGGGATATCTGGAGTTCACTGGTGGTTGGACAGACATACATGATTAATGACTTTTTTTGTTTCATCATTTGGGACTCATTTATTTAAAAGACAATGTTTTGGTTGCGCTGCATCATTATTTGCATCATAACTTAAGTACACCTGTGTGCATGAGGCCTAACAGTAGCGTATAGACATACATACACACACAGTCTTAGGCAGGTGGAAGTGAGAGTCCCCCTTTAACTACAGGACACTCCCTTTAGTGGGTGGGCTGGTAGTTATTGTCCTGCCCCCTCCCTTTATATTTGGAAAGAGGGTTCTAGTTCACGTTCTTGGGATGCCAGCAGCAACACAGAAAATGTCCTTATGAGCATGAGAGAGTATGGGGAGAAGGCTCTGGTACATAGGAGGCCTAAGGCCTGGAACTAGGCACACCATGTAACAGCAGCAAGTACATCACAGCACCCCTCCTATAAACCATATGTATAGTGGTACAGTATCAGGACAGTTGCTAGATCATACCCAAGGATTTGGAAGCTGAATTCTTCTGTATGTTCTGCATCTATTACCATTGTACTAGAATGTTGTATGGGATACACCCTGTATTAAAGCAAAGTATGGACTGTTATACTTGTATCTACTTTTCACAAAGTTAAAAGCAAAGAAACCCCTTGTCTCTCTTGTCTCTAATGTCTCAGGTGGGAAACAGTACCCGAAAAATGTATCTTATGAAGTTATTCTCTACTGCTCTGCAGTATGTGTAAAGAAGAGAAAATTCAGTTAAGAGTGGAGTCGTGCTAACCAAACCTGGTCAGCCACAGATTGAGGAGTGGTTGGAGGCACAGAGTCATCCTCCTGATGGTAAGAGAGATGAACCCCTCAGGTAACATATACCAGGCGTCTTGGGCCCTGGGTGTTTGAGTGTAGCATGGGTCCCAAGTGTTCAGATGGACTTTGAGAGCTCTAACCTGAACCACAAGTGAGACATAGGCCTATGCATGAGTGTGCTTTGGATGTATAGGAGTTAACCACTTCAGCCCTGGAAGAATTGGCTGCTCAATGACCAGGCCATTTTTTGCAATACGGCACTGCGTCGCTTTAACTGACAATTGAGCGGTCGCACAACGCTGCACCCAAATAAAATGACGTCCTTTTTTTCCACAAGTAGAGCTTTCTTTTGGTGGTATTTGAACATCTCTGTGGTTTTTATTTTTTGCGCTATAAACAAAAAAGGGCGACAATTTTGAAAAAAACACAATATTTTGTACATTTTGCTGTAATAAATAGCCCCAATTTTTTTTTTAAAAAGCACATTTTTTCCTCAGTTTAGGCCGATATGTATTCTTCTACATATCTTTTTGGTAATAAAAATCGCAAAAAGCATTTATTGATTGGTTTGTGCAAAAGTTATAGCGTCTACAAAAGAGGGGATAGATTTATGGCATTTTTCTTCTTCTTTTTTTTACTAGTAATGGTGGCGATCTGCGATTTTTATCGAGACTGCGACATTATAGCAGACACATCGGACACTTTTGACACATTTTTTGGGTCGATTGACAATTATACAGCGATCAGTGCTATAAAAATGTACTGTCTACTGTGCCAGGCGAGGGCACTTTGAAATCCCTTCTTGAATCCTTCTACATATTTCCTGACATCCTACTGAGGGATAGGAAAAGGTTACCCACACAGCTTATCCACATCATTGCAGCAAGCCATTCCTTGCTAAAGGCTTTATTTGACCTTTTTTTAATTAAAAAGGTCAACAACTTCTAGGTAAGCGGACATCCACTTACAGAGCACTTTGGGTGTACAACACAGCTGGTGAAGGTTGTTCATCTACACAGCGGAAGAGTCACTTATTTTGTTTGACTTATTTTTTGAAATTGCACGTGGACTTTTTTTATTGGGATTTTCATAAAAAAAAATTTCACAAGGACATTATTTCCTAACACATGCAGGGATTGCATGGTTGTTATCCCTTTGTAATATGCACTATTTGTATCTAGTATTATACATATATTCAGCATTTTTTTATGGCACATTGATGTGTATTTAATAATTTTTGTTGGGTATGACATTTTTTATGCAACATAGCTAATAGTAAATATAGACCTAGCGCCCCCCACCACATACATTTTTCATGTGACACACTTTGACAAAGCCATAGAGCACCTGCTGTCCTGTGTGGATGATTATTCTAAATCTGTAAGACCTAATACACACAGGATGTCTAAAAAATGCTCCTCCTCTTGGCAATAGCCTCATGGCAGAAAAAAAGCCTGACGCTTGTAAAAGTGTCTTAACGCTTTTACAGGTGTCAAGCACGTGGGCGTTAATTCATTTCATTGGGCAGGATAATAATTTATTCTGGTCATTGAAATGAATTAACACTCAAACGCTAAACACCTGTAAACGTGCCTAAACGCTTGTAAAAGCCTTAGACACTTTTACAAGCATCACATTTACACGTGTCAAGCATTTTTTCTGCTAAAACGCTGCTGCTTCTGGGCGCACTGGACCTGGGGTTTTTTTCCTGCTTGTAAACACCCCTGCCACTAAAAGATTCTAAAAGTCTATATGTGCCTTGACACATAGGATAGCATGGAGGGGTGTTTGGAAGCAGTAAAAAAAACACCTGTGTGCATGAGGCCTAAAGATCATAAGGCACTGTGGGATGCTACTTTACACTTGTCTTTTGGGGGGGGGGTTGTGGCAATAAAAACACTCAGCTGAGCTGCAGGCAGGAGTGCATGTATATTTGTAAAGGCAACTGTCAGGTTTCATGTAAAAAGTCGGGGAGGGGAGGAGCCTGGGGTGGTGGTGAGGCCAGGGTCAAAGCAGGCCCTATGATTTCTGATTTCTAACAGCGGCCCTGTCTATAATACCCGCATCTGCCACTATACCACCCTATACTACCCACATCTGCCACTACACCACCCTATACTACCCACATCTGCCACTACACCACCCTATACTACCCACATCTGCCACTATACCACTCTATACTACTCACTTCTGCCACACTTACCACCCTATACTACTCACATCTGCCACTATACCACCCTTTACTACTCACATCAGCCACTATACCCCCCTATACTACTCACATCTGCCACTATACCAACCTATACTACCCACATCGGCCACTATACCGACTTATACTACTCAAACCAGCCCCTATGTTGCCCTATATTAGCCATATCTGCTACTATATTGCCCTATACTACCCAAACCTTCCACTATACCACCCTATACTACCCAAACCTTTTACTATACCTCCCTATACTACCCAAACCTCCCATTATACTAACCTATACTACCCAAACCTGCCACTATACCACCTATACTACCCAAACCTTCCACTAATACCACACTATACTACCCAAACCTTTTACTGTACCACCCTATACTACCCAAACCTCCCACTATACCACACTATACTACCCTAACCCGCCACTATACCACCCTATACTACCCAAACCTTCCACTATACCACCCTATACTACCCAAACCTTCCACTATATCACCCTATACTACCCAAACCTTCCACTATACAACCTACACTACCCAAACCTGACACTATACATTACTACACCCTATACTGTACCCTCCTGACCTCCCCTTTACTGTGTCCTCCAACCCCCCTGTACTGTACCCTCCTGCCCCTGTACTGTGTATAGTCATACATAAATACTGGCCTTTGATAAGCTGGGAGAGCCATTTATGACAGGGGGTAGTGTGTACAGGGAGGGGAATACTTTCAGAAAGTAGTGGGAGCAGTGTGTACAGGGAAAAAGAGTCAGTGTATACAGAGGGTCAGTGTATATGGGGTGGGGGGAGGCAGTGTGTAGAGAAGGCAGGACAGTGTGTATAGGGGGTGAATTTAATTTGGGATAATTCTCTGGTTGAGTGTATTTTTTGTTTCTAATCAGACTCAAAAGCCACGCCCAATATTTAGCATCATTTAGCCACACTCTCTTCTTGCCACCACGCACATAGCGCGCCACAGGTCACCATCTCCCTGGTAGGGGCCCTAGTGCATTACTTTGCCCAGGGGCCCATGATGTTATTAGGATAGTCCTGCACATAAACATACATATTCACATGCATACAATACATACACACACATATACTGTACATACTGTGACTGTGAGAGGCCCTGTCACTGTGTGAGTTTAGGGAAAAGACAGATCAGGGTCTGGCTCAGCATTTTACGTTTCTATGTTTTCTCTGTGAAGCGGAGAACCCTGTGTGGGAAACTTTGTGTTGAACTTTTCTTCTCTGCTTCACCTAATAAAAGTATAGGTGTAGACAAAAAAGATATTCTCCTGCGCTCGTGCTGGCAGTTTTAGTACAAAATGGTAGTATTTTCAAATGATATAATATATTATGTGATGAGAACATGCGTGTCCCGCTGCCTGAACTGACTGGGGGAAGTCTGGAAAAGCTGGGTGATGAGGGAGAAAGGAGGCGCGTGACCTAATGCATGAATCAAGTTGACAAATAAAATTTATTCTAAACAAATAAATGAATACAACGAAAATTACTATGTGTTCATAAAAACAGGTTACAATATTCTTATTTGATAAAATAGTGAAAATGATTAAAAAAGACCATCACAGGGTCAGATTCAGCACACTACAGCACTCTGACAGGAGGATCAGCGATCTGACAGAAGGATCGCAGGGTCAACCAACGATCGATCCAGACCTGTAGCCATTTTATACAAGCTGCTACTCCTTCACGAGCCGGTGTGCAGGTCCAGATGACCAACATCAACAACTAATGAACTACAACTACTGTACATACCATATGGAACCAAGACTGCTGTGATGTGGATGGGAACACTACTAGAACATAGCAGAATCCACCATCTGTCATGTGACACATCTCCCACACAGTCACACAGTCATCGCTCTCTATATAAATGCACCACATGATACAGACCATTTTCTGTCTTCCAAGGCTCTGATGAAGAGGAATCCCCTCAAAACGCGTTAGCCATTGATTCAGCCTATTCCCTTGCATGGGTTTTTTTAATCATTTCCACTATTTTATCAAATGAGAATATTGTAACCTGTTTTTATGAACACATAGTCATTTTCGTTGTATTCATTTATTTGTTGAGAATAAACTTTATTTATCAACTCGATTCATGCGTTAGGTCACGCACCTCCTTTCTTCCTCATCACCCACCTAATAAAAGTAGGCTGCCATGCCCTTGGACTGACACATCTACCAAATGAGATGAGTTTAACCACCCCAATATTACAATACTTGTCACAATATATACATATATGTATATATATATATATATATATATGTACATATACTGTATGTGTGTGTGTGTGTATATATATATATATATATATATATATATACACACACACACACACATACAGTATATGTACATATGTACAGTGTGTATATATATATATATATATATATATATATAAAACACACACATACAGTATATATAACACACACACACATACAGTATATATAACACACACACATATACAGTATATGTACATATGTACAGTGTGTGTGTATATATATATATATATATATATATATATATATATATATATATATATATATATCCATCTGACAGGAAACTGTGGTAGCTCTGATATAGCTAAAAAAACAGTTATGCAATGTAAAGAATAGACCAGGGGTGTCCAACCTTTTAACCTTTCTGGGCCACTTTGGAAGAGGAATTGTCTTGGGCCACACATAAAACACACTAACAATAAGAATAGCTGATGATCAGAAAAGTTGGGCAGATCACAAGTTAAAGAACACTGATACAGATAATGTACATACAGTATCTCACAAAAGTGAGCACACCCCTCACATTTTTTTAAATATTTTATTATATCTTTTCATGTGACAACACTGAAGAAATGACACTTTGCTACAATGTAAAGTAGTGAGTGTACAGCTTGTATAACAGTGTAAATTTGCCGTCCCCTCAAAATAACTCAACACACAGCCATTAATGTCTAAACCACTGGCAACAAAAGTGAGTACACCCCTAAGTGAAAATGTCCAAATTGGGCCCAAAGTGTCAATATTTTGTGTGGCTACCATTATTTTCCAGCACTGCCTTAAGCCTCTGGGCATGGAGTTCCCAAGAGCTTCACAGGTTGCCACTGGAGTCCTCTTCCACTCCTCCATGATGGAGCTGGTGGGTGTTAGAGACCTTGCACCTTCTGTTTGAGGATGCCCCACAGATGCTCAATAGGGTTTAGGTCTGGAGACATGCTTGGCCAGTCCATCACCTTTGCCCTCAGCTTCTTTAGCAAGGCAGTGGTCGAGTTGGAGGTGTGTTTGGGGTTGTTATCATGTTGGAATAATGCCCTGCGGCCCAGTCTCCGAAGGGAGGTGATCACGCTCTGATCATGCTTCAGTATGTCACAGTACATGTTGACATTCATGGTTCCCTCAATAAACTAGTGCCGGCAGCATTCATCCAGCCCCAGACTATGACACTCCCACCACCATGCTTGACTGTAGGCAAGACACACTTGTCTTTGTACTCCTCACCTAAGTTTATCTTGGTCTCATCAGACCACAGGTCATGGTTCCAGTAATCCATGTCCTTAGTCTGCTTGTCTTCAGCAAAACTGTTTGTGGGCTTTCTTGTGCATCATCTTTAGAAGAGGCTTCCTTCTGGGACGACAGCCATGTAGACCAAAACACCCCCAAACCACTCTCAAAAGTACTTACATTGTATGTGTCTATGTTGTAGGAGTGTACCAACAAGAATCAGAGAACCCCTAGGGGTATCACTGGCGGGAGCTGCGATGCCGGCTACAAGTCTTCCTCCTTCCCTCCATATAGGGTGGGTGGACCGCCCTGTATTACACATCGATGTCACGTTCCATGTGACCGAGCTGCTATGCCATGCCCATGGCGCCGCCGCTCTCCACCGCCTTTTACATCTAGCAGCCAGGTAGAGGGATGATTCTGGTGACGTTTTTGGGCGGCTTGTCCACCCAGCTGCGGTTGCCTCCTTCCCACAATGCACGCCAGCGTGACGTTGGTGGGTGTGGCGGACTTGCCCTTATAGGTCATTCTAGAGCATTTGACTCACACAGTGGTCCCATCTCCTCACTTGGACACTCTCTGGATCACTTAAGTTTGTATTAGGTAATCTGACTTTCACTCTTCACTATTATTATTTTACTTGGCACGTTTGGGTTTCATCTAATCCAATCTTTCTGGTGACACTGTTTCCTATTTTTTCATGTAGTTCATCATTTTATCACCTTCCACTCATACTCTCACTAACTGAACTCTATCTACACACTCATTAGCATCTTATTACCCTATCCTTTACCAAGAATAGGATATATGACCCAATATATCACAATATATGAGTTCCCAGTATATTTTTTTATATTTTATATTTTTGGTTTCAGCACTTATGGTCATTTATGACTATTTTCATCTTTTGGAAATTTCTTTTTTGAAAATCATCCTAGTTGAGTCCCGGGCCACCCTAACCACCTCAGCTCCCACCAGTGATACCCCTAGGGCTTTTCTGAGTCATGTTGGTACACTACTACTGCATAGATACATAGAATGTAAGTACTTTTGAGAGTGGTTGGGGGGGGGTGGTTCCCTAGGTAATTTTACCTACTATTTATCCTATCTTAATCTCTTTTCCTTCACAGGGTCAGACCATATAGATATTCTTTTTATTACTATACTACAGTATTCATTTATCCACATGCATGCTCCTGAAGAGTGGATGAATCCACAAAATGCATAGAGCTATTATATGCCGTGTTTTTATGCATAATTATATATTTTACCTGACCAAATCATTACTTGTATTATGTGATTTGTATTACTAAGTGGCAATTTGTAACTACTGTATGTATATCTACTGAATGAATTGCATTTGTTATCTATGTCCACTCATGATTACCCTAATGTAGCATATTACAGATTTCCAATCAATTTAAAATTTCTACACCTGCGTGCTTCATCTAAAGTCCCAACCCTCAGTCCTTCTGTTTGTCTCATTTAGATAGGGATGGAGGCAATTGACCTTACCAGGTCACCGCCTCATTTAAAGCCCCAACGTTCTCTTTTTCTTCATGAATCAAGACAATTGGGTTGATTTACTAAAGGCAAATCCACTTTGCACTACAAGTGCACTTGGAAGTGCAGTCGCTGTAGATCTGAGGGGGACATGCAAGGAAAATAAAAAACAGCATTTTAGCTTGCATGATTGGATGATAAAATCAGCAGTGCTTCCCCTCATTTCAGATCTTCCCCTTAGATCTACAGCGACTGCACTTCCATGTGCACTTGTAGTGCAAAGTGGATTTGCCTTTAGTGAATAACCCCCAATGCCTTGCCCTCTTTTTTGATCCTCAGTTGGCAGGAGTAAAATCACTGCATACTCTGGAGGTATTTCAGGCAGTCAGAATTACTTGAATTTTCAGCACAGGTCAGGAATCCTGG
The DNA here is from genome assembly GCA_037952925.1 of Lithobates clamitans. Taxonomy (NCBI): domain Eukaryota; kingdom Metazoa; phylum Chordata; class Amphibia; order Anura; family Ranidae; genus Lithobates; species Lithobates clamitans. The sequence goes on along the minus strand of JBBGZY010000008.1, from coordinate 5,511,544 downwards.
TTTGTGCTGCCGGTAGAGCCCAGGATGGGCAGGAGGCATCCAAGTTAACTATTTTTATTGGATTCGCCAGTTACTTATTCAAGCCCATGACTTGAAAAGGCAAGGTCCCCCACCCCTTTTTTTTGGAAAAAACGCTCGCAACCAGGTGTGTGGGGGCATCTTGGGCCATCCGCCATCAGGTGTCAGTGGCTCAGGATTTTAAGGCCATTACATGGTCTTTTGTGCATACATTCACAGAATTTTAGCAGATGGATATCAAAGCCATGGAGGATATTGATTTGGCCACAGTATATTTTGGCAGGCAGAAAAAGTCCTTCTCAGGTGGCAATTTCTGTGATGGTGTTTCCCTCCCCTCAAGTGCATTGTTTTAGGACATCCCATATAGTCATTATTATGGTTGCTCTGTGTCCTGTGATGTACGATAAAGAAAATAGGATTTTTTCGTCATACTTACCTGTAAAATCCTTTTCTTGGAGTACATCACAGGACACAGAGGTCCCTCACATCTTTTTGGGATATTCATTGCTTTGCTACAAAACTGAGGTCCTTCCTGTGTAGGAGAGGTCTTCCTGTTTGACTATCTGCCAGTGTCCATTCACCTATAGGAGTGTCCATTCACCTATAGGTGGTGTATAACCCATATAGTCATTATTATGGTTGCTCTGTGTCCTGTGATGTACTCCAAGAAAAGGATTTTACAGGTAAGTATGACAAAAAAATTATTTTTTCAACAGACTATATGTACAGTATGTGATTGTATGTATGTGTGTGCACATATATATGTACAGTATGTGAGTTTGTGTATGCATGAGTGCTGGTCTCTGGTGAAGCCCCTGACTGATATGGCCAGAAAGGACGGTAACCCACAGAGTTAGTCTCCGGAGTCCATTAAGGCCTTTGAGAGACTCAAGGCTCCCTTGTTTCTGTTCCTGTGTTGGCACATCCTGAGCCTATGTTACCGTGTATCCTTGAGGTTGATGCTTCTGAGACTGGTGTTGGCGCCCTTCTGTCTCAACGTCCTACCTCTGAGAGCGCTATGCATCCTTGACAATTTTCCTCCACTTCCAAGTTGGAGTTGGTTCCGGTTCCTGTGATTCATCCTGATCATATTCTGGCTATGGTTTGCACCAGTCCCACTTCTCCTTTGTGTGACAAAATTCTTGCTGCTCAGGTCCATGCTCCTCCTGAGAAACCTTGTGACCGCTGATTTGTCCCAGAGAGTCTCCGTACTGCCATGCTCCAGCCTTGCCATTCTCCCAAGGCAGCTAGCTACCCTGGGAAGAATCAACACATTTCCCAACAATTCTGGTGCCCTAGTCTATGTGCTGATGTAACTGCCTTCTTAGCTGCCTGTTCCATGTGTGGTCAGAGTAATGCCACGTACACACGATCGGACATTCCAACAACAAAATCCATGAATTTTTTTCTGATGGATGTTGGCTCAAATTTGTCTTGAATACACACGGTCATCCAAATCTTGTCGGAAATTCCCAACGTCAAGAACGTGGTGACGTACATCACGTATGACGAGCCGAGAAAAATTAAGTTTAATAGCCAGTGCGGCTCTTCTGCTTGATTCCGAGCATGTGTGGAACTTTGTGCGTCGGAACTGTGTACACACGATCGGAATTTACGACAATGGATTTTGTTGTTGGAAAATATGAGATCCAGGTCTCGAATTTTGTGTGACGGAAATTCCGATGGAGCCTACACACGGTCGGAATTTCCGACAACAAGCTCCCATCGAACATTTTCCGTTGGAAAATCCGACCGTGTCTATGGGGCATAAGACTCCACGACACCTTCCAGTGGGCCTCTTACAACCCATACCCAATGGAGACAGGCCCTGGACCCACCTGTCTATGGATTTCATTGTGGAGTTACCCAACTTCCAGGGCAACACAATTATCCTTATGGTGTTTGACGGGTTCTCAAAAATGTGTCATTGTATTCCACTTAAGAAGTTGCTCACTTCTAAGGAACTTGCTTCCATTTTTGCTCGGGAGATCTTTTGCTTACATGGGCTACCCTAGGTGATTGTCTCGGACAGGGGTAGTCAGTTTGTGTCGCGGTTCGGGTGAGCCTTTTGTGCACAGTTGGGAATTCAGCTTGCTTCTTCCTCTGCGTATCACCCGCAGTCTAAGGGGGCCGCAGAACAAGCCAATCAGTCCTTGGAGTAATTCCTATGTTGCTAAATTTCTGACCATCTGGTCAGACCTATTACCGTGGGCAGAGTTTGCTCACAACAGTGCCTTAAATTCTGCCTCCCGATTGTACCCATTTATGGTGAATTATGGTTTCCAACCTTCTATGTTGCCTGACTCGTTTGTTCCACAGTGTACTTCTGCGTTAGAGGAGCATCTCTGTGGTCTTCGTTCCACTTGGGCACAAGTCCAGGAGGCTTTGCGTCATGCTAATGATAGGTACAGACTCCATGCTGACCGCAGACGCCTGCCTGCAGCTTCCTACCAGGTTGGGGACAGGGTCTGGCTGTCATCTCGCAATCTCCGACTTCGTGTTCCCTCACTGAAGTTCGCACCTCGGTTTATTAGGCTTTTCCGTATTCTTTACAGGATTAACCCAGTGGCTTAAGCATTAGACCTTCCTTCTAATATGCATATTTCAAATGTATTTCATATCTTCTTATTCAAACCTTTGGTCTGCAACTGCTTTACCGCCTCGGTGCCACGTCCTCACCCTGTACAGGTTGAGAACCATGAGGAGTATGAAGTACAGTCCATTGTTGACTCCCGTAGGTTCCGTAGGCGCATACAGTACCTGGTGCATTGGAAAGGGTACGGTCCGGAGGAACGCTCTTGGGTCTCATCCTTTGACGTACATGCCCGTCCTCCTCCGTGATTTCCATAGACGTTTCCATCTTAAGCCTGGTGGTCCTCTGAGGGGGAGGGGTTGTTGAGGAGGGGGTACTGTCAGGGCGGGGCTCAGCCCTTCCTTCTCTGAGCTGGCCGTTTAGCTGTCAGCTAATTGCCAGCTGCCATCTTTCTCCACAGTTACTCAGCTGTTATTGATATCCTGCTCATTAGTCCTGCCTACTTAAGCCATCCAGTCCAGAGGAGCTCTGACTTCGTCTTGGTCAACATCACAAGAAACATCTCCTGCATTCCTGTTTGGCTTTGCTGTCATCCCTTCTGGTTCCGGATCCTGCTTGCTGTTTCACTACTTTGATCCCTGACTTCTGGCTTGGCTGACTATCTGTTCCGGTTACTGAACTTTGGCTATGTTTTGACTACATTTGTTCTTTTTACTTTTATTATTAAAGTGTGATTTAACTGTACTTCTGTCTCAGTCTGATTTCATGGTTTCTGAAACTTGGCCACCGTGCTGCAGCTCAGTTTCAGGGTCTTGGCAATCTTTTTTTATAGCCTAGGCCATCTTTATGTAGAGCAACAATTCTTTTTTTCAGATCCTCAGAGAGTTATTTGCCATGAGGTGCCATGTTGAACTTCCAGTGACCAGTATGAGAGAGTGAGAGCAATAACACCAAATTTAACACACCTGCTCCCCATTCACACCTGAGACCTTGTAACACTAATGAGTGACATGACACCAGGGAGGAAAAATGGCTAATTGGGCCCAATTTGGACATTTTCACTTAAGGGTGTACTCACTTTTGTTGCTAGCGGTTTAGACATTAATGGCTGTGTGTTGAGTTATTTTGAGGGGACAGCAAATTCACAGTTATACAAGCTGTACACTCACTGCTTTACATTGTAGCAAAGTGTCATTTCTTCAGTGTTACCACATGAAAAGATATAATAAAAAGGGGTGTACTCACATTTTTGAGATACTGTATCTGATTCCCACACAGGAGTGACCGTAATATAACAAACAGTGAGCTACACAGTGCAGTAACACTTGCCTATTGTCCCTTTTGTCTTGATGGATAAAGCACAAAATCAGCCTCCAGCACCCCTGGCTTGAACAGCATGTGGCTGGCCACACTCTCCTTACTTATTGTAAGACATCCATATATATATATATATATATATATATATATATATATATATATATATATATATATATATAGCCTTGAGGGGTTTTCAGATCCTTACGCAGGGACAGGAAACAACCTCTTAACAGGAAGAATCTTTTTGTAACAAGAACTCTATGGTAGTTACCAGACATGAATGTAAACCTCACAGACAGTGTACAAAAGAACACTTCCCTTCCCCCATAACAAGAATACAGGGGACATCTTTCTACAAAGACACCGGTTCTATCCCCATACACGCTATTAAGCCGCATACACACAATCGGACTTTCTGACGGGAAATGTTTGATGACAGGCTGTTGGTGGAAAATCCGACCGTGTGTATGCTCCATCGGACAATTGTTGTTGGACTTTCCGCCAAAAAATGTTGGCTAACAGGTTTTCAAATTTTCCATGGACAAATGTGTGTTGTCAGATTTTCCAAGCGTGTGTACACAAGTCCGTAGGACAAAAGTCCAAAGTACAAACACGCATGCTCGGAAGCAAGGTCGAGCCGGAAGCGGTCGGTCTTGTAAAACTAGCATTCGTAACGGAGATATCACATTCGTGATGCGGCAAATTATGAAATCGCTCAATGCAGCGCACATTCTCTTCTTCTTTATAATGGGATAATAATGAAGCTGCTTTGCTGGTGATATTGACAAACGTATTTCAATTTTTTTGTCTAGTGATCTCCAGAATAATATATTTTTTTTTTCTAGTGATCTCAACCATTATTATCTCGTATTTTTGAAGCTCAAAGATACAACTGTGTTGGTGTCCTCCTTTTTTAAGTAAAACACATAGCCAGGTATTTTTCAAAAAAAATATTTTTTATTGAATAGGGAGCACAAGGTCATATAAAAATCAAGAGGAAGGCAACGATGGAGAAACAGTTTGAATTGGTGAAGCATTTGTACCCCAGGGCAGACATCAATTATGTGAATTTCAAAATTGGTAACCTAAGGAGTCCATTTAATAGGGAGCACAATACGGTCCTGGACTCTGAGAGAACGGGAGCCGCAGATGACATATATATGAGTCTTCCAACAGCCTGTGTTTTTTGCCAGACCAGACCGAACCCAGGCCATCGCTCTCAACGCTTCAACAAAAATACACTAAAAAAAATAAATAAATGCATTCTCTGCACAAAAGAGATCAACTCAAATCATAATTTTCTAAATAAACCAAAAAAACATTATAAATGATAGTGTTGCTAATCCCCAACCCAGTGGCCTTGTTGGGGCTGCATTATCCACAGTCCGCCATGCTGCTGTGGTGGGTGGGGTGGCTGTGGTATCTGTGGAGGTGGTGGAGGATTACGCTCTAATTCACATATGTGCGTTTTTCAGGTAATTTGGCCCCTCGTCCCCTTGTTGAATAATTGAAAAGAGTGCTACTTGTCACAGAAATTGCACTAACCTGCCCCACATCCCTAATTACAATAGATTGAAAAAACTAAATTTCCTCTAGGTGGGACTTTAGATAGGGCAGATGGCAAATGAAGTATGAAAATAATGTAAAAAATTTATATGATTTTATTAAGAGAAGTTTTTTAAAATATTTAGCACATAAACAGTACACATATTAATGTCACAATAATGTTCTGGAGATAGCTGGTCATACAGTAACAGTTCAATTTGTACAGATAGTAACCGCAGAAGTCTGTTGAGTTAGGAGTAAACGCAACAGAAATATCCAACGCGTTTCGAAATTGCTATTTCTTCATCAGGGGTGTATGCAATTTATCGCAGAACGTACAAACGTCTGCAATTAAACAAATGAACACAAATTCAATGCATAATATTGGTTATACAAAACATGCAGCTTTAGAAGGTAAACACGCATATAATCACATTATGATTTCCATATGAATGTTTAAAAACTAACAAAAAGGAGACAATATACCCTACTACAATCCTCCTATCTCAGCGCTTAAGGATATTCGGAAAATATTAAACTGCAGTGATTTGACCTGATGTCACCTATTTCAAATGAGATATCTCTCAGCAGCCACTTAATACAAAAAAATTATAAATATGGATGAGTAAATAATCTCTAAATATCAGCCATTAACCCATCAAAGCGGCGCTATTCTCAGTCCTAAACGCTGACTGATAAATAAAAAAGTCTTTGTAAAATGCAGGCAAAACAAATGCAGGCAGGAAAATTCCAGCAAAGACACAAAGGCTAGGACTTAATCTGGAGTCTCATATATGAATAGTAGATCTGATGGGTGCACCTTTCACCATCTGTTAGGACACCTTGTGCTGCACACACCCCGCAAGGGGTTCAAACTCACCGGAATCGAGAGGTTAACAGGCCTTGGATAGTATCCTCACTCTGATTACTCCCGAAGTCCTCCAGGGTTGATAGTCAAACACCAGCAACAATGTCCACATGTAAAAAAGAGACCCCAAATAGTCCAGTACCGTTTTGATAATTTATTGTAAAACAAACAAAATAAAGGAAAATAAAATAAAGTCAAGTAAACTGTAACAATCAGTGGGCGCAGGTCCTTTCAAAGGATAGCCTTCTAGCTTTCGGTTGGTTGATAATAGTGGATAACTAGAAATGCCTTCTCTCAAAGCACAGAGGAGCTGGCTGCAGACTGGATGGATGATACACACTCACAGCTGATCAGCACTTCGTCCCACTAGTAACAAAAAGCTACGAGCTTGGAGCGCACTGCGCATCAACCAGTCACAGCTGATCGGTACTTCCTCCCTCTCGTGGCTGAAGCTTCAGGCTTAGAGCGCACTGTGAAGTACCGATCAGCTGTGATGCGCAGTGCGCTCCAAGCTCGTGCTGCTGTGGTGCTGTGTTAGCCATGCTACTGTGGTGGGTGGGGTGGCTGTGGTGTCTGTGGAGGTGGTGGAGGATTACGCTCTAATTCACATATGTGCGTTTTCCAGGTATTTTGGCCCCTCGTCCCCTTGTTGAGGAGCTGCATCTCCGTGCATGCATGCTGCGTTAGTCCTCCATATCCTTCAATTTTTTTGCGGTCATGCAGCCAAAAGCCTCCTCGGCATCCGAGACCGTGCTAATGGCACTTGTTGCATGCCTGAGGAAGGCAGCCGTGGCATCATCCAGGTTTCTGCTCTTCCTGGCCCTTTTAGTTGGAGGGCGTAGGAGAGGTACCTGGGACTCAGTCTGGTTGCTGGGCAAGGCCGCCTCCTGGCTAAGACTTTCCTGTGTATGAAAATGGGACATATTTGTGTTTTTTTGGTCATCAATCACACACAATGAATTTATTCTTCTCCTCAGTATTCACGAGTGAATCGGGGTGCTTCAGTAACCAAAACTGCAGTGTTTATCCTCATGGCACAACACAGGAAGCACCTACATGGTTAACAGAGGACGGAATTAAAATTAGACTTGAGAAACTTAACATTAATAAATCACCGGGACCAGATGGCTTGCATCCGAGGGTACTTAGGGAACTCAGTCAGGTGATTGCCAGACCGTTGTTCCTAATTTTTACAGACAGTCTATTGACTGGAATGGTACCAGCTGATTGGAGAAAAGCCAATGTAGCACCAATATTTAAAAAGGGCCCAAAAAACATCCCTGGGAATTACAGACCAGTTAGCCTAACATCAATAGTATGTAAACTCTTGGAGGGGATGATAAGGGACTATACAAGATTTTAGTAATGAGAACAGTATCATTAGCAGTAATCAGCATGGATTCATGAAGAATCGTTCTTGCCAAACCAATCTATTAACCTTCTATGAGGAGGTGAGTTGCCATCTAGATAAAGGAAGGCCCGTAGACGTGGTGTATCTGGATTTTGCAAAAGCATTTGACACAGTTCCCCATAAACGTTTAATGTACAAAATAAGGTCCGTTGGCATGGACCATAGGGTGAGTACATGGATTGAAAACTGGCTACAAGGGCGTGTTCAGAGGGTGGTGATAAATGGGGAGTACTCAGAATGGTCAGGGGTGGGTAGTGGGGTTCCCCAGGGTTCTGTGCTGGGACCAATCCTATTTAATTTGTTCATAAACGACCTGGAGGATGGGATAAACAGTTCAATCTCTGTATTTGCAGACGATACTAAGCTAAGCAGGGCAATAACTTCTCCGCAAGATGTAAAATAATGCATTTGGGTGGCAAAAATATGAATGCAATCTATACACTGGGGGGAGAACCTCTGGGGGAATCTAGGATGGAAAAGGACCTGGGGGTCCTAGTAGATGATAGGCTCAGCAATGGCATGCAATGCCAAGCTGCTGCTAATAAAGCAAACAGAATATTGGCATGCATTAAAAGGGGGATCAACTCCAGAGATAAAATGATAATTCTCCTGCTCTACAAGACTCTGGTCCGGCCGCACCTGGAGTATGCTGTCCAATTCTAGGCACCAGTCCTCAGGGGGGATGTACTGGAAATGGAGCGAGTACAAAGAAGGGCAACAAAGCTAATAAAGGGTCTGGAGGATCTTAGTTATGAGGAAAGGTTGCGAGCACTGAACTTATTCTCTCTGGAGAAGAGACGCTTGAGAGGGGATATGATTTCAATTTACAAATACTGTACTGGTGACCCCACAATAGGGATAAAACTTTTTCGCAGAAGAGAGTTTAATAAGACTCGTGGCCACTCATTACAATTAGAAGAAAAGAGGTTTAACCTTAAACTACGTAGAGGGTTCTTTACTGTAAGAGCGGCAAGGATGTGGAATTCCCTTCCACAGGTGGTGGTCTCAGCGGGGAGCATTGATAGCTTCAAGAAACTATTAGATAATCACCTGAATGACCGCAACATACAGGGATATGTAATGAAATACTGACACATAATCACACACATAGGTTGGACTTGATGGACTTGTGTCTTTTTTCAACCTCACCTACTATGTAACTATGTAACAATTTTGAGCTCATGACTGTTGCAAATTGAATGTTAACAAATAGAAAAGACTATCATTCTGACCCCAGCATTTTTCATTCTTCTCCTAATCATTTTTGTCTATTGATATGTAAACCACTTTGTCGTCTAGTTAACATCATTCAATTTTTGTCTACAATTATGTTCAGCAATGCTATACCTGGGTCAAGCTGGGCTCCCCCACATCTTCTTCCTGTGTAGAAGGACCAGGGTGGACCTCAGGAGCTGTGGCCCCAGCCAATGTGGAAAGAAGCGTTGAGAGTGATGGGCGTGGTTCGGTTTGGTCTGACAAAAAACGTAGGCTGTTGTAGTACCACAGCCTGAGGACATATATTTTATCTGCTGCTGCTCCGGATCTCTGGGATTCCATGACCTTCCTGCGCTCCCTATGATATGTATTATGCAGGCTACCAATTTTGGCCTTCAAATAATTGATGTCTGCCATTGGATACAAAGGCTTCACCAATTCCAACAGTTTCTCCATCGCTGCCTTCCTCTTGATTTTATTGGAGTAATCCCTGCATTTGACTTGCCATAGACATGGCAGCTCCAAGTATTGCTGGATAAATTTGGTTAAAAAATCTGGGGCTGTGAATTTTTTCAACCATTTTGCCTGCAAGACACAACATAAGACAAACCCTAATGTCAGGCTAAACTCTCATAATCTGGTCCCAATCTAGGCCTCAATCTATAAGCAGTAATAGGCCACTAACCACTGATGCCCCAATTTAAAATTGTACCTTCGTTTTAATGTTTCTTTCGGCGATTTCGATCTTGCGTCCTTCACTCCTAGATCGTTTCTACAGCCATTACATCGACCGCGTGTTATGGCTTTATATACACTGTGCATGCGTGAAACTCAGCCCCTGTCCTTAATTCTAGTGTATTCCCCGCTCCTTCTCTTTCCGGGCAGTCGGAGAGCAAATGGCGGAGAGACAGCAGGTGTGTGCTGAGAGTAGCAACGAGGAAAGTCAGGAGCAAGAAACTTCCAGATCCAGGAGGAGATATAAGGCCTCAAATATGTCGTTTGAAGAAATGGTAGAGATGGTGGACATCCTAAAGAGGACAGACTATGATGGGAATCATGGACCTTACAGAAACCCAAATGCCAGAAAGGCCAAGATCATGGCTAAAGTTGTGAGAAGTCTGCACAGGAATTTTGGGGTACGACGATCCAAGGATCAGTTGAGAAAATGCTGGTCAGACCTTAAATTGAGAGAGGAAGATCAGTATAGAAAGATCAGGAAAGTGCTGCGAAAAAGTAAGTATTTGTCATGTGTTCCTATTATTATTACTTTTGTGCTGGTCCATGTTCTTTTCTTTACTGTTGTACAGTTTAAAATGCCAAGCTTTATTTTTGTGGACAACTGAACCGTTCGTGGGACATTAAACATTGTTCGTTCGACCACTAATGCTTCGTTTTTGGGAGATGCAGGTTAAATGCATTTGTTATGGCCTATTTTGATTAAAATAAGTTCATTAGATCGTTGTCTTGATGTGTTTGTAACTATAATGAAATGTCAACTTTATTCAGTGTCAGTAGAGGACACTCAGCAGCTGTTTACGCATCTGGATGCAGGAGCACTAGTGTCGGACACCATAACACACTTGTTATGGTTTCCCACACAGGTGCTCCAGTGAATACTAGGGGTCTCTCCATGTGTGAAAATTGCACAAAACAGGTAAGTATTCCTGCTTTGGAAAGGGAAAACATCATGTATTCAGCTTAGAACTCTGCCAAAACAGACAATTGGAAGACACTTCCAAACAATGTTTATTATTATTATTTCTAGCCTAACATATCTGTCTGCTAAGTATACCTTTTTTGTATTCACATAGGGGAGAAAAGAAGAGGGACATCTAAGCTGTGTGTGTGGACACCAGTAACCCAGCACCGCCTAGAAGATACAGAAAGTCAACTCACCACACACTCTGAAGATGTTGATGCTGATGTACAGGAAGTACTCTGTGAAGTTCTCAAAATGGTGTCGACCACAGGTCAGTGTCTGAGACCACAGCTTCAAGTAAAAGATGGATGCCTGCATATTTCTATTACAATGTTTTTTGGGTTTTTTTAGGTGATGTGGATGTTGTGGAAGACCAAAATCACTTTAGCAGTGCAAGTGCACAAATCCTCATCAGTGAGCTCTTGGTTTGCAATAGGGAATTGGACAAAATGAAAGAAAACATCCATGATGTACAAAACAGGGTTATCAACATCATTGATATTTTAGCGAAAATCTAAAAACCAAACATGTTTGATTTTTGTTGTTATGTTGTATATGTGTTTGTACAGTTTTAAATTGATTACATTTGTGTGGCTTCATGCCCAAATGTATATCGAAGTCGTACCTAAAATTGGAAAAAGTTTTCCAGGAACTACTTTTGCAAATTGTTGTGGCGCCGCCAAATCAGTGTCACACCGACTGGAACAGTGCCATTGCCTCAAATAGGCTGCGACTTGTCATGCGATTTTAGCTATAAAATTGCATGACAAATCACTACAATGTGAACCTAGGCTTTATAGTGTCTGAAGTCGGTGTTTAGCCACTCCACTTCTCTAGCTGCACCACCAGGTCCTGTTTTCTTTATTTTCCGCATTTTAAAAACGAATGTGTGAATTACTAACCTCGAAAATTACCTGTTACCTTATCATCACCTGTGCCAATACACAAAAATATAGAAAACATGACCTAGAAATGCATCTGGAGAAGAAGAGTTGTGAAACACTGCCCTAAATAATGTTTTAATTGTAATTTTTATGTGTTTTTATGAATCACAAAGCCAAATTTTGACGATGCACACATATTGGGCCACAAAATTTGTAATTCCCTCATGATCCCATGCCTAAAATGTGTGTCTTTCCCTACATCTATTTTGATCAATGGACGTGTTTTGGGGGTGCAACTCCTTCCTCTCACCTATTTTAGTTTGGAGAAAGGGGTTGCACCCACAAAACGTGTACATTGATATCCCGTGATGGAAGATAGCACATGTTGACACACTGTGTGTTTTGGGGCTTGAGGAAATAACCTGTTTGTACCTATACACATTTTCGGCAGGGGATCATAAGGGACATTTAACAGTTATGCCTCTACGTGTATGTGGCTTCAAATTTTGGCTTTCAGAGGGGTGAGATCACTCCATCTGAGGAAGGCAACATCAACATAGTTTTGGGATACTAATGTCTCATATGGCCTTCACTTTAGCAAAGTCGAACTTTGTAAGTTCCTGAGTTGCGGATGTGTATGTTATGTTTTTAAACATGCCTGTTTAGCCTCAAAAAAGGCTAAATAATGTCAAACATACATGTTATACACCAAGATGTTGGTTTGTTCAAAAACCTTTTATAACGTACATGTGAATGTGCTTGGAGTAAAATGTTTTATAATAAACAATGTGTGGCTTCTTATTTCAGTGCTCAATACCAGTGTATTTGTTAAGTTGGTGTACTTACAGTGACAATGTGCTATAAAGTGTGGCTAACTCAGGCAATTTTTAGGGACTCCAAGCAATTAAAGGAGTTAAAAAGGCTGAATATTTTTATCATTAATGCATTACATACATTGACAACATTTGACAACAATTGATTGTATTGTTTGTTATGTCATTTTCACAGAACTACTGTAGCGTTTTTAGGTACTAACAACTTATCCCTGAAGAAGCCAACACTGGCGAAACATGTCGGATAACTAAAATACCTATTCCTCGCATTGGCCGTTACATCTATAAGGCCTAGCTCGGTGAAATTCACTACAGATATGTTTTTAGCTTTGATGCACACCTTGTTTCTGTAATTCTTGTGTTTGTTTTTTATATATGATATGTTCTAAATAAAAATTATTTATCTTTTAAAAAAATTTTGGTATGTACCGTGTTTTCCTGGCACCGTCATAATCCCTTTATTCCCCTTCTTTGACCTTACCATTAGATCTTTGGGATGAGGTGCTGTATTACATTGAGGACCACCCAGCCACATAGTAATACATTGACAACAATAACATTGTGTGTGTGTAACAGACCCACAGCACAACATAATAGTTAGCTGAAGAAGAGGGTGTCACTTTATGGAGCAGATAAGTTACGTTTGCACTATTGAAGAAAATGTCCAAAATTAAAAGGCCATTTGCGAATCTAGGAGACAGATAAGAAACACAAACAGTAATTCAAATGAAATACTAGTTTAATAGCAAATAAAAGTTTTATTCAACATCAGCAACATTTTGCTGTAAAGCCACTGCCCCTCTACCCCCAACGTACTTCAGATATTTTTGCTGGACATCTCTGGCAGTTTGTGGGGGCAACCCAGCACGGCCACTTTCAAGAGACATCATCACAGTTGATTCAGCTGGGCCGGACACAGCAAAGTCAACCTCACTTGAAACTGAGGGAATGTAGCTTCTTGCATTCATCCTTAAATAATTGTGCAGGATGCAGAAACACAACACAACATGATTGAGCTTGTATTCAGCCAGGTTAATCGCTGTTAGAAAAAGCCTGAACTGACTTGACAGGATTCCAAAAGCATTCTCGACAACTCTTCAGGCACGAGACAGCCTATAGTTTTAGTATCCTTTGCTCTGGGGGTCAGGTTCCCTTAATGGGAGAAAGCCTCATAAGATGTTCCCCCAGAGAAAAGGCCTCATCTGCAACAAAGACGAAATTGAGGCCCTCCACATTCTCCTCAGTAGGTGGCAAACGTAAGTTGCCATTCTGGAGCCATATAAAACCAAGTGTAGCGCTAGTACGTGAGAAAGAATTGTACAATACATACAATAATAAAAAATAAAAATTTGTGAAAAAAAATGGTGTTTTGTATACTGGTGAAAGTAGCACTAAAGATTGGTGGCTGGATGTAAACAAACAATGGCTGGAGGAACTATTGCAAGGTGGGTTATGTCCGTTGATGTCTGAGCTTCCGTATGGAGAAGACTGCTTTGGGATAGCAACGCTATGACCTCACCATCTACCAGCCCTTGGTATCCTATCTCCATTGCCAGTGAGCAACTCAAGCCTGTTTGATCCATATAGCGTACGCTCTGTGGGTCCCAACTTTCCGGTAAGCCTCCAGTCTTTCGGGTGGTGGTTCTGCACAAGTATCTATCAGCACATATTGGATGACATTCAAACATTTCCACGAGCTGAACATGGCGGTGTGAAGACACGCTAGAGTGGAGCTCCGGGAACACCATGCTCTCCCCGACCAAACAATAGCCGACCAATAGGCGTTACTGCGGTATGAAGACAGCCCGAGAAACACGATCTACAACAAGGAGAGACCAGTCTCCTGCTCCCCGCACGATACAGGGAGACATCCAGCAATACTTTGTCCCGTCCTTACAAGTGTCTCCAGACGTTACAGTGGCTACTTTACACAGCTCTAGCCAGGCTGTCAGCACCAAACCAAGCCGACCTGCTCTACCCCATATGCCGGACTCTAAGCTGGAAGCTACGGTGTACTCACAACCTGCACAGGCGGAAGCCGGCGATCCTCTACAAGCTGAGGATACAGGCAACATGGAAGGAGACATCCGAGTGCTACTGAGAGAGCTCCCCACACGCCGGGATATTGAAGACCTGATCCGCCGGGTAGAGGAATCACACCACCGGGACATACAGGCGGTAAGAGCAGATTTTGAGACACTTGTGGAGAGGGTGAACATAGGAGAGGGAAATGTGTCCTCACTTGAACAGCGGGTAAAAGCTATTGAAAAAACACAGACTTTTCAGGCTGATACAGCGGTGGAACTACAGCTCCATATGGAGGTTTTGGAAGATAGAAGCCGTCGCAACAATTTACGGCTCCGGGGTATCCCTGAAGTGATGGAGGTAGAAGATCTCCAAAAAATAGTGAACACTATATGTCAGACGGCTTTAAAATCCCCTCAGTTGGAGGTTGAGTTAGATAGGGTCCACAGATTCCCGGGCCCTAAACCAAGAGATCCAGAAAGACCCAGGGATGTTATATGTCGATTATATAAATATTCACAGAAGGAGCAAATACTTAGAGCTGCGTGGGAAGTAGGGAATATTGACTTTGAGGGGAACCCTGTTAAAATTCTGGCGGATCTATCTCGTGCTACCCTCCAGAGAAGAGCATGTTTGCGACCTATTTTAGAACTGGCTAAAAAACAGGGGTACACATATAGATGGGGATATCCACTGACGGTGACATTTCGTAAGGCATCATCTTCGTATATACTTCGGACACCGACAGATCTCCTGGGATTATTTGCTTTTATGGATGTGCCACCTATTCAGACCCCCAACTGGCTCTTTTATATTCCACATATGGGGGGTAGATCGAGCCCCCAGAGCAAGCAAGGTTGTGGAAATAATTCTTAAGTGATACAGCAACTTTGATGCGGACCCCCAAATTTCAGCAGAACATAGAGCAAAGAACCAGGATTCAGACCTTTTGTCCAATTGAGGGGAAAAAGGCGACAGAAAGATCACCAGGGACCCCCTTTTTTTTTCTTTCCCTCTTTCTTTTTTTCCCTGGACCTTCTGAATGGACGCTATAGATATCCTAGGAAAGGACATTAATGTAGTTATTTATTGAATCAAGAAATGGCTAGCCCTCTATTTAGGATGCATTAAGAAGATAATTATTTGCATTCAGTATGATGTATAAGCCTTTGACCCCTTTCCCCTCTTTTTTTTTTTTTTGTTGCATGGTTTTTCTTATTTTTGTAGGTAACTATATAGGAAGTTTTGCACCCGCTGCCTTATAGCACTTAATAGGCAATTAATTACTCACAGTTGAAAGGGTATCTCCCTCTCTCCTCTCTTTTTAACACAAGTCAATTAGTGGTTAAGGGTTTGTCTAGAACATGAGATTGTTGTGGAGAGTTGTCAATTTAGAAGGTTATAGTTTGCTTTTGTGTTTTTGAGGTTTAATTATTTGCTTTTTCACAGGGCCCCCCCCCTTTTTTTTTTTCATAACACTTGGATAGCACGGGTTTTTTCTTTTTTGAGTCGTAGACTTTGGAATTTGTACTTGATAATAATTTTTTTTTTTTTTTTTTAAAAAACACTTATTTGTGTTTTAATTAAGGCAGCTGGTGTATCCTTCCTCCTTCTAAAGTATTTATGACACTGGTTTTTCTTTTTGAATCTGTGATTTTTTGTTTTGTTCAGGTGTCTATTGATAGCAATATTATTTGGGGTCTAGCGGTGGCCTCCTAATATATATATGATATATTTTGTAAGGCCCCCCTTTTTTTTTTTTTTTTTTTTTTGTCCAAATGCAAAGATGGTTAAGCTAGGTCTGGAAGTAGAAGAATCAGTAGAAACATGGATGTATAGGTTCATTCTGGTGTGATACTGGGGTCTCCCCCTTCTATGGTCTGTTTTTTTTTTTTTTTTCTCTTTTTTTTTGGTTCGGAATAGAAGAATCAGCGGAAACATGGGTGTACAGATCCATGCTGATGTAATATTGGGGTCACCCACTTTTATAATTTTTTTTTTTTTTTCCTTAGCTATGCCTGTTGCCCTAGAGCACTCGATAAACTGATATTTAGCTATCATAATTGGAAGAATATTCCCCTTCTCATTTCCTTTTCCTTTTCTTTTTTTTTTTTTCTCTCACTTATTAGTGTTTTAACTCACGGAAGCAATAGGCACTCCCCCCCCCCCTCCTTTATTTTATTTTATTTTATTTTTTTATATATTTTTTTTTTTATTTATTTATTTATTTATTTATTTATTTTTGCACTTATTGGTGGACCAACACAATAGCAACAGGTATCCTTATATCTTTTTTTTTTTTATTATTTATTTATTTATTTATTTTTGCACTTATTGGTGGGTCAACACAATAGCAACAGGTATCCCCTTCCTATTTTTTTTTTTTTTATTGCCCAAATATAAAGATGGTTAAACTGGGCTTAATGACTTAAATGAATATTGGGTGTTTTTTTTTTTTTTTTTGTTTTGTTTTTTTGGATACATATATGTGTAAGTGTATGTAGGTGCGATTTAGTCATATATAGATAAATAGGTGGGTATGGATACCTTGTACCCTGCTTTGTGCCTCTTAGAATAGGGGATAGGTTATATGCCTAGATCGCACCTAATGTAAGTAGGAGATCCCTGTCAGTAGAAGGAGATGGGGAGGGGGGCTTGGTAGAGAAGATTAGTATCTCACTTACTTGGAAGTATAGAAGTGGGCCATATGGAAGTATACATATAATTTATATTTTTGATGTATAAGGTTTATTAAGAAGAGAGGGGACCTTAGAAGGAGGAAACCTTCAGACTTTGATGGGACATTATTATATGCTTTTGATCATAAACGGTATAAGATAATACCCTCATGTAAGTAGATACAGTGTAATAATATAAAGATTGTTATTTGTTAATTGATATGGCCTAGAAGGTCGGCTACCTTTTTTTTTTCTTTTATATACATAGTCGGGGGGTATGGGGGGACCCGGAGCCCCACCTCCGACCATTTTTGTCCACAACCCCATATAGGTTAACGCTCAATACCGGGTTGGACCGGTGAGCGTTTTAGCAGTATACTGCCCTTTTTTTTTTTGGTTAGGTATTTAAGTGTTTATTCCTTATTATTTTTTCCCTCCCCCCCTTCCCCCCCTCCCCCTTTTTTTTTTTTTTCTCTCTTCTTTTTTCCTTCCTCCTCACAATGGAAACCCTCAATGTGCTCTCGTTGAATGTTAAGGGCCTAAACACACCAGAAAAAAGGAGGATGCTCCTGCATGATTTGCAGCGTCTCAAGATAGAGGTTGCATTTATACAGGAGACACATTTTAGAGACGATAAAGTACCTATTTTAAAAAGCCGGCCATATCCAATAGTTTATCATTCTACAAATCAAATGGCGAAGTCAAGGGGAGTGTCTATTATCCTTTCGAGTAGAGTACCATGGTTTTTCGTAGACGCAGTTAGAGATCCTGGAGGGCGCTTCCTGTTTGTTAAGGGCAAGGTGGGCGATGTGGGGGTTACATTTGCGACAGTGTATGCCCCCAACGTACATCAAGGGACTTTTTTGGATAAAATGCTTAAACGGTTAACTGAATTCTCAGAAGGTCAGTTGATCTTAGGAGGGGACTGGAACATGACATTAAACCCAATGGAAGATACTTCCACTGGACTGTCATCTACCTCTTTTAGTACACGGAATGGTATTGCTCAAATCCTGTACAGGAACCAATTGATTGATATATGGCGTATACTCCATCCTACAGAAAAAGATTATACTTTTTACTCCCTTCCGCATAAATCCTACTCCCGTATAGATATTTTCTTTGTTCCACATGCCCAACTTCATTCAGTACGAACCGCTACAATCGGCTCTATTACTTGGTCAGACCATGCACCTATATTTCTGACATATGATCTAGACAAATCCCGGATGAATAGATCGACTCAATGGAGATTGAATGAGAGTCTCCTACAGGACAAAGATGTTCGAGAAGACGTAATCAAAGAGTTAGAATTTTACTTTAGCGCCAATGATACCCCAGACTGTGATCCCGGAATTGTCTGGGCAGCACATAAGGCGGTTATTAGAGGGGTGCTGATTAAACATGGAGCTAGGATTAAACGGAAACGGGCAGAACAGCTTAAATTACTATTGGAGGAGTTGACTTCTTTAGAACAGCGGCACAAACAAGCTCAATCTGCGTCATTAGAGACAGACCTTCTAGCTAAACGGGCACAAATTTCGGACCTTCTTCAATATAAAGCGAAGGCAGCACTACAAATTTGTAGGAAGGTCTCATACGAGTCTGGGGACAAGTGTGGAAAATTTTTAGCTAGGTCTTTACGTGAGCAGAAATTAAGGAACTATATCCCACACTTGGTTACATCTAATAAGCTTAAGGTTACGAAACCATATGATATAGCGCAAGAATTTCAAAAATTCTATAGTTCCTTCTATAATTTGCAGACGCAACCCCCCACTCAAGCCCAGATAGATCGGTATCTCTCACGGTCATTAATGTCCCAACTGTCCGATGAGGATAGAAATAACCTTGAAAGTCCCATAACCATGGAAGAACTTCAAGAAGCTGTAAAGACCACTAAAACAGGTAAAGCACCAGGCCCTGACGGCTTGACGGCACAATACTATAAGACTCTGCTCCCCTCTCTAGCCCACTATATGATTAAATTATTTAACGCTCTTGGTTCGTCAGCTACATTAACACAAGATACCTTGCTAGCTCATATCTCGGTGATACCAAAGGAGGGGAAAGACCCAGCTTCTTGTGGAAGCTATAGACCGATTTCTTTGCTTAATTTAGATCTCAAAATCTTTACCAAAATTTTAGCAAATAGGATCCAACAGTATGTTCCAAACCTGATACATCTGGATCAAGTGGGATTCGTTCCCACACGTGAGGCAAGAGATAATACTACGAAGGTCCTCAATCTTTTACAGGTAGTGAATAAAACACAGACACAATGTGTGTTTTTAAATACAGATGCGGAAAAGGCCTTTGATAGGGTGAGCTGGAGGTATATGCTGGCAGTTTTGCGATATGGAGGTTTCGGGAATAAAATGTTGCAGTGGATCACCTCCATTTATTCTTGCCCGGCGGCTCGAGTTCGGGCTAACGGGGTTCTATTAGAAACTTTTTCAATCTTTAATGGGACACGCCAGGGTTGCCCCCTGTCACCACTCCTGTTCGCCCTGTCATTGGAACCATTTCTTTGCACAATACGTCTGAATCAAGATATTACAGGAATACAAATAGGGGAGGCCCAATGTAAAATTTCAGCGTATGCAGACGATATGTTATTCTCTCTCACGAACCCTTTGATCACAATTCCAAATTTAATGAAAGAATTTAAGAAATATAGTCTAATCTCCAATCTCCGTATTAATTTTTCCAAGTCGGAAGCAATGGGGGTTAATTGTCCTCAAATATCAATCGAGCAATTTAAGCAAAATTTTAAGTTTAAATGGACAGATAAAGCGCTAACATATTTGGGCACGTTGATTCCACCCAATATAGGTAAGATCTTTGAGTCAAATTTCCCTCCATTGCTTAAAAAGGTTAAAAGTTTACTGGATAATTGGAAAACAAGCTTTCACTCGTGGCTTGGACGCTGTAACATTATTAAAATGAGCATCCTCCCCAAATTTCTTTTCCTCCTACAGGCATTGCCGATACGTATACCATCTACATATTTTAAACAAACCCAGAGGTTAATCTTTGACTTTATTTGGGCACATAAACAACCTCGGTTGCAACGCAACCAATTAACACTTCCAAAAAGATGTGGGGGACTAGCGGTCCCAGATATACGAAAATATTATCAAGCTATACATCTGAGCAGAATAATTGATTGGAACAGGCACAAAGATCTTAAACTTTGGGTACAGTTGGAATATGCTCAGTCGCCTGTCCCATTGGACAGAGCTTTATGGTGCTCTGCCCATCTTCCTGGAGTGCTCACCAAACATCCTTTAATAGGTACTACTATTAGGCTCTGTTCAGCCCTGTTACCTAGTATGGGCATAACAGCCGAGGAATCCCCCCTATATCCGATACTGGGAAACCCCCGTTTCCCTCCGGGGATGGAAGATGTGGCATTTAAGCATTTATGGAATATGGGCCATGTACAGGTGTCTTGCTATATAAAAGCTGGGGCGTGGCAAACAGTCTCGGAGTTGATGGAACAGGCGGGTATGTTCAGATTGAGATTCTGGAATGCTCTCCAGATCACCCACTTTCTTAGCACTCTTCCGGCCCCGGGACGGTTTGCCAGGCCCCTTACCACTTTTGAAAAAATGTGCGCAGAGACTGGAGCAATATCTCATACTTTATCGGTTAATTATGAACTACTAATTACACTTAGAGGAAGTAATCTTTTAAAGTGTGTCCAGGAATGGGAACAGGAGCTGGGAAAACCTTTTAGCTTAACACAACTACAACGTATTCTTAAATTTACGCATGAATCATCGATCTGTGCGAAAGTTCAAGAGACTAATTTCAAAATTTTTGCTCGGTGGTACAGAACGCCAGTGAAATTGAAGAGAATCTTCCCTGACTCCTCTGACTTGTGTTGGAGATATCAGAGAGACAGGGGTACGATGTTACATATTTTTTGGAAGTGTCCTAAACTAGAGGAGTTTTGGACAGAAATTAGACGTATCGTTCAAATGTTTATGGATAGTGAAACACCAGTAGACCCTGCGTTCTTTCTTCTCCATGTGTCTCATATATCAGAGAAGACCTACAAGAAATCGATTATTCGTCATCTTTTAGACGCTGCTAAAGCATGCTTACCCCTGACCTGGAAAACATCGACGCCCCCGACAATAGGAATGTGGTTGCGTAAAGTAAAAGAGATTAACAAACTAGAAGACCTGGTCCTTTCTGCGCGACACCAGCATGAGCGTTACTTTAAGACTTGGTCACATTGGAATGTGTTTATGGCTTCGGGGGAGGGAAACAACCTCCTTGACATTAATCTGGGTAGTTAGAGGGAGCACTTATTTTAAGGTTCTTAACTTAATCCTCCTTTTGATACATGAGCACAATTGAGGTACATTTCCATGGAGGAGCTTGACTTTTCCCCTTCCCCCCCCCTTTTTTTTTTTTTTTTTGTGTTGTTTTGGTATAAAATATTTTCTTTTGTATAAAATAGATTAAGACAAGTTCGAGACTACAGGATGGTTGGACAGGGGATTCTTGGTTAAGAACATTTTGCTGATGAGTAGTGTCTGGGTAGCAAATTAATTTACTATATGACTTTAATGTGATAATGGATGTGATATTTGCCTGATCTACTGTATATGTATATGTATTGGAACTTGTCTTATGATGGAATAAATAAAATAATTGAAAAAAAAAAAAAAAAAAAATTTCCACGATTATATGCCTTGGAGTTCATCACCATTGCAATATCTATGTTTACTGCACCTTATATCTAGTTTTGGACTATATTGTCATTTTGCATCTCGTCAACACGTTTGGTGACCCTAAGGGTCTATTATATGATTGACTTTTTATGTATGAACTTTCACCAGTATACAAAACACCATTTTTTTTCACAAATTTTTATTATTTATTATTGTATGTATTGTACAATTCTTTCTCACGTACTAGCGCTACACTTGGTTTTATATGGTTTATAGCAAATTTTCTGTTTGATGTGGTAGCTGCTTACATATATAATTTCTTTGGAGCAAGCGCATGGTTTTACAGGTTTTTTATAGCCATTCTGGAGCCGACGGTAGAATTCTCTCTGGGCAATCACTCCTCCGTCCGAGTTGCGGCCATTCTTCCCAACATCAAGGTAAAGGAATTCATAACTTGCAGACACCACTGCTAGCATCACTATACTGCAAAAGCCCTTATAATTAAAATAATAAGAGCCCGAGTTGGGTGGTGGAACAATACGCACATGCTTCCCATCATTATCCCCACCACAGTTGGGAAAATCCCACTAATGGTGGAATTGGGAAGCCACAGTCTGCCATTCCTGTGGGTTGGAAGGAAACTGTGGAGTCAAACAAGAAAAAAAATTGTACTTTTGCACATAACATTGCAAGCAGATTAGACACAAACATTCTTGGCCAACATAAGTATAACATTTATTGAAATGAGCATTTAAAGACAAAAGTATAAGTTCAACTTATCAGATTCCTCACCCCCTCTGGTGGCTCATTCAAAAAAATTATGGTGGTGGTGGGAGGGGGGGGGGGGGTGAATGGGTAGATGTTCTGAACAGGTAACCCTCTCCACTTCCATGAGAACTGAATGCATAAATAATGTGTGATACTTTGGCCAGCCCCTCCTTACTTACACTATTGGCAGCCCACTGGACCGGGTAAGAAGTGTCATAATCCAAAAATATAGATGCACACTGTCCAAATTGAAGCACATTTTTACATTCATAAATTACCGATCAAGATATTAGGAGACAAAAACTTTCAACAGTACCATTTGAAGGTATTCAGGCAGGCCCTTGCACTACATGCTTTGGTGAATTCATCCAGAAATATGACCACAAAAGAGGTATAGTGTGTATGGGTTTGGCAAAGTCAGCAGATAGAGTATTGGTATCGGTTGACTTAGTATTTGGGGGGGGGGAGTTCCAAATGAGCTTGGGCCCCCAAAAAATAGCCTCTTGCACTCTGCCTGAATTTGAGAACAACAATAACATTTGTACACATTTTAGGGGGTGTTTAGGGTAAGCACAAAAATGAAGATGGCAAAATACATTGTTAAGTTACTAGGCTAGGTGTGTATGGGCCCAGGATAGCATGCTGGGGAGGTTAGTGAAGGCAAATATGCATGAACAAAAAAGGAGCATTAAAAGCTTACAGCATGCATGAGGACAAAGAGGACATTCACAGCATATTACAATAATGGTAATTATGGAATGAAGAAATTAATACAATACATTAGCAAACATTAAATACAAAGAATGTGATGTTAAAGGCTAAAACTTACCCGAATATAGTCCTTCTGCAGGACTTGGATGATGGCAGAACAGGCCTTTGAAATAATGATTCCCAGAGCCTGGGAGGAGATCCCAGTAAACTTGATGTCCTGGAGACTTCTCCCCGTCCACAGGTACCGCAAGGTGGCGACGAGCCTTTGCTCGGGAGTAATGGCTTGCCTCATGCATGTGTCCTGCTTACTAATATAGGAGGTCAGCAAAGCTAATAGACGGTGAAAGCAGGGGTCCGTCATCCGGAGATAATTCCTGAAATCATCAGGATTATTCTCCTGGAGCTCCCACAACAAAGGCATATGACAGAATTGGTCACAATTAAGCAGCCAATTCTTGGTCCAAGAACTCCTCCTCCCCCTGTTCCTGGACTGGACATGGGTCAAAGCAATAACTCCAAGCCCAACAACAGCATGATGTCTACGACGAGAACGCCACATGGCTAGTAGACGAACAGCAGTTCAGAGACGAATTAACAAGAACGCACTGAAAATCAGAAAGGACCTGACAAGCATGACCTGAAAATCAGAAACGACCTGAGAAGCATTCACTGAAAATCAGAAGCGAACTAAAAAGAACGCACTGAAAATCAGAAACGACCTGACAAGCACGTACTGAAAAACAGAAACGAACAGAAAAGCATGAGGTTGAAAAGCGCGAATCGTCACTCACCAAACTTCTACTAACACAAGATTAGCAGAAGGAGCCCAAAGGGTGGCGCATGTCTAGTGAACTTCCTTTTTATGGGCTCGTAGTATGTCTAGTATGTCACTACGTTCGTAATTGTTGGCCATTTGTGTGGTCGTGTGCAGGGGCGGACTGACAACTAATGGGGCCCCAGGGCAATAGGAGATTATGGGGCCCCTGGGCAATAGGAGAAGATTATGGGGACCCTGGGCAATAGGAGATTATAGGGCCCCCAGGCAATAAGAGATTATGGTGCCCCCAGGCAATAGATTATAGGACCACACAGTATACACACACATACAGTATACACACACAGACACACAATATACACACACAGAATACACATACACACACTGAAAAGGTACAGGAGAGGCAGGGCAGCTATAATCTTGGGATTTTTTAAAAAAAAACAGATTTTTACATACTGTCCCTGGTTTTATTGAGGCTTGCAACCCTGATGGGGCCCCTTAGGGGCATGGGGCCCTCGGGCAGTGCCCGAGTGCCCGAATGATCAGTCCGCCCCTGGTCGTGTGTATGCTAGACAAGTTTGAGCCAACGCCCTTCGGACAAAATTCCACGGTTTTGTTAGTGAACAATCAGATGGTGTGTACGAGGCTTTAGATTTTCTGCAGATTTTTGTCTTCAGATTTACCAAAACCATGTAGTGCAAGGGCCTACCTGATTGCATACAAATTGAAACTCTTAAGGTTTGACCTTATATTATATGGTTTTCGTAAATCTGAAGACAAAAATCTGCAGAAAATCTAATAGTGTGCATGGGGCTTAGGGGAGATGTCCTTCACTAAGGAGAGATTTTTCCCCACTTCCTGTTGTGCCTACAGGCCAGGAAGTCAAGTGAAATCTCTTAAATGGGACAGAAATTTTGTAAAAAGAAAATGTTTTGGCTTTAGGTTCACTCTGTCAATAAAGATTATTTTGGTTTATTTCCTGTCATGTTGTCAGCAAATGTGTATGTCTTATACAAACACTGTTCCAGCACTTACAGCTGGTCATGGGGTGAAGATAAAAGGCACCAAAATGGAGATATTGCCCCCAGAGGTCAATGTCACCTGAAGCCCAATGTATTTCTCCATACAAGTGCCCCCTTTAGGCTGAGCGCTCTAATCACCGAGCAGACTTCTCTGGTGTGAGCTCTGCTGCCTGAAGCCACATGGGTGACACCAGAGGGGCCCTCTCCTCCCAACTCAGGCCCCATCCCTCGCGTTCCTCTCCCGCCGCCAGACGCGCTCTTCAGCCACACCCCTGTCTGCTCCCTCACCTCCATGGCAACCCCAACCCCACCCTGACGTCACCACACAAGCCTTCGCCAACTACATAGAAATGTATAACGGCGTAAAGAGCGATTGCTGATTGGCCACATTTACGCCCAGTCCGCGCACTATTGGCTCTCGGCTTTGTCAGTCAACCGGGACGTCACGGTCGGAGCAAGGCAAGCAGGTTAGGTTGCGCCTGCTGTATGTGTGAATGGGCGTGATCGAAGCCGCGGCCTCCGTCACGTGATCGCGGTTTAATGTTTACATTCGAGACGGGTGAGGGGGGAATCCTGTGCCAGGCGGGGGCCCGTTTCGCTTTCATTTCCCGGGAGGAGGTGGAGGAGGGGGCGGCCGGCGGGCCTCATGCTGCGCTCAAGCCGCTGACGAGGGAGACAGAGGCCTGCAAAGACCGCCTTAGCCGCTGCCATCGTGCCGAGCAACATGGAGGAGCTGGTGGTGGAAGTGCGGGGCTCCAATGGAGCCTTCTACAAGGTGAGGCCTCATGCGTCCACCTCGGCCCAACATAGAGCTGTAGGTAAGCCGCAGCATCGCTGGGGGTACTACAAGTGCCAGCATGCTCTGCATGAGTCTGTGTGGGAAGCCTTGCTGGCATTTGCAGTTCCCCAGCGGCTGGAGAGCCCCAGGTCCTCCTAACCTAGACGGGTGAATGTTAGTGAGGCCGGGCCTACCTCTACACATAATGACTTGCAAACTTCCCCTCCCTCCATTCATACTTCAGTCCTCCCCTGTCTGCTCACAGCATCAGCATCAGTACCAGCATCAGTACCAGTGCCATCTTCTTCACCTGTCCTGCCTGGCAGGGACACCGACCTGGGTATCCTCATCTCTGATCCCCCGATCCTCATCCTCCCCATCCCCGATCCTCATCCTCCCCATCCCCGATCCTCATCCTCCCCATCCCCGATCCTCATCCTCCCCATCCCCGATCCTCATCCTCCCCATCCCTCACCCTCCCCATCCCCGATCCTCATCCTCCCCATCCCTCACCCTCCCCATCCCCGATCCTCATCATCTCTGACCCTCATCTACCCGATCCTCATTGCTGAATCTCATCTACCCTATCCCCAATCCTCATCCTCCTAATCTGATTATCATCATCTCTGATCCCCATCCTCTTTAGCTCTGATCCTCATTCTCCCCGATCCCGATCCTCCTCATCTCTGATCCTCCTCCTCATCTCTGATCCTCCTCCTCATCTCTGAACCTCCTCCTCATCTCTGAACCTCCTCCTCATCTCTGAACCTCCTCCT